>CM077013.1:162078739-163278739 GCA_039090855.1 Macrothele yani | reverse complement strand
CATCTTTGTTTTATATATCCATAACTTTCTGTATTGTGCCAGCCTCTTCCATGTCAGACTGACAATTTTCCCAAATCCTTCGGCCTTCGGACCTTTAGGACCACATTAAACGAACCAAGTGCAAAAGAAAGTTGTGACTTTCAGTCGTAGTAATGATCAAATAACCCCTACATAATCTTCGATAATGTGTACGACATTCTTCTCTTGTAACGTACGGACAACCGCGCCTTCATTTTTGAATGTAAGAAACTAATATTCATTGAACATTTTGAGAAATAAATGCCAATTTTAATCTACCAATGTACCCGAAACTGGCGAAGCATATTATAAGAAAATTGCGTAAATGGACAAATGGCAAAGTATGGCGTGAATAAACCTGACCTAGAAACTATTGCAAAAGTTTTAAGTCCAATTTTAATCAGATTGCAAGCAATGATTTTCGCGCCCTCTATTGAGCTGAGTCCGGTGCAGCCGCCCCTCGCCTGCCTCACCCTAATTACGCCTGTAGCTGCTTTGGAACGTAATATCTCGTGAGTGGTCAGTAGATGGAAAGTCAAGCTGCTCAAGGATTATGCTCGACCCCATACGGGTGGATAGACCTCTCCCAAAAATTAAGAACTTTGCATGCAAACTAATGCCCCATCCACCGAATTCGCTGAACTTTGCCTTCTCCTGACTTGCACTTGCTTCTGTGTTGCAGTAGCATCCCGATAGTGAAACTTTTTCTGAAAGTTGAAGACCTCCAGGAATGCACCTCTTCGTTGTTGTCCTCCAGTTCTTCGAAAAACAATTTAAAACTTGTTGATAAGATGACAAAATGTCATTGATCCCGATGGTGGATGTATAGGGAGTCCGAAAAGGACTGTGCACTGAAAGTAACACTTAGCATGTCGAACTGTTCCTACAGAAGGTGTTGGAAATGGGCCCCACCGACTCCCAGAAGTGTCTGCACACGCTTCTGCATGTTGATGAAGACATTTCTCAGGGTATGTGGTGTGATTTATTGGATATGGGTCGTTATTGCAGCCTGTAGCGTATGCAAATTACCTGCGTACACCTTCCCCTTCAGTGCTCCCCACAGAAAAAAGTAAACTGATGTTAGATCCGGTGACCGGGCAGGCCACAGTCCCCGGGAGATGATGCGATTTCCGAAGAATTTCTCCAGAAGCTGTATTGATTCTCCAGCAGTGTGAGCAGTTGCACTGTCTTGCTGGAACCACCCTTCGTTGATTTCCCGTTCCGTAAGCTCGAATATGAATGGTTGGATACTTTGGGCACGGTACCATTCTGAGTTAATGGTTTCACTGAAGAAAATGGGACCCAATAATGCGCGTAGGAGTCATGGTACACCAAACACGGACCTTCTAGTTGTGGACAGTCCCTTAAATTCGTGGGGATTGTCAGTATCCCACAGACGAATGATTTGGCTGTTGATGTACCCGGACAAGTGGAACCATGCCTCATCTGTAAAGAAATCCACGTCCAGAATGTCCTCACCTTCTTCAGAGAGGAACTCTTGGAACCACCTGCAGTACCTAACACGAGTCACGTGGTCTGCTTCTTTCAGATGATGCATGACAGACACGTTGTACGGGTGGAGACGCAACTTCCTTTTTAGAATATCGTGAGTGGTACTGTTTGGCACATTAGCTTGTTGTGACAGTCGCCTCACTGACTTGTGTGGACTTCTCTGTATCCTGTCCTGGATATCCTGCACGGTATTGTCTGCCATGGATGGCCTACCAGGGCAAGAGGCATCCAGAATACTGCCAGTTTTCCGAAACTTCGCTATGAGCTGACGTACCACGTTACGGTGGGGGACGTCTGCATCACGAAATTTCCAAGCGAACTGTTTTTGCATTTCGTCTGCGTACATTTCCTCACGGCGAAAGACACGTTCCACCAAAAACACTCTGTTCATCCGTCAACAACGTTGCCCTTTTGCCGAGACGAGTGATCAATCGACACATTAGCCTCCGTCGACCAAGCGCTCAGGAATGGCCTTTGCTCGGAATGGCAGCTGCGCGCGCCTCGGTTTGGGGAGACACGAATGTTATCAGGAATAAAACATTTCCACGTTGTGGGTCACTTCTACTGTAATTCTATTCAAAATCTCTTCATTATTTCATGACAACAATCCCTACATTCAGTGCACAATTATTATTCGGACATCCTGTATTATCATTTAAACACCGTTTGCAGTTTTTTTGCTGCTTATATTTCGAAAATGGAAAGCAGATTTGCGATATGGTTGTTATATTTCAATTCCTTTCATTTTCTTTTGCAGGTAATTTGACAGAGGCCAACGCTTTCGCTCGAGGATTCTTCTTTCAGGTCATCGTGAATTCAACTATTTCTCTGGACACATTCTTTTTTATAAGGTAAGACTACTCAGGGAGGCGTGTTCAAAACAGAGCTAGCTGTTTTTTAACAGAAATATTGAACATTCTGAGAAGGAAGGGGTTTTAACTTTTGTTCTCCACTTTCGGTTACAAATTTGACATGCAACGATACTGCCGAAATCCTAATAAATACCCAATCCCTGCGACGAGAGTAGTTTGCATTGCAAGCCAGTTGAACTATAGCATTACAAAATATAACTTGCGAACTTCATTCATGCACCTCGCTCAGAACAATCTTTAAATAAAAAGTATACGTTTTTGTTTTTTTCGAAGTGTTGTCAAAATATCCGAGTCTCATATAGTTATGGCTATGTTTATTCTCCAAAATCGTCATTATCTTTACGGTGGTCTTTATTTTTGCAGTGCCCTCTTTGTTCTCCTGCCTGCCCAAGTATTTTCGTCAGAACTGTTGCAGAAACAAAAATAGATTTGAAATACGTCAATATTTCAGCACATGGAACTGTCATAAACTGTAAAACATTTTCTGAAATTGATGTGCCACTTTCCGGGATTCCTTTCTTGAATTAACGAAGCATATTTCTGATACAACCTTTTCCGTGAAATGACGGAACGAAACCTTAATTTCACGGATTTTTCGTACGTCAGGAAAATTATGAATTTTCAGAAACCTTTCCGCAATTCCTTTCGTATATTAATGGAAAAACTGCATGTATTTTCACTTTTTCCGTATCCATATGACGAATTTCTGGTAATATAGTGCGTCGCATAAATATAGAGACAGAACAAATTCTCGAATAAAAAAGAATCAACAACGAGCTGAAATGTACACCTCATATTTATAGCAAAAATAGCATAGGACACGCAGCTGCACAATAGTTTGACGACACAATAGTTTGATGGAAATTACACTTCCAACGCCAAGTACAAGGAAAAAACAGGAATACACTGTTTCAAATATATAAAGACTTACTAGTTATGAGCACCTCCGGTACGAATAGTGGAGCCGTTGTTCCGAATAACACTGAAAACCCGATTGGGCAGGCTGTCCACCAAGTGACGTAAGTGTTCTGGACGGAGTGCGTACCAGCTTCGTTCAATCTGCTCTTTCAATGCCACCACACTTGAGAACTGCCGTCCATTCGCATACACATCACGAGCCAGAATACCCCAGAGGTTCTCGATAGGGTTCAGATCTGGACTGAGTGCTGGCCAATCCATTAAGGCCACATGATGAGTGTTAAACCAGCTTTTTGTTGATGCAGACCGATGGAGAGAGGCATTGTCTTGCTGGAACAGATAATCAACACCCGCACACTTTCGGCAAACGGTAGAAGGTGGCTGCTGAGTATGTCCTGATACGTTTCGGAGTTTTGCCTGCCTTACAGAAAAACCCTATCCGTTGTCCCATTGAACGCAAAAAGCTCCCCAGACCATCACAGATCCCCCTCCTTTCTGTCTGCTGAAGAAGGTGCGTGGCTCGCATCGTAAATCGTGCCAATAGCAGTTCCAACCGCCAGGGCCGTCCAGGTTGAATTTTTTTCTCATAGGAGAAAATAGCTGTGATCCACTCGTCCGTCCAGTGCATGTGGCTGCTTGCCCATAACAATCTAGCTTCCTTGTGGCGCCGCGTGAGGTGTGACAGACGGCGCATTTTACGGAGCACAATGTTGCGACTTTCCTTGATTCGTTGATGAACTGTGTCCTTTGAGACGGTGACACCAACAGTCCGAGAAACTTGACGTAGTGATAACCTTTGGGATGAAACTAAACGCATGATGGCACGATCATCTCGTTTGGTTGTTATTCGAGGCCCTCCAGGCCGTTTTCTGGCATTAACGCACCGCGTTTTGATAAAGTCTTATAAATGACTGCCCTACTTCTCCCCATGGTTTTACAAATTTTTGCTACAGGAAATCCATTTGCTCTCAGTCTCCAAATCTTCTGCAACTCTTCACCAGAAAATTGTCTGTTGCGTGGAATTTCGGCAAATGAAGGTCTGACGGCAGGACCGCTGTCTTTCGTAGGCTGGACCGAATTACGGCACTTGCGCGTGCATACAACATGCTAATTTGTACATCTCATTTGCATGTGGCTACTTTACATAGTCGTCTTTATATTTATGAGACACCTAAAATTACACTATTTCACTTTGTGGTGTTCTTTTCACACAATCCGGTCATCTCGACGGATCGAAACATTTGTTGTAGGGTTATGTCTAATTAGGTACCACTTCAGCTTTCTACCTATATTCGCATTGCATTCACTGCGCAAAGTCGACTGTCTCTATATTTATGCGACGCCCCTTAGGAGCCATTCGTGGGAATACTTGAGGTTTTATTAATTGTTAAATTTCAATCTGTCCCAGGATCGAATTTTAAATTTCCGTAGCGAGATCGGGTATTAAGGATATATATCCGATCTCGCTACGGAAATTTAAAATTAGGGACAACATTTTCAATGAGACAACGTCCTATCTCTTGGGAGAGCCGCCGAATAGATTTTTGTGGGAATACCAATAACCTCAGCTTCACATCCTCTATGGTGTCCTCTCCCATGCGGAGTCGTCTGCCCGTATGCGGATCCACCAAGGTTCCCGTTCTTTCCTCGCTAATTTCGAAATGGTGGCTCTGGTGGGTGGTTTACGCCCACCAAATTTCTTCAGGAACTCCTTCTGACGTTGTTTGAAGGAACCGGTTACCCAGTACTGAACCACAACGAACACACGCTCTTCAATTGAGTACATCATCTTCACTCGATTTCCTCAATTAAATTGTCTGCGGAGACACGCTATTCCCCCACCACTACTATATAGATGGCGCGTCAGTGTGGCGACACCCAGCTTGAGGGGAGACATTTTATTCACATGTAATGCATGTCGACTGCTTGCTCAGGGAATAAAGAACCGGTTTGTTCTGGTTTCACGCTCAACGTATATTCCCTTCTCATATGTTCCACATAATAAGTGTTCAATCCCGAGTGAATCCCCCAGTGGGATGTCTGCGTATCAATCTGTGGAGTCCTTAAGACAAAAGCTATTATAAAGAGTAAATTTTATATTTATTAGTTTTGTGAAATAATAGTACAAAACAGTACATTTTATCTTTCCTTAAGTATAATTGAAAGTCATTGTCAGTTTTAAAAAAAAATCTCAAGTTCTAAAGCATTTTCTGCTTCGAACAATCACGATGAAAAAATACGTAATTTGTGATAAGTCCCTCTACAGAAAAAATAAAATTTTTACAAACATATTCGAAGAATAATAAGTTCCAACTGAAAATAAAATGATTAATTTTTTTTAATTGAAGGTTTAACGACCACCGTGAGCAACTCAATGGGCTATAAGCAGTCGCCCGTCCCTAATTTAGGGTCACTGGTTCCAGGGAAGGGAGAGAGCCAGTGCCGTAAGACAAACACAACATCCATGCCTCACCGGGATTCGAAACCGTACCCCTTTCGGACGAACGATCAGAGGCCATCGCTTAGACCACTGCGCCACCGGGGGCGGCAAATGATTTATTAACCCGCATTAATGACAAAAAATTTTTTTTATCGCGTAATTAGATGTGATGTTACCTTGAACGTGAACTTTGACCTACACAACTCTTTCTCGCTCAGTGGTTAAGACACGCTGTTTCCGCAGCGCAAACCTTACCAAGATCAGATCAAATTCCACCACGGAAAGGAATGTCTGGTGTAAGGGCTTGTGACGTACCTGCCAGCAGGACGCACACGACATAAAGGCAGATAGGAATCAGAATAAATGTCTGCGTAGCTCAGTTGGTAGAGCGACTTGCCTCGGGTTCGAATCCCGGCGTAGACCGAAAATGACGGAGAAATTTACTTCGTTATAATGGCGCCCGAACTATCCGGATGACCCGGCCGTTCAAAATCTCGCATTGGTGTGATGTTATTTCCACACCGCGAGACAGGAAAAATCAGAGAATTCCTTCTCCAGCGCTTCGAAATATAAAAATGTGTGATGTTGCATTCCACACAGCAGATTGACTGGGAGTTCTCAAGTGCACGTTCTACAGTGGATGGCTGCCTGCAACGATTCATGGTCACGGCTGACCCGTGGGCCATGCCCCCGGCCCTCTTTGGGGGGGGAGACGTGACGTACCTGCCAGCAGGACGCACACGACATAAAGGCAGATAGGAATCAGAATAAATGTCTGCGTAGCTCAGTTGGTAGAGCGACTTGTTCCGGAATAAGCGGCCTCGGGTTCGAATCCCGGCGTATACCGAAAATGACGGAGAAATTTACTTCGTTATAGGCTGAAAAATAATTTATGGCTGAAAAAAATGAATTAAAAAAAATAAAAAACATCTGTAAAAATACCTAAGATAAAAAAACGGGAACTTTTAAGAACGACATAAGTTATCGCTTTTTCCACGTTTATAAGTAAGTCACGGAAAAATTATCATCGGCCGCCACCGGGAATCGAACACAGTGTCTTCCAGTTACTCGCCGGACATGCTACCACTGCACCACAGCGGCCTCGAATTCTCCAGACTAACATGTCCGGCGCGTAACTGGATGAAAATTTTTCCGTGACTCACTTATAAACGTTATAATGAATTAGTTTTATTCACTTTCCGCTAAGCTAATTATTATGAATGATTCTCTTCCTACCAGCTAGCTAATGATATACTTGTACTAAACTTCAAAATAATGAATTCAAAAAGGGTGTTGTTACTAGTTAATTACGAACTTGAACAAAGTCTCAACGCTGGTTATTTATAGGAATCAAATAAATGTTATAAACCTAACAGCCAGACAGAGGTCTGACAAAAACTATGAATTGAGAAAGACTGAACTTACTGAAAACTTCTTTATTTCTAAGACTCTTGGTCAACTAAGGCACACACAACACTTGTAGTACAATAATGAATAATCTCTCCTCGCTTTATACACGCTCTCTCTTAACGACCACAAGCTCTCCTCATAACAACACCAAAGCTCTCCTAAGTCTCGATGAACGCGCCTATATACTAGCTACCACCACGTCATGACTTACACTCATTGCCAGATCTCATTCAGCGGGTGAAATAATATTTCGTTCAGTAGGAAGATAATTTACATAGTAAAATAAAATAACCAGAGATAGTAAAATCAAAAGGAAAGTGAATATAGAGTATACGTTACAACGTCGAAAGAGAGATGGCTTCTGTTTGATGTTCCTGATCCATGTCAATTGTGTGTATTAATTTAGAAACGAAAATTTCGTTTAAAGACGGACACTTACCGGTAATTGTGCTGCACATTACTTTCTGGAATTTTCGGTGAATTCACACCACTCATTGTTCACATGTAGTAAAGATCGTAAAGTGATTGGAAAGAATCATAAATTACCCCAGGGAAATTACGGCACAGAATTAGAAAAAAACATTGTCGGTCGCAAAATAAGCAGGATGCATAAAAAAAAAATGCTTTTATACATGTCACTCTATTTACTTCTGAAAGTTCAGAAACCATGCCTCTTTTGCCTGTTTGTTGAGGTGTTTTTTAGGGCGAAAGAGCTGTATTTGGATACAGAGCGAAAAGTAGATACACAACAGGTGCGAGGTCGGCTGGGATCGCGGCTAGGCAAACCTGCTATCTGTGTTTACACATCTTGATGAGCTTGTGCAAAACACATACAAAGAAAAAAGATTGGAGGAAGAATTTACTTCTTGTGACAAAAGGTGAAAATCCTTCAAATACCGTCAGTAAATAAATAAATACATTGCTCTTTCCACGTTCCAGAAACACACAACATCCGGAAAACAATTTTTCGGATGCTGTGTGTTTCTGGAACATGGAAAGAGCGATGTATTTATTTATTTGCTTCTTGTGACGAAACTAACTCCAAGATGGTTTAGTACACACCACAAGTTTAAAATCAGCCCACAGATCTAAGAAATACGTGAACACCCTTGAATAGAACATGAAAACCTAATCTCCGTTCCGGTGGCGCAGTGGTCTAAGCGCTAGCTTAGGAGCATTCGTCCGACAAGTTGTAACGTACCAGGAGATGTGACGTACCTGCCAGAAGGACGCACACGACATAAAGGCAGATAGCAATCAGAATAAAATGTCCGCGTAGCTCAATTGGTAGAGCAACTTATTCCGGAATGAGTGGACCCGGGTTCGAACCCCGGCGCGGAAGAAATGTCGGAGGAATTCACTTCGTTATAATGGCGCCCGAATTATCCGGATGACCCGACCGTTCAAAATCTCGCATTGGTGTGATGTTATTTCCACACCGCGAAATAGGAAAAATATGAGCAGCACTTTGAAAGAAAAATAAGGGGGAGATGATGTAACGTACCAGGAGATGTGACGTACCTGCCAGAAGGACGCACACGACATAAAGGCAGATAGCAATTAGAATCAATGTCCGCGTAGCTTAATTGGTAGAGCAACTTATTCCGGAATGAGTGGACCCGGGTTCGAACCCTGACGTAGACCAAAAATGACGGAGAAATTTACTTCGTTATAAAGTGTCTGAGTTCGAATCCCGATGAGGTATGGATGTTGTGTTTGTCTTACGGCACTGGCTTTCTCCTTTCCCTGGAACCAGTGTCCCTAAATTAAGGACGGGAGACTGCTTATAGGCCTTAGAGATGCTCACGGTGGTCGTTAAACCTCCAACAACAACAACAAAAGAAAACCTTATATAACAAAAACGACCTCACTATTCGTACGCTAGAAAATAACTGCAACAGGATTTCACGAATCATACGGAAACCTGAGAGTTTTAACCATTCAAGTTCTCCGCACACAATCAGCTTCAGTGCGTAATATTCACTTTAATTCAGGAAACTTAATCAATTGTTTATAATTGTTAATCACCCTCAACAGCACAACGCCATTTTCTAGCTACAAAGACGACCTGAGACACATAATTTTTGCTTGAATGCGACGACACAGTTAAGGTTTGTTTTACCACTTCAGTTCATAATCTGTCACAATCCACAGATACAACTCAGCAGTACCCCCTCTTGCCAGCTATCATTGACAGATGATCGCTGTAGATTATGGAGTAGGTTGCTTTCCTATTGTGTACCATATTACGGAATCTAGTGAACAATCACCTCTGCACTAATCCACGAGTTATATTTCGAATCAACAAATCACCGAATACCCCGAGTACATAATCGAGACTGAAGGTTACCACACGTCCATAAAGCGTTCATTTTTTTCTTTTTACGATTATTAAACAGTTTAATGACCCCGAGAAGTATCTAACGCTGTAAAAAGTCGCCCGTCCCTAGTTTAGGGCCACTGGTTGCAGGAACAAGTCAAAGCCAGAGCCTCAGGGCAAACGCACCACCCCTGCCTGATACAGGATTCGGCCAGGGTGCAACTCGAATGATTCTCCAGAAGCTGTCGCCTCTGACCATCCAGACACGGGAGCTCAGTTTAGGTTTCGAACACTTAAAACGCTTTTCTGTGAAAAGAGCCTACTTTGGATGTCCGTTCCAAAACATCTGTTTCCCAGAAATCCCGCTGACGACAACTTGCCACTTGTTGCAGTATCCTAACATGTTGTCACATACAGGCTAACATCAGTAACTTTTGTTTTAGTTACTAAGCTCATTACTAATATGTGAGGGAGTATCTCTTTTCTAGGGTTTGTTTGCCATCAAGGAAAAAATAAGCAGATAAGCTTGGAGTGAAAGAAGAGGTAAATAACTTGGTTCTAAGGGCAACTAGTCAACCAGATGGCTTGCTTTTAAGGGAAACTAGAATCAAACAGAAAAGCTTCGTTTTACGTAAATCTGATTAATTTGGTACTGAGTTTTAAGTAAAAAACTTATCACCCATATAAGCTTGCTCTTACATATAAGCTCACTCAAACAGAAAAGCTTGCTTTCACGGGATTTTGGTCATTCCGATGCACAGTTACAGGTTGTTCTCTGAGAAGGCGAGGACCAGACGACTTCCATTTTTGAGGCTCCTGCATATTTAACAACTAAGAAGTGTAACAAGAAATTTCTAAATTTACGATGCTCAGTGAAAGCTTCTCTAGCTGAAATGTGTGCCATTTCAGCTAGATAAGCTTGATTTTCAGTGAAAATGGTCAATCAGATAAAACGTGATTTTAGGGAAACTTGTTAATCAGATAAATTTGATTTCAATGTAAAATGCCACTCAGATAAGTTTGGTTTACCTGCAATTGGTTAATAAAATAAACTTGATTTCAAGGCAAACAGTCTCCTGTGTAAAACTTAGTTTTGAAGAGAACTTGCCGATCACATACGCTCACTTTAAAGATGCCAACCAGATAACCTTGGTTTTAAGAAAAGGGTTCAGCCTGGTCACGTCCGGAGGGAGAGCTAGAAAGTTCACTTGTGGGATTTCAAAAGCTCAAAAGGTGTGGAATTCAAAGATGCCATCCAGATAACCTTGGTTTTAAGAAAAGAGTTCATCCTGGTCACGTCCTGAGGGAGAGCTAGAAAGTTCACTTGTGGGATTTCAAAAGCTCAATAGGTGTGGAATTCAAAGATGCCAACCAAATAACCTTGGCTTTAAGAAACGAGTTCAGCCTGGTCACGTCCGGAGGGAGAGCGACCTAGAAAGTTCACTTGTGGGATTTCAAAAGCTCAAAAGGTGTGGAATTCAAAGATGCCAACCAGATAACCTTGGCTTTAAAAAACGAGTTCAGCCTGGTCACGTCCGGTGGGAGAGCTAGAAAGTTCACTTGTGGGATTTCAAAAGCTCAAAAGGTGTGGAATTCAAAGATGCCAACCAGATAACCTTGGTTTTAAGAAAAGAGTTCAGCCTGGTCACGTCCGGAGGGAGAGCGACCTAGAAAGTTCACTTGTGGGATTTCAAAAGCTCAAAAGGTGTGGAATTCAAAGATGCCAACCAGATAACCTTGGCTTTAAGAAACGAGTTCAGCCTGTTCACGTCCGGAGGAGAGCTAGAAAGTTCACTTGTGGGATTTCAAAAGCTCAAAAGGTGTGGAATTCAAAGATGCCAACCAGATAACCTTGGTTTTAAAAAAAGAGTTCAGCCTGGTCACGTCCGGTGGGAGAGCTAGAAAGTTCACTTGTGGGATTTCAAAAGCTCAAAAGGTGTGGAATTCAAAGATGCCAACCAGATAACCTTGGTTTTAAGAAAAGAGTTCAGCCTGGTCACGTCCGGAGGCAGAGCTAGAAGGTTCACTTGTGGGATTTCAAAAGTTCAAAAGGTGTGGAAAAGAGCGCTTCATTCAAGATGAATAGGAAATAAACATAAATTAAAACGTTTCAGCGCTACTTATTCTAACGAGCAGGGGAATGAAGATAATTCAGAACTTCCTAAATTAAAAAGAAGGAAAACTAGTTAAAATGTAGATTAATCATAAAAATAGAGATAACACAGAGTTCAACACTCCAGACACATAAGAATATGAAGATATGCTACGTTTGAATCTCAGCTACGGCTATGGGAATGACTTACCCTAAGCACGTGGAAAATTAGCTTTGTAATGAAAGTTTTAATACTTAAATGCCAATAAAAAGTCCCCAAACTTCCATGAAAAGCGTGGAGGTTTTTGGAATAATTCCAAGATGGATCTAACGACGAAGAGTTACCAATACATGTCGGGTATGTAGACAGTAGTACCTAATACTGAAAGCTCATGTTAAGTCTAAATCGTTTCAAATTTATACACTTCATTTGAGACGAACTGATGACACTTCTCATTTTACGCAAATGACTCCAAAATTTGTTTCTTTGGGGTTTAACACTCCCGATTGGCATCTGAGGCCATAAAGTTTCGCCATTCGATAATGTAGGAGCACCCATTCCAACTAATCTTAAAGCTAACGTCATCGGACAAACACACGATCCAAGTTTCAATAAGGTTCAAAACCTGGGCCAAATAGAACGATTATTCAGTAGCCCGCTGCTCTGACCACTTGGCCAATATAGGACGGCAATTGTGAAGTAAGGTCGACTTTCTTCTTTTCTTGTGTTTTGGTAAAATTTCAGCAGAAAATTATGATGTGTTGAGTAGATATTCATAACTCCTGATCAAGTTCTACAGCTTCATAAAGGAAGAATTAAACCTTCGTTAGGTCATTATGATGGATAACTGGTTGCTGAAAGCATACATAATGTGTCATTAGTTCGGGTGTAAAGCGTTATTGACCTTTTTCTCCTGTGTTGTATACATAATAACTAACAAAATATGACAACACTTTACCTAGACCACTATGACAGTCCCGTATGTACCGCAGTTTAATTTTAATGAATTTTTAGATAACTTTTCTTATTTTTACAGTGGTGTGCTTCTTTCTTACTTGGTCCTTCAGCACGACGGAAAAAAGAGAGAAGTGTACAGTATCCCAAAACTTTTTTTCCGCCGTTATATAAGGTTCGTACGAATTCTCAATTAATTTTATTTACCTCATTTTCATTTATACATGTGGCAGCAGATTTTAAAATATGTTTTTCAATTGACCTTTGTGCCATTAAGTACATATTGTCAGGAGTAATAACAAATGTACACGAAAAAGTTGTTTACAGAAAGTATACAAGTCAGCTTATTAATTAAATATGCATTCTCATTCTGTCTTGGTGGCGCAGTGGGATAGCCGGGTTCGAATTCCGGTGAGGCATGGATATTGTGTTTGTCTTACGGAGCTGGCTCTCTCTCTTCCCTGGAACCGGTGGCCCTAAATTAAGGACGTGCGATTGTTTATAGCCCACTGAGTTGCTCACAGTGGTCCTTAAACTTCCAATAAAAAAAATTGTCTTAAGGACAAACACTAATGCTGAACACCAAATTTTGACCTTTGGTGTGTTTTGGAAGTGCCAATAGCAGTTTCTTATGTAAATCGAGGTGTTAAACACAGAAACGATAACAGAAATATTTGATTCGCTACGATATTCGAAATAGAGTCACTTACCCGTATTGCGTTAGTAGCTGAAATTTGCACTTCCGCAATGCCGAAAGTAGACGATTTGTTTTGGGGGAACGGATTTGTTTAGTATTTAAATTCTGGGAGGATTTACATACACGCACACATTTTATACGTCTGTGTTCTTTTATATACACATAAATAAAAAAAATTATAATGAATAAAAAATAAGCCTTAATGAATTTGTAATTCAGATAAAAATGCCTATATCACGGAGAACAGGTTACGTACGCGTCAGCTGAAGAAGTTTCGTTTTCCTTAACTGCGAAGCTGAAAAACAGTGAAAGCAATTGGAAACTCACTAATTGTTTTCCTTCGCAATTGCACATACCAATTATCGTAATAAATGAGCGGATTTAGTACGTCGACGTTATGCAGTAAAGAAATGTTGTTTCGAACCTGCAAAAACTACACACCCCGGCAATTTGAACTTAAGAAAGGAACACCTCAGAGAGTGTTTGTTTTTAAGATATCAAAGAAACCGCTGCTGTTAGAAACCACTTCAGTTATTACAGGATGCCGTTTCTTCCTGAAGTCATTGCGATCTCGGGCAGTTGCCATGTACCGAACTGTTACTATGAATGGATTTGAGTTTGGAATTCTGAAGCCAAAGTTAGTAAACTCTATTAACCTTGTTCAAAATCTAGCTTGCAACGTTGCTACTACAGTAGTTCAGCATTCTGCCCTACGCGATAACATACTGGAAGATACGAAAGCAAAACAGTCGAATGCGAGCAATTTCTTTGGCTACGGGCCTTTAGCTAAGAGTCCGATGGAGAAAATTCTTTGTCTTGGCGCAAAAGTTCTGAAAATTGCTGAACCAGAGAAAAAAAATTCAAATGTAAAAATCTTACGCAAATTATGAATAAAATTCATAGATACGAGTATAAATGAACTGAGAGCCAAAATTTCCTCCGCGTAGTTCAGCAGCACATTTTTAGCACGTCTTTTGTAAAAAAAGATTGTGCTTATGCTACCGGTTTGTCCGTCCTTCCGTTCGTCTGTACCCACGATATCTCTGCAACTATTAGTCCGGTTTGAAACATTCTTTTTGCGTTGGGAAGCTTGAAATATGCGAATGATGATCCTTAATTTCGTTTTTTCTAACGATGCACAATTTTGCCGCTACAGGGCGTAAAAGTACCTTTGCGTAAATCACTGCTGCCAAAAGTGTCCCACTACTGCATAATGACGGCTCAGATGGTGTGCCGTAAACGCACATGATGTCGAATTCAAAAATACGTTTTATTACACATATTTGCTTCTAAATATCCGATTGAAAAAAATATTTTATCTTTCGATTCCACTTATGTCGAAGAGTATTTTAGATATAGTTACTTTTGCAAATTACGCATAGATTTTCCGCTAGGGGGCGAAAAAGTAAATTACATTTCTGCCGATAACTCGTCTTCTAAAACTCCGATTTGAAAAATTTTTCTTCAGCGGATACACCTTCTGATGGAAAATCTTTTGCATATAATTTTCAAATTTTTGGTAAATAATAATTTGGCCCCCAGGGAGCGTAAGTGCTAATTTTTGCTTCTGATGTATTTGCCATAAAATCTGAGCTTCTAAAATATCGATTGAAAAAATTCTTTTTTGGACTGATGCCAATCACATCGATAAACCTTTTCGGAATATTTTCTTCTTAAAATATTCCACAGTTTTTCCGCCAGGTGGTGTAGATGTATATCTTATTTTCGTCACTATCTCTACTTCTAGGAGTCTGATTTGAAAAAATTCCTTCTTTGTTGGATAGTGTTTTCAGTGTGACATATTTTTTATATAATTTCAAAAAATTTCAAGTAATTCATAGACTTTCCGCTAGGGGGCGTAGAGGTAAATTGTGTTTCCCCTTATATATCTGCTTCTAAATCTCCGATTTGAAAAATTATTTCTGCATCGGGTACAGCTGCTGATGGGAAATCCTTTGCATGTAATTTCTAATTTTTGTAATAAAATGGTTTGGCCACTAGGTGGCGTAAGTCTTAATTTCCGCTTCTGATGTATTTGCAGCAAAAAATGAGCCTCTAAAATCTCGATTGCAAAAAAAGTCGTTTGTTGACCGATACTACTCATGTCGACAAACCTTTTAGGAACATTTTCTTCTTGAAATAAGGGGCATAGATTTATATCTTATTTTTGTCAACATCTCTACTTCTAGGAGTCCGATTTGAAAAATTCTTTCTCTTTGGATAGTGTTTCCGAAGCGAAATGTTTTTCGTATAAATTCAAAATTTTCAAGTAAATCATAGACTTTCTGCTATGGGGCACAAAAGTAAATTGCGTTTTCTGCGTTATTTCTGCTTCTAAAACTCCGATACAAGACCTGATGGAAAATATTTTTCACATAATTTATAATATTTGGTAAAGAATGGTTTGGCCACCAGGGGGCATTAATATTAATTTCTGCTTCTGATGTATTGTAGCAAAATCTGGGCTCCTGAAAACTCGACTAAATTTTTTTTCTTGGACCGATACCGCTGATGTGGAAAAACCTTTTGACAATACTTTCTACCTAAAATAATGCATGGTTTTCCCACCAGAGGACGTAAAGTCACATCTTATTTTTGTCGATATCTCTGCTTCTAAGAGTCCGATTTGAAAAATTATTTCGGTGTTGAAGAGCGTTTCCGGTGTGAAATGTTTCTCATATAAATTCATGTTTTTCTTAACGCACAAGTCTGCAACCATAGGGCGTAAGCTCACGATTCCGTTTGCAGCAATACCTGAGGGATTAAAAACCCAACTGAAAAACTTCTTTCTTCCGTCAGGTACTATTGTTTTTCATATCGGTTACATTGTTTTGGAATAGCTTTGATAAATTTAATTTGCATCAGAACGGATTCAAAAGACGTGCTTATTACACCCGAAAATTCGGTGTCATCTTTGTTGTTTTTTCTTTCAAATATCTATGTACTTCTCCTCTCCACTATTTTGGGGAACGCAGTTCCCCTTACCAATTTCTCAAGGGAACGCCGTCCACCCCACCGTTTTCGCCAAATTTTACCACTGTACTTCCGTCTGCATCAATTCGCCTGCCGCTTATATATACGAAATCTGGGAAATCTCTCATCAAATCCAGAAGTAATCTGCCAACATTTTTGGGCTCCATCTTCCTCACAAAAGCCAATCATAAATTTTTTATGTCAAATCGTGTTTAGCTTCTCGAAATTAGTAAACAACGGTTGCTATCCTTTATGAAATTGCGTCACGTAGGCGCTTCTTACGGCGCCGGAGAGACCCAAATCACAGTGAACTACATTTTAAAACCAAGAGCCAATCACAAATTTTAAACGTCATAATCGTGTTTAGCGCCTTGAAAGTAGTAAAAAAGGCTGCTTCCATTTTCGAAATATTTTCGGTGTTGTACACTGCAATTATCAGTTACAGATTTTAACGATGAGTGAAGGAGTAAGCAAAATACAAATATATATGCCGATGAGCCATTACATTATGACCACCTACCTAATAAGCTGTAGGACCCCATTTAGCCCGCAAGACAGCGGCCACTCGGTAAGGCATCGATTCGATGAGGTGGCGATAGGTATCTGGGGTATCTGGTACCATAATGTCAATAGTAGGTCCTCCAGTTCTCGTACATTTCCAGGTGGTGGTGATTTAGCGCGAACCCGCTTTTCCAAGTCGAACCACAGCTCTTCGATTGGGTTCCTATCAGGTGAATTTGGAGGCCACGGCATTAACAGAAAGTCACCAACATGTTCCTTGAACGACTCCTTGAAGATTCTGGTAGTGTGGCATGGCGCATTATCATGTTGGTAATGCCCATCACCAGCAGGGAACAGTTGCCATGAATGGATGAACTTGGTCCGCAACGATGTTCAGATACCTGACAGCTGTCAGGGATTGTGCTATTGGGATAATGGGGCTTAAAGTGTCCGAAGAAAATATCGCCCACAGCATAACAGAGCCGCCGCCGGCCTGTTTCCGCCCAACAGTGCATCCAAGTACCATAACCTCCGTTGGTAATCGGCGTATCCGCGCTCGGCCGTCTACGTGATGCACCAGGAATCTTGATTCATCAGACCAGGTGACTTTCTTCCAATCATCCACGGTTGAATCTCGATGATCTTGGGCCCATTTCAGGCGTCGCTGGCGCTGACTTGCAGTGAGCATGGGGACCCGGCTGGGTCTTTGGCTAAGCAGGCCCATCCGCAGAAGGCTGTGATGAACTGTGTGCTGTGATATATTGCCCTGATCACCACTGTTGTAGCTGCGGGTGATTTGACAACCACTGAGCCACCAAAAATAATGACAGAGGAAATATTCTACCTAGAGCTCTTTCTCGGGTGTGTTCAGCTGTGCTCTATCAAAATAGAATCTTAGTCCGTATCTTATAAGCAGAATTATTAAGCCAAATGTAAATAAAACCATTGAGCCACCAAAGAGAATAATAGAGGAAATATTCTACCAACAGCTGTCGCTCGGGTGTGTTCAAATCTGCGCTATCAAAATAGAATTTTAGTCCGTATCTTATAAGCAGAATTATTCATACGCATGTAAATAAAACCACTGAGCTGCCAAATATCTGACGCTCTGTTATTTCTCACAGAATTGTTCCTTCGTATCTGATGGTAATCGGGGCTACATTTCTTCTTCCTCACTTGGGGTCCGGTCCCTTCTGGAGCGAAACTGTAGATCCAGTGGTTGAGAATTGCAGGAAACGTTGGTGGACGAATGTTCTCTTTATAAACAACTTTGCCACTACACCCGAAGAAAGGGTAAGTGTATTTACAATTACTTACTGAACTTTCTACTCACTTAGAGTCATGCATTCTATCTTTTTCATGTATTTTTTTTATGCATTCTATACTTTGGAGCGGTATAAATTGCCCAGGTGGTATTACACTATTCCAAAAGCGCAACTTTTTGAAACATCCGTCTTAAGGACGTGTAGAAATTAGCTAAAACACATCAAAGAAAAATAGCTGCAATATATGGAAAACATCCGTTTATTGGCGTAAACAAATAACAGCTACATATGCAATCTTTCACACACAAAATGATGGCTTCATCCGACAGACGCTGACTCCGACCTAAAAGGAAAGAGATTCTGGATAAAAATTCAAATCCAAAACAATCTAAAAAAAGTACCACATGCTCACGCAAACCTATGCGCTGGAGACGCCAATTCTAAATTTTAAGAATTTAAGAGCGCGGGACACTCAGAAACGCATGCCAAACAGTAAGAAAGTCGTGGCAAACGTTCCTGTTGGTGAAGATCTCAGCCACGAGGGTTGTGCCGAAAGTAATGCAAAATAGGCATAACTTTTTTATTAACTGACAGAGGTAATTCAAATTGCTCATGTTGGTAAAGTAACTCTTTCTCTATAAAAAGGTACTACTCAACATAGTCTCCATCACAAGCACTGGATTTGCGCCATCGGTGAACCCAGCTCTCGAATTCTCTTTGAAAAAAATCAGATGTGGACTTTTGTACCCACTTCTTCACAGCCACTTTCACCTCATCTGTGTCATCAAATCGTTGTCGCTGATGACTGTACTTCATTGGGCCGAACAGGTGGAAGTGGGAGGGCGCCAGATCTGGGCTGTACGGTAGATGGGGGACCACCAACCAGCTTGATTTTCTGATCGCCTGATTTGTTGCCAAAAATGTGTGTGGTCTCGCATTGTCATGGTGAATGTGGATCCTTTTCAGATTCTTTTTCGGTCTCTTCCTCCTTATGGCTTCTCTAAGCTTCTTGATTGTCTCAATGTACCGTTCGCTGGTCACGGTACGGCCACTTTCCAAAAACTCAAGGAGGATAATACCCCTGTTATCACAAACAAAACAAAACCAGTCACCATGACTTTCTGTGCTGATCGCTGGCTCTTGAACTTCTAAGGCCTTGGTGAAGAGGTGTGACGCCATTCCTTGGATTGATTCTCCGTTTCCGGATCGTAAAGATACGCCCACGTTTCATCCCCTGTCACTAGATCGAAAAAAAAAGTTTCTTCATGGGCTTCAAACGCTTCCAGCTGATGAGAGCAGACTTCTACCATTCTCTACTTCAAATCAGATGTCAACTGCCGAGGTACCCACTTTGCACACACTGTCCGATACCTTAAGTTCCACACTCTTCTGTATGACATTGTGACCACAGTCTAGTTATGAAAGCTCACGGATTGTGACTCGTACCTCCGAGCGAATCAATTCATCCACTCGCTGACGATTCGTGTCAGTGGTCGCAGATGTTGGATGATCTCCCACTGCGTGGTTTTTCTCTAATGTTTTCCCTTTTTTAAACTTCTTCATCCATCTGTGCACATTGCTCTTGTCAATGGTTTCATCTTCGTAAACATTTTGTATCCTTCTGTGGATGTCGGACAGCCTGCACCCTTCCTTCGTCAAGAACTCAATGAGGGCACGTTGCATCTGCTTGGAATCCATTATTTACCTGCAATGAATTAGAAGGGTTTCTATAGAAGAAGAGTTACTCTACCAACATATGCAATTTGAACGAACTCTATCAGTTAATAAAAAAGTTATGCCTACTTTTGCATTACTTTCGGTACAAACCTCGTATTTATCTGTATGCCGTGGCTCTTGAGTCTGTATACAGAGCAATCATCTTAATTTCATTCCACTTTGGGATAGCATCGAAGATCTTTACTTGTCGTGCTAAAGCAGTGGTCAGTTTCCACTGCTTCATACACAATCAAGTCACATTATTGTGATCAATTCCTACTTTTGACGCCAACAGCGCCTAGCCAATGAAAGAAGGCACGTGTCGTGAGCGCTGGCTTGGAGGGTATATAAGGTGTGCTGTAGGCATTCTGACAACATATCACTCGTTGCTGTCATGGATAAAAGAAGAGATTTATCAGATTTGCAAAAAGGGATGATTATTGGCTTTCGGGCCAAGGGTGGCAGTATTTCTGAAACAGCGCAGTTTGTGAACTGGTCGCGTGCTGCTGGGGTTAAAGTGTATCGTTATTGGAGAAATGGCACCCTTACGAATAAACGACTTCGAAACTGCGGATCACCACGTGTCGTTGATTTGAGAGGTGAACGTCGGCTGCGAAGGTGCGCGAGGGCCGATCGACACGCTACAGTGGAGCAACTCACTGGCCGAATGAACCAGGGGGCTACTAGAAGTGTGTCTAACACGACAGTTCAGCGAACCCTGCTGCGTATGGGACTCCAATGGAGACGGATGGTCACTGCGCCTATGCTAACGAAGGTGCATCGGCAAGAAAAGCTTACATTTGCACGTCAGAATCGGAATTGGACCTTCGCTGATTGGTAAAGGATTACCTTCTCCGATGAGTCACTGTTTCTGCTTCATCGAACGGATGGACGTTGGCGTATAAGGCGAGAAACAACGGAGAACAAACACTCTTTTACCATTGCTGGAAGAACACAAGCTGGTGGGGGCAGCGCCCTGGGTCCACTCATATCTGTGGAAGGCACTATGGACCGAATTCTTTATGAATCCATCGTTGCAGACCACGTTCACCCATACATGTTGATTGTCTTCCCTGGGGCGGATGGGATCTTCCAGAACGACAATGCAACGTGTCATACAGCTAGAAATGTCAGAGAGTGGTTGGAAGAGCACGATGAAGACTACAAAGTACTTCCCTGGCCCCCTAATTTCCCAGATTTAAACCCAATTGAGCATCGGTGGGACCACCTCGATCGTGTTGTACGCTCTATGGATCCTCCACCACGCACTTTCCAGCAGCTGTCATATACAATGCAGTCAGCACGGCTCCACATACATGTAAACACCTTCCAGCACCTTACCGAGTCACTCCCAACCAGCCTAACTGCTGACCGAGCTGAACACTGCAGTTACTCTGGATATTAGGTCATGGTCACAATAATGTGACTGAACCGTGTATAATGTTTGTGCTCCTTCAGCCTTGTGTTAAGAGACCTCTTCGTTATACCAATACCGCGCATACCCATAGGAGTACTCCAAAAGTAGAGAATACATACCAGCGTCTGTGGTCAAGTGAGTATTGTCGCTATTATCGGGGAGCAAGGCCGACATTTACTTTCGCACTATACGGGAATCAAATTTCTTAAGGGAGTTCTTGAGAAATATCAAATACTAGGTACGTAAGGAAAGACCCATTGTATTGCAAATAGAGATTTGAAGTGGCAAGGCTGCGATTAATATCGGCCGCTTCAGCTGTCCTGATAATATTGTTGATCTTCTTCTTACTGAAACCAGCAGAGAAGGCAAGGATTATATTGACATAAAATGGGCCTCTACCATGCGTTCCTGATTTTTCATAACTCTCTTAAGAAACTGGGTTTCTGTATCTGAAATGAAGCACCAAAGTGAAAATTGACCATGATCGCCTCTAACAGAAACAGTGACCACTTTGACTGCAGACGCTGGTGTTCTCTCCACCTTTCGAGGACTCAGAGGGATCTGTGATGTAATATACAAGGGTTGTTCATTAAGTAGTGAGTCTTTCTGCCTGAAGGAAGCAAAACATGACATACCTAAAAATAATCGCCGTCAGCATTTGGACAGCTGTCCCATCGTTGCACAGATCCTTTCATTCTGGCGGCGTAGAAGGAGGCAGGCCGCTGCTCCAACCAGTCATACCCAGCTTCACGCACTTCAACACCCGAAATGAAACTACTGCTTTCGAGAAATGTTTTCTTAGGTCCAAAGATGTGAAATTCACAGAGCGATAGGTCGGGACTATACGCCGGATATTGAAGGATTTCCCAGAGAAAGCGTTGCAATGTCCTTTCCGTGGTAACTACCCTATGCGGCCGGGCGTTATCATGCAGAAGCACATCATACCCTGAGTGAGGTTCCCAGGTCTCTTGTTCTTGATTGCTTGTCGAAGTTTAATTAAAGTTTGATAATATTGGTCGGTAAGACGGTTGATCCTTTTGGTAGCCACTCAATGGTCCTCAATGGTCAAAGAACAGGGTGAACATCACCTTGTCTGCGGAAATGGTGGACAGTGATTTCCTCGGTGGTGGAGATGATACATATTTCCACTGCATGCTCTGGCGTTTCGACTCTGGCTCGAAATGATGACATCATCTTTCGTCCTCAGCAATAATGCTTAGCAGGAAATCTTCACCTTCTTCATGGTAGCCAATCAGATGTTGCGACGATGGTCCCATTCGTTGACTCATCTGTTCGTCTGATAGATATTTCGGTACATACGTGGCGCAGACCTTACGATATTCTCGGATCGTGATTCTACGGCTGGCCTTTACTGCAGCATCCAAACCTGGAATTGTCTTCACTGAAATAGCGCGAATTGTCTTCACTGAAATAGCGCGAATTGTCTTCACTGAAATAGCGCGAATTGTCTTCACTGAAATATCTTGGCTGGTCTGCAGTGCTTGTTCGTCCATCACTAAAGAGCTGGCACCACCGCATTATAGTACTTCGTGGAAGGCAAGCAGGCCCATACACCGCCTTCATTCGTCTGTGAATTTCACTTCGTGCTGTTTCTCCGCTTTCAAAAACTGAATTACAGCACGTTGAGAAACTTTGGACATATCCATTCTGTACGAGAGAAATATAAAATCAGTCCATCACGTAACACGGCTTCTGTAGCAAACAAGCTGTAATGTAGTTGCATTGCCTTTAAATCTCCTGTACACTAGCGCCATCCATTGACATTAGGACGCACAAATGCACGCCACCCAAAGAGTCTCACTACTTATTGAATAATCCTTATATATTGGTATGACAAAGAGGTCTCTTAGTACAAAGCAGGAGGAGCACAAACTTGATTGGAAGCAGAGAAAATTGACCACTGCTTTAGCACGACAAGTTAAGGTCACGGTGCTACCCCTGAGATGAAATTAAGAAGGTTGCGCCGTATACAAACGCAAGGGCAACGGAACACAAAGAAACAGTTGAAATCTTCAGCAACAGGAAGTCTGGCAACGGAGATTTCTCCATTTATCTTCCTACTGTTTGACATACATTTCTGGGTGTCCCGCGCTCTTAAAATTTAGAATTGATATCATCTGCACGAGGGTTTGTGTGAGCACCTGTCACGTTTTTTTTACATTGATTAAGATATGTATTTTTAGTCTGAATCTCTTCTCTTTAAGTTCGGAGTCAGCTGCTCGATGAAGCCACATGTTTGCGGTACCGGACAATTCGTTCAATGACGATTGGTCCAATGCCGTTTGGTCTAATGGACTATTCGTCCAATGTACGATTAGTCCAATGCCGAGTCGTCAGATGTGACGATTGGTCCAATGCCGATACGTCCAATGGTATGATTGGTCAGTGTTGATTCGTCCAAAGGGACAATTGGTCCAATGCCGATTCGTCCAATGGTATGATTGGTCCAAAGGGACAATTTGTCCAATGGACTATTCGTGCAATGTACGATTAGTCCAATGTCGATTCGTCCCATTGGAGGACTGGTCCAATGCCTATTCATCCAAAGGGACAATTGGTCCAATGGACTATTCGTCCAATGTACGATTAGTCCAATGCCGTTTCGTCCAATGATACGGTTGGTCCAATGCCGATTCGTCCAATGGCATCATCCCACCAACGGCCAATTTTTTTCGTTATGCACTACAATAAAACACATTTATTTGAACACTTACGCACCTTAAAAGAGAAACATTAATTAATTTTGAACATTTACACTCCATAGAGAAAGGAGCAATTTGATTTTGATGGCTCACAGACTGAAAAAGAAATAATCTGAGTATTTGCAACGCCTTAGGAAAAGGAAAACATTAATTTTAGCAGAAGGACACACACACACACACACACACACACACACACACATACCATAAAAGAAACAAGAGGAAAATAGCTCTTGCAATGACTCACTTTTAAAAAAAGGCAAAAAAAATTTGTGTTCAAACACTCCATAAAAAGGTGAAGAAATTATTTAGATGAAAATTTATTAAATTTGTCTCCCTACAAAAAGAGAGGCATGTTAATTTTGATCACTTTGACACTAAAAATAAAAGGTCAATTAATATTGTGCACTTACACGCTGGAAAAAGAAGAAGAAAATGTATTTTGAGCACTTAACGTTGTGTAAAAAGAAATAAATTTTGTTTACTTACGCTTTGAAGAAACAGAGAAAACAAATAAATTCTGAACACTTACACACCAAAAAACTATTTTACATCTTGAAAGATAATAAAAATAGATATTAATATTTGTTCACTTTTGCTCTTAATGAAAAAGACAAATAAATTTTGGTTACTTACACGAGGTGAAAAATAAAGCAGAAGCTAACTAATTTTGAGCTCTTCTGCACTGTAAAGGGAAGAGAAACTACGATCTAAGTTCTGAGTATTTACATAAAGAAAATATTTTTGACGTAAACAAAATATTTAGCGCATACTAAGCTCATGTTTTTTACATTTTTAACGTTTACTCCTAATTTGCGTAGTTTTACCCCATGTGTTACTCAGCATTTTTTGACATGTTTACTTATAGAATCTATGTTACGATGATAAATACTGCCTGCGACACGTAAATCAGTTATTTTATTTCTCAGTTTTGAAAGCAAAATAAGAAAATAAAGTCCACTGATAATTTATTTTTCGCAATATTAAAAAAAAAGATGAAAATCACACAAAAATATTATTTTTCCGTCTCATTTATTTTGCAGTGCTTGGAACACTCCTGGTACCTGTCATGCGATTTTCAGCTCTTCGTCATTGCTGCTTTTCTGATATTAGCATTCATTAGGTGAGTAAACATAGAAAAAAAAATATTTGAAGTTTCATATTATGAAAAGAAATTCGCTGCTTTTATTTGCAAAAACATTTTGGAAGAATTTGTCCTTTGGGTGTGATGTTGGAATTTCAAGTTTTCTGTCATTGAGAGACTTCATTTTGTTGATACGCACAATGAAGTCTTACTTGGATGCATGGGAATGTGCCAACAGAGCAAATTCATTTTACAAATTTTGAAGACGCCAATCCGATTTTTGGCGTAAATGTGACAAGGATGGTAAGTCAGATAATATCCGAAAACTTGAAAATTTTCATCGTCCTGGAGCGGGACTCGAACCCGCGTCTCCCAGAAAACGCCCGGGTATGCTAACTACTACACCACCCAGAACGACCAAGTTCCAAGTTTCCGATCAATTTGAATTTAACCATCACAGGATTCGCTAGTCGAAGCAACCGGTATTCATGTTTAGGGAATCTGGAGGTTAAGAATCTTATCCCGTGTTTGCTCGGAGAAGGAGATAAATCATGAAAATTTTCAAGTTTTCGGATATTATCTGACTTACCACCCTTGTCACATTTACGCCAAAAATCGGATTGTCATCTTCAAAATTTGTATTATATGGAGTAATCCCGTATTTCTTTCATCATTTATCTGCTTCTCCGGGCAAACACGGGATAAGATTCTTAACCTCCAGATTCGCTAAACATGAATGCCGTTGCTTCGACTAACGAATCCTGTGATGGTTAAATTCAAATTGATCGGAAACTTGGAACTTGGTCGTTCTGGGTGGTGTAGTGGTTATCATACCCGGGAGTTTTCTGGGAGACGCGGATTCGAGTCCCGCTCCAGGACGATGAAAATTTTCAAGTTTTCGATATTATCTGACTTACCATCCTTGTCACATTTACGCCAAAAATCGGATTGGCATCTTCAAAATTTGTATTATATGGCGTAATCCCGTATTTCTTTCATGACAAATTCATTTTATTTGGAAATACACATTATATATCTATTGTGCACATAATTATATTTCAAAATACAGGTCTTTTGTGCGTTTCACTTCTTTACTGTACTGTTAAACCTTCGCCCCCGTAACTAGTATAAAATTTCGATCTTACGTATATCACCCATATCAAGAACCCAGCTCCACTATATTATTCTACATGTAGTTCGCAAAGGACACGTAATCATGTGAATTTTCAGTTTTATCAGCTAAACGGAACAGATCGTTCACATCAGCTTTTTTAAAATTTCGCACGCATTCAATAAATAATAGAAGAAACTCTGTAGTAAGAACGAATACAATAAACGTAAAGACATTACTGAATTAAAGAATACACATGAAAATTAAGGAAATAGTATAACTATACTAGTAATCCGAATTTATTGGCGTAGAATAAAAATACGTTTTCCCTGCTTTCTCACATCAACCAGGTGGCTTTTTCAAGGAAGTTAGACAGAAACTGCAAACTGAATAATAGAACGCTTAACAATTTGAAGACAGTGACTTGTGTGTGTGTGTGTCTTTTTAAATAAATAAATACCACGTAATATTCATTTAAAGACACGAGACATCAGGTTGGTTGTGCATGTGGTATCCTGGTAGGAAAAAGGCATTAATGAATTGGCCCCAAATTCGTGGAAAATCCAGAAAGACGCTATCATTACAAGCGTCACTGTTGGTAATGATCTTCAATGTTTCTCGAATGGCTGTAGATTTAGGGGGTATAGTAAGTAGCTAAATTCTTTATATCATCCCATATAGGTGTAGCGGGCTTGAATTTGACTTTTCTGGACAGGGCCGTGGTTACTTTACCGTATTTTGTGTCCTTTTCATGCTCGCTGACTCTGATTCTGTACGAGAGCTTGATCATTCCAATGTAGTAAAGTCTGGAGTCGTCCAGATATTATAGGGGGATCTCATAAAGACCTGTCTCGCTGGAAAGACGGGGTTTGCCAGTTTTTCTCTTCAGCATAAAGATGAAAGAAACCTTATGCCGATACCGCTGTTCATTTTATTGAGGGCGACCTTGATTGTGTAAGACACATTGATATGTAGGGAACTGGGCTCAGGTAGCGAAGCTGCACCATAGGAAGATCAGAACGTTTGACTTACGCAATTAGGAAGAGAATTTATTTTGAATTTAACAAAAAAAAGAAACAAAGAGAATAAAAATATGGAATACAGAACATTCAGTAAACATAGGAAACAAATTATCCAACAACCCATTTATTCAGCAAAAATAATAAAAAAAAAGGATTAATATCACAGTTTTGTAGCCATTAAGTCTTATTGAATGTTTTCGGAAAAGAACTTTCAGTTTCCTTTTTTAAAATCTTTATACTTTTTGCTATATTCTAAAATTGGTGTAAGTTTACTAGTCTGGGTTTCGAGGAACTGTTCGAAAAAAGGAGAAGAGAATTCATGTTTTTACTAAAAAATCCGGATACATCCGTTATTTGAGTTCCTAGCGAAACGCAGCACCGCAAATTTGAGCATAAAAGCTCAAATTTGCCGATATTTTGCTGCAAATACAACAGAAGCGGAATTTAAGACTTACGCCACCTGGTGGCCAAACCATTTCTTACAAAAATTAGAAAATATGTGCAAATGATTTCCCATCAGGAGCTGTATGTGGTGCAGAAAGAAGTTTCCAAATCGGAGATTTAGAAGCAGAGATATAGGGGAAAACGCAATTTACATTTACGCTTCCTAGCGGAATGTCTATGAATTACTTGAAAATTTGGAAATTATATGAACCGCATGTCACACTAGAAACACTATCCAACAAAGAAATAATTTTTCAAATCGGACTCCTAGAAGTAGAGATATTGATAAAAATAAGATATACATCTACGCCCCCTGGCGTAGAAACCATGCACTATTTTAAGAAGAAAATGTTCCTAAAAGGTTTGTTGACATGAGTAGTATCCGTCAACAAACGACGTTTTTTTCAATCGAAAATTTAGAATCTCATATTTTGCTGCAAATACAACAGAAGCGGAAATTAAGATTTACGCCCCCTGGTGGCCAAACTATTTTTTTACAAAAATTAGAAATTTTGTGCAAACAATTTCCCACCAGGAGCTATATCCGGTGCAGAAAGAATTTTTCAAATCGGAGATTTAGAAGCAGAGATATAGGGGAAACGCAATCTACCGCTACGCCCCTTAGCGGGAAGTCTATGAATTACTTGAAAATTTTTAAATTATATGAAAAACATGTCACACGGAAAACACTATCCAACAAAGAAGGAATTTTTCAAATCGGACCCCTAGAAGTAGAGATAGTGACAAAAAAAGGATGTACATTTACGCCCCCTGGCGGAGAAGCTGTGGAATATTTTAAGAAGAAAATATTCCGAAAAGGTAGAAAAAATTAATTTTTTCAATCGATATTTTAGAAGCTCAGATTTAATGGCAAATACATCAGAAGCAAAAATGAACACTTACGCCCCCTGGTGGCCAATATATTCTTTACCAAAAATTTGAAATTATATGCAAAAGATTTTCCATCAGGAGATGTATCCGCTGAAGAAAACAGTTTTCAAATCGGAGTTTTAGAAGAAGAGTTATCGGGGAAAATGTAATTTGATTTTACGCCCCCTAGCGGAAAATCTATGCGTAATTTGAAAAAGTAACTATATCTAAAATACTCTTCGATATAAATGGAATCGAAAGATAAAAACATTTTTTCAATCGGATGTTTAGAAGCAAGTATGCGGAATAAAACGTATTTTTGAATTCGACATCTGCATTTACACCCTCTACCGGCGAAATTGTACATCGTAAAAAAAAAAAACGAAATGAAGGATCATCATTTGCATATTTCAAACTTCCCAATGCAAAAGAATTTTTCAAATCGGACCAATAGTTGCAGAGATATCGTGGGTACAGACGGATGGACTGACGGACGGACGAACCCATAACAGAAGCACGATCTTTTTTTACAAAAGACGTGCTAAAAAATATGACGAAGAATGCGTATTATAGTATATGTAATTGAATGGTACTGAAAATTGATCATTCATTACGTTATTAAAATTTGAGTACATATTTTGATGTAGACGTGACAGATACAAATTAATGACATTTTAAGAATCACCACATCAATTCCCTTTAGAATCTGCAACTTCTGTTCCGGAGGTGTGAAACATGTGTTTTTATTGGCTAGTGTAATAAAAGACCTGTGGAAAACACAATAAAGTGCTCACTCAATGTGCAACAGAATTCTTCCTGGGAAAACTGTTATTTAAAATGTTAGCTGATAATTTTTCCTGTGGAAGCATTGCTAGTAACGTTTTACTAGCCATGAGCGTTCCTTTCTATCGACATCATACGCATCTAACAAACTGGCCACTGAGAGTACATCTGAATTCTTCCTGGGCAACTGTTAATTGAAATGTCCCACAGAGTATTTATGTCCCTTTCCAAAGAAATAATATAGTATTATTTACATGAAGAATCAGTGGCCTCTCATTATACAAAGGCCGTTCCATAAAAACTGAGAGTGATATTTTTTAAACTGGCAGCAGTGCGAAGGGGAAAATAACCACACAGACGACTTACTGAATTAGGGAAGTATCTATGGCAACAGTTATTATCCGTGGAAGACGATTCTCGTTTTGTTATTGCGCAGTTGTTTAAGGCACGTGTGCATTTCGCCATACAATTATGGAGGTAAGTGATTCAGAGTTAAGAAATGAAATGCATTGTGCGATAAAAGTTTGCTATCATTTGGGTAAAACGACTCCAGAAACAGTTGATTTAATTTATAAAGCTTACAAAGATAAATGTTTGAGTGAGTCTACGACTTTTAGATGGCACCATGATTTCAAAAAGGGCGTTTGTCGGAAGAACTCGCTCCTAGGCCTGGTCGACCTGAAAGCGTTTTTACGGAGCGTATTGTTAACACTGTTTGGGAAATCCTGCAAGAAGATCGACGAATGACTTGTGATGACTTAGCGGCGTCAACTAATATTTCAAAAACGTCTACGCGACAAATTACTGCTGAATGTGTGTGTTCCAGATGGGTACCTCATCACGTGACGAGAGAACAATTGCTAGCCATGTGTGTCATGAGCGGGAACAAAGGATTGCAAAGGATCCAAACTTTCTAAACAAAGTAATAACTGCCGATGAAACATGGGTCCACTATTTTGACCCCCTCATGAAGCGCGCAACGAGTGACTGAAAACACAGAGGTTCGCGTCCTCCGAGAAAAGTCCGCCAAACCAAATCAGCTGGGAAAGTGATGATGTTAATTTTCTTTGATCACAAAGGTGTAGTATACCAGCATGATGTTCCTTCACAAGTTACTGTCAATACTGAGCATTGCATTTCAGTGTTGAAGCGTCTGCGATGACACATATCGATTAAGCAACCGGAACTGGTTGGCAAGTGAACGCTGCACCATGATAACGTCCGCCCACGTGTCGCTGCTTGTTTTCAACAGTTTCTGACGAAATGCAGTATTGAAATCATGCCACAACCTGCTTACAGTTCTGACCTCTCCCCGTGCGATTTCTGATTGCTTTCAACAATGAAGGAGAAGTTCCGTGGCGCAACATTCAACACAGATGCTGACGTTATTGAAGCTGGACAGGAGTCGCTAAAGCAGCTTCCACAAAATGCCTTCGCCACATGTTTTTAAAAGTGGACTGAACGATGGGACAGTTGCATATCATCCTAGGGAAGATACTTTGAGAAAGAATAACGTGTATTTTTTTGAACCAATATTTCTCCATTTTGTATGATTTTACTCTTGTTTCTATGGAACGACCGTTGTACATTAGAAGTCTTAAACTTCTATTTCAAATGTCAGCTGAGATTTTTGCTTAGGAAGCTTGTAACGTACCAGGAGATGTGACGTACCTGCCAGAAGGACGCACACGACATAAAGGCAGATAGGAATCAGAATACATGTCCGCGTAGCTTAATTGGTAGAGCAACTTATTCCGGAATGAGTGGACCCGGGTTCGAACCCCGGCGCGGATAAAAATGACGGAGAAATTCACTTCGTTATAATGGCGCCCGAACTATCCGGATGACCCGACCGTTCAAAATCTCGCATTGGTGTGATGTTATTTCCACACCGCGAGATAGGAAAAATAAGAGAATCCTTTCTCCAGCACTTCGAAAAAAAAAAAATAAGGGGGAGATGATGTAACGTACCAGGAGATGTGACGTACCTGCCAGAAGGACGCACACGACATAAAGGCAGATAGGAATCAGAATGCATGTCCGCGTAGCTTAATTGGTAGAGCAACTTATTCCGGAATGAGTGGACCCGGGTTCGAACCCCGGCGCGGATAAAAATGACGGAGAAATTCACTTCGTTATAATGGCGCCTGAACTATCCGGATGACCCGACCGTTCAAAATCTCGCATTGGTGTGATGTTATTTCCACACCGCGAGATAGGAAAAATATGAGCAGCACTTCGAAAGAAAAAAAGAAAAATAAGGGGGAGATGATGTAACGTATACTCTATATTCACTTTCCTTTTGATTTTACTATCTCTGGTTATTTTTATTTTACTATGTAAATTATCTTCTTACTGAACGAAATATTATTTCACCCGATGAATGAGATCTGGCAATGAGTGTAAGTCATGACGTGGTGGTAGCTAGTATATAGGCGCGTTCATCGAGACTTAGAGAGAGCTTTTGTTGTTGTTATGAGAGAGCGTTGTTGTTTACGGAGAGCGTTTGTAATACGAGGAGAGATTGTGTTGTTATGAGGAGAGATTCTTCATTAGTGTAAAACAAGTTGTGTGTGTGTGCTTTAGATGACCAAGAGTCTTATAATAAAGAAGTTTGTGTAAGTTAGTTTTTCTCAATTCATAGTTTTTGTCAGACCTCTGTCTGGCTGTTAGGTTTACAATTAGTTTCTTACCATAAATAACCAGCGTTAAGACTTTATTTACGTTCGTAATTAACTAGTAACAACACCCTTTTGAATTCACTACTTTGAAGCTTAGTACAAGTATATCATTAGCTAGCTGGTAGGTAGAGCATTATTCATTCATAATAATTAGCTTAGCGGAAAGAGAAAATAAAGCTAATTCATTATAAGCTGTTGTTTGAAACATTATACAAATTATATGAGCGTTTGTTTCCATAGACATACGTAATACTAGACTCTACCTAATAAAGTGGTTTCTCAGTGTTCGTTAGAATCCCTCGGGAAAGCTGTCAAGTGTTAATATGACTACGAATGTACCTTTCCATAGACATAATATGCGGGTGTATTAAGTAAAGTGGTGGGGCAGTGTGTTTTGGCGAAGAGGAAACTTGAATGGCTGCAATGTCGAAATTCTTCGTATACTTTCATTTTGAATCTGTACAGACCACATTTTCAATGATATGCGCTATTCTAGTAATAGGAACTATTTTCGTCCTAAATTTAACCTTCAATCTACTCTTGAATTTAACTCTCATCGTAATAAATCCTTCAAACACGCTGCTTAAATATTAATTTCATTTAGAATATTAAATGAGCAACGATACCTATCGTAGTGTGTCTCTTAATAGCATTCCTTGTGACGGCGTTTCTTTTAACGATACTGTGTCAAGGAATATTACAAAAAGAAACTCTGAATATTTGAATATCAAGTGCTGAAGCAAATTAAGAATTTGATGCGTACAAACAAAGACAGTGCACATTCCTTTTTCATTTTTGCTCTTCATTTGAAACTTCTTGAAAGCCACCTTTCCTTTCTGTCTGTTAATAATGAAACACATTTTTTGTTCGTGGCATATTTCTTTTCCGTAAGTCCTTTGCATCTGAATTCACGATAGAAAAAAGACAAATTTTTTTCAGCATGTAAAAAGCTTTCGTGCGCACTTCTGTTTATGGTGAAATGAGATGCGGTGACACAAAAACTCTTCTAACAATGAAAAAGAAAAAAGAAAAAAAGGAAGAAAAATGGGGGAAGAAATTTCTCATCGCGTAACCGAAGAAAGTCGGATTTCTCTGAACGAAACGTTATCAGTAACATGAATATTGTTTTTACATTTTTTTAATTATTCTTTGCATTCGAAGAGTTTTACATTGTCTTGTACTTCTTTTCGATTGTATGACTTTCCTGTTTTCTCAATCACTTTGACATTTGAAATAGGATTTCGTGTTTTTCCATATATTCTTTTGTTTCACCAGAAAGAGGTTTCATTCGTGCGTTTTACCTGCACGTGTTGTTCATGAAAACAGACATTATCATTCAAAAATGCTGTTTTTGGTATTAATTCTTTTTCGCGGGAGTACATCGTAAACATGCCTGTTTTTACTATTGAGAGACACTTTATTTAAATAATTAAACAGCACATTGTAAATTTGTAAGTGAAGAAACTTATATTTCATTTATAACAAGTGTTACTTTTCATTTCAGACGACCTGTGTTAGGAATAGCAATCAACATTTTTCTGATTATAGTGTCAATAGTGTTGACGGGGCTTTTGACTTATTACTACAACGTTCCACCAACACTGCTTGCAAGTTTTCCCGATCCCGAGTAAGTAATGTTTTCAAATTCTCCGTGTGTTATCCAGTTAAATGTCCACTTTCAGCATTCAATATGTATGATTTTTAGATCTTTAAATGATTTTCTTAGGTATTATTTATGTTATTTTAGCCAATTAACACGTTGCGCTTTCTTACCATTATTATCCGGACATGTCTAGAAACTATCTTCATTTACAGAAAATATAATATTGTGTGCTGAAACGTTTGACACTTAATGACGGCCTCTAGATTTTTGTGAGTGTCAAGAGATATGTTCCGCCTTCAAACCAGTGACCAGTTCAACTCTGTTTGTTAGACGATCTCCTCTTCCTCGCGCTCTGCGATTCAGTTCGATCTAAAGATTCTCCATAGCGTGCTCAGGTCAGAACTCTGAGCTAGCTAGCTAGTCCAACTTTTCAATGCACACGTCCTTAAACCAATACATGGTCCTAAAAGAATACTATGACCACCCCCATAATTACAGTGTACCCGCCCAGACGCATCACAGAGTGCACGTCACAAGGTCGACCACATGGAAATATAATCGGACGGACAGGAAAGATGAGCCATAGTGCGTAACGTCAGCACAATGGGCAGAGGTAGTGATTTGACTGACATTAAAAATAAATTATCATCGACTACTACCGTGCCAAGGGTTTCAGAAATAGTAGACTTCGTGGACTGTTCGCGAGGTGCTGTAGTAAAGGTGGGCCAAGAATGGACCGCTGGCACACCGCGTACCTTCTGACGTCATAACTGTGGAGCCCCAAAGGACATCGACCCCAGAGGAAAACGTCGCCTCCGTCGGCTGGTAAAAGGCTATCGACGCGCAACAGTGCAGCAATTGATCACGGTAATGAAAACCGGGGCATCCAGGTACGTGTCCCCGATAACAGCAGAACAAACCCTGCTACGCATAGGCCATTGGAGTCTACGCTGCTTCAAGGAACCTATGTTAACCCAGGTCCATCGGCAACGGCGCCTGCAGTTCGCGTGGCACTTCCGTCATTGGACAGTGGAAGAGCTGATAAAGGTTCTGTTCTCCGATGAGTCGAGGTTTCTACTTCACAGAAATGAATGACGGGTGGTGGCGGATACGACATCAGACGCACGAGAACCAACAAACAGGCACGCTTGTCGGTCAAGTACAGGCCGGCGGTGGCAGTGTGCATGTCTGGGGGATGTTTTCCTGGTATGACCTGGGACCGCTGGTACCACTGGATGGGTCCCTGAACGCCAATGGCTACCTGTCCATCCTCGCTGACCACATGCATCCTTTCATTTTGGACGTTTACCTTGGCGGTGATGGTGTCTACCAACAAGGCAATGCGCCATGCCACGTCGCTAAGGGGTTGCGTGATTGGTTCCAGGAAAACGATAGTGATGTCTCCGTTCTTCCTTGCCCGGCGAAATCGCCCGACCTCAATTCCATTGAGCACTTGAGGGACTATTTGGATCGACAGGTTCGACGTTCCGACACACAACCACGTCATCTCCGGAACCTCCGTACTCTGCTGCAGTCTGAATGGCCACGTGTGCCTCGGGCAATCTTCCAGGGCCTCATGCGTCTAAGCCACGCCGTCTCGCCGCTGTCATCCAGGATACCGGTGGTTACTTACATTATTACGTAGGAGGTCATATTATTCTGATACGACTGTTTGTGTAACAACGCGAGCAGTATGGCATTGTGCTTTGTTCTGCCGCTAGAAGTATGTGACTTCCTCAAAGTACTACCACAACGTTGGTAGTACATAATTTCCAGGGCGTCCAGATAGAGCTCAGAATTCGTAATTTGTCAAAAGCAACTGATGGGGCCAAGTCGAATCAAGAAAATCAGCTCCATATTATCGCGCTATGTCCTCCAATCTTTATTGCCGGTTCGATACAATCCCGAAGGTATCTTTCTCCTGGCATCCACTACAACGAGAAGCGATCATTAGACTAGTAGACTGTGTACCGTAACTCGTCAGTCCTGAGCATATATAGTTTTTCATTGGACTACAGTCCAACATCGGTGTTTCTTATCACTATAATCGCCGTATGACGTTAGTCAAAGTGATTAACGGCTTATTGACGCGGCTGCCTGATAGTGGTGCCCCATTTTATGAAGCGTCATTTCCGCTTTACTGGGGCTAACATCAGTCCCAAATGTCTTACCTAGGGTTTGCTTGATTTCAGATAATCTTGATTTGTATTCTGAGCCAGTAGTTCTTCTCAGAACTTCCTTTTCGAGTTCAGTTAGATTTAAAGGTCAGCTCCCTGTCTGTCACCAGTCGGCGTCCTAGGGTTCTTCACCTACAGAGCGACTGATTATGTGGCACCCTATCACACTATAAATCAGTTAACACTACGACCATGTTTTTAGTTGGGTCTCTGACGGGGTACATGCACAGGACCTAATTCACTATCAACAGCGAGGTGTCCCAATGTTAATTGTAAGGCAACGCTTTAGTCGATCAACATGCAACTAATGCAACTTATGACGTATACTCTAATCTCCTATTTTTAGTTGTCTTTCTCTGTGACAATTTTGAGTTCGTCCTCTTTTAGCGTTTAGACCTTAACGTTATATTTTCTCACTCACTGAATGTTATGTTGGCAGCAGTCTTGAGCTCAAGAGTGAATGATTTGTACATATTTGACAAGCTAAGAAAGAGATGTAATGTCTAAAGCTAGCAGACAAAGTGTAGTGTAGCGTCCGTGGAAGATGTAAGCGGTATTTTTCGTGCAGATAGCGTTTGTCCATCTGCGGTACATGCGTTTATACGTATATTCACGGACGATGAAATTTGCGCACCTAAAAGAAAACATGCTACAACCGAGAAACTTTGCAAATAGCTAGAGTGCGTGCTGCTTTGCAAATGATCCACGTTTGGTGCGATTGCGCATGACCGCACACCCTGTGAGGGCGCTGCAAGCACGAACCGTCAGTTTTATAAACTGGAGTGCAGTCGATGCCCCATGAAAGAGGAAAGCTCCGGCCGACACAAGCAAAGGTACAGAGGAACAAGAATGCTGTGTAGATGCCAGAGACGTCGATTTACGCAACTTACGGACTTTGAGAGAGGCCGGGCTGAAAACCGCAGGGTGATCGGCGCGCCGTATAGTTCGCCACGTGGATCGTTCCGACAATGCCGTCCGACTGTCTTGGGAGCAGCGGACATGTGGCGGCACTACTACACGGCGGAGCGGCTGCCGACTGACTAGGATGACTACCTGTAGAGAAGTTCGACGGATCGTGCGCCAGACACGAACGGATATTACAGGGACCCGGTCCACTATACAGGCAGATGTAGCGGCTCCTGTGTGCCCACGAACCATTTCCCGACGCCTCGCGGAAGCGAATCTGCGATCCCAGCGCCCCCTTACGTGTGCTTCCATTAACACTGGAAGATCCCCGTCTCCGTGTGCAGTGGTGTCAAGCCAGAGCAATGTGGAATACCACAGACTGGCGACGTGTGGTGTTTAGCGATGACTGCCGCTTCTTTCCGGGGACAGGTGATCATCGTGTCCATGTGTGGAGGTCCCCGGGTCAACGGCACAATCCCAACCACGCTATCGAGCCCCACACTTCTTCCACTGCAGGCATTATGGTCTCGGTAGCCATTGCCTACGATAGCTGATCAGCTCTAGTAGTGGTTCGTGGATCATTGACGGGCCAGCGGTATGTGGATGAAATACTAAGGCCCCATGTGCTCCCATTCCTGGCTGGGATTCCAGGTGCGCTATACCAGCAGGATAATGCCCGCTCGCACACGGCTCGGGTTTCACAGGACTGACTACGTCATGTTCAGGCACTTCCATGGCCTACCCGCTCTCCGGACATGTCCCCTATCGCGCATGTGTGGGACCAGCTGAAACGCCAGCTGCCGCCGTGCCGCATTATCCGGAATTTGTAGCACACCGTCACAAACGTGTGGGCCAGTCTGTCGCAGAACATCAGGCGTCTGTTCGCCTCCATGCCGGACCGTATTGCAGCATGTATCGCCGCACGAGGCGGTGTGACGCGTTATTGAAGATGACCGGACTGCGTGCCAGAGATCCCTCTGTAATTGTCCTGCAGCTCTGTTTTTGCCGTCATGTGTATCATTCATCTGTATCATTACATCCGTAAAATTTCAGTTCAATCTGATGCTTGCTTCTTGGTGCGCAAATTTCATTGTCTGTGAGTGTATTTTGTGTTACTCTCTAGTCAAACTACTATTGTGTTTGCTAATTCACGTTAATCAGAGTGAATTATTCGAGCTGTTTCTAATTAGTTAGTTCTTCATGGTATTGGAATAACAGAGTGAAGTACTTAGGATATATTGACGGAATAAAAGAACTGTAAGTACTTTCTTGAACTTTATTTGAGAGACGCATGTTTCTCTTAAGGTGAACGAATAGGAAGAACCGACTTTACGCAGTATTCCATGAGCCACATACAGTTACACACATTTCAAAGAGTAAAGAAAGATATAAAATACTACGTGTTTTTAAAACGTTAATCTAATGCGATACCTTTTTAAAAAGCATATAACACCTTTGCTCAATTACGAGCCAGCCAATTTGTCTTAAATGCATTCCGTGGAAATCTGTTCTGCTTATGAAAATGTGAAGTCAAAGTCCAGTGTCAATTATAATCAACATATTTCATAGCAAAGACTTATAGGAATTACTGTAAAAGTTTCATCGTCAAATGTGATATCAACTGGACAGATTATCATCGTATTTTACCGCAAATCGTACTAGCAGGGAAAGAATGTTACTACAATGAAAAGATCTGGAAATAATCGACGAAAGGAATTGTCTGAAATAAATTGGTGAAGCATGAAGAAAGTAATACAAACACGAGAACAGGCTACATAAATCATAACCTCAGTAGTTCAGAAGGCAGAATGTTTTCCATTATCGCGCTCACTGTCCATATGTAGATGATAACACAATTCCAGCTTTATCACAAAACCTCTACCTAATACACACAATCCTTTTTTGCATTTGTGTATGCACTGATGAACCATTACATTATGGCCATCACCAGCCTAGAGAAATGAGCGCGCCTGGAGACTGAACGGTGGCGCTGGTGAAGTTCACAGAGCAGTATATTTACAACCCGAGTACCAGCTTTGTGTTAGTGGAGTGTTCGGTGTCAGAATGGGAAAAAAGCTGCCGATTTATCGGAGTTTGATAAATGACAAATTGTAATGGCACAGTGCCTGGGAACTACGATCTCGGAAACGGCGCGGCTTGTGGGTTGTTCACGTGCCGCTGTAGTGAGTACGTATCAAAAATGGTGCGCAGATGATCAAACGACGAACCATCATAAAGCCGTGTGTCGTCCGCAGCTCGGTGAGACAACAGTGGTCATCAGGGCAATATGTCACAGCACACACACACACTTCATCGCAGCCTTCTACAGATGGGCCTCCGTAGCAGAAGACCCATCCGGGTCCTCATGCTCACTGCAAGTCATCGCCAATAACGCATGAAGTTGACCCGAGATCATCGATATTGGACCGTGGATGATTCGAGGAAAGTGGCTTAGTCCGACGAATCAAGATTCCTGGTGCATCACGTAGACGGCCGAGTGCGTATACTCCGATTACCAGCAGAAGCTATGGTACATGGATGCACTGTTGAGCGGGAAAAGGCTGGAGACGGCGGTGTTATGTGAACGATGTTTTCTTGGGACACTTTAGGCCCCAGTATCACGAAAGCACAATCCCTGACAGCTGTCAGGTATCTGGACATCGTTGTTGACCAAGTACACCGTTTCATGGCAACTGTGTTCCCTGCCGGTGATGGCCATTACCAACTGCATAATGCGCCATGCCACACTGCCAGAATCCTCAAGGAGTGGTTCGAGGAACGTGCTGGTGACTTTTTGTTAATGCCCTAACCTCGAAATTTACCTTACATGAACCCAATCGGACATTTGTGGTTCAATTTGGAAAAGCCGGTTCGCTCTAAATCACCACCACCCTGAAATGTACGGGAACTGGAGGACCTGCTGTTGACATTATGGTACCAGATACCCCAGGATACCTATCGCCACCTCATCGAATCGATGCCTCGCCTAGTGACCCCTGTTTTGCAAGCTAAAGGGGTTCCTACATCTTATTAGGTAGGCGGGCATAATGTAATGGCTCATTGCTGTATACGAGGGAGTATTAAAAGTAACGAGATTATTTTTTGAAGTGGAATCATAATGGGCCATTGCTGTAGTAGGCGTTTAAGCCGCCGTTGTACCTGAACAAAAATGCTGTCTAAAATTTCCTAAGTTCCCTAAACAGAAATGTTCATACAGCCGCTGCACACAGTGCGTCAAAGAATTTTTAAGACTGGGTCTCTAAAATGAAATAGAAACAAGAAATTATAATTTGTGTTGGTTTGTTATTCAAAATAAGTCCCCCGGCTTCAATACACTTGTTGCAGCGATTTAATAATGATTCGAATGCCTCTTTCAGTTCACTTTGCGGAATTGTCTCCAAAGCACGCGTCGAAGCTGTTTGTATGGTCGAAATATCATTAAAATAACATTCTTTTAACTTCATTTTAAGTTTTGGGAACAAAGAAAAGTCGCAGGGTGCTAAAACAGGCGAATGCGGTGAATGATTCAACACACAGACGTTATTTTTCGCCAAAAATCTACGAACAAGAAGTGAGGTGTGACTGGGTGCATTATTGTGCAACAAACACCAACTGTTTTCATCTCGATATTCTGAACGAATGCGACAAATTCTGCCCATCAAGCGCCTCAAATAATTTAAATAAAACTCACCAGTAATTGTTTATCCACTTGGAACAGATTCTTTGTGGATAATACCCTTACATCGAAGAATGTAATGAGCATTGCTTTGATTTTCGATGGAACTTTTCTTGTTTTTTTGGCTTGTGGTTAGGTTTTTGACTTCCATTCCTCACTTTGTCGCTTTGTTTTAAGATCATATTGAAAACACCATGTTTCATCACCAGTAACAATCGATTTTAAGAAGTTTGGATCATTTTCAGTGGCTGAAATGATGTCTCTGCAATGTGCACTTCTCCTTGATTTTTGTTCATTGGTTAACGTGTGTGGAACAAATTTAGCACAGACTTTTGTTTTGCCCAAATCTTCATGCAGGATGGTTCGAATAGTTTCTTTGTTGATGTTTAAAGACTCTTCCATCATTCTTAGTGACGCACATTGATTCTTTTCCACGAAATCACGCACTTTTTCAATCTCAGGTGTCCTAGATGAACTTGGTCTTCCGGTATGCTTATCATCTTCTAGCGTCTCTCTTCCGTCCAAAAAACGTTTGTGCTACAGGAAAACATTTGATCCACTTAAACAAAAGTCACCGTAAACTTGTTTCATCATTTGGTACATTGCCAAGGCACCTTTAATAAGTTTTACGTTAAATTTAATAACAACCCTTTGTTCCATCTTAATAATTCAACATGAAAAAAATTTAACTTCTGTAATGAACGCCTGTTTCGTTTGAGTTACTTTAACAACTGCGCAGTACTTTTGGCAGAAAGCAACCAGATGGTCACGGTTTATAACGCATTCGCGAGGTTGCGCCACCGCAAGCTGAAATCTTGCGCCAGTCTTAAAAATTCTTTGACGCACTGTGCACCTTTCGAAAGCGACTGCAAAATAATTTCTTTCCCCCTTTCATCTCATTAGCATTTGCCTGTCATTGATGATACGATCAGATCAGATCATATGTAGAGGATTTTAGGAAGGGAGTGTCTGACCCCAGGTTTTAAACAACTGTGAAGTGCCTGCCCCGCAGGACGCACACGACATAAACGCAGGTAGCAGCAAGAACGAACGTCTGCGTAGCTCAGTTAGTAGAGCGACTTGTTCCGGAATAAGTGGAGTCGGTTTCAATTCCCGGAGTGGACCAAAAATGACGGAGAAATTTACTTCGTTATAAAACCCTTAGAAATAGGAAGTTAGGAGATATGGGCTAGAGTGCCCGACAGGAAAGTCGCACGAAAGCGAGGTAGAAAGGGGGAGGAAGACGCCCTTATTTATAACCGGAGGGCCAGTACCTGGGGTCCGACGGCTTAACGTGCCCATCCGACTCACGGAGGATATTTAGTGGCTCGAACGTTCGTACCTGCCTGGGATCGAACCCGAGGTCTTCTCCAAGGCAGTCACGAACGCTGACCACTAGGCCATCTGCGGTCCGAATCGATGATAACCGCTTGCTTATGGTCTTTTCTATCTGCTCCATGACCCAAGGCATGATGGGAAAGTGCTGGTTTTCCTGACTTGAACATCATGCCACTTGTAAAACAAATGACTCAGACAGCACCTCACTCCTTTCTTAGTTGCACTGCCATTGTTAAAGCCTTGTATCAGGTAATCAGTCAGAAAGGATTTGTATCCATCATCCCTGGAAATGACCAGTTTGGATAACAAAGTGGGAAAAACACTTTTGCTTTACAGGCTGACTCCTTTCCAGCCGCATCCGTCCCACTTCTTAAACAGCAAATACACCCATAGACAAAAACATTAGAAATAGGGGTGATAGGCAGTTGACATAAGCACCCCCCGTGCAGAGTGGAACACACCCCAACCGAACGCAGGCGATAAATAGGCGGACAGCAGGGCTTCCCAATACCGCATCGCAATCGATGAACGTGGGTAAACGTGATGATATGGGCAACTTTGATCGTGGACGCATTGTCGGTGCAAGACATATGGGTCATCCTATCGCCAATTGGTTAGAACCTAGAATTCCCGACGGCAACCGTATCAAGGGTGTATCGCGAGTATACTATCGACGGACGTACCAGCGCCCAAAGAGCAAGCGGTGGCCTACCACATACCTTTGATGACAGGGGGTCGACGTAGACCAACCAGGCACGTACAGGCCGACCACTTGGCAACGGCAGCGCAAATCAGGTCGAGGTTAAATGTCATGCGCCCCATCAGCGTCAGCGAGCAAACGATACAAAACGCGTTGTATACCCTGCCCCACGGGAGCCGACGCCCTGCTCGTGTGCCGCTGTTAACTGCTTGTCATCAGATATTACACCTTGCTTGGTGCCGGGAACATCAAAACGTGACCACCGCTGCGTCGTGCGGTCGGATTTAATCCGTTTTTAGGTGCACCGAGCTAACGGGAAGGTGAGGGTGTGGCGTCGAGAGCATGATGCCATATCCCGTCGGTTGTTCCAGGTCGGCTCTGTTCAAGGTAGTGATGGCTCTGTTGTGGTTTGGGGAGCCTTCTCACGGGACACCATCAGGTCCTTTATTGCGTCTGGGAGATTTTTAACAGCTGCGCGCTAACAGCATGTGTTAGCTTATCACCTACACGCTTTCACGGCCTTCGCGCTTCCTGCGACCGATATTGTTTCATAGGACAAAGCGCCGTCCCACCGAACAGCAACCATCCAGGCTAGGCTCGAGGAGCATTCATCTGAGTTTGGAACCGACCAGTGTCCCCCAAGGTCCTCAGATTTAAACCTCGTGGAAGCTCACTGGATTGCCGTGGAGTAGAACATCAGATTCATGGATCCTGGATCGTTGTCTCGGGCGGAGTTGTGGACAATGATGCAACAGGCATGGCTGGTATTACCTCCGGAAACCTGGCCTTTGGTGGAATCGATACCTCGACCTGTACAGGCTGTTATTTGCGCTTGAGGAGGACCATCACGCAATTACGTAGGTATCTCTAATGTTGTGTATGTTTTCCCCATTGAGCGTTTATTCATTCGAACTGATCCCAACCAATTTTGCTACCTGCAAGTTTATTTGTTCCAGCCGGTTAACGGGTTAAATGTACCCTTGTCGGCTGACATGTGTCGATATTTCATTCTATCGATTCAGTTGCGCTCCCACTGGATTGCGTGATAGACGACTGTCATTACTGGCGTCCAGAGATAAAGAATGGGATAAAATTTTGGAAAACGATGCGAGATTAAGTTTCGGGAATGTTTAAAAACCTTTGATGGAAACGTTTAACTTACAGCAACAGGCATTTGGTGGAGAATGCATGTCACGTGCTAACGCATATCGGTGGTACAAATTTGTATACGGCATTCCAATATGAGAGAGAAGTCGCTGAGGATGAGCCCAGCGATGGGCACCTTTCCACTTCGCATTACAAAGTAATGCTGAAGGAGCAGCTGTTGTTGTGCGGGAACACGGTTGAAGGTCATGAATGTTCCACTTCGACCCCCGAAAGAAATAAAAAAAGCAGCTCAGCTCCTAGTGGAACTCATCAAGTTTACACTCTTGCAAAACTGTGAAAGTTCTGAAAAGTGTTGGTAAAGTCATGATGATTATCTTTCTTGATCACGTATGATTCATCTACCAACATGCGGTACCTCCACATTCAAAACTTATTGGTGCGCATCACCTCATGATTTTAAGAGTAATGCTGAACCATTTTCGAATGAGCGATGCCAGCAAAAAAAGATCGAGGAACTACTGCGGTATCACAAACGTGCGCATCACCTCATGATTTTAAGAGTAATGCTGAACCATTTTCGAATGAGCGATGCCAGCAAAAAAAGATCGAGGAACTACTGCGGTATCACAAAAGTGCGCATTCATATACACTGAAGAGCCGAAACATCATGAATGCCTACCTACTATGAAGTCGGTCGTCCACGTGCCGGGAAAATAGTTCTTACCCGGCGAGGTGCAAGATTTCTATTTAATGCCAACACATTACCAGAATATCCTTTAACTCTTGTATGTCACGTGATTGAGCCGCCGCTGCTCGGATTTGCTGTTCCAACACAAATTACGAGTGTTCGATTGATTAATATTTGGGGTATTTGGAGTTCGGAACAATACCTGGAAATCTTCCTCACGTTTTACAAGTCATTCCAGACAATCCCAGTAGTGTGATAATGACGTATTATTCTGTTTAAAGAAGGCATTACTCGAGGGAATACCGTTGCCATGGTCTGCAATGATGACGTCTGCTACCTGCTTAAACATCATTGTAGACCAGTCTGTAATGATGTTTAGGAAGGTAGCAGACGTCATAGTTTCTTGCACCGGAACGACTGGACCAGGAGTTTCTCAGCAGAACATTGCCGAAAACATTACACTTTTTTCACCAGCTTGTTTTCGTCCGTCTGTACATCCTGAGGCCAATACTTCCTAGATAAATGATGCACACGTCCACATGGTTCAACAGAAAAGGAGATCCATCAGAAAAGACAACCTTCGTACAATAATTCAAGATCCAGTTTTGATACTCGTGTGCCTATGGCAGGAGCTTGGGACGGTAAACCAAGATTAGCATGGGTACTCGGAGCGTTCGGCGAAATTTTCAGTTGGGTTCAATGTATTCTGTGTTGTGACACATTATTCTCGTCACCAGAATTCAAATTATCGGCGAATTGGGCCACAGTAGCCTTTCTGTTGGCTTGTACTGTACGAGATAGCTTTTGCTCACCTCTAGCATCGATGAGCCTTGGTACGCCTTGCCGGCGGTCTGTGACTTCACCCTCCTCGGACCACTTTTTGAAGATACTAAGCACGGCTGGCCGTGAGCAGTCCGCAAGCATTGCATTCTCGGAAATGCTCTGACCCAGTCGTCTGACCATTACAATTTGGCCTTTGTAAAATTCGATTAAGTCCGCTACCTTTCCCCATCTCAAGAACAAGAGCAACACTAAAGCTCAGTATCAGGTGTTATTTACACCGTTTCATGACATTCATACACGGCATCGTTTACATGCAGTAGCTTCGACTTGCATAAAGACGCACTGGTCATAATTTTGGCTCTTCGGTATATGAATTTTAGGTGTCGTAACGAACTTTTAGAAAAGGAGATAGCTGATGTTGTTCCTCATCCTGCATACTGTCCAGTGCTCTCACCATGTTACATCTGGCTGCTCCCAGAAATTAAAAGAAATGAAAGGTAAACGTTAATCGTTCAGTAAGGAGGTGGGAAAGGTGGTGGAGTCAATTTGCAAGTAACTTTCACTTCATGGATTAGATTTCGTGTTCGAAGCCTGGCAACGTCGCTCGGATCAGCGTGTTCCCATTCAGGAGGATTATTTTGAAAATCACCATGTGAAATTCGACGTTTTGGAGCATAGTTTTTTTTATCTCATCACTTTTTTGTATACTTTACTATCGTTCTTGGGCTCTAGATGAAAAGAGCACAATCATACGGTGTGATGAATCATAGATCGATGAGTCATTACATTATGACCACCTACCTAATAAGCTGTAGGACCCCATTTATCCCGCAAAACAACGGCTACACTGCGAGGCATCTATTCGATGAGGTGGCGATAGGTATCCTGGGGTATCTGGTACCATAATGTCAAGAGCAGGTCCTCCAGTTCCCGTACTATTCCGGGTGGTGGTGATTTAGTGTGAACTCGCTAATCTAAGTCGAATCACAAATGTTCGATTGGGTTCATGTCAGGGAAATTTGGAGGTCGGGGTATTAACAGAAAGTCACCAGAATGTTTCTCGAACAACTATTTTACGATTCTGGCAGTGTGGCAAGGCACATTATTCTGTTGGTAATGGCCATCAAAGGCAGGGAACACATTTGCCATGAAAGGGTGAACTTGGTCCGCAACGATGTTCAGATACCTGACAGCTGTCAATGATTGTGCTATTGGGATAATGGGGCCTAGAGTGTCCCAAGAAAACATTGCCCACAGTATAACACCATCGTCGGCTGCCTGTTTCCGCCGAACACTGCATCCAAGTACCATAGCCTCCTTTGGTAATCGGCGTATCCTAGCTCGGCCGTCTATGTGATGCACCAAGAATCTTGATTCGTCAGACCAGGCCAATTTCTTCCAATCACCGACGGTCCAATCTCGATGATCTCGGGCCCATTTCATGCGTTGTTGGCGATGACGTGCAGTGAGCATGGGGACCCAGCCGGGTCTTGGGCTACGCAGGTCCATGCGCAGAAGGCTGCGATTAACAGTGGGCATTGACACATTGCCCTGATTGAACACATTGCAGTGCTGTAACTGCGGGTTATTTGTCGCACTGTGTCCCTGCGATCGCTGTGAACAATGAGCGACAGTCTCCGTCTCCATCTGGCATCAATGAGCTGCTGACGTCACACGGCTGAACGACGGTTCGTCGTTTGGCCATCTGTGCACCACTTTTGATACGTACTCACTACAGCGGCACGTAAACGACCCACAAACCGCGCCATTTCCGAGATCGTAGTTCCGAGGAGCCGTGCAATCACAATTTGGCCTTTATCAAACTTCGATAAATTGTCAGCATTTCGCATTCTGACTTCCAACACTCTACTAACCGAAAACATTTCCTCGGCTTGTGTATAAACAGGTCTGTGAACTTCAACTTCGGCAGTGTTCGGTCTCCAGGCGAGCTCATTTCTCTAAGCTGGGGATGGTCATAATGTAATGGCTGATTGGTGTAAGTGAATCTTCAAGTTGGATGGCTGAATAAGAAAAATGATATTTCTGGGTGACTAGCGTCTGGGATAACAGGTAGCGGTAATTGAGCATTTCCTGTTGCAGCTGAGAACAGGAAAACTGATGGTTGGGATTTGATTTCCATGGTTCAAAACGAGTCATTTATTACCCAGACGTAAAATTCGGTCACGTACATTGACATTTTGCAAGATTTTACACTAGATACGCTATGTTAATATCCCTTTGGTTCACAATGAATGCCCCTAAATTGGCCTGACCTGTTAAAACGATGACATAAAACACATCAAACACTGTTGAGCAGTTTCAAGAAGAGGTCAATACAGCCCACTTGCGCTACTTTGACGGTGGCTAGTTTGGACAAACAGAGGGAACGAATTCCACCTCGCTTTCCGTATCACATAATAGAGAATGTTCCTAGAAATATCACTACTGTTATTTGCCTCAAAGACAAAGTGACTCAGATGTTGTTTCTTAAAGTAACATCTTTAAAAAACTTGCCCAACAATTCTGCAAGATGGTATTGGTTTAAGTACCCTCTGCTACAAATGTATACAAGATAAGATGGTTTTGCTTTGCAGATAAGATGGTTTTACTTTGCACCCTCTGCTACAAATGTATACAAGATAAGATGGTTTTGCTTTGCAGATTTGGGATGGGGTAAGTTCTGAACTCTTGTCTTGAGCGTGATAAAATTTCTATATATGGTTAGCGAAGAAAACTCTGATATAAAATCAGAAAATAATATTATTAAAACTTGCGCGCAAAAAGGAAACAGAAAATATTAGTGAAGTATGGCGATGGAGTTCCAAAATAAGAAAACGTAAATACCGGTGTAAGAGATAAGCACAGAGCTGAGAGATCAAAAGGTCACCAGTGGTGCTTGCTTCGATAGAATAGTTATGAAATAATCGATGAAAACTGAAGTTAATGAAGTAATCAGAAAGACTCCCGAACGATAGCAGAAATGAAAGGAAATGCGCACGCATGCTCTGAGAGAAGTGCGAAATGATGATGAACGACGTAAGATACAGAAAGATACTTTGTAAGTGGGTCCCAAGGCTGACATAAGAGATGGAAGAAGAGCGGCTTAAGTTCTGAAGGGATCTCCTGGAATCCTCGGCAAGCAATTCCCTGGAGTATTTTTCAATGGAGTAACAGCCAGCGAAGGATGATTCATTACGATCGAGATCGAAAAAGGAAGGATTTGGAATGGCATCACAAGGGCTCACCTGGCTATGAAAACTGGTAGTTCACAAAATCAACGGAAGATTTTTTGAAACTGTCTTTTGGAATTAAAAAGTCATTTTACTTGATTTGCTTCGTCATGGTGATATAGTAAACAAATAAGAACACGCGAGATACTTAGAAATTGTAGGAAGGCCATAAAAAGAGGACAAGCTTGTAGAGAAGTGATTATTCACCATAATAATGCAAGATCGTATACCACCCATTTCGCTATTGGGAGAAACGTTTCCTTCCAGCAGAAAGTATTGCGCCAGCTAACAAGTAGCTCTGATCTAGCTCCCTTCTGTTCTCTTTCTTTTCCGGATTTCTCAAGATGTTCATAAAGGGTAATGGCTGTGATGATGATGCATAACCATACTCCAAGTCAACTTAAGAGTGTGCTATTGTGGAAGGTACGGAACATCTACCTCCACTACGAAAAGTAGTCTCTAGGGTTTATAGCGAAAAGGAACAGAAGTATTGTTCGGAATCAGTTTTGTTTGCTCAATAGTTTATCGCCCAAAATTGCTATTTAAGATAAATTTTCAAAATGGCACAGAGTCTTAGAAGTAGATTTGAAATGAAATTTTTTCGAATCAAGAGCCTCGTACTTTTGGCCGCTGAATGTCTAGCTCGGAAAGGTACGTAACTTGGAGAGGGGACACGGCGTGAAAGGATAGAAAACGTTTCCCTACATTCGCAACACAGAATATTAAATTGTGAATCGGGAAAAGGCGAGAGTGTGTACTTAATACTTAAGCAACCGTAGGAGAGAGAGAGAGAGAGAGAGAGAGAGAGAGAGAGAGAGAGAGAGAGAGAGAGAGAGAGAGAGAGAGAGAGAGAGAGAGAGAGAGAGAGAGAGAGAGAAGGAGAGAGAGGGAGAGAAATTGAGAAAAGAGAGAAAAGGAGAGAGAGGGAGAGAAAGAGAGAAAAAGAGAGAGGGAGAGAGAAACAGAGAGAAAAAAACAGAGAAAAGGAGAGAGAAAGAGACAAAGGAAAAGAGAGGGAGAAAGAGAAAAAGAAAAAAAGAGAGAGAAATAGAGAGAAAAAGGGAAAGCGAAAGAGAAAGAGAGAGAGAAAAGAAGGACAGCGAAAGAGAAAGAGAGAGAGAAAAGAAGGAGAGCAAAAGAGAAAGAGAGAGAGAAACAGAGAGAAAAAAAGAGAAAGAGGGAGAGAGATATATATATAGAGAGAGAAAGAAAAAGAGAGAGAGAGTGAGAGAAGGAGAGAGAAAGAGGGAGAAAAGAGAGAAAAAGCAAGAGAGGGAGGGGGAGAGAAAGAGAGAGACACAGAGAGAATGAAAGTGAGAGAGAAGGAGAGAGAGAGAAAGAAAGAAAGGGAGAGAGAGAGAGAGAAAAGAGGGAGAAAGAGAGAGAGTGAGAGAGAGTGAGAGAGGGAGTGAGTAAGAGAGATAAAAAGAGAAAGAGGGAGAGGAAGAAAGAAAGAGAGAGATAGAGAGAGAAAAAAAGGAAGGACAGTGTGTAACGCGCTTCGGTTAGGTCATAAAGCCTTACATGGGTGGGAGGGGGGGCGTGAGTAAATCTTGACAGAAAAGGCAGGAGTGGAAAGTAACGCGGATTGATACCATGCTTGTTTCCCATGGAATTGCTGTAAACTGGCTACCCTACCTTCTACAATAATACATTCTCAGGTTGACTTTGAGTAGGGAGAGAACATTTTATTCAATGGAAAGAAAGCTAACTAACTTTTCCCATAATGGTCTCGTGTCCTGTTTTTTAGTATTGAGAATTAACATTTCCAGAGAATGCGTAAGGCATAATGATATACCTGTCCCAAATTTAGGACCCCCTGAAAGGAACATAATTAGCTCAGTAAGACAAGCACAAACGCCTATGCCTCATCCGGGACTCGAGCCGAAGCTCAACTTGCAGGATTTGTCAAAAGCCCGCGACTCTAATCACTCGGGAACCTTTTGGTTCAAGCAACGGGAAAAATGGCCTCGTTGTGAATGTTTCCTTTGTAGAATACACTATCTAGTTGAAGTATCCTGCAGTTTATTTATTCCGAATTTCAAGAAAATCAGGTTTATGGTCATAAAACAATAAGCATTACCGTTTACCACAATATTGTAACATAGAGATAATTTCTGTTAGAACAACATTAGGAATATACACAATTTAATAGCCTAGCCTCTTTGTTAAAAAGTTTAACGGTTCATGAATATTTCTTTGCCTGTTCTAGTGTCATTTAGGCACTGAAAAATAATCTCTAAAAGTGGTCCAACAATTTTTCTGTTTAGTTTACAGATTGGCGGTGGTTGAAGAATCGTATCAGTTCATTTATCTGTGGATCTCTCAGTATTTCGCAAATTTTCCTGAACAGATAAGAAAGTAAAACAGTTCCACTTAAGCAAACTTCGTTTTGCGTTTGGCAGCCCACGGAACGTTGTTAATTACGACTCCACAGGATTTTCCTGTCACTTCAAAAAATTTCCTTTAGTAACAGAACGGTCAAAGGCAGGCAAGAATTAAAACTTAATACTGGTGGGAAAAGATATGTCCCAAGTATGCCATTCCCGCCAGTTTCTTGGTTAGTTTATGAATTAATCCTTTAATCAGAAGAACTGCAACATTTCAAACGGACACTCTTTCTGAATCTGTTAAGGAAATATATTGCTTATGATGAATGTTCCACCATTACTAATCTTTGCAAATTTGAATTTCTAATTCTTTTCTTTCAGTGTATATTTCGTGGTTACATCAATCGAAGTAATTGAAATACGAACTGGAGTATTGAGAAGGGGAAATAGATAGTCTTATTTCTAGAAAGAAATATTCCTTTTCCTACTTTCTTCTTTTTCCACGCGATATAAGTACTTAGAACACTCTCAGTCTTAGGAGTCATACATTTTCCAGACATTTTATACAGGATGAGTGAAAATGTGAAAATTCGCATAATTCAAACCGTTTTACTGAGATAATGCTCATGTTTTGGCATGATAGATTTTTAGTACCAACAGAAATTGCTTCACGAATGTTTAATTTTCTATTATTGGTTAACAGGTATTCAAAGAAGAAAAACAAACATGGTTATTTTTCTATAAGAGTTAAGTTTCTTTTTTCTCCCTATAAATTTGAATGGTAAATAGCAACGTAATTAATTTCAAGAAGAATAAAACTTTTGGTTTTCAATTTATAGATTTCGAATAAAACTTGCAAGTTCTTTGTGTCTTTAGTAGATAGGTCTTTTAGGGAAAGTTAATAATTACATAGACTATTTCAAGGAAAGCATCGCAGACTAAAATGAATAAAAATGGAAAATGCTAGTGCAAATGTCTTAGAAAACCTACTCTGTGATGTGCTTTAGCAAGAAAAAAATTACTTTTTTTCCCATAAGATCAAAAACTGTTGTAATTCTAAAAAAAAATGCACTGGGAAATATTTTTGAAGAAACTAAAATTTCAAAAACTTTATGTAAAAAATAAAAAAATTCGAAAAATCATACAAGTTTAGGCATAGTTGTCAGATGTGTTAATGTGAAGAACGAGATCTGGATATACTCCTTAAGATGTGAAGTCAGGTTTTTCGGATACGGAGAAACACCAGTTCAGATTTTTGAAACATTTGAAACGGTCACAACACACATTCCTTAAGATATCGTACATTACATATAATACTAAAACTGTATTATTAATACGGTTTATTGGGGTAAATATAAATCAACGAGGCTTTTTCAAGGAAGGTAATAAGGCTTGTAAACCCACCGCGATTTAATTCAAGGTCTAGTAAGATGCATGTTATACTGATTCATCTTTTAAAATCGCGTTTTAGCTGCTGTTCATTCAGCTGGTTCAGCTTCTATATAAGCACCAGTACTGAGGTAGACATCGGCTTTGGCGCCTATGTAATAGAAGATCTTCGTTTATATGAAATATTTTGTTGTTTTCTTCTTTCTTTTTTTAAACGTGCTTGTTATACCCTAAATTTTTATAGCATCTCACGTGTTTCGAAAATGATTACTTCCGAGATTACTAAAAGCTTTGCAACTGACATAATACGAGCTCACACGAGTATATACAATCCCTTATTACAGGATCGCTAGAAAGTTCAGGAGAAATCTACCCTTCCCAACCCCCGATTTTATTTAAGGATTAGTAAGATGTGTGATACACCGCTCCATTTTTTAAAATCGTGTTTCAGGTGCTGTTCAGCTTTTATATACAACGGCCGTTGAATGTTGAACCACGGAACTTCTTCTTCTTTGTTGGAAACAACCCGAAATCCCACGGGGGGGGGGGGATCAGGATTATATGCAGGCTGTGGCATGCTTTCAAAATACTGCATTTCGTAAAAAACTGTTGAACACAAGCAGCCACATGGGGATGGGGAAACGTTACCGTGGTGCAGGATCCTCTTGCCCTCCAGTACCGGTCGCTTAATCGATATGTGTCGTCGTAGACGCTTCAAAACTGAAATGTAATACTCAGCATTGACAGTAATTCACCATTTGTCTTCCACTTATTCTGTTCATCCAAAACAGTTGACTTGGGTATGTTTAAACGCCTCTCGGTTTCTCTTATGGACAACCCACTAATATAACACCCAACAATCCTTCCTTTCTCAAAGTCACTCTCTCCCGCTGCGACGTTTTCGCTGAACCTCACAGTGCGTTATGATCGCGTTTAGCCTCAGGCTTGTTTTGATATCGTTTGCAGCTGTATTGCGCATTTTAACAACGCAGCAGATCCGTTCATTTGCTTTTAAAGGGGTGTCTAGTGACTTTTGTCAATATAGTATATATTTCTATGGCGAGAAAGGCGATGAGAATAAGGTAAGAACCGTTTCTTCATATTTTTAAGAGTTTTGTCATAGGGAAACTGAAGCTTCTAATGCTGAGTTTACCGTTTCCAGTTTTCTGATCACCACCTGGTTCTGGACTATGTTGCAATCTGGAAACATCTTTTGAAATCACGCACCTTAACTTTACTCATGGGTATGAGGAAATGTCGCTGCCCAATGGTGTGCATTCCCCACACGATAAGTGAATTAATAATCTGAAAAAAAAAACAAAGTTCATAGGAAGTGTAATAAAAAAAAACAAAAAACAAAAAAACGTTTTGGGCCTGAAGTACTCCTAAGTCAGAAATGTTCCTACCTTTGGAATGCATCAACCAAACTAAGTTTTGAATCCACTTTAAACATTGTTTTGTAAACTAGTTATGAACCACGGTATGTGTTACTCACTTTTCAAGGTTTGTTTTCACCAGTAATCTACTTAATCGTATATAAATTTAAATCAACCAATAAACAAATGCCCCGCCATTATATCAGAATTTAATAAAACTGACAATGTTACAGGACGAATTAACTGACTTACTCTCTCAATCAGCACCATAATCGGTCCTCTGCAGTGATGTTCTTTATCCACAGCTCTCCACCCCTAAATCAGTGTTTCTCAAACTTTGGTCGCTCATGGACCATTTTAAGCATTACTTTAGTTATCGCGGACCACCAAGAGGGGTGGGGGAGGGGAATCTAGGTAACTTCCCTGGGAGAAATTCGAAATTGAAAAATGTATTGTCTTTGAAACTAAAGTTAGCAACCCTGGCTAATAATATTAGGATTTACCGGACACCTTCATTGGCAGGTGAGTGATGACGTCCCCCTCGCTCCAAGGAAAGACACTACCAAAGTATCCCTCGATTTACGTGATTTACAGGCGAGCTTATAGATTTGAGCTCCGGCTCGATTTATCTCCGTTAATTAATTTCAGTTTCTTCGGTAAATTTTAAGCTTTTCTCAACAAATTTTCAGCTGTTTTTTTTACTTGAAAACACTACTGTCCCCTAATAAGGCCAGTAAGCAGTTGCCTTGGGTAGAAAGTCGCCAAGAATTTCGACCAGGTGCTTAAAATACACGTCGGTTTCCAACCCTATCTGAAACAAAGTAATCTTTAGAGTATCTACTATATGTTTGATAAAGAAAGGAAGAAAGAGTTTGGTGAGTTATGATTTTTATTCTGTCAGTTGTGTAAAAAAAAAAAAGTGATTATTTGCTTAATTAAATAATTGGCAATGTAGTCACAGCATGGGCGTAGCTAGGAGAGGAAGTTTTGGGGGTTCAAACTCTCCTCGAAACGTCAAAAAGTAAGATTAATAACAGGCAATTTTTATGGGAAATTACTTAAACTTTCTCCGAAAATCGCACCCCCCTCCCAACCTAAATTCTAGCTACACCCACGAGGCATGGAAAAACATTTCTCCATACAATTGAAGTTGCATCATATGCAAAATGTGATATGGACAATTAAACTTTGATTTCCTCTTTTGATTTTAATACTTTTCTAAAAGTCCACGAATTTAAGATTCAGTAATTAATAACAAAAATAGTAACTAAGCATCTGTGAGAGGGATGCTGCTGCTTGCCATCTTTTACCAAGCTATCTACACTGAAGTGCCAGAAAAACTGCTACACCAGTCTAATACTTGGTAGGTCCCCCACGGGAGCGCAGGGCTGCAGAAATACGCCGGGCAGGGAGTCCACTAGCTTCTGGAAATATAGTGTAGGCAATGCACACCATACTTCCTTCAGAGCGTTCCACAATTCGGGTGTATTCCGTGGTCTCGGATTCTTGTGTTCGATAGCTCGTTGCACGGCATCCCAAATGTGTTCTATCACGTTCAGATCTGGGGACTTGGGTGGGAATGGCAACACCCCAAACTCAGATGAATGCTCCTCTAACCATAATGTGGCGTCCCGACACTTGTGTGGAGATGCATTTTCCTGTTGAAACAGGCCCAACCCATCAGCATGAAATAGTCCAATAAATCTCCCAGGAAAATAATAAAGTCCCAAAAAGAACCGCTAGGGGGCAGCACGTGGAGTATACATTCCCCTATATTCATCCCCTCAAGCATCAACATATCCAGAACCTATGCAACCCCTTTCCCCACTCGGTCGTTGCCATCCCTCAAAGATCCATCGAAAGTTCCAAAAAGAACCGCTAGGAGGCAGCACATCGAGTACACATACCCCTATCTCTACCTCCACTCGGTCGTTGCCATCCCTCAAAGATCCATCGAAAGTTCCAAAAAAGTACCGCTAGGGAGCAGCACATCAGCATCGATCCAACACATTAGCGCCACCTACATCCCTGCAACGCCATCTCATCCTCCTACCGCAAGATATGCTCTCTCATCCTCCTGCCACAAGCCACGCCCCCTGCTCCTTCTGCCGCATGATACGCCCCCTGCTCCTTCTGCCGCATGATACGCCCCTGCTCCTTCTTCTAGAAGGAGCTGCTCTTTGAGGCCGGACCGGTAGCCGGTCCAGTTCCCTGTTGACAGGCGGGATCCATGGCTTCATGGGGTTTGCGCCACACACGAATCCTTCCATCTGCCCAATACAGTTGGAAACGCGATTCATCAGACCAGGCTACTTGTTTCAGTCATCAAGTGTCCAGTGGCGGTGTTGCCGTGCCCAAGCGAGGCGCATAGTTCTATGTCCTGCACCCATCAAGGGGTTTGAGCTGGGCGTCGGCTTCCAAACCCCATATCGTGCAGGGTACGTTGCACAGTCCGGACGCTGATGCTTGTTGAGGTTCCAGCATTGAATTCCGATGATACCTGCGAGAGTGGTGCACGCTTATCGCGTGAAACGATTCTTGACAGCCGACGATGGTCACGTTCACCCAATGTCTTTTTATGGCCACACTGGTATCGTAAGTTGGAGGTTTTGCTGGAACTCTTGTAGTCACGGTACACCCTAGCAATGGTCGTCCGTGAAAATCTGAACTTCGTTTCTACCTACGAAATATTATGGCCCATCTCACGAGCGCAAACTATGACACCGTATTGAAAATCACCTAAATCGTTATTACTTGTTATTCTCATGCCGAAAACAGCTCTGACAGCTGGCAAAACGCAAAGTATGTCGTTATTTTCATGTAGGACTTCCATCCACAATGGGTAGATTTAGGTTCCAGCCACCTACAGCGAGTTCGCCTTTTGGGCAGGACGCAGAAACGGAAGGAATGAGAACAAGTCTATCGACTTTGACAGAACAGTTTGTAGTGAGATTAGAATACAGTAGATGGCGCCACCGTACTGGTACGATGTTGCACATAGAGGGGTGAGAGAATTTCAGAGGGGGGGGGCTTAGGAAAGGATACCCATTTAACCAGTAGGTCCAGCCTATGGAGCCGTCATTTGACGTACTCGTTTGATGCACGGTGAATATTCAGTGATTGTTAGCAAATCACACCACCTCCGCAAGATCAGCCCAGGATCGAACCTGAGGACTTTGCATTGGTAGTATGAATCGCTAACCACTAAGCCATTTGCGGCTCTGGCAGCTGGCAAGGATGTCTACCGTTTTATATATGCACTGGCGGACGCAACCGAGTACGCGCATATGTGACGTTGCTATGTATTTTGCATAAGCTCGTCTGTACCAGTTTTTCTGGCACTTCAGTGTGTATCTGGTTGTATAACCGACAGTTTGAGTAGTAGAGTAGCTTCCACATCTAATCTATTTCTTTTTCTTGTTTTTAATTTCAACTAAATTCGGAAATCCAAACTCACAATTGTTTTTTTTTTTTTTTTTTTTTTTTGATTGGAGGTTTAACGACCACCGTGAGCAACTCAATGGGCTATAAGCGGTCGCCCGTCCCTAATTTAGGGTCACTGGTTCCAGGGAAGGGAAAGAGCCAGTGCCGTAAGACAAACACAACATCCATGCCTCACCGGGATTCGAACCCGGACCCCTTCGGACGAATGATCAGAGGCCAACGCCTTAGACCACTGCGCCACCGGGGCGGCACTCACAATTGTAAGTCGTCGGAAACGGAAGATGTTTAATGCTCTATCTGATAGCTCTGGATATTCGTGTTGAGCATGCGCTCAAAATTTAAGAGGAGGGATTCTCACATTCTTCATTAATTTTTCTTCTGAAATTTCCTGCGGACCACTTGATAGGCCGTCCCGGACCAATAGTGGTCAGGTAACCACACTTTGAGAAACACTGCCCTAAATCTTAAGTAGAGCAAATCTGTTTTACGAAAATTGAAGGGCTTGGTGATCCTGAATGATCTATTTCTGTTCGTAAATTTTAAAGTGCTTAGTGTTATCAATTAGTATATTTTTAGATGAATTTTTAAGCATTCTTCAATAAAGTTTTTTTCATGCTTATCTAAATAAAAGCAGTACTGAATGATTTTATGATTTCCTTTCTTTCCCAAAAACTGTGTCATGGGTTTTTTATCATTTACTCTATTTTAGAGAAAGAAAGTATTTGAATCACGTTATCATCAGCAAGCCATTTTGTCATTTGGGTCCCTACTGTGTTGGGCTTATTACGGGATATTTATTTTCTACATGCAGGAAAATCCGAATGAAAACAGTAAGTATGTGAATGTGCCAAAATCGTGTTTATTATGTAGTTTTACTGATTATCATGATTTAAAGAGCAAAGGCTGCAAAAAACGCACCTTTCTTCTAAGCTGGAGACAGCAACTAGAACTGTTTATAGGCTTTTAAGAAAGAAAAGAAAACATGTACTTATCTGTTGTAATATGTTTAGTGGATGTTTTGTGATTGGCTGTGATTGTCTGGATAGCTAAGTATGAAATTTGCAACGAAGCACTTTTGCTACATATACATCTTGCGCGGGATATTCTCAACAAAACAGTTGAATAGATAAAATTGATTAACCATCGAAATGAGTAAAAACGTGAGAATGCCAAATTCTACCAGTGTAAGTTTGTTCTGTCGCTCCGGTGATCCAGGAGTCCAGGACGATGCTTTTTATCACGTCTTTTGTAAAAAAAAGTTTGCGCTTATGTTATCGGTTTGTCCGCCCGTTAGTCCGATTTGAAAAACTCTTTTTGTATTGGGAAGCATGAAATGTTCGAATGATGATCCTTCATTTTGTTTTTCTTACGATGTTCAATTTCATCGCTAGAGGGCGTAAATGTAGACGATATCGAATTCAAAATACATTTTATTCCGTATATTTACTTCTAAACATCCAATTGAAAAAATCTTTTAACTTTCGATTTCATTTATGTCGAACAGTATTTTAGGTATAGTCACTTTTTCAAGTTACGCATAGATTTTCCACTGGGGGGCGTAAAAGTAAATTGCGTTCTCCCCGATGTCTCTACTTCTAAAACTCCGATTTGAAATTTTTTTCGACAGCGGATACAGCTTCTGATCGGAAATCTTTTGCATAGGGTTTCAAATTTTTGGTAAAGAATGGTTTGGCCACCAGGGGGCGTAAGTGTTAATTTCTGCTTCTGACGTATTTGCCCCAAAATGTGAGCTTCTAAAATCTCGATGGAAAAAATCGGACAAGGCTTCACGTTTCCAGTCATTGCGATTCGTTGGACCAGGTTTCCAGTACCTCGATTCATTGGACCAGGTTTCCCGTTTTCAATCTTTATGGTGAAATGATTTCGGTCAAGTGACCTAGACGTCGGGCAAATGAACCAAACCAGCCCGAAACAGTTGATGCCGCGATTCGTCGGACAAGGCTTCACGTTTCCAGTCATTGCGATTCGTTGGACCAGGTTTCCAGTACCTCGATTCATTGGACCAGGTTTCCCGTTTTCAATCTTTATGGTGAAATGATTTCGGTCAAGTGACCTAGACGTCGGGCAAATGAACCAAACCAGCCCGAAACAGTTGATACCGCGATTCGTCGGACAAGGCTTCACGTTTCCAGTCATTGCGATTCGTTGGACCAGGTTTCCAGTACCTCGATTCATTGGACCAGGTTTCCCGTTTTCAATCTTTATGGTGAAATGATTTCGGTCAAGTGACCTAGACGTCGGGCAAATGAACCAAACCAGCCCGAAACAGTTGATACCGCGATTCGTCGGACAAGGCTTCACGTTTCCAGTCATTGCGATTCGTTGGACCAGGTTTCCAGTACCTCGATTCATTGGACCAGGTTTCCCGTTTTCAATCTTTATGGCGAAATGATTTCGGTCAAGTGACCTAGACGTCGGGCAAATGAACCAAACCAGCCCGAAACAGTTGATACCGCGATTCGTCGGACAAGGCTTCACGTTTCCAGTCATTGCGATTCGTTGGACCAGGTTTCCAGTACCTCGATTCATTGGACCAGGTTTCCCGTTTTCAATCTTTATGGTGAAATGATTTCGGTCAAGTGACCTAGACGTCGGGCAAATGAACCAAACCAGCCCGAAACAGTTGATACCGCGATTCGTCGGACAAGGCTTCACGTTTCCAGTCATTGCGATTCGTTGGACCAGGTTTCCAGTACCTCGATTCATTGGACCAGGCTTCCCGTTTTCAATCTTTATGGTGAAATGATTTCGGTCAAGTGACCTAGACGTCGGGCAAATGAACCAAACCAGCCCGAAACAGTTGATACCGCGATTCGTCGGACAAGGCTTCACGTTTCCAGTCATTGCGATTCGTTGGACCAGGTTTCCAGTACCTCGATTCATTGGACCAGGTTTCCCGTTTTCAATCTTTATGGTGAAATGATTTCGGTCAAGTGACCTAGACGTCGGGCAAATGAACCAAACCAGCCCGAAACAGTTGATACCGCGATTCGTCGGACAAGGCTTCACGTTTCCAGTCATTGCGATTCGTTGGACCAGGTTTCCAGTACCTCGATTCATTGGACCAGGTTTCCCGTTTTCAATCTTTATGGTGAAATGATTTCGGTCAAGTGACCTAGACGTCGGGCAAATGAACCAAACCAGCCCGAAACAGTTGATACCGCGATTCGTCGGACAAGGCTTCACGTTTCCAGTCATTGCGATTCGTTGGACCAGGTTTCCAGTACCTCGATTCATTGGACCAGGTTTCCCGTTTTCAATCTTTATGGTGAAATGATTTCGGTCAAGTGACCTAGACGTCGGGCAAATGAACCAAACCAGCCCGAAACAGTTGATACCGCGATTCGTCGGACAAGGCTTCACGTTTCCAGTCATTGCGATTCGTTGGACCAGGTTTCCAGTACCTCGATTCATTGGACCAGGTTTCCCGTTTTCAATCTTTATGGTGAAATGATTTCGGTCAAGTGACCTAGACGTCGGGCAAATGAACCAAACCAGCCCGAAACAGTTGATACCGCGATTCGTCGGACAAGGCTTCACGTTTCCAGTCATTGCGATTCGTTGGACCAGGTTTCCAGTACCTCGATTCATTGGACCAGGTTTCCCGTTTTCAATCTTTATGGTGAAATGATTTCGGTCAAGTGACCTAGACGTCGGGCAAATGAACCAAACCAGCCCGAAACAGTTGATACCGCGATTCGTCGGACAAGGCTTCACGTTTCCAGTCATTGCGATTCGTTGGACCAGGTTTCCAGTACCTCGATTCATTGGACCAGGCTTCCCGTTTTCAATCTTTATGGTGAAATGATTTCGGTCAAGTGACCTAGACGTCGGGCAAATGAACCAAACCAGCCCGAAACAGTTGATACCGCGATTCGTCGGACAAGGCTTCACGTTTCCAGTCATTGCGATTCGTTGGACCAGGTTTCCAGTACCTCGATTCATTGGACCAGGCTTCCCGTTTTCAATCTTTATGGTGAAATGATTTCGGTCAAGTGACCTAGACGTCGGGCAAATGAACCAAACCAGCCCGAAACAGTTGATACCGCGATTCGTCGGACAAGGCTTCACGTTTCCAGTCATTGCGATTCGTTGGACCAGGTTTCCAGTACCTCGATTCATTGGACCAGGCTTCCCGTTTTCAATCTTTATGGTGAAATGATTTCGGTCAAGTGACCTAGACGTCGGGCAAATGAACCAAACCAGCCCGAAACAGTTGATACCGCGATTCGTCGGACAAGGCTTCACGTTTCCAGTCATTGCGATTCGTTGGACCAGGTTTCCAGTACCTCGATTCATTGGACCAGGTTTCCCGTTTTCAATCTTTATGGTGAAATGATTTCGGTCAAGTGACCTAGACGTCGGGCAAATGAACCAAACCAGCCCGAAACAGTTGATACCGCGATTCGTCGGACAAGGCTTCACGTTTCCAGTCATTGCGATTCGTTGGACCAGGTTTCCAGTACCTCGATTCATTGGACCAGGCTTCCCGTTTTCAATCTTTATGGTGAAATGATTTCGGTCAAGTGACATAGACGTCGGGCAAATGAACCAAACCAGCCCGAAACAGTTGATACCGCGATTCGTCGGACAAGGCTTCACGTTTCCAGTCATTGCGATTCGTTGGACCAGGTTTCCAGTACCTCGATTCATTGGACCAGGTTTCCCGTTTTCAATCTTTATGGTGAAATGATTTCGGTCAAGTGACCTAGACGTCGGGCAAATGAACCAAACCAGCCCGAAACAGTTGATACCGCGATTCGTCGGACAAGGCTTCACGTTTCCAGTCATTGCGATTCGTTGGACCAGGTTTCCAGTACCTCGATTCATTGGACCAGGCTTCCCGTTTTCAATCTTTATGGTGAAATGATTTCGGTCAAGTGACCTAGACGTCAGGCAAATGAACCAAACCAGCCCGAAACAGTTGATACCGCGATTCGTCGGACAAGGCTTCACGTTTCCAGTCATTGCGATTCGTTGGACCAGGTTTCCAGTACCTCGATTCATTGGACCAGGCTTCCCGTTTTCAATCTTTATGGTGAAATGATTTCGGTCAAGTGACCTAGACGTCGGGCAAATGAACCAAACCAGCCCGAAACAGTTGATACCGCGATTCGTCGGACAAGGCTTCACGTTTCCAGTCATTGCGATTCGTTGGACCAGGTTTCCAGTACCTCGATTCATTGGACCAGGTTTCCCGTTTTCAATCTTTATGGTGAAATGATTTCGGTCAAGTGACCTAGACGTCGGGCAAATGAACCAAACCAGCCCGAAACAGTTGATACCGCGATTCGTCGGACAAGGCTTCACGTTTCCAGTCATTGCGATTCGTTGGACCAGGTTTCCAGTACCTCGATTCATTGGACCAGGTTTCCCGTTTTCAATCTTTATGGTGAAATGATTTCGGTCAAGTGACCTAGACGTCGGGCAAATGAACCAAACCAGCCCGAAACAGTTGATACCGCGATTCGTCGGACAAGGCTTCACGTTTCCAGTCATTGCGATTCGTTGGACCAGGTTTCCAGTACCTCGATTCATTGGACCAGGTTTCCCGTTTTCAATCTTTATGGTGAAATGATTTCGGTCAAGTGACCTAGACGTCGGGCAAATGAACCAAACCAGCCCGAAACAGTTGATACCGCGATTCGTCGGACAAGGCTTCACGTTTCCAGTCATTGCGATTCGTTGGACCAGGTTTCCAGTACCTCGATTCATTGGACCAGGCTTCCCGTTTTCAATCTTTATGGTGAAATGATTTCGGTCAAGTGACCTAGACGTCGGGCAAATGAACCAAACCAGCCCGAAACAGTTGATACCGCGATTCGTCGGACAAGGCTTCACGTTTCCAGTCATTGCGATTCGTTGGACCAGGTTTCCAGTACCTCGATTCATTGGACCAGGCTTCCCGTTTTCAATCTTTATGGTGAAATGATTTCGGTCAAGTGACCTAGACGTCGGGCAAATGAACCAAACCAGCCCGAAACAGTTGATACCGCGATTCGTCGGACAAGGCTTCACGTTTCCAGTCATTGCGATTCGTTGGACCAGGTTTCCAGTACCTCGATTCATTGGACCAGGTTTCCCGTTTTCAATCTTTATGGTGAAATGATTTCGGTCAAGTGACCTAGACGTCGGGCAAATGAACCAAACCAGCCCGAAACAGTTGATACCGCGATTCGTCGGACAAGGCTTCACGTTTCCAGTCATTGCGATTCGTTGGACCAGGTTTCCAGTACCTCGATTCATTGGACCAGGTTTCCCGTTTTCAATCTTTATGGTGAAATGATTTCGGTCAAGTGACCTAGACGTCGGGCAAATGAACCAAACCAGCCCGAAACAGTTGATACCGCGATTCGTCGGACAAGGCTTCACGTTTCCAGTCATTGCGATTCGTTGGACCAGGTTTCCAGTACCTCGATTCATTGGACCAGGTTTCCCGTTTTCAATCTTTATGGTGAAATGATTTCGGTCAAGTGACCTAGACGTCGGGCAAATGAACCAAACCAGCCCGAAACAGTTGATACCGCGATTCGTCGGACAAGGCTTCACGTTTCCAGTCATTGCGATTCGTTGGACCAGGTTTCCAGTACCTCGATTCATTGGACCAGGCTTCCCGTTTTCAATCTTTATGGTGAAATGATTTCGGTCAAGTGACCTAGACGTCGGGCAAATGAACCAAACCAGCCCGAAACAGTTGATACCGCGATTCGTCGGACAAGGCTTCACGTTTCCAGTCATTGCGATTCGTTGGACCAGGTTTCCAGTACCTCGATTCATTGGACCAGGTTTCCCGTTTTCAATCTTTATGGTGAAATGATTTCGGTCAAGTGACCTAGACGTCGGGCAAATGAACCAAACCAGCCCGAAACAGTTGATACCGCGATTCGTCGGACAAGGCTTCACGTTTCCAGTCATTGCGATTCGTTGGACCAGGTTTCCAGTACCTCGATTCATTGGACCAGGTTTCCCGTTTTCAATCTTTATGGTGAAATGATTTCGGTCAAGTGACCTAGACGTCGGGCAAATGAACCAAACCAGCCCGAAACAGTTGATACCGCGATTCGTCGGACAAGGCTTCACGTTTCCAGTCATTGCGATTCGTTGGACCAGGTTTCCAGTACCTCGATTCATTGGACCAGGTTTCCCGTTTTCAATCTTTATGGTGAAATGATTTCGGTCAAGTGACCTAGACGTCGGGCAAATGAACCAAACCAGCCCGAAACAGTTGATACCGCGATTCGTCGGACAAGGCTTCACGTTTCCAGTCATTGCGATTCGTTGGACCAGGTTTCCAGTACCTCGATTCATTGGACCAGGCTTCCCGTTTTCAATCTTTATGGTGAAATGATTTCGGTCAAGTGACCTAGACGTCGGGCAAATGAACCAAACCAGCCCGAAACAGTTGATACCGCGATTCGTCGGACAAGGCTTCACGTTTCCAGTCATTGCGATTCGTTGGACCAGGTTTCCAGTACCTCGATTCATTGGACCAGGTTTCCCGTTTTCAATCTTTATGGTGAAATGATTTCGGTCAAGTGACCTAGACGTCGGGCAAATGAACCAAACCAGCCCGAAACAGTTGATACCGCGATTCGTCGGACAAGGCTTCACGTTTCCAGTCATTGCGATTCGTTGGACCAGGTTTCCAGTACCTCGATTCATTGGACCAGGCTTCCCGTTTTCAATCTTTATGGTGAAATGATTTCGGTCAAGTGACCTAGACGTCGGGCAAATGAACCAAACCAGCCCGAAACAGTTGATACCGCGATTCGTCGGACAAGGCTTCACGTTTCCAGTCATTGCGATTCGTTGGACCAGGTTTCCAGTACCTCGATTCATTGGACCAGGCTTCCCGTTTTCAATCTTTATGGTGAAATGATTTCGGTCAAGTGACCTAGACGTCGGGCAAATGAACCAAACCAGCCCGAAACAGTTGATACCGCGATTCGTCGGACAAGGCTTCACGTTTCCAGTCATTGCGATTCGTTGGACCAGGTTTCCAGTACCTCGATTCATTGGACCAGGCTTCCCGTTTTCAATCTTTATGGTGAAATGATTTCGGTCAAGTGACCTAGACGTCGGGCAAATGAACCAAACCAGCCCGAAACAGTTGATACCGCGATTCGTCGGACAAGGCTTCACGTTTCCAGTCATTGCGATTCGTTGGACCAGGTTTCCAGTACCTCGATTCATTGGACCAGGTTTCCCGTTTTCAATCTTTATGGTGAAATGATTTCGGTCAAGTGACCTAGACGTCGGGCAAATGAACCAAACCAGCCCGAAACAGTTGATACCGCGATTCGTCGGACAAGGCTTCACGTTTCCAGTCATTGCGATTCGTTGGACCAGGTTTCCAGTACCTCGATTCATTGGACCAGGTTTCCCGTTTTCAATCTTTATGGTGAAATGATTTCGGTCAAGTGACCTAGACGTCGGGCAAATGAACCAAACCAGCCCGAAACAGTTGATACCGCGATTCGTCGGACAAGGCTTCACGTTTCCAGTCATTGCGATTCGTTGGACCAGGTTTCCAGTACCTCGATTCATTGGACCAGGTTTCCCGTTTTCAATCTTTATGGTGAAATGATTTCGGTCAAGTGACCTAGACGTCGGGCAAATGAACCAAACCAGCCCGAAACAGTTGATACCGCGATTCGTCGGACAAGGCTTCACGTTTCCAGTCATCTTGCGCTCAATGGCGGGGTTCTCGAGCCCAGGCGAGGCGCACAGCCTTGTGTCGTCGGATCACCACTGGTACAACGGTGGACCCCATAGAACACAGGGAAAGTTGAACAGCCCCTCCCCCCGAAAGCTGATACTACTATTGGTCCCAGCATTGAATTGCGATGTGATTTGCTGCAATGTGTAACCAGACAGATGTTACGATGCGTGCCACGATGATCGTCTAGGAGTTTTCTACGGCCACACCGGTCTCGCACTCTGGACCCCCCCCCTCCCCTCTGAGTTTGTGTAGTCCAGGTACACCCTTGAAATGTTTGACCGTGTAAATCCAAATTTCGTGGTAATTTCTCAGATTGAGTGACCCATCTCCCGGGCGCCGACTATCATACCACGTTCGAAATCGCTTAAATCCTGATAAGCTGCCATCTGAACTGCGAATGCTACTACTTGAGCTTGAGGAGATATCTGTATATTCAAAGTACTAGATCATAGCCCGTGCCATGCATGGGTGTAAAAGGTGTGACTGAAATTCTTATAACACGAATCGTAAAATTCATATACATAGCATATACCGTGAAGAAATTAGAAAGACGTGGAGATAATACAAATAGGCGATGTCATCGCTCTGTCCACGTTATTATTAACCAGCGCATAGAAACTGAAAAATTGCTCGTCCGACACCGCTGGGATCGAACCCCAGAACTCTCGATAACTAGCGGAGTGTGTTCGCTTTACACCACAGTGCCAAACCACGCATGATGCTGTGAATTGTTGGCACTGTGGTGTAAGCTGGCCGAATGCGGTCTCTTTACGAGCGTAAAGAGCGTAAGTAAAGAAGAGCGTGAAGTCTCGATAACTAGCCGAGTGCGTTCACTTTACACCACAGTGCCAACAATTAACAGCGCCGTGCGTGGTTTATCAGTCAGCATCTGACTACACAAAACCATGTTGAAGGTCTCATCAACTGATGTTTCGCCACCTGGTGGCATTCAACGGTGCAAGCTACGAAATTACAGCTGATAATCCGAAGGGCGAAAGAAATGGTCAAGAAATTAGAAAGACGTGGAGATGATACAAATAGATGATGTCATCGCTCTGTCCACGTTATTATTAACCAGCGCATATTAACTAAAAAATTGTTCATCCGACACCGCTGGGATCGAACCCCAGAACTCTCGATAACTAGCAGAGTGTGTTCGCTTTACACCACAGTGCCAACAATTCACAGCATCATGCGTGGTTTGGCACTGTGGTGTAAAGCGAACACACTCTGCTAGTTATCGAGAGTTCTGGGGTTCGATCCCAGCGGTGTCGGATGAACAATTTTTTAGTTAATATGCGCTGGTTAATAATAACGTGGACAGAGCGATGACATCATCTATTTGTATCATCTCCACGTCTTTCTAATTTCTTGACCATTTCTTTCGCCCTTTGGATTATCAGCTGTAATTTCGTAGCTTGCACCGTTGAATGCCACCAGGTGGCGAAACATCAGTTGATGAGACCTTCAACATGGTTTTATGTAGTCAGATGCTGACTGATAAACCACGCACGGCGCTGTTAATTGTTGGCACTGTGGTGTAAAGCGAACGCACTCGGCTAGTTATCGAGACTTCAAGCTCTTCTTTACTTACGCTCTTTACGCTCGTAAAGAGACCGCACTCGGCTAGCTATCGAGAGTTCTGGGGTTCGATCCCAGCGGTGTTGAATTAACAATTTTTCAGTTGCTATGCGTTGTCTATATAATAACGTGGACAGAGCGATGTCATCATTTATTACTATAATAAACATTTGAATTATTAATGAGCTGTATATAAGATAGGTCTGCGATTGGCTCTATTTTCGTCCAAGTTATGCAAAGTATTAGAAGATTGGTTTGCATGCCATCGCCGTTGTCGTTCTCTATTTAAGCGACGTTTTCTTTCAGCTTTATCTTCTTCCATCTTGTACTATAAAGAAAAAATTCCACGAAACTAATATTTTTTTTAATTTTCCATCACAGTGAATAACAACTACGCCTGCAGTTACTTTCTCACAATTTTACTTGTTCCTTTTAATAAAATAAAATAACGCTGATTCCTTTTTATGAAATTACTCTGCAATGCAAAGAAAATTAAATAAAACACGATATAACACCTGCGTAACAGAACAAACGTCACTGGCAATTGTTGGGGCACGTGCGTGTTGCCACAGATGAAGTCGTTTGTCTTACTAACTTTATTTTATTTTCCGGTGTTTCTTCTTAATTTTACGTATCGTGCAATGGTGGTGAGCTTAGTTCCGATTTGGGCCACCGGATAAAGGCAGATGGCGCTGCAAGTACCGAATGACGTCAGAGCGTTAGGGACAAACGTAGCCTATTACATATGTTTCATACGTTGCTTGCAAACGATACCATTTACCGTATGGGTTTGGTGGCATGTAATGGAAATGGTAGCTCCCTTCCCAGTTTTTTGACACCTTAGTGTATTCTGTTCGTTTCTTTCATCAGGTGGAATCTTTATGCGCGTAGTTATTCAAACTACACTGAAACAGCAACTTATTTTAAACAGTTAGACACGTATAATTCTCACTTACGTACGCAAATGTGTTTTTATAAGGAACTCTCTGCGAAGGATTCAGACGTGTACGAAGCATAGATAGTGGAAATAAGGGAAAGACTCGTAATTAAAGTGATTTTAAAACCCGCTATTGTGAGCTACGTGGGCAAGTGTGAGTATCATAGAAACGGTAAACTTTTTGAACTATGCAAGAACAGCTGCATCGAGGTTGTACAAAGGCCGTTCCACAAAAACAGAGAGTTCTTTTTTTTTTTTTTGACTTGGTAATAGTGCGAAGGTAAAAAATAACCACGCAGACAACTAACTGAATTAAGGAAGTACATATGGGGACAGTTATCAGCCGTGGCAGACGATTCTGGCTTCATTATGGCGTAGTTGTTTAAGGTACGTCTGCATTTCGCCATACAGCTTGTAACGTACCAGGAGATGTGACGTACCTGCCAGAAGGACCCACACGACATAAAGGCAGATAGGAAGCAGAATAAAACGTCCGCGTAGCTCAATTGGTAGAGTGACTTATTCCGGAATGAGGGGATCCGGGTTCGAATCCTGGCGTGGACAGAAATGACGGAGAAATTTACTTCGTTATAAGCTATGGAGGTGAGTGATTCAGAGTTAAGAAGGGAAATGCGTTGTGCGATGAAATTTTGATATTGTTTCGGTGAAACAGCTGCAGAAACTGTTGATTTAATGAAAAAACCTTAAAAAGATAAATGTTTGGATGAGTCAACGATTTTTAGATGGCACCATGATTTCAAAGACGAATGACGAATGACGTGTGAAGACATAGCGGTGTCAACTAATATTTCAAAAATGTCGACATTCTGCATACTACGCAACATATTACTGCTGAAGGTGTGTGTTCCAGATGGATACCTCATCACCTGACGAGAGAACAATTGTTAGCCACAGTTCAGGTGTGTCATGAGTGGAAACAAATGATTGCAAAGGATCCAAACTTTCTAAACACAGTAATAACTGCCGATGAAACATGGGTCCACTATTTCAATGCCCTCAGGAAGCGTGCAACGAATGTCTGGCTCGCCTCCTCCGAAAACATTCCGCCAAACTAAATCAGCTGGGAAGGTGGTGATGATAATTTTCTTTGATCATAAAAGTGTATTCTACCAGCATGTCGTTCCTCCACAAATCACTGTCAATGCTGAGTAATACATTTCAGTCTTGAAGTGTCTGCGACGACACATATCGATTAAGCGACCGGAACTGTTGGGCAAGTGGACCCTACACTATGATAACGCCCGCCCACATGTGGCTGCTGGTGTTCAACAGTTTCTTACGAAAAGCAGTGTTGAAATCATCCCACAGCCTACCTACAGTCCTGAGCTCGCCCCGTGCGATATCTAGTCGTTTCCAACAATGAAGGAGAAGTTCCGTGGCCCAATATTCAACACAGATGTTGACGTTATTCAAGCTGTACAGGGGTCACTAAAGCAGCTTCCACGAAATGCCTTCGCCACATGCTTTGAAAAATGGTCTGAATGATGACACCGTTGCATATCATCCGAGGCAAGACACTTTGAGAAAGAATAACATATAATTTGCTCTACCTATATATCTTCATTTTGTGTGGTTTTACTCTCAGTTTTTATGGAACGGCCGTTGTACAATAAGTGGTGCACAAGCAACAACCATATGCTTTTGACACAAATCTCGTCCGGAATCCACGAAAATTTATAGCCTAATATAATTAGCTGGTGTTTGAATTATGTTACGTTTTTGATATCAGGCCCCTAGAATGCAACTGTGGATGGTGGTTGTCTAATTTTTCCATCTTACGAAATAGTTGAAAGAGTTGTCTTGTCAGGAACAAAATCTAACTCCGCAAGGTTGCTTCCCTCCTTATTTTTATATTCAAGGCTCTTCTTATTTCCTTTTGCAATTAATTTTTGAAATATGCTAATATAAAAACATCGACATAAGCCTGAATCTCCACTTCCGACTGGAAGTTTCACATTAATGACCTTGAAACTGATCCTTGTGGACGACCTTTTTTATTTTTCTTCGGTAAACTTTGTATCTTCTCTATTTCAATGTTTAACCGTCTTTTTTCAGTAGGAACAGGCTCCTTAGGCATTTAAAGGCACGCATCCGAAACGAAACCGTCGTCCAAAGTCGTTTTGACTTTCCAGGGTAAAACAGCTGTAAACGAATCCATTTTTTATTTTTTTGCTTCCCACAACACATTTCATAAAACAAAAATTTTTTCTGTCGTACTTTCACCATCAATTAATCAAAAACGTTAACCACTGAAAAGCTAATTTTATCTATCAAATATACAGTAGTTTTATCTGTTTATCATCAGCTTATCCGAAACTTTTCCCAAAGTAGAGATCAATCAAATACCCGTAAATGAATTTGAGTTCGAATAGTCCCCACCCCTTTTTTAAACAATACTAAGTTAGGCTTTTCCATATGGTAGGAAAGACAATTCTACTAAAGATTCATGTACTTTGTGAAAAAGTTCCGGATTTTCCTCAAGTACTTCTGATTTCCTAACATTAGTCCATGTGGCACTGTCTATAGTTCCACATTTCTCATCTTTAGAAAAATAACAACAGGGTGTTTCACTAGGTAGTTTCCCCCAAACAACTATTGTTTTCTTCCCACTCTACACAGAAACACGATGTTTGCTCTACAAGTAACCTTGATCTTTCAGAAACGCACGGGGGTGATTTTTCTGATATGGCGATGACTCATTTTGACGTCTCTCCAGCAGATGGCCGGGCACGGCAATTCTGTCCGGAAGCGACTTGAGTGTTTTACTGTGTCGTTGAACGTCGTTCAGGATGGCTGTGTATACCGTTGCGGGGATGATAGCTTATTGTGAAAAGTTATTGGATAACAAAGTCTATAAAGGTGAATTCTTGAAGAGGTTTGGGGAAAGAAAAGCACCAGATAAGCATTACATCGCCAGGTTAGCGAAGAAATTTGAAACCACGGACAATGTTTTGAGTCAATGCAGCGGCAGGAGAAGAAATCAAAGAGGTGAAGTACAGGCTGCTTGCATCACTGAAGAAGTCACTACGAAGTTTGTCAGAAGAAACTGAGTATTCTGTTTCCATGTGCCAGAGAGCCGCGCAGAAAGCTGTGCTTCATCCATACCGTATGACAGCTGTGTAAGAGTTGCAAGAACATGATCTCGAAAAGCGTATATCTTATTGTGACTGGTTCCTGACATTTTTACTCGCGATTCCGAACATTTTGAATTCCACATGGTTCACTAACGAAGCATGGCTTCATTTGGATGGATATGTCAATTCCCCAAACTACCGGTTTTACAGAAAATTTACACGAATTACACGAAACCCCATAACATCCTGCAAAAATTTATGTTTGGTATGCTGTTTCCCGAACCAGAATAACGGGACCCAATTTCTTCAGGAGTGTTGCAAACTCGGCTTCATATATGAACATTTTCAGACAGTGGACCAATTAACCGACGTCGATTTGACAACGGAGTTCTTTCAGCAGGATGGAGCGGAATACCACACATGCCGTGTGAGCATGTGTAAAATTTTGTCTTTCTTTGGTGAACGAGTGATCTCCAAAAGACTGTGGCCACCTAGTTCACCCGATCTGTCTCCTCCCGATTTTTCCCCTATGGGGATATTTGAAGTGTCGTGTTACAGCGATAAGCCTTGCACGTTAGAAGACTTTGAAAGCAACATCAGCGCAGCCATCAGGACTATTGATGAGAAAATGCTACTGAGAGGACCTTCGATAACATGCAGCGTCACATTCGAGTGTCTTTGGATGTCGGTGGAGGACATGTACAGTATTTATTGTGAATGGTGCTACATTCCCATGAACAATACGTTTTGAACCACATGTCATGTTTCTAAGTAGAGTGTGTTTGGATCTCGGTGGAGACATTTCCAGTATTTATTGTGAATGGTGCTACATTCCCATGAACAATACGTTTCAAACCACATGTCATGTTTCTAAGTAGAGTGTGTTTGGATCTCGGTGAAGACATTTCCAGTATTTATTGTGAATGGTGCTACATTCCCATGAACAATACGTTTCAAACCACATGTCATGTTTCTAAGTAGAGGGTGTTTGGATCTCGGTGGAGACATTTCCAGCATTTATTGTGAATGATGCTACATTCCCATGAACAATACGTTTCAAACCACATGTCATGTTTCTAAGTAGAGTGTGTTTGGATCTCGGTGGAGACATTTCCAGTATTTATTGGGAATGGTGCTACATTCCCATGAACAATACGTTTCAAACCACATGTCATGTTTCTAAGTAGAGGATGTTTGGATCTCGGTGGAGACATTTCCAGTATTTATTGTGAATGGTGCTACATTCCCATGAACAATACGTTTCAAACCACATGTCATGTTTCTAAGTAGAGTGTGTTTGGATCTCGGTGGAGTCATTTCCAGTATTTATTGTGAATGGTGCTACATTTCCATGAACAATACGTTTCAAACCACATGTCATGTTTCTAAGTAGAGGGTGTTTGGATCTCGGTGGAGACATTTCCAGTATTTATTGTGAATGATGCTACATTCCCATGAACAATACGTTTCAAACCACATGTCATGTTTCTAAGCAGAGTGTATTGCAAAATATGACTGATTCTTTTGGGTGGAGGAGAGATTACCTAGTGAAACATCCTGTATCATCCTGAAGTTTTGAAACTTTACCCCATTTCTTTCGCATTTTACCGTGTTCATTATTATCTTCCTGTGGACGAACTTTCGGGAAATGATGCTCCACAAACATGTCAATAATTTCCTCAATCTCCGTCTTAGTGATGTCATTTCTGCTGATTGACTAACTGTGGACGTTGCCATATTGCATTTTAGATATTTTGAAATGAATATCAAACGGGTCCATTTGATAAACTTTGTTAAATAAACGTTTTCACCTCTGAAAGTTTTTGGTAACAATTATGTTCTTACGTGCAACATTTTCTCTGCTGTATTACTGCTTCTAAGTTTCCCTTAAATAATTGTGCCAGTAGCATCTTGGATATCTTCAGTTTCGCTGATGGACTTTCTTTCTTTGCGTTGGGGACTCCATACTCCGCAAAAGAATAGTTTGTCTTTGGGCACTGAACGCCTTTGACAAATGTCAATCACGGTGGAACCCCGTTTATACGTTTTTCAATGGACCAAGCAAAATTAAGGTATAACTGAAAAAACAAAACAAAAAAACATATCAGCGAAACAGGGCACGTTTCCGTCCCTAGATGCAGCACATTTAAAACATATGGAGTAGACGTCAGTGTTATTATACTAGGTATTACGCAACATGTAGTGTTTTTATGTTCTAGCGCACAAATGTTTTCAGTTATTTAAAAAAATTGTTTTAATGCTATCGATTTCAATCACACTGCATAGAGTTACAGCACTTGCAAATACAGTATGCAGTACATATACTCGTACAAATAATTCAAAGCATTTCAACTAATCATTTACGACTGATACTTTTCACACAAGGAGATGTAATGTCGTGTATTATATACAGGGTGCATACGAAAGTCCCTATAGCCTGGAATAACTTGCGAACGGAAAGAGGTACAGTTATGCAAGTGAGATAACCGTATAGTAAAGCGACTACGCCCAATCGAATGCAACCAATAGCAGCGCCCCTAGTGGCGAAATGCGGAAGTTAGACATTGCAAATCGAAAACGAAAAGAGATAGAGCAAAATTTCCAACTACAAAGTTGTAGAGCATCAAGTAATTAGTACAAAACAACATTTGCTTTACACGGATAAGATAAATTGTCGCCTGAATACCCTAAAATGTCCGAAATCGATGCGCGACCTTTTGTGTGAACGTTTGAAGGGAACAGGCATAGGTATGAGCAAATACACACAATTGATTGCATAAATGCGTACTTATGTCAATACAGTTTGATGACGTCAGACAAAACAAAGACAAAAACTAATGGGTTTTAATATCGTAGGTACGGTACAACGTCACAATCTGCATTTGCATACGGCTACATTTGCGAAATGTGAATATGCAGATTCGAATCGTCGCGTATCGATTTCAGGCATTGTAGGGTATTCAGGCGACAATTTATCTTATCCGTGTGAAACAAATGTCGTTTTGTACTAATTAATTGATGCTCTACAACTTTGTGATTGGAAGTTTTGCTCTATCTGTTTTCGTTTTCGATTTGCAATGGCTAACTTCCGCATTTCGCCACTAGGGGTGCTGCTATTGATTGCATTCGATTGGGCGTAGTCGCTTTACTATACCATTATCTCACTTGCATAACTGTACTTCTCTCCGTTCGCAAGTTATTCCAGGCTAAAAGGACTTTCCTATGCACTCTGTATATAAAAAAATACGTATACATTAACATGAACCTGAAGTCACTGCATTCAGTGTTGCCAAATCAGCGGAAAATCCACTAAAACACGGTGAATTTTTCTAACGGCAGCGGATAGCAAAATGCTCCTAGCGGAATTCTGTTTTTTAGCGGATTCAAGTAGATTTTTGTGAATCGAAATTAATGAAATTTTAGATTACATTGAATTTTACCACAGGTAACGCGTCAATGATCTTTCACAAATTTCCACCAGTGGCAGTATGCGACACTAAATAATGCAGAATCTTTTTTCTGTAGTTGTTTGTAATTAGTTGATTTGACCCCAACACATGATTGCTACAACTAGCGGGTAAGGTCATCCTGACGTAAATTTCTGGAGGAATTTACAGTCATCTAGCAAATTTTTCTGGGTCTCCTAGCGGAAATTTTCAGAACCAATTTGGCAACACTGGTTGCATTGTCCGTGATCTCTTTAATTTTGTAAATTTTCGTCGTAAAAGTCGGAACTGGAATTTTTCATTTTTTAGCTAAAGCAGTTGTCGTCAGCGTCTGATTTTCTTGCCTTCAAAATCTCCTTTTTGTCTTTTAAAGATAATGCTTTGTGAGATCGTGAAGATCCAATGAAAGAAAGCGAATGCAAACAAAGGTCTCTAGGAAATAGTCCAATATGGCAACGTGAAGCAAGAGCAGGTGTCTACTGCAGGAGCAAACTGAACTGACCATTGGTAGCTCCAAAGGAGCGTACGCATTCCGTAGAGTGAAACATGAAGAAGGTGGATGACAGGAAATAGGAAGAGTGAAACCCGGAGGGGGGATTGGAAAGTGGAAAACAAAGTTCGCGACGAAGAAGGAAGGTGGGATGAGAATTTGCCAAACAGAAGTTGCGTAGTTGGAATTTCTGATTAACGACACCCCAATAGCACAATTTAACACATAAATGAAAGAAACCTAATTATATTAAAGTATAATTGATAAAATTCAGCATTAAGGGCAATTCAGAATTTTTGAACTGGAAACATCGTACGTACAGATGAGAAAAACGTATATTTAAGAAACGTATAAACGATGTTCTACTGTATTTTACCAGTTATTTGGCTTGTATATTCATTTAAGTTTTTCATATCTTCCTTCTTCCTGATCAGCATTGTATAGTAATCCTCTGGAATGGGTTCTGACTGAGTTTTATCCATCAATATCCCCGAGAGAAATTTTTCTCTTCGTTGGGGTTCTTCTCTAGTTTCTTTAACTGTGGAACTAACGATCATTTTCCTTCAGCTTTAGAGTTTTCTATTCTATTCATAACAGGACACTTTTGTAGGGTTTGGTTAATCCAACTTTCTCCCCCTAATGCACGAAAACGCTAGAGTTTAGGAGAGGTGGTTCATAACGGTACGTCCTATAGAATTTATAAAATCCAATATTAATCTCCCCAGAACATCTCAGAAACTAAAAATTGAACACTTGAAGGACTGAATAACCATTAGGTATTATTTGGCATTCAGTCGTTTCATCAAAGGTTCAACTTCTAAGACTTGATTTATATTTCAGACCTACCAGCTTCTAATTTGGACTCTGTCTCTTTCTGTCCTTTCTTTCAACACTGAATAGGGTGAAGGAAATGACAGAAAGAAACATACGAAATCTGCTCTCTTCTAAAACTCAATTTTGCATGAACAGTCTATTTTTCATCCCGTTAAATTACCCACATCACAGATAAAAAAATGCAAGTCTTTTAATAGCTGCTTTGCCATAAAAAGTAATCTTTAAAATTCTTGTCTTGACCAATTTTATCCTTAAGCTTTTTTATAGATATTTTGTCGGGACACTCATTAGTACTTCATTATTTTTCGTTTTTTTAACTGCGTTGACCCAGATTTTCACTGTGGACGAAGTTATTCATCATTTCTCACTTCCGTCAGTTGTTACAGGAAGTAAACACTGGTCAAATCCTTTCCTTTTCAGGAATAGTGGGCCTTCTCCTTTAAAAATGATTTAATTTTTTTTAATGACATCCAGTTCTGTTGCATCCTTCACTTGATTTGATCATTTTATCCGTCATCCCCGCTAATGTTCAGAAGCTGTTCTAAATAAACTTAAGAATTCAACGCTTCAATCTCTTCGTCTTCTATTGCGACGATTCTTGGTGTTATTTTAATGTTTAACACGGATTTTGTTTTACTCCTTTATTTTTAAGCCAATTTATGAAGAAGCCTGGAATATTAAAAAAAATGTAGAACACTGGGCACATTACACTAAGAATAATAGCTGCAACGTCTGAAAAATTCGGGTTGTGGGACAGCTGTCAGATGAAGCCTGAGTCAGCAATTGCCCGATGAAACCTGAGTCAGCAACTGCCCGATGAAGCCCGAGTCAGTAACTGCCCGATGAAGCCCGAGTCAGTAACTGCCCGATGAAGCTCGAGTCAGTAACTACCCGATGAAATCCGAGCCAGCAACTGCCTAATCAAGGCTGAGTCAGCATCTGCCCAATGGAGCCTAAGTCAGCAACTACCCGAGTCAGCAACTACCCGAGTCAGCAACTTCCAGATGAAGCCACCCGTAGGCTGCGCGAAAGCTTGCATGTCTTCTCATATACGTATTTACACCAATAAGCGGACTTTTCATAGGTTACAGCTAATAACTCATGCACTTCATTTCTCATGCATTTCATTTACCAAATCATTTAAACTCTCAGTTCAAAGAACCACAACAATTGATTATTGTAGTTGTTAAAATTCTTGCAATTAACGTTTTGTTCCTTCATTTTTCTCAGTCCAATTGCCCTGACAACAGTTTTTTTTGTGGCTGTGAAAGATCAGGGGGAAATTTTATCTCACCATCTAATTCTTTTTGTTTATGTGGAATTTTTCACTCAATTGCTTTGTTTATCGGGAATTTTCCACTCATTTGCTTTGTTTAGAGGAAATTTTTTAGGATTCTTTATATTGAAGTTTTCATGGTTTTTGTGCAGTTTAAGGTTACATTATAGGTTGCATTTGTGCCCTACTTCAAAAGTGAGTTTAAAATAGAAGCTTTCTCAAAATCGATAAAAAGTTAAAGAGAAGGGCTTCTATTTTCATTTGGTTTATCTGTTATTTTCCTTATAGAATGGATATGTGATTAATAGTGTCATAATTATATCTAAATTCTGTAGCTCTTGACGTTGAGAGTTTACTCAAGTTTACTTATGATTATGCTCTTGACTGAAATGAACAAACGTCAGCAAATAAGCAGTGTTAAGGAACGGTTAAAAAAAGTATTATCAAGGAAGAGAAAAGGAGACTGAAATGCGCATGCTCATATGCTGAGATCGAATTGCCCAAACTTATGTAGTTTCTTTTAAATATGCTGCTGTAGAAAGCATTTTGCCCACGGGAAGAGAAAAGGGGAGATACAAGATATGTGAAAATTTCTTTGGCAAAAAAGTCGTAAAATACAGACATTGATAAGGCCATGTTATTTTGAAGACAGTACCGTTTTATAATAAGTGGTATTTATGTGATTCGCTGCAGAACTCATTGTTTCCAGTGAGAAGTGAGACCTGTTACGTTCATGCCGTCATAGAGGGAAACCTTTGTTGAGGAGATCTTACCTGCATCATTATGGTGCGAGGTTTCTCATTTTATGTCGGAAGGTTTAACGAGCGCAAAATTCAGTTTTCCACTTTAACACATTTTCCCCTCTCTCTCGTGCAGAGGGGCACGCTTCAACGATTACCACATCCTCGGTACTTTGAAAGCGATTAAGCTTTGGGTGAATGCACTTAGCAGAACACGTTTCTGAATCGAAGAGTCCGTGGAAAACGCAGTGTGAAAGTGGCTGCGTAAGAAACCCCAAGCAATTCGGGCGTCACTAATTGCCAGTCGCTCCGTTGAAAGTATATATATTGAAAACTCGGCCCCTACAAGATCAAACTTTGTGAAGTTGATTTGGTTCCAATGAGCGATTTTCTATACTACGCGTACAGTTACTCTCATTTAAGAAAATAGTGGTATTTTTATTTCTACCACCAATTTTTACGAACTGGAAGGGAATAAACAAAATATGATTGTAAAATAGAATTCACTCTGCATTTTTGAGTACCGTGGATATAAAAATAAAAACAAAAAACTGAAAAAATGTGAAGCGACTACTCAAGAGACGCATATAGCGTATTAAATCCGTTTATTTTTGTGGTGTAACAAGCAACAAAGATTCGCCAAGCTTTTGCACTCCACTGGGAGGCTTTTTCAAGGCAATGGTAGACATAAAATTTCAGGGAATTGGAACACGTAAGGAACAAAGTTGATTGTTTTAAAATAACATGGTTCACATCAAAAGCATATTACATGAATTTTTATAACGTAATTATACGGCCGTGTTTCCATCTTTTAATGAGATGGTTCAAACGATCCTCATCAAAGTGAGATGGACGACCTGAACGTGGAGAGTCGTTGAGATCAAAATTGCCACCTCGGAACTGCTCAAACCATTTGCGGGCTGTCTTCAGAGCAATAGTATCCTCCCCATACACAGCACAAATTTGTCGAGTAGCCTCGGCGGCTGTGGATCCCTTGCCAAACTTGCAGAGCAGCAGATGTCGGAAATGTTCATTCCTCTCTACTTGACACTGCATATTTCTGGACCTGAAAACCAAAAAAATCATTAGCCACAATCACAGAATGCAATATGATTCAGATACACGATATTACTGACTACATTTTGATACACAACTGGCCATTGCACTGTCACTACTGACAAGGGAAACACTCGTGAAATAAAACGGCATGAATTTATGCATCAACCCAATATGTAGTAGCTTGAAAGATGATTTCACAAAAATCTTGCGAAATGAGTAAAAAGAGAAAAACGAAACCAAAAAAAATCAACTAAAAATATATAAAATGATAAAAGAAAAATATATAACTTCTAAGCATGCTAGCATTTTCTTGTGAGTATAAACGCTGCCGTGAAAGTTTACCATTTGAAGAAAAGCTAAAGCCGCCCCGGTGGCGCAGTGGTCTAAGCGATGGCCTCTGATCATTCGTCAGAAAGGGGTCCGGGTTCGAATCCCGGTGAGGCATGGATGCTGTGTTTGTCTTACGGCACTGGCTCTCTCCCTTCCCTGGAACCAGTGACCCTAAATTAGGGACGGGCGACTGCTTATAGCCCATTGAGTTGCTCACGGTGGTCGTTAAACCTCCAATCAAAAAAAAAAAAAAAAAAAAAGCTAAAAATGTTTAAAGCTTCTACGAAGGTCATTTCAAAAGTTTTGTACACTGCGCAGCCGTGCTGGCAGAATGATGCAATCGCTCCAATCGTTGCGCCAGTTGTGAGTCAGACTTCATAAAGTTGTGTCTATACGTTTGCTGGCTAGTTCGTTCCTGTTCCGAAATATTCTTCCCGGAAGAAGAGAAAGAAAGTGAGTCAGGTCAGCTCTCGCGTAGGAACCAGCGGTCCTACAATAAAAGTGAAACTTTGCGAGAAAAATCTCCTACCGAAATTCATAAAGCTTTGCGTGAAGTTTGTGGGGTTAGTGTCGTGGATCATAGCAACAGTGTCACGGTTGGCTTCCTGTTTCTGCCAAGCTCAGTAAAGCATTGAAGACGACCCAAGAAGCGGACGGCCATCTGATGTAACGGACGACACTTCTGTGATTATCGTCAACAGGAATTTGGAAGATCGACGAAAAACTCGTGAAGAGATTGCCCATGAAGCAAACATGTCTATCGCTTCTGTTTTCAGAATCCTAACTGAAAAATTACTGAAGAGAAAAGTGGCTGCCAAATGGCTTCTGCATAATCTGAGAGAAGAGCAGCAAGCAGTTCGCAAAAGGATCGCAGAAGAAGTGCTGCAGCGGTACGAGACGGAAGGCGAGAAGTTTTTAGACAGAACTGTTTACTATAGACGACAACTGGATAGGAGATTTTGAATCTGAACTGAAATCTCAGCGAGCTCAGTGGAAACATCCAGAATCACCTCGTCAGAAAAAATTTCTCGGCCAACAATCGAAGGCTAAGCTGGTGATGATTATGGCCTATGGCAAGGTTGGAGGGATAGCAATAGACAGAGTGCCCGAGGGAACCACTGCAACAGCGGAATACTACAGAAGGTTTCTGCAAAATGTTTTGCGTCCAAAGATTCGCCAAAGAAGGCCCGACATGCTCTAAGATGGTGTCATGATTTTGCATGACAACGCGAGGCCGTATGTTGCTCGTACAGTGAAAGACATTCTGGAAAAATATGGATGAGAATTGCTTCCCCACGCGCCATGTACAGTCCTGACATGAGCCCTCCAGACTAGGACTTATTCCCAAAATTAAAGAAGCCACTCCGCGGGAAATGATTCATGATGTTTTGTGACGTGCCTGCCCAGCAGGACGCACACGACATAAAGGCAGATAGCAGCAATAACGAACGTCCGCATAGCTCAATTGGTAGAGCGACTTATTCCGGAATGAGGGAACCCAGGTTCGAGCCCGGGCGTGGACTAAAAATGACGGAGAAATTTACTTCGTTACAATGGCGCCCGAACTTCCCGGATGACCCGGCCGTTCAAGATCTCGCAATGGTGTGATGTTCTTTCCACACCGTGAGATAAGAAAAATAAGCGAATCCATTCTCCAGCGCTTCGAAAAATAAAATGTGTGTGACGTTGCATTCCACACCCCAGATTGACTGGGAGTTCTCAAGTGCACGTTCTACAGCAGATGACTGCCTGCAACGGTCCCGGATGACCCGTGGGTCCTGCCCCCGGCCCTCTTTCAGGGGAGGGGGAGATGTGACGTGCCTGCCCAGCCGGACGCACACGACATAAAGGCAGATAGCAGCGATAACGAACGTCCGCATAGCTCAATTGGTAGAGCGACTTATTCCGGAATGAGGGGACCCGGGTTCGAGCCCGGGCGTGGACTAAAAATGACGGAGAAATTTACTTCGTTATAGTTTCTAATGAGGTGACCCGAGTAATCCTACGCCTCACCAACGGAGATGTCCTGACTGGAATAAAAGACTTGCCCAAACGTTGGGCCGCTGTCATAAAGAAACATAAAGCATTACTGTACTTCGATGACCTGTAAAAGTATGTTTTGAAATAAATTTGTTTTTTTAGAGATAACCCACAGTGCGCAAAATTTTTGAAATGACCCTCTTCTAGCTTTTAGCAAAAGAGGGTCATTAGCTAAAAAGAGGGGTATCTTTTAGATAAAAGCAATGCACTTCTCTGTCCCTACTACATAGATTACGTTTTCAGATTATGATAAATAAGACCCTACTTTTCTCAGATTACGATAAGTAAGTGGCAGCAAAAGCTACGTTTTCAGCACCGGCCGCAAACGCAACCTCCGCTAAACCGACGCCACCTGGGTTTGTTAACCTGAACCCTAGAGTGCGTCTTCCATTGCCTCTGTTGGCATGGTTGCCAACTTGTTGTCGCAGATTGATTAACTTGATGCTGATGTTAAGAGATTGAAAGATAATTTTTTTGGATTGGAGGTTTAACGACCACCGTGAGCAACTCAATGGGCTATAAGCAGTCGCCCGTCCCTAATTTAGGGTCATTGGTTTCAGGGAAGGGGGAGAGCCAGTGCCGTAAGACAAATGCAACATCCATGCTTCGCGGGATTCGAACCCGGATCCTTTTCGGACGAATGATCAGAGACCATCGCTTAGACCACTGGGCCACCGGAACGGCTGAAAGATGATTGCATGGGCGCTAAGCGATAGCGGAAGAACTCTTTTTATTTATTTTCTTCCCCAAAAATGCAAATTTCGTCGCCAGGGGATGCAAATGTTTAATTTGTTTTTCTCAATATCTCTGCTCCTAAATGTGCGATTTAAAAATTTCTTTGAACACTGGATGCCATTTACCTTGTGGAACATTATAGGATTGTATTCGAGGAGTTTTGTTGTTCACAGTTTCGTGGTGTTTTTGTACTTCTGTTTGCGATTGCATCTCCACTTCTAGAAACCTTATTGAGAATTTTTTTTCGTAATGTGTGACATTCGCTGCTATAAAGATGGGGAGCATTATTCACTATAAATAAAGCATAGCTTTTCCGCTAGGGGACGCAATGGTCAAAACCTTTTTCTTACTATCTCTGCTTGCGGATGACGTATTTGAAAAGTTATTTTGCTTTAGCAAGCTTTTGCCTTTTTGCCTATCTTCAAATATTCCATTAAACAAAATTCTTCCGCTAGAAGGCCTAGAGTTATGTCATGTTTCGTTCTATATTTCTTCTTTTAACTGTTCGATTTGAAAATATCTTTGTTTCCGATACCCTTGTGCAATGAGAAACTTTTTGTGCGCCATTTATTAATTTTCGTAACGTACATTTTAGCCACTGGTGGAAGTAAGCAGCTCTTTTTACGTATTTTTTGGATGTTTTATCGACTGTAAAAATCCGGTTGATTTTTTTTCTAACTGGTTTTATTGACTTTGAATAACTTTGAAAAATTTCATTCGCGTCGAAAAGTATTCGAGAGACATGCTCAACTGCTCATTACAACCGAAAATTCAGAGCCATTTTTCTTATCAAGTGGTGTTAGCTCATGAGCAACTTACACATGCAGATCTAAAATTTTCATAGCTGTGAGAGAGGAACCACAAAAAGTTGGACCTTTTGTAATAACCGCCGAAGAGATGGGGGGGGGGAGATAACTGTTGAAGAAGTAGCTATACATCCTTAAAAATTTCAGGTGTTAAATTCCTGTGCCGGCCAATTCTAATTCGGTTATAAACATTGCCAGTTTCGCTAAATCGACGGACTAAATTTTTAATTGTCAGCTTGCTAGGTGCAATCTGCTGCGGAAATCCTTGGGAGAATGCCGAAATTCATTGTTCATAAGACTTCGCTGCAAAATAGGCTTCTGACAAATATGCTCTTTGCTGCCTACTTAGCGACGGAGAGCACTACGCAATCCCTAAACGTGCACAAAATTGAATCCGAATTTTGTGCAAGTTTAGGGATTACCTGCACCCAGTGTTGCAGGTATTGTTCCTTAATGACCGTCCCTGGTTTCAAGCAAATAAGGGTACACTGTGCGAAATGTGTCAAGTTGTGGTGTGCAGAGCAGAAGGAGGAGGTACAGCAGCTACCCTGTCCGACTCAATCCCCAGATCTCAATATTATTGAACATTTGTGGAAATATCTGGAACGAAATGTCAGATCACACTTTCCCCTCCAACATCACTTGCACAGTTGGGACATAGCTTGCAGGAAGAATAGTCCGGAATTTCATTATCGTGTGTGCATGACTTGTGTAAGTATATTCCAAGACTAATCGCTTTTGTTCTGAAAGCCTGAGGTGGGTTTTCAACTTATTAATAAAGATTTCTCCGTAAACAGTAGGTGTTTTTATCATTTTGGTAAGCCCCTGTATAAAATACAACAACGACAACAAACAAAAAAACCCATCTCTGTCGCCGTCTTTCGTTCTAAACGCAAAGGCGTTTTCTCTGCGCAGTTAGCATGCAGTAGTGTTTTCGGACATATTGCTGTAAACAACAACAAACAATGATGATAAAAAAACAAAAAAAAACGTGCTTGAACACATGCTTTAAGCGACATTAAACATGCAAGCTCGGTACAGCATTGTTGACTCTGCTGTGAAAACAATTTCACGGGGCACGGAAATGCCTCAAATTCCATCACAAACAAGTTAAGTACCGATTTTTAAATTCAATGTCGTTTTAATAGAGGGCACGGGAGCGAAGACGTATTCTCTGCTGATTAGTGTTGAAGAATAGATTATTAAGAATAGGAAAAATATGCATTTCATTTGAAGAAATTCTTAAAAAATACGATGTCGCTGTTTTTTACGATTACCAAATATATTAAACACGAGAAACACGATAAGAAAAATATAAAATCTAATCAGAAAGTGAAATGAAGTGTGGGGGGGGGGGGGGGAAGGGCGCAGCTTGGTAAAAAAAATTGGAAATTCCGAAAATCACGGAGCACTATCATCGCTGCTAACAATCATTTTCAGTCGGCGGATGACATGAAGTCGCAGAAAAATGTCACGATATTAAATACATCCAACAGACAATTTATAAATGTTTAATAAATGTAAGAATCTTGAAAACATGAAAATACACCTTACACAAATGTTGAGGAACATTACTTCACTGAGATTACCATGGTATGTTCAATATTTCCCGTACTCCGTGGCGGACCGACGATTCCCGTGTTGACTACACAGAATCTGTAACATTTGTAGTGTCTGTAATGGTATTGAACAGGTAATATATGACAAAAAAAAAATGAAAAGAAAGTACGTAATTTTAAAATTACACAAAAACCGAACTTTTTCTCAAAAAACGGGATTTCCCAGCACTGGGTTTGACAGCCACACATAATTTGATAATTTCGGGGCACTTGGCAGCTGCCGTACTTAGGGAAAACACTTTTGTTGTGGTAACGTTTCATAATTGCAGAAAATATTGGTGGATACGCGGATTCACTCTATTTTTGTGAAAAAACTCCGCAGTTGCCAAACATGCAGATGGAATTATTAAACGTATATAAAAAGTTGCACGAAATTTTAGTTGATATGAGTTGTGCAATACACAAATTTGTCGGTGATCGAATCAGCATCCCTCTGCTCAGGAGCCGAATGCTTTACCAATTAAGCTACACTGACGGAATTTATTCACGCAGCTGGCATGTGCTTCACCTCTTAGTACGTCATATCATCTCCCTGGTAATTTGTTTATTCGTTCATTAATTCCAGACGATGTGTGGGACAAACATCACACATTTTTCGAAGTACCCAGCGGCCAGTGGATCCATTTCAACAATCGGGCGCCAATGACACATTCATAAATTTGTCGGTAACGAGGATCGAACCTTCATTCTTCTGCTCTGGAGCCAAATGCTTTACTAATTAAGCAACACCGACGGAATTTATTGCTGCAACTTTTCCGTCTTGACATGTGCCTCACCTCTGTAGTACATCATAGAGGTCAAGGGTCACACAGAATCGATCGAAGGTTGCTGACCCCTTCTCTAAGACACAAATATTTATAAATTAGATTATTTATGATAAATCTTTCTGATACTGCAATCAAGCAAATTTGCATTTTATTTGTTTGGGTAATTATCGAAATTAGTATGAGCTTTCAGATTTAAGTCTTGCTTATACACCGGCGGAAAGTAAAAAAGAACACCACGAAGGAGACTTCTGATACCAACGAAATTTATACAGCATAATAACGGAATACAGAGGATAACGTGATCAAAACATTATGGCAAAATACAGCTGTATTAGCTGGTAAACTGAAAAACATTTTTTCCATGTAACATGGATAGTACGAGGTTGAACCGCCATGAACTACGTCACACTGTGCAATTCTGGCATGGAGTCTGTCGTACACATGTTGGATGTAAGTTTGGGGAATTGAGTTCCAAGCATCCTCAACCTGGACGCGTAAATCGGGGATGGTCGTGGCTGGCCGTGGAGACCGGATAAGTCGTTGTCCCATAAAATACCACACGTGCTCAATGGGGGACAAATCCGGTGAACGTGCAGGCCATGGAAGTTGTCTCACACCCTGAAGTGCATATTGCGTTGCACGTGCCATGTGTGGGCGTGCGTTATCTTGCTGGAAAACACCATGATGGACCGACCTTACAAATGGCACAACAACGGGTTGAATGATGTTGTTGATGTAGGAGGTGCTGCTTAACGTACCCGGTACAAACACTAGTTGTGTACGGGAGTGATAGCTGATTCCTCCCCACACCAGGAGACCAGGTGTAGGCCCTGTGTGTCGCTGGCGGATGCAAGAAGGGTGGAGACGCTCCCCTGTGCGTCTGCGAACACGCATACGGCCATTGGAGGCTCCCAAGCAGAATCTGCTTTCATCGCTGAACACGACAGATCACCATTGCGTTCTCCAGTGCAGACGTTGGCGACACCACTGCAGCCGTTCCAGACGGTGGGCTGGAGTCAGAGGTACACATGCCAGAGGCACACGTGCACGTAGTCCTGCATCCAGTAGACGGTTGCGGATTGTTCGCACGGTCACCTCTGGTGCAACGGCAGCTCGGATTTGCGTCGCAGTGGATGTTCTGCTTGACAACGCCACTCTTCATATGCGTCGATCAGTCCGCTCATCAGTCCATCTGTGACTCCCTGTTCCACGTCTTCTCGTGTGGGAATGTTCCTCGGACCATCTACGCCACCATCGTACCACCACCAAGACTTTCTGTCAAATTCGCTCCGCAATACGACGATACGACCACCCGGCCTCGCGGTGTCCGACTAGACGACCTCGCTCAAAGTCCGATAACTGCTAAAATCGTACACGTCTTCCATGTCTAGGCATTGCAACTTCTTCACGGTCTTCGCACGTGTCCGTACGCCGACGACTGATTACATTCACTTTGCCGTACTCCTTAAATACCACCGACGATAATTTGCCTAATATGCCGTGCTGTGGCGTAAGCTCTGACCGGTTGGTCCCGAAATTAACATCACAGATACGTAAACTCCACCCCATTAACATATGTAAATTTCATGATCGTCCGCCAATTCCTTCTTGGTGTTCTTTTTCACTTTCCGCCAGTGAATATCGAACTACTAGTATTTTAGTAATAAAAATGACGGCATTTTGGTGCGTAAAAATAACACTGTATACCAACCCTTCGAAAACTGAAATACTTGCACTACAGTTGCTAGTACACACACACACACACACACACACACACTCACACAAACAAATTTGCTTGTTTATACATACAAACAAATTATTGAATCAGTCCATTTATGTACTTGGAGGAGAGGAAGCAAATGAATATTTTGGTCTCGTAGAAGAAATTTATTATCTGTGATTTACAACTTTTTTAAAGCACAATGTAGTGCGATACAATTATGCTTCAAATTATTCACGTATGTAGTAAGAACATGTCGTTTTGTAAAAAATCTGTACGTGCATGGAAACTTGAGTACGATCATTTTCGAAAACATCATGCAGAAATCTCCACATAACAGGCAGAATGTTTGGGACAATACGAATAAGGGTACTGATATTTAAGTGGTGGTTATCTTAGTGCCTAAGCACAAATTTGTTATTAATAGCACTCAAGACTCAGTGAAATCATTTTCTAGGAAACAACAAATTCCAATTAACACCTCTTCTGTTGTATTCAAAAGGATCCCAATCTGAAAATTGAACCTGTAATGCCATCGTCTGTGCATCTGAGAAAGTTAATATTTTCAGTATTGCAATGTACATGTTATAATTTTAAATCTGTTTACTTTTTCACTACATTTCAGTACCATCATTTGATCGGCTGGGGCATCTCTCTGAGTGTGACAGCTGCCGTTGTATACGGCGTTTTGGAGTGGAATAAGGGCAATATGCCGAGTAAACCCGTTGCTCTCGCCTATGCCGCAACGCATAGGACGGCCTGGGCGCTTGGTCTTGCTTGGATGACGGCTGTCTGTATTGCTGGACAAGGTGGTAAGTCTATAATCTGAAAAGTGTCAAGCAGTTCAAATTAAGTAATATCTGTTGTAGGACGCATAAAGTCGTTCAAAGAATTACGGCTCCATATGGTCTGCCTTCGTTTCATCATGACAAAAAAATTGCATATCGAACAGTAACCTATGTTTCAATTGCCATTGTCATAAACAGAAGTAAGTAGGGTTGTTAGTTGTTATCATGTTTGATGGATTTGCCCTAACAGCCATGCAAAAAAAAAAAAAAAAAATCGAATGTGCTATGAAGCGTATGATATGACACTTTCTACACTTTACGAAGGCAGTTTTGCCGCCCTGTGGCGCAGTGGGTCTAAGCAATGGCTTATGACCATTCGTCCAGGAGGGGTCCTGGTTCGAATCCCGGTGAGGCATAGATGTTGCGTTTGTCTTACGACACTGGCTCTCTCCCTTCCCTGGAACTAGTGAACCTAAATTAGGGACGGCAGACTGCTTATAGCACATTGAACTGCTCACGGTGAACGTTAAACCTTCAATCCAAAAAAAAAAAAAAATATATATATATATCATCATCATCATCATTGTCAACCATTATCAATCCACTGCTGGACGAAGGTCTCCCCAAGTTTCCTCCACAACGGTCTGTCTTGTGCCAGTCTCCTCCATGTCACTCCCGCATACTTTCGAATTTCATCCACCCATCTCCCATGTGGTCTTCTTCTGGGTCTTTTCCTGTCCCTTGGAATCCAATCTAAAATTTCGGCTGTCCATCGATGATCTGTCCTTCTGGCAGTATGTCCAGCCCACTGCCATTTCAGGGATTTAACTCTGATCATGATGTCTTCCACTCTTGTCATTTTTCGGATCCACGAGTTCCTCTTTCTTATCTCTCCTGGTTACACCAAGTATGCACCTCTCCATGCTGCTTTGAGTTGTCTGCAGCCTTTGTATGTCTCTTTTAGTTAAGGTCCACGTCTCTGCACCATACGTAAGCACTGGAAGGATGCATTGATCAAACACTTTTCTTTTAAGACATAATGGCATATTGCTCTTGAAAATTATGCTGTTTCTTCCAAAAGCTCTCCAGGCGAGTTTTGTACGCCGATTAATTTCTTCATCAATGTGACCCTCACTTGATATCTGCTGTCCAAGATAAACGTACGTGTCTGTTATCTCCAGCTTTTCTCCATCAATCGATAAATCTTCATTTTCTTGTAAAAGCATTGAACATCACTTTTGTTTTCTGAAAGTTCATTTTTAATCCCACTTCTTTACTCTTGTCAGCAAGTTCCTGGATCATACTCTGCAGCTCTGATGGGCTAGTTGCAAAAATGACTACGTCATCAGCAAAACGAAGGTGGGTTAGATAATCTCCATTAATCTTTATCCCCTTGTTTTCCCAGCTCAGTGACTGAAAAACACCCTCCAATGTGGCATTAAGGAGCTTCGGAGATATGGTGTCACCTTGTCTCACTCCCTTTCCAATTTTTACGTGTGTTGTATTTTCAAACAGCCTAATCTTTGCACTTGCATTTTCATAGATATTATTAATAATATTAATGTATGCATCTTCAATACCGCAGGTTTTCAGAGCCATTGTAACTGCTGATGGTTTCACCGAATCAAAGGCTTTTTCATAATCGATAAAAGCCATGCACAATGGAAGTTCATATTCCCTCGCTCTTTCAATTAGTTCTCTCAGCACATGGATATGATCTATTGTGCTGTAGCCACTCCTGAATCCAGCTTGTTCTCTCGGTTGAGCCATGTCCAGTGTTACCTTCAAGCGGTGTGAAAGAACTTTAGTGAAGATTTTATAAACTACTGATAGGAGGCTGATAGGTCTGTAGTTTCCGAAATCCTCAATGTCACCTTTCTTATGTAGCAGGATCATTGTAGCGGTGTTCCAATCCTCAGGAATCTTTCCTTCATTAAGGCATCGAGTGAAAATTTGGGCGAGTACTGTTTCGATTTCTCCACTTGCTTCTTGTATGATGTCTACAGTAATTCCATCTTCTCCTGGAGCTTTTCCCCGCTTCATGTTCTTCATTGCATGTGCAACTTCTGCTGGAAGGACTGGAGCAACTCTGGTACTGGTATCTTTCATGATGTCTGGAGTGCATGTATCATCCCTTTCATATAATTTGGAGTAGAAATCTTTCACTCTTGTCAAAATTTCGCCTCTATTTCTTGTTACAGAACCATCTTCTTTTCTCAGTGCCATAATCTGTTTTCTTCCCTTACTGAGATGTCCCTTTGCTATCTTTAGGCTTTGGTTGTTTTCAATTGCTTTCCTCACTAGTTCACAGTTGAATTTTCTTACGTCTTCAGTGATACTTTTTCGTACTGTCTTGCATAGCTCTATATATTCCACTTTGGAAGTCACATCTTTAGTTGCCCTCATCTCTCTTCTTTTTTGCATCAACATTTTCGTTTTTCCTGATAATTTATTTACATGAAATTTGTTCTTAGACCCAGCTAATTTTGTTGCTGTTTCCATAAGAGCTTTGGTTACTTTTCTGTTAACTTCAGAGATGTCCACTTCTTCCGATGTTAGGCCTTCTAAAGCAGAGAACCTGTTCTTCAGTTCCAACTTGAAGGTATTATGGTGTTTTTTAAGGTTGGTTATGTCAATAGATTTTGTTTGTCTTATGAGCTTGCCACGTTCAAGTTTAGTGTTGAGGTGCATCTTACATCTCACCAATCTATGGTCACTACCTGTGTTGAACTTGTTTAGCACACTGCAGTCTTCTATGACGAATTTTTTGTTACACATAATAAAATCAATTTCACTTGTCGTCCCATTTGGATGTCTCCATGTCCATTTCCTGTGTGGCTTTTTCTTGAAGAAGGAGTTCAAGATGAAAAACCCTTCTGCCTCTGCAAACTCAACGAGAGTATTTCCACGCTGGTTTCTGTTGCCGTGACCGAATTTACCTACTGAAGTTTCATTCTGTTGCCGTTGCCCTATTTTTGCATTGAAATCTCCCATAATTATTTTCAAGTGCTGCTTACCTTTATTATTTAGATGACAAATTTCCTCATAAAATTCTTCAATTTCTTCTTCAGGATGACTTGTGGTGGGTGCATAAGTTTGAATAATCTGAGCCTGGTATCTTCTCGATAGTTGAATAACGAGTCGTGCAGCTCTGTCAGAGGAACTTTCAACTTCTACCACTTTATCCTTCAGTTTCTTGTTTATTATAAATCCAACACCACTAGTTCTGCCAGTATCTGTCCCACGATAGTAGAAGAGATGTCCACTTTTCAGTTCGATGAGATCTTCTCCTTTTCTCCTTACCTCACTTAGCCCCACGATGTCCCACTTGATCCTTTGTAGTTCCACTTCCAATTCAAGAAGCCTTGAATCAGAAGATAGGGAGCGTCCATTGTACGTTGCCAAGGTCAGCATCAGATGGCAGCCTAGTCCGGTCCTCCGGGGATTCTTAGCTACCTCTGCCTTCATGTCGCACTGGCCGCTGCCTTGGCCAGGTACATTCCAGCTGCCGGAGACTGAGGGCCAAGATTTAAGTTGTGGAGTCATTTTGGAGGGGTTTGGCCATAACTCACCACGATGGCCAAGCGGGTTGGTGAGTGTGGGATAGAATTTCCTCTGATCCCGATGGTATAGTTATACCGCTATTGGCGGTCGTCAGAGCCCCTTTAGTGGGAACAGGATGCACCACGAGAAGGCGGGGTTGACATTTGTCAAGGAGAGGCTGTGATGTTACGCATCACCTGACCTTACATCCCATATATATATATATATATATATACACAAACAGTCGAGTCACATTATTGTGACCACTTTATACTTTTGATGTCAACAGCGCGTAGCCAATGAAAAAAAGGTACGTGTCGTGTGCTGGGTTCGAGGGTATATAAGGTGTGCTGTAGGATTCTGAAAACATATCACTCGTTGCTATCATGGACAAAAGGAGCGATTTATCAGATTTGCAAAGAGGGATGATTAGCGGTTATCTAGCCAAGGGTGGCAGTATTTCTGAAGCAGCGCAGTTTGTGAACTGTTCGCGTGCTGTTGTGGTTAAAATGTATTGTGATTGGAGAAATGGCACCATTGCGAATAAGCGAAGTGCAAACTGCGGAGCACCAAGTGCCATTGATGTCAGACGTGAACGTCGGCTGAGAAGGTGCGTGAGGGGCACACTACAGTGGAGCAACTCATTGGTCGAATGAACTAGGGGGCTACCGGAAGTGTGTCTAAAACGACAGTTCAGCGAACCCAGTTTCGTACGGAGCTCCGAAGCAGACGGATGATCATTGCATCTATGCTAACGAAGGTGCATCGGCAGAAAAGGCTTACATTTGCACGGGAGTATCGGAATTGGACCTCTGCTGATTGACAAAGGATTGCCATGTCGTATGAGTCACGTTTTCTGCTTCATCGAACGGATGGACGTTGGCGTATAAGGCGAGAAACATCGGCGAACAAACACTTTTCAACCCTTGCTGGAAAAACACAAGCTGGTGTGTGTGTGTGTGTGTGTGGGGGGGGGCAACGTTATGGTCTGGGGAATGTTTTCGTGGTATTCCCTGGGTCCTCTCGTACCTGTGGAAAGCACTATGGACCGAATTCTTTATGAATCTATCCTTGCAGACCACGTACACCGATATATGCTGATTGCCTTCCCTGGGGTGGATGGAATCTTCCAACACGAAAATGCGACGTGTCACACAGCTAGAAATGTACGATAGTGGTTGGAAGAGCACGATGCAGACTTCAAAGTACTTCCCTGACCCCTAATTCTCCAGACTTAAACACAATTAAGAATCTGTGAGACCATCTTGATCGTGTTGTTCACTCTATGGATCCTCCAGCAGCTGTCAGATGCACTGCAGTCGGTATGGCTCCACATACCTGTGAACACCTTCCAGCACCTTATTGAGTCACTTCCAGCCTGTCTAGTTGCTGCTCGCGCTGTACACGGCGGTTACTCTTAATATTAACTGGTGGTCACAATAATGTGACTCCACCGTGTATATGCTGCCTATCCAGTTAATTATTTTCAGCTGAAATCCAAACTTTCGTTCAGAAGACCACCGCTAAACGAAACGAAGATAATGGGTATCAGTGGGAAATGAAAAGTAATATGAGAATCATACAAGAAATATTTTTCACAAATACATGGAACAACTACAGAACTACACTGCTGGACAATTGCTAAGGACGGATCATAAACGGCTATATAGCGCATAAAAAAGAGTATGTGTGGTTGGATGCCAAGTAAAATAAAATAATGTCAGAATGCCAGGACATTACAAGAAAGACAATTTATTGTGCTCTGAAATCCAGAAGGCTTTGGAATGTGTTCAAGGGACAAACAGGCCATTTTGTGCAGAATACGTAAGCGTGAAAAAATGCAAATACCGTCCTCAGGCGTTCCGGCGTAAGATGTCAATACGGGATATAGCCACCATGGAGGGCGATGCAAGATTCCACACGTCATGTCATGCTTTGCACAACATTATCAAGCAGCTGTTGGGGTAATTTATCCCATTCCTCTGTCAGTGCACAGATGAGGGTGTCCTTGTTTATTGGAGGGCATTGGCGACCAGCAAGACTCCTCCCCAAAGCATCCCACACATTTTCAATGGGATTCAGATCTGGAGAACGTGCTGGCCATACGTGGCGTTGAATGTCCTCGCTCTCAAGACACTCCTGGACAGCGACTGTTCGATGACATGTTGCGTTGCCGTCCATGAAAATGAATCTATCACCGACAGCACCACGGAACATGCGAACATGAGGTAGCAGAACATCATTAATGTATCGCTGGCCAGTCATAGTCCCAGTTGGAAGCACATAGAGGGACGTACGGCCATTGATCATGATGCCAGCCCATACCATGACACTACATGTCGGATATCGGTCCCTTTCCTGTATGTTTGCTGGACAATATGCAGTACCACTATCACGCCAGATCAGTTGTCGTCGACAATCAGACGATAGACTGTATCTACTCTCATCTGAGAAGAGGACAGCAGACCAGTCGTTATCAGTCCAATTGCGATGTTGATGGCACCATTGCAAACAGGCGGTACGGTGACATCTGAACAATGGGATGCACACAGCAGGACGGCGGGCGTATAGTCCACCTTCATGCAAATGTCTGGCGACAGTTTTTCGGGAGATCCGCTTGCCAGTAGCAGCCATAAACTGATTTGCTACCTCACTAGCTGTGCTGCGCCGGTGTCTTTTTGTTGATAGCACTATGTACCGATCTTCTACAGGTATCGTACTGCGAACACGACCTCCCCGTGACGTTTGCTACACTCTCCATTTGTTTGAAATGATTTCCAAAGCCTTGAAACAACACTGTGGCTGACGTCGAACTCCCTGGCAACATCTGTTATTTTTCGCCCTTCTTCAATCTTGCCAATAATACGGCCACGCGTAAAATCATCTAGGTGATGTCGGGAAGACATACTGAAAATTGCAAGTTCGTCAATTGATTCTTTCCCTTTCAACTTTGCGTTTGAACAACAACGGTCAATACGCGTCAAATCCTTTATATCTCTTATCAGCGCTATGACGTCACGAACAAGTTCGGCAATCCAAAATTTGCATACGCACAACACGTCTTACTGTATCCCGCACTTATGCTAATTTCCACATTTTCCTCCCTTCCATTTCATGGTTGCTATCGTTGCTATTGTCATCCGTCCTTAGCAATTGTCCGGCAGTGTATTAATATGGCAATCAATACGTATTATCAGTTGTCTTTACTTTTCACCATTTCACATCTCACCGATAGCATGCTCGAACGGAAGTCAGGAGATACGGGTTCGATTCCCTCTCTAGGGCGATGCAATTTTCAAGTTTTATGATGCGGTGAGATGTGACATGTTGAACAGTAAAGGCAATTCGTGATATTTAGATCACCTTATCAATAATCCCGAAAGGTAATAAATAGTTTGTCAGAAGTGCTATTGACGGCAACACACACACACACACACACACACACACACACACACACACACACACACACACACCAAAATAGCCGGGAATAAATGATCAGAAGTAACTGTTTTGTAGGGATAAGTGCCTGTTCGCTGTCACCCTCAGGCGGAATGAAGTCCCTTCCGTAGTAGATAATGTGATTGCTGGGTGCTCCAGTGTACCCTTATCAATAAAATTATGCGTTGCCTATTCACACAACGGACTGACGGCCGCCCCGGTGGCGCAGTGGTGTAAGGCGCTGGCCTCTGATCATTCGTCCGTAAGGGGTCCGGGTTCGAATCCCGGTCAGGCACGGATGTTGTGTTTGTCTTACGGCACTGGCTCTCTCCCTTCCCTGGAACCAGTGGCCCTAAATTAGGGACGGGCGACTGCTTATATATAGCCCATTGAGTTGCTCACGGTGGTCTTTAAACCTTCAATCAAAAAAAAAAAAACGGACTGACGGAACTCTGATTTTGAAAGGAAAGATGAAATGGAACGGTGTAGAACTACATACGGATCATGTTGTTCGAGGATTCGCGTTAAATGCCAATTATCGTGGATGAGAAAAGTACAGTGCGGTTCGAGCCATCAAAATTATGAAGACATTGTGTGTAGCTCCCACTATTCAATGCGCTTCAAGTAGAATGACTGTATGAGCATATATACAGGGTGATCCATTTAAACCAGTGCCATGTGATTTACTTATAACTTTTTTATAAATAACAACAAAATCATACAGTAAGTTGAGAATTATACATGTGGTATTGGAGAATCATTTTATCAAAGCAAATGTTGGAATTGTACTCCATTTTCTTGTAAACACAGTTGAACACGCCGCACCATATTCAGTGATGTCTCATGTAGAGTACGAGCAGTAACATTGCCAATTTCAGTCGTGATTGTTTCACGCAATGCATCCAATGTTTTTGGATGGGTTTTGTAAACTCTATCCTTTAAGTAGCCCCATAAAAAAAGTCAGGGGAAGTTAATTCCGGAGATCGGGGAGGCCATATGTTTTTTGAAATTAATCTGTCATCAAAGATGCTGGTTATGAGTTCCATTGAGACTTTCGATGTGTGACACGTAGCGCCATCCTGCTGAAAGTAGCCCTCTGTCAATTCAATGTCATCAAGTTGTTCCACAAATTCATTGAATATGCGGCAATAAACGTTAGTGTTGACAGTCTCAGAGAAAAAAATGTGGCCAATAATTTTCGTAGACGAAACCGCACACCATACACAAACCTTTTGTGAATGCATCGGTGTTTCACACATAACGTGTGGGTTTTCGGCAGCCCAGTATCTGCTGTTTTGCGAATTGACGTAGCCTGACAGATGAAACCAGGCTTCATCCGTAAACCATGTGATGGAGAGAATATCAGATCGCAAATTAAGAAAATTTTGAAACCATTTGCAGTAACTTACTTTCTTTCCCTTGTCCGGTTACTGCAGCTTATGGATTACGTGCACTTTAAATGGTCGAATATTCGCTGTTTTTGCTGCCCTTTGACAAGTTCCGTATGAATATCCTGTCTGTTGGCTTAATCTGCGCAACGATTTCGTCAGAGATTGAAGTAAACTTTGCCGAACATCGTCCACACGCGTTTGGGGCATCGGAGGGTGATGTCTACCGCTACCGCTGAGAAGAGAACCGGTTTGCTCCAGTTTTTTTGCCATCGACAGAATTGTTGACTTGCTTGGCACTTTTCCGAACTCCAAACTCTCTTCGAAATGCTCGTTGCGTTTTGATGACAGAATTGGTTACCCAATACGATTTCACTAAAAAACACGCTCTGGAACAGAGTACTGCATGTTTCCGAATGCACGCAAGTGAATGACAACGCAACAACAAACAAATCACGAGCTGAGTTACAGTTACGGTTAACAATTTCTTCACGGTGGCGGTTTTCATTCTCCAGGAGTTGCTGCTTCTATTGAAAAAAATAAGAAGTTCCTTGCGCGATCCCTTGCCAAAAATGTAAGGTTTTTTTCAGGGTACTGGTTTAAATGGATCACCCTGTACTTATATGTCCGATCCAATTTTAAAAAAACATCACTGATTAAATCGTATGAATAATTGACGTTTAATTGGCGCTCCACTGTAGACTTATGTATGCGCGTGTGGGTATGAAAAGAGCTCGAACACCCATTGAACTACCCGTTCAAACCTCTAGCACTCATTGGATTTCTGGAAAGTCGCCGCCTATGGCACAGAGGCTTTGTTTTTTCGCTCCACAAATTCACCAACACTGAAAAAAACAAAACAAAAAAACCAGCCAACTTTGATCAATATCCTTCTCCTGACTCCCTTCTCTCCCATGACACTCATACTCCACACAACAGCAGATAAAATTCCGGAACAACAAAAGCTACACGTCAAAACGTGCAAGATTCAGAAACTGTATACCTTTAAAAAATAATATTTTTCTTTTTCTCAGAAAGTACACTTGCTTAAGGGCCAAATTGTTTTAATCGCCGTAGTTTTGGAAAAACAAATATTTGAACTGTAGTCTCGGACTAATAAAAATTATTTGGCTCTAGTCCGACCATTAAAACCTATAGTCCCGGTTGTCGGACTGGCAAATTTGTTTGCTCGGCTAGTCTGACATCTCTGGATATAAAATTTCCACACTCAGGAGTTATATTTCTAACTAACGTTTTTTTTATTACATGTCGCCATGACATTAATGATCAAAGAAGCTACAGACCCATCAGTCTCCTGTCAGTGGTGCATAAAATTTTCATTGAAGATGCATACGTTAATATTATTAATAACACATGAAATTTCAAGTGCGAAGGTGAGGCTATTTGAGGATACAGTACCAATAAAATTTGGAAAGGGATTGAGACAAGGTGACAAAATATCGCTCTAACCCTTCAATGGCACATTGCAGAATATCTGTCAATCACTGAACTGGAAAGACAAGGGAATAAAGATGAATGGAGATTGTATAACTCACCTTCCGTTTTGCTGATGACAGACTTATTTTTGTAGGTATCCCCACAGAGCCGCCACCTCCACTTCCAAATGATTTGGACCTTAACTTAAAAAAAAGACATACAGAGGCTGTAGACAACTGACAGTGGCATAGTCCTCTTCTTATTTTTCCTGGTTACACCATGGTGTAACCAGGAAAAATCGTGGATCAGGAAAATTATGTGAGTGGAAGACATCATAATAAAAACCAAAAACAAAAAAATCCTGAGATGGCTACGGGCTGGACATATTGCTAAAAGAACTGGCTACCGACGGACAACTGAAATATTAGATTGGATAAAAAGGGACAAAAATGTTTAACTGGGTTTCCCAGAAGACCATGTTGCAGATAGGTTGGTTTAAATTCGAAGGCATGGTGTAGCGACGTGGAGACTGGCTCAAGACAGACAGTTGTGAAGAAAAACACTTGGGGAGACCTTCATTCAGTCGCGGATTGATAATGGTTTACGATGTAATACACATACATATATATATACACTACCTACCAACAAGTAATTGGACACATGTGATAGCAAAGGAAAACGAAGTTTATTCACCTTCAATAGTTGGTGGAGCCTCCACGAGCGGTGATTACAGCTGCGACCCTCCGGGGCATACTCTCAACCAGGTGTTGTACGACGGCAAGCGGCATTTTCTTCCACTCGGCTTGGAGAAGACAGGTCAGTTTCTTCACCGATTTCGGACGGTGGGGGAACCCTTTAAGTCGACGCTCCAACTCGTCCCAGAGGTGCTCGATAGAGTTAAGGTCCGGGTTCTGCGCAGGCCAGTCTATTCGATTAACCCTATTGTCACTATACCAAGCCATGGTGGACCTCGCAACATGACAGGTGGCATTGTCATCCTGAAAGTAACATGGGTCCACCCCGTAAAACTGCCACAACGTAGGAAGCGCATGGTCATCCAAAATGGTGCAGTCGGTCTCGGCGTTGAGTCTAAAAGGAATTGCGACCAAGAGTCCCGTGCCATACCAGGAAAAACACCCCCATAGCATAATTCCACCACCGCCAAACTTCACAGTTGGCACAATACATTCCGGCAGGAGGCGTTCTTCAGGCAGACGCCAAACCCAGACCCTGCCATCCGAACGGTAGAGGGCGAACCTTGATCTGTCGCTCCAGAGAACCTGTTTCCACTGTTCAACGGTTCACTGTCGACGTTCTTTGCACCACGTTAGTCGAGCAGCGCTATTGGACTTGGTGATCAAAGGCTTGTGGGCGGCAGCACGTCCATGATAACCGAGCAGATGGGCTTCCTTACGGATGGTATTCATCGAAAGAACACTCCCGGATGCCTGTTGAAACTCCTCCCAGATGTGGCCCATCGACTTAGTGCGGTTCTTCCGAATTTTTCTGGCCAACAGCCGTCGGTCTCTAACTCCCAGTTTTGTGGGTCTGCCGGGTCGGGGCACATTCCGATAGTCACCTCTCATCTTCCACTTGCCAATCACATAGGCCACTGTCGATTTTGGGTACTTCAACTCGCTGGATATGTCACGTATGGATCGGCCATTTCTGTGATACCCGACAATTACACCTTTCTCGAAATCGGAGCTCCGAACTGCGTGGCATCTTGCATGCGACAGGTTGCGTTGTTGTTTCCCACACGATATTTAACGGCGGCTACCGTGACGTGTATCTGGAACGCAGATATCGTCGATTGCAGGGGTGTCCAATTACTTGTTGGCAGATAGTATATACACATATATATATATCATCATCATCATCATTGTCAACCATTATCAATCCACTGCTGGACGAAGGTCTCCCCAAGTTTCCTCCACAACGGTCTGTCTTGTGCCAGTCTCCTCCATGTCACCCCTGCATACTTTCGAATTTCATCCACCCATCTCCCATGTGGTCTTCTTCTGGGTCTTTTCCTGTCCCTTGGAATCCAATCTAAAATTTCGGCTGTCCATCGATGATCTGTCCTTCTGGCAGTATGTCCAGCCCATTGCCATTTCAGGGATTTAACTCTGATCATGATGTCTTCCACTCTTGTCATTTTTCGGATCCACGAGTTCCTCTTCTTATCTCTCCTGGTTACACCAAGTATGCACCTCTCCATGCCTCTTTGAGTTGTCTGCAGCCTTTGTATGTCTCTTTTAGTTAAGGTCCACGTCTCTGCACCATACGTAAGCACTGGAAGGATGCATTGATCAAACACTTTTCTTTTAAGACATAATGGCATATTGCTCTTGAAAATTATGCTGTTTCTTCCAAAAGCTCTCCAGGCAAGTTTTGTACGCCGATTAATTTCTTCATCAATGTGACCCTCACTTGATATCTGCTGTCCAAGATAAACGTACGTGTCTGTTATCTCCAGCTTTTCTCCATCAATCGATAAATCTTCATTTCTTGTAAAAGCATTGAACATCACTTTTGTCTTCTGAAAGTTCATTTTTAATCCCACTTCTTTACTCTTGTCCGCAAGTTCCTGGATCATACTCTGCAGCTCTGATGGGGTAGTTGTAAAAATGACTACGTCATCAGCAAAACGTAGGTGGGTTAGATAATCTCCATTAATCTTTATCCCCTTGTTTTCCCAGCTCAGCGACTGAAAAACACCCTCCAATGTGGCATTAAAGAGCTTCGGAGATATGGTGTCACCTTGTCTCACTCCTTTCCAATTTTTACGTGTGTTGTATTTTCAAACAGCCTAATCTTTGCACTTGCATTTTCATAGATGTTATTAATAATATTAATGTATGCATCTTCAATACCGCAGGTTTTCAGAGCCATTGTAACTGCTGATGGTTTCACCGAATCAAAGGCTTTTTCATAATCGATAAAAGCCATGCACAATGGAAGTTCATATTCCCTCGCTCTTTCAATTAGTTCCCTCAACACGTGGATATGATCTATTGTGCTGTAGCCACTCCTGAATCCAGCTTGCTCTCACGGTTGAGCCATGTCCAGTGTTACCTTCAAGCGGTGTGAAAGAACTTTAGTGAAGATTTTATAAACTACTGATAGGAGGCTGATAGGTCTGTAGTTTCCGAGATCCTCAATGTCACCTTTCTTATGTAGCAGGATCATTGTAGCGGTGTTCCAATCCTCAGGAATCTTTCCTTCATTAAGGCATCGAGTGAAAATTTGGGCGAGTACTGTTTCGATTTCTCCACTTGCTTCTTGTATGATGTCTACAGTAATTCCATCTTCTCCTGGAGCTTTTCCCCGCTTCATGTTCTTGATCGCATGTGCAACTTCTGCTAGAAGGACTGGAGGAACTCTGGTACTGGTATCTTTCATGATGTCTGAGTGCATGTATCATCCCTTTCATATAATTTGGAGTAGAAATCTTTCACTCTTGTCAAAATTTCGCCTCTATTTCTTGTTACAGAACCATCTTCTTTTCTCAGTGCCATAATCTGTTTTCTTCCCTTACTGAGATGTCCCTTTGCTATCTTTAGGCTTTGGTTGTTTTCAATTGCTTTCCTCACTAGTTCACAGTTAAATTTTCTACGTCTTCAGTGATACGTTTTCTTACTGTCTTGCATAGCTCTATATATTCCACTTTGGAAGTCACATCTTCTTTAGTTGTCCTCATCTCTTCTTTTTTTGCATCAACATTTTCGTTTTTCCTGATAATTTATTTACATGCAACTTGTTCTTAGACCCAGCTAATTTTGTTGCTGTTTCCATAAGAACTTTGGTTACTTTTCTGTTAACTTCAGAGATGTCCACTTCTTCCGATGTTAGGCTTTCTAAAGCAGAGAACCTGTTCTTCAGTTCCAACTTGAAGGTATTATGGTGTTTTTAAGGTTGGCTATGTCAATAGATTTTGTTTGTCTTATGAGCTTGCCACGTTCAAGTTTAGTGTTGAGGTGCATCTTACATCTCACCAATCTATGGTCACTACCTGTGTTGAACTTGTTTAGCACACTGCAGTCTTCTATGACGAATTTTTTGTTACACATAATAAAATCAATTTCACTTGTCGTCCCATTTGGATGTCTCCATGTCCATTTCCTGTGTGGCTTTTTCTTGAAGAAGGAGTTCAAGATGAAAAACCCTTCTGCCTCTGCAAACTCAACGAGAGTATTTCCACGCTGGTTTCTGTTGCCGTGACCGAATTTACCTACTGAAGTTTCATTCTGTTGCCGTTGCCCTATTTTTGCATTGAAATCTCCCATAATTATTTTCAAGTGCTGCTTACCTTTATTATTTAGATGACAAATTTCCTCATAAAATTCTTCAATTTCTTCTTCAGGATGACTTGTGGTGGGTGCATAAGTTTGTATAATTTCTTCTTCAGGATGACTTGTGGTGGGTGCATAAGTTTGAATATATATATATATATATATACAACCCGCTTGGCCAGCTTGGTGAGTTATGGCCAAACACCTCCAAAATGACTCCAAAACTTAAATCTTGGCCCTCAGTCTCCGGCAGCTGGAATGTACCTGGAAAAGGCAGCGGCCAGTGCGACATGAAGGCAGAGGGTGCTAAGAATCCCCGGAGGACCGGACTAGGCTGCCATTTGATGCTGACCTTGGCTACGTACAACGGACGCTCCCTATCTTCTGATTCAAGGCTTCTTGAATTGGAAGAGGAACTACAAAGGATCAAGTGGGACATCGTCGGGCTAAGTGAGGTAAGGAGAAAAGGAGAAGATCTCATTGAACTGAAAAGTGGACATCTCTTCTATTATCGTGGGACAGATACTGGCAGAACTAGTGGTGTTGGATTTATAATAAACAAGAAACTGAAGGATAAAGTGGTAGAAGTTGAAAGTTCCTCTGACAGAGCTGCACGACTCGTTATCCAACTATCGAGAAGATACCAGGCTCAGATTATTCAAACTTATGCACCCACCACAAGTCATGCTGAAGAAGAAATTGAAGAATTTTATGAGGAAATTTTTCATCTAAATAATAAAGGTAAGCAGCACTTGAAGATAATTATGGGAGATTTCAATGCAAAAATAGGGCAACAGCAACAGAATGAAACTTCAGTAGGTGAATTCGGTCACGGCAACAGAAACCAGCGTGGAAATACTCTCGTTGAGTTTGCAGAGGCAGAAGGATTTTTCATCTTGAACTCCTTTTTCAAGAAAAAGCCACACAGGAAATGGACATGGAGACATCCAAATGGGACGACAAGTGAAATTGATTTTTATTATGTGTAACAAAAAATTCGTCATAGAAGACTGCAGTGTGCTGAACAAGTTCAGCACAGGCAGTGACCATAGATTGGTGAGATGTAAGATGCACCTCAACACTAAACTGGAACGTGGCAAGCTCATAAGACAAACAAAATGTATTGACATAACCAACCTTAAAAAACACCATAATACTTTCAAATTGGAACTGAAGAACAGATTCTCTGCTTTAGAAGGCCTAACATCGGAAGAAGTGGATATTTCTGAAGTTAACAGAAAAGTAACCAAAGCTCTTATGGAAACAGCAACAAAATTAGCTGGGTCTGAGAACAAGTTGCATGTGAATAAATTATCAGGAAAAACCAAAATGTTGATGCAAAAAAGAAGAGAGATGAGGACAACTAAAGAAGATGTGACTTCCAAAGTGGAATATATAGAGCTATGCAAGACAGTACGAAAAAGTATCACTGAAGACGTAAGGAAATTCAACTGTGAGCTAGTAAGGAAAGCAATTGAAAACAACCAAAGCCTAAAGATAGCAAAGGGACATCTCAGTAAGGGAAGAAAACAGATTATGGCTCTGAGAAAAGAAGATGGTTCTATAACAAGAAATAGAGGCGAAATTTTGACAAGAGTGAAAGATTTCTACTCCAAATTATATGAAAGGGATGATACATGCACTCCAGACATCATGAAAGATACCAGTACCAGAGTTCTTCCAGTCCTTCCAGCAGAAGTTGCACATGCAATCAAGAACATGAAGAGGGGAAAAGCTCCAGGAGAAGATGGAATTACTGTAGACATCATACAAAAAGCAAGTGGAGAAATCGAAACAGTACTCGCCCAAATTTTCACTCGATGCCTTAATGAAGGGAAAATTCCTGAGGATTGGAACAATGCTACAATGATCTTGCTACATAAAAAAGGTGACATTGAGGATCTCAGGAACTACAGACCTATCAGCCTCCTATCAGTGGTTTATAAAATTTTCACTAAAGTTCTTTCACACCGCTTGAAGGTAACACTGGACATGGCTCAACCGAGAGAACAAGCTGGATTCAGGAGTGGCTACAGCACAATAGATCATATCCACGTACTGAGAGAACTAATTGAAAGAGCGAGGGAATATGAACTTCCATTGTGCATGGCTTTTATCGATTATGAAAAAGCCTTTGATTCGGTGAAACCATCAGCAGTTGCCACGGCTCTGAAATCCTGCGGTATTGAAGATGCATACATTAATATTATTAATAACATCTATGAAAATGCAAGTGCAAAGATTCGGCTGTTTGAAAATACAACACACATAAAAATTGGAAAAGGAGTGAGACAAGGTGACACCATATCTCCGAAGCTTTTTAATGCCACATTGGAAAATGTCTTTCAATCACTGAACTGGGAAAACAAAGGGATAAAGATTAATGGAGATTATCTAACCCACCTTCGTTTTGCTGATGACATAGTCATTTTTGCAACTACCCCATCAGAGCTACAGAGTATGATCCAGGAACTTGCTGACAAGAGTAAAGAAGTGGGATTAAAAATGAACTTTCAGAAGACAAAAGTGATGTTCAATGCTTTTACAAGAAATGAAGATTTATCGATTGATGGAGAAAAGCTGGAGATAACAGACACATACGTTTATCTTGGACAGCAGATATCAAGTGAGGGTCACATTGATGAAGAAATTAATCGGCGTACAAAACTTGCCTGGAGAGCATTTGGAAGAAACAGCATAATTTTCAAGAGCAATATGCCATTATGTCTTAAAAGAAAAGTGTTTGATCAATGCATCCTTCCAGTGCTTACGTATGGTGCAGAGACGTGGACCTTAACTAAAAGAGACATACAAAGGCTGCAGACAACTCAAAGAAGCATGGAGAGGTGTATGCTTGGTATAACCAGGAGAGATAAGAAGAGGAACTCGTGGATCCGAAAAATGACAAGAGTGGAAGACATCATGATCAGAGTTAAATCCCTGAAATGGCAATGGGCTGGACATACTGCCAGAAGAACAGACCATAGATGGACAGCCGAAATTTTAGATTGGATTCCAAGGGACAGGAAAAGACCCAGAAAAAGACCACATGGAAGATGGGTGGATGAAATTCGAAAATATGCGGGAGTGACATGGAGGAGACTGGCACAAGACAGACCGTTGTGGAGGAAACTTGGCGAGACCTTCGTCCAGCAGTGGATTGATAATGGTTGACGATGATGATGATGATGATATATATATATCATCATCATCATCATCATCATTGTCAACCATTATCAATCCACTGCTGGACGAAGGTCTCCCAAGTTTCCTCCACAGCGGTCTGTCTTGTGCCAGTCTCCTCCATGTCACTCCCGCATACTTTCGAATTTCATTCACCCATCTCCCATGTGGTCTTCTTCTGGGTCTTTTCCTGTCTCTTGGAATCCAATCTAAAATTTCGGCTGTCCATCGATGGTCTGTCCTTCTGGCAGTATGTCCAGCCCATTGCTCGTTCGTGATAGACGTAGTGTTGGTGGCTCCAATATTTTATGCGTTTTAGTGTGGAATACCTTGTCCCTCACTCACCTGTTGCGTGGCCCGGCTGTCTAAAGGTACTGTGTACGTTTTGAGCTACTTTTCTAGCGTTCTCACCCTCATATTAGTTCATATTCATCCGTTTTCTTATCGTTTGCTCGTTTGTTTACGTTTGGAAGCTGCCAACGTGGCGGCTTCCGGTATTTCGTTATCATCTATGGGCGTGGCGGATGCACGTCACGTCACACTTCCCACGTCCATGGAAGTTAACATACTCTCGTCCTCAGATGTGTCTGCTCAGTTGCCTTCCCAGCTTTCTAGTACTCCTGCACCGGTGCCTTCACTGGACTTGGCTGCGCTTTCTTCTTCAGCTCCTGCATCTGTCTCGGTGCCCTCCCTGGGAAATACTGATTCTACTGCCTTGCCTTCGGCCTGTGCTTCTCTTCCCTCACAGCCTTCTGTGCCTGCCGGATCCGAACAGACTTCTCTTCCGAGGATGTCATTTGCCTCTAAAGTGCAACGAGGCGCTACTTCAACGTCCGATTCCTCTCAACCAGATGGTCTTTTGCAAGCAACACCTATTATTCAGGTGTCCAACCACAAGGTGAAGGTAACGATTGATGACAATTCGCAGATTGGCCGTGAGTTCCGTAACCTCCTGGATAGAGGTGTGCTCTTTCATGCTTTACAAAATACTCCATTGCCACGCTACATGGAGGCCCTCTCTGTACATGTGTCGTCTGCGTCCATTGCAGGAATTTCCCGTACTCCTCGGGGTATTTCGGTAGAGTTCAATCACAAGGAGGATGCTGACTTTTTTCTAGCTAACGGACTTTCGATTGGGACAAACCATCTCATCCCGTCGCCTCTTTCCAAGAGACCGGTGAACATCACGTTCTATCCTGTTCCACAGGAAGTGCCGGATACTGCACTTCCTCTCCTTGTCAGTCATGTTTGTAAAATTGTTGGCAAGGTCCGTCGCCTTTCTGACGCTCCCCGCGGAACTCGATTTGCACATGCTACAGGACCTCGCCGTCAGTTATTGGTCGTCTTTCCCACCGAGAAAGCCTTGGCGGATTGCCCTACAGAAGCTACTGTTGAAATTGGCGCACGAACGTACAGTTTCAAGATTTTCACTGCTCACTATTGTACACACTGTTAAACACAAAACCACACCACTGCCTCCTGTGACCGCGTTCGACGTGGACGTTCATCAAGTTCGCATCCCACTGCTGACCACATTGGTCTTTCTACTATCCCCACTACCGGTAGTTTGCCTGACGCGAATTCTTCGTTTCTCCGTCAGCCGAACATTTCCGTCACGGACAATGCTGCCTTTCCTCCTCTCCCGACCCGTACGATTGTGCATCCACCTTCAAGATTGACAGAGTTGTCTTCGACTACAGATGTGTCTACATCGGAGTGTTCCGATCCGGGTGTGTTGAGTGGTGGTTTGGCGGATCGGCCGTCTGGCTCTTCTCCTAGCCTCTCGGATATCGGATCTCCATTTACAACCTTGTCTACCATACCCTTGTTGCAACATCTTCCTGAAGCCTCGGCTGTTGTACCAGTCTCCACTACGACAGCTCAGCTACGTACTGCTTCTTCGGCGACGTTCGTTTCCTCGTCTCCTGACTTGGGAGGTGAGCCTGATCCACTAATGGATACATCCGCCTCAGCTACTTCTTCGAAGCGGATTGGAACTTCCAAAGGCGCTGTAAAAAAACAGAAAAAGTTAAAACAACTTTCTGTGCCACATTCTGAGGATTCATCTAGTATTTCCGGGGTTTCCGGTTCCGGTGTTTCTCCACCTGATGTTTCTTCAAACAGTATGCTTCTCCGCTCAGGTCCTGTCAATCCTCTCTCTGATGCTGAGGTTCTACAGGCAGTTGATACGTTTCCTCCAGTTCCTGGCCCACTGTCCAGACAGCAACTTTTACGTCTTTTTCAACCTGCACGTACGATTGTTGGTTCTGAAGAATTCCTTCACTCACCTGATCTGGACCTGTATGCAGCGGTAACGCAATTCGAAGCTTATGTGTCACTTTTTAAATCTCTGTGTGCCACCGATCCTCGGTATCAGCCTTTTTTGAGACGTTACACGCGCCGTCTCGCCTCCTTGAAGGAGCTCGTTGAGAAGCATATATGTGATACCTTCTATCCTTTTACCGATGACCTTTAGCTCTCTTCCTCACACCGATTACTTTTTGTTCTCTCAATGCTAGAGGATTTGCGAAATCGTTCGCAGATTCCCTGGTTTTGCAGACTTAGTGCATGTTGATTCTGATGTTTTCCATGTGTGTTTTTACTGTGATTCACAAGTCATGTGTTGTAAATTTGCTTTCTTTGTGTGTTTGGCTGTGTTTCACAAGTAATGTATTTTAAATTTGCGATAATTGCGTGTTTTTGCTGGGTTTTCACAACTAATCGGTTTCGTTACTTGTGTGATCTCCTCATTATCTCATCATTATCTTATCTGTTGTTTCCTGAATTTATGCCTGTTTTTAAATTACCTATAATTGTGAGTGTTTGCTGTGTTAGTGCTTTCCTCTATCGCGGATTATTGTAGTGGTACGTTTGTTACCTTTGTTATTTTTATATAGTTGCTGAGGTACTCCATGTTGTTTTGTTCTCTAACCACAATTCAGTTCCGTTCGGTTGATTTATGATAGCATAGTACATTTCATGCATTTGTGCACATGTGTTATAGTGTTTGACATGCCGTTAGGTCTTTCATTGTTCGTGTGCATATTCATTTCCTTTCTGTGTAACGTTGTGCTGCATCGTGGATATACTTACTTTCCGCACTGTTGTTTTCTGTACTGCAGCTTTTAATGAATCTCCTATGTCTGTATTTCGTTATAGCAATAAACTGGGCACCACTATGGTACCCACAGTTACCAATACCATTGCCATTTCAGGGATTTAACTCTGATCATGATGTCTTCCACTCTTGTCATTTTTCGGATCCACGAGTTCCTATTCTTATCTCTCCTGGTTACACCAAGCATGCACCTCTCCATGGCTGCTTTGAGTTGTCTGCAGCCTTTGTATGTCTCTTTCAGTTAAGGTCCACGCCTCTGCACCATACGTAAGCACTGGAAGGATGCATTGATCAAACACTTTTTCTTTTAAGACATAATGGCATATTGCTCTTGAAAATTATGTCGTTTCTTCCAAAAGCACTCCAGGCAAGATTTGTACGCCGATTAATTTCTTCATCAATGTGACCTTCACTTGATATCTGCTGTACAAGATAAACGTATGTGTCTGTTATCTCCAGCTTTTCTCCATCAATCGATAAATCTTCATTTCTTGTAAAAGCATTGAACATCACTTTTGTCTTCTGAAAGTTCATTTTTAATCCTACTTCTTTACTCTTGTCAGCAAGTTCCTGGACCATACTCTGCAGCTCTGATGGGGTTGGTGCAAAAATGACTACGTCATCAGCAAAACGAAGGTGGGTTAGATAATCTCCATTAATCTTCATCACTTTGTTTTCCCAGTTCAGTGATTGAAAGACATTTTCCAATGTGGCATTAAAGAGCTTCGGAGATATGGTGTCACCTTGTCTCACTCCCTTTCCAATTTTTATGTGTGTTGTATTTTCAAACAGCCGAATCTTTGCACTTGCATTTTCATAGATGTTATTAATAATATTAGTGTATGCATCTTCGATACCACAGGATTGCAGAGCCATTGTAACTGCTGATGGTTTCACTGAATGAAAAGTTTTTTCATAATCGATAAAAGCCATGCACAATGGAAGTTCATATTCCCTCGCTCTTTCAATTAGTTCTCTCAGTACGTGGATATGATCTATAGTGCTGTAGCCAATCCTGAACACAGCTTGTTCTCTCGGTTGAGCCATGTCCAGTGTTACCTTTAAACGGTGTGAAAGAACTTTAGTGAAGATTTCATAAACCACTGATAGGAGGCTGATAGGTCTGTAGTTCCTGAAATCCTCAATGTCACCCTTTTTATGTAGCAGGATCATTGTAGCGTTGTTCCAATCCTCAGGAATCTTCTCTTCATTAAGGCATTGAGTGAAAATTTGGGCGAGTACTGTTTCGATTTCTCCACTTGCTTCTTGCATGATGTCTACAGTAATTCCATCTTCTCCTGGAGCTTTTCCCAGCTTCATGTTCTTGATTGCATGTGCTAACTTCTGCTGGGAAGACAGGAAGAACTCTGGTACCTTTCATGATGTCTGGAGTACATGCATCATCCCTTTCATATAATTTAGAGTAGAAATCTTTCACTCTTGTCAAAATTTTGCCTCTATTTCTTGTTACAGAACCATCTTCTTTTCTCAGTGCCATAATCTGTTTTCTTCAATTACTGAGATGTCCCTTTTGCTATCTTTAGGCTTTGGTTGTTTTCAATTGCTTTCCTCACTAGTTCACAGTTGAATTTCCTTACGTCTTCAGTGATACTTTTTCGTACTGTCTTGCATAGCTCTATATATTCCACTTTGGAAGTCACATCTTCTTTAGTTGTCCTCATCTCTCTTCTTTTTTGCATCAACATTTTCGTTTTTCCTGATAATTTGTTCACATGCAACTTGTTCTTAGACCCAGCTAATTTTGTTGCTGTTTCTAAAAGGTCTTTGGTTACGTTTCTGTTAACTTCAGAAATATCCACTTTTTTCGATGTTAGGCCTTCTAAGCAGAGAATCTGTTCTTTAGTTCCAACTTGAAGGTATTATGGTGTTTTTTAAGGTTGGTTATGTCAATACATTTTGTTTGTCTTATGAGCTTGCCACGTTCGAGTTTAGTGTTGAGGTGCATCTTACATTTCACCAATCTATGGTCACTACCTGTGTTAAATTTGTTTAGCACACTGCATTCTTCTATGACGAATTTTTTGTTACACATAATAAAATCAATTTCACTTTTCTTCCCATTTGGATGTCTCCACGTCCATTTCCTGTGTGGCTTTTTCTTGAAAAAGGAGTTCAAGATGAAAAACCCTTCTGCCTCTGCAAACTCAACGAGAGTATTTCCACGCTGGTTTCTGTTGCCGTGACCGAATTTACGTACTGAAGTTTCATTCTGTTGCCGTTGCCCTATTTTTGCATTGAAATCTCCCATAATTATCTTCAAGTGCTGCTTACCTTTAATATTTAGATGAAAAATTTCCTCATAAAATTCTTCAATTTCTTCTTCAGAATGACTTTTGGTGGGTGCATAAATTTGAAATAATCTGAGCCTGGTATCTTCTCGAGAGTTGGATAACGAGTCGTGTAGCTCTGTCAGAGGAACCTTCAACTTCTACAACTTTATCTTTCAGTTTCTTGTTTATTATAAGTCCAAGACCACTAGTTCTGCCAGTATCTGTCCCACGATAGTAGAAGAGATGTCCACTTTTCAGTTTAATGAGATCTTCTCCTTTTCTCCTTACCTCACTTAGCCCGACGATGTCCCACTTGATCCTTTGTAGTTCCTCTTCCAATTCAAGAAGCATTGAATCAGAAGATAGGGAGCGTCCATTATACGTAGCCAAGGTCAGCATCAGATGGCAGCCTAGTCCGGTCCTCCGGGGATTTTTAGCACCCTCTTCCTTCATGTCGCACTGGCCGCTGCCTTGGCCAGGTACATTCCAGCTGCCGGAGACTGAGGGCCAAGATTTAAGTTGTGGAGTCATTTTGGAGGGATTTGGCCATAACTCACCACGCTGGCCAAGCGGGTTGGTGAGTGTGGGATAGCATTTCCTCTAATCCCGATGGTATAGTTATACCGCTATTGGTGGTCGTCAGAGCCCCTTTAGTGGGAACAGGATGCACCACGAGAAGGCGGGGTTGACATTTGTCAAGGAGAGGCTGTGATGTTACGCATCACCTGACCTTACATCCCTATATATATATTCTCCACCAAACTATATATTCTCCACCAAAACTATATATATATATATAGTTTTGCCTTCTCCACCAAACTATATATATATATATATATATATATATATATATATATTAACAATATTTATTTAGCGTTTGCATCCATGAAAGAGCTACTTCATATTCCACGCTATGTAGAAAATTTGACTGTGCAATAGCTGAAAAATCGTAGGCTGGATTAATAATCTACGAACTTGTAATAATAATGTTTAATTGTCTTAGAATTTGAAATTAATTTTGGAGCAAAATTGGCGAATCTCGAAGTGAGACACCAATTTCAGAGAAGTGTAACAAAGGGTTTTGTAAAAATTGAAGCTGCTTCTTTAATAAAAGCATTGGAGATTAATCGATAAGAGGTTGCAGCAAAACGCCACATAAAAATATTACTTTCGTAATAACAGTAACAATAATAATGATAATAATAATCAGAACCATAATAATAGAAATAAGTGCAACAATTATCAAGTCATTTCTAGAAACAATTTTAAAAAAAGAACTTGTTAAATAGGGCCTGTCTTCAAAATAACAGTAGTGTTGCGGGTGGTAATTTGCGAAACCTCTTGCGAAATCTGTGCTGAATTTCTCTTGTGAACTTTGCTTTGCTAAACCACAACACCCACTGTGCCTTCTCCACCAAACTGAATAATGCCAAATACACGAATGATGTGCTGCCACCTTGTGACCTACGTAGGAAACAGTTGCACCTAAATAAAATTCCGAATGCAGTGCACACATGCAGGTTTTATAACTGTAGCTTAGCTGGATGAGCTGCAAAAAGTACAATTTGTTCCGAGAGTTTATTTTTTAAACACTGTATATGTATATATATATATATGGTACTGATTATTAAGTAAATGCTATTCCAAATTTTAATATAGATATTCCTCTTTTTTTCCTGAAGGTATAATAAACAGAATACTATCTTGGGGTGTCTTTGTACCTTTGAGTCGCCTGACTCACATAGTTTACCTGATTCAGCCTCTCATTCAATATATTCTTACAGGATACATCAGAGAAAGAATGCAAACGAATCACATAATTCTGGTAAGCCTTTTTTCTGTTTACGTTTGGAATATTTACAGGTGCTTAAAATAATTTGCGTACTTTTACGCTTTTCGTGATGTATTAATTTGAGAACACGGAAACTTCTTGCTTGTTTTGAAAATAATTAAAACCGGAACATATGTTTGGAGTAAAAATAATTATCATTACTTTCCGAAAATACAATATTATTGTTCTTCAGTAAATAGCTTATAAGGTAACACGAGGCTCAAAGAATATATTACGAGAGAATTTCAAAGCAAACCGAATTATACGTAAATGTCCAAAGGTAATTTTTTCCAATCACACGAACAATTCTTCACGAACAGACGACCAGGGCCGGCTGGACCATAGGGGCAACCGGGGCAATCGCCCCGGGCCCCGCGCCTTTAGGGGGCCCCGCAGTTTAGAAAACAAAATAATTTTCAGTAAAAAAAATTTAACTACATTTTTTTTATAACTTTTGGGGCGCAAGGTCCTTAAAAATATATTTTTGAAGTTTTTTTGTTTGTTTCCAATCTCCCCATTTTTGAATACGTTATTCCCCCCTGTTCGTCGTACGGACACTGAGATTTGCAGATTCGAAATAATTTTTGTAACCACCTCAATCATTTCCGCATTCATGAAATAGCAAATTAAATTTCATCATTTTGTGGTACCCTACTTTCATATATCGAACAATTTGTGTGAAAACCTGATACTTAAATTTAAGGAAATAAAAAGAACAATAACCAAGTTACTTTCGGACTATATATGGAGGCCACTTTTCCAACATTACAAGAAATTGAAAGAAGAAAAAAAAAAAGAAAAAAAAAAAGGCAACATTCATATATGAACGCGTATAAAAGTTTAGAATGTCACTAATTTGTCAGTTTCTCCACTGTGCATTAAAAATCAATCACTAAACATGTATCAGGGGAAAAAACTGTTTATATCAATTTATTTTAGAGCGATCCTTATTATATTTCCTATACAAAAATATTCGCAATGATGAAATATTCGCTAAGCAGGTATCTTTTTATCATTTTGTGAATAAGCTGTTATAAGAGTCACAATGCAACCTAAACTTCTTCTCCCGGGGAAGAAAATCGTAGATTTTAGCACTTTTTACTATCTCTCTCTCTCTCTCTTTCTCTATCTCCCTCTCATTTTCTCTCTTTCTCTATCTCTCTTCCTCTCTCTCTCTCTCTTCCCTCCTCTCTCTATTTCTCTTTCTCTCTCTCTCTCTCTCTCTGAACTTTCAGTCCGTATTATGGTCTTTTTCTTAAGCTTAAAGCAAATACTTCTTTGAGATAATCGTTTTGTCTTTACGGTAGTGTTCGTGTGTCTTCCTCACGAACGATAACTTTCAGAAACGACTTTATTAAAGTATGAGATTTATTTTTTAGTGCCCACAGTGAAATTTTGCCCTGGGCCCCGCAAGAGCTCCATCTGGCCCTGCAGACGACACAACACTCGTGAAGATGAATTACGATTATATGAACTTTAACACAGGATTAGTTTAATGCTAACTACAGGGGCTTATAGAAAAAAAATAAACACCGATTGAGACTGTGGCATACGCAATGCGCCGTATGCAAATCACAGGGACGACGGCACTAGCGATGTGAAGTATACAAATGGGCCCCGTGCGATGTAATATAGTAATGATAGCTGTTGTGGAGTAATTGTCAACAATGCCACATCTCAGCGATCTCAGAAAAGGCATGATCATTGGGAAAATGTCTTGCAGTGGCTTCAGTAACTCGAACGGTAGAAAGAGTATGTGTAACACGAGGAATTGCATGGAAAATTATGACAACCTATCAAGAAGGACATAGTGTTGCTTCGAAATGTGCAAATTGTGAACGCCGTACGAAGATGTCAGATTTGGATTGGCGAACGTTCGCATGGACTGAACAACGGAAGAACGAGATCTCGGCACCGCAAATAGCACCAGAGTTAAACAACAGTCAGAATGATTCCGTTTCGGTCATAACAGTTCGTCGGGAACTCTATCATACCGTCATTTATGGTCATGCTGCAAACCAAAAACCTCTGATTACTAACATCAATGCAACTAAACGTGTAAGGCGGCGCGAAGCACATTAAAACTGGGATGCTTAAGACTGGCTACGTGTTATCTGTTCTGATAAATCGTGCTTCATATTGTTTCTCACCAATGGGAGAGTGTACGTCAGGCGAAAACCTGCAGAAGCGTACCACCCCGACTGTTTGGTCCCGACTATGAAGAATGGAGGTGGATCCCTGATGTTGCGGGTTCCATATCATGGCCAATCTTTGGGCCATTGGTTATTCTGCAAAATACGAATCCATTCATGGGGACCATCAACACTCAGTGTTACAGGTATTGCTTCCTACTGATCGACCCTGGTTTCAAGCAGAGAATGCATCAGTGCATTGTGGCAAACGTGTCAAGTTGTGGTTTGCAGAGCCTGAGGATGAAGTGCGGCTACCTTGGCCACCTCAATCGCCAGACCTCAATGTTATCGAACATTTGTGGGAGTATCTAAAACGAAAGGGTTTGGATATATTTTGCAGGAAGAATGGTCCCAAATTCCACTATCGTATGTGCATGAGTTGCATAACCCTATTCCAAGTTGAATCCATTGGCGCACCCACGGAGGGAGCTTTGGGGGTTTAAGCCCGCTCCAAGGAGATTAAGAGCGACGTACGTCCCAAATTAAACATTCAAAAATACTATTTTACGTATTCAAAAAATTACATACTGCCTTCTATTACATGGTGTCGTCTTCGAAAGCCTCAATGAGATTAAGAGCAACGTATATCACAAATTAAACATTCAAAAATATTTTACTTAATATTCAAGCAAAGCAAACTGAATTTGCTTGTACTACTTACTGGTCATCCATTTAATCCTTCTCAGAAAACTTGAAAATTTTCATCGTCCTGGAGCGGGAATCGAACCCCGTATCTTCCGATTACCAGTCGAGTATGCTTTAAGTGGTTAGCATCTCGACCGGTAATCGGGAGATCCAGGGTTCGATTCCCGCTCCAGGACGATGAAAATTTTCAAGTGTTCTGAGAAGGGTTACATGGATGACCAGTAAGTAGTACAAGCAAATTTAGTTTCCTTTGCTTGAATATTCTGCCGATTTCCCATGCATTATGAAGAACATTTCTTCCTTCACTGATTTTTTTTACATGTTCAAAAAATTACATAGTGTCTGACATAATGCCTTCTATTACATAGTGTCTTCTCCTCAAAGCCCCAAAGAAATTAAGAGCGACCTGCGTCACAAAAGTATATTAACTATAGGCGTGCACTATATACACAGGGTGCATAGGAAAGTCCCTTTAGCCTGGAATAACTTGCGAACGGAGAAAGGTACAGTTATGCAAGTGCGATAACGGTATAGTAAAGCGACTACGCTCAATCGAATGTAACCAATAGCAACGCCCCTAGTAGCGAAATGCGGAAGTTAGCCATTGCAAATCGAAAACAAAACGAGATAGAGCAAAATTTTAAATACAAAGTTGTAGAGCATCAATTAATTAGTACAAAACGACATTTGTTTTACACGGATAAGATAAATTGTTGCCTGAATACACTAAAATGTCCGAAATCGATGCGCGACCTTTTGTGTGAACGTTTCAAGGGAGCAGGCATGGGTATGAGCAAATACACACAATTTATTGCACAAACGCGTACTTATATCAATACAGTTTGATGACGTCAGACAAAACAAAAACAGAAAAGGCAAACTGGCGCACAGTGATAAAACGTTAATGTCCAGTATGTTCGAAGAGTTCGCCATTGCCCACGATACACATTTGTATTCTTGAAAGCAACTCTGCATGCACATTCCTCAGCATGTAAGGTATTGCAAGCATCTGTAACACGACGACGTAGATCCAGCAGACTTGTAGGCGCTGTTGCATACACCTGATCTTTTATGTAACCCCAGAAATCCAAGATCGCCATTCTCACACAGCGTACGTAGACCTTTTAGGGTACATCCTGCTACTGGTTCTTATATCGTAAGTACGGCACAACGTCACAATCTGCATTTGCATACGGTTACATTTGCGAAATGCGAATATGCAGATTGGAATAGTCGCGCATCGATTTCGGACATCATAGGGTATTCAGGCGACAATTTATCTTATCCGTGTGAAACAAATGTCGTTTTGTAATAATTAATTAATGCTCTACAATTTTGTAATGGGAAATTTTGCTCTATCTCTTTTCGTTTTCGATTTGCAATGGCTAACTTCCGCATTTCGCCTCTAGGGGCGCTGCTATTGGTTGCATTCGAAGGGGCGTAGTTGCTTTACTATACCGTTATCGCACTTGCATAACTGTACCTCTCTCCTTTCGCAAGTTATTACAGGCTAAAGGGACTTTCGTATGCACCCTGTATATAATACACTACATTACATCTCCTTGTGTGAAAAGTATCAGTCGTAAATAATTAGTAGAAATGCTTTGAATTATATGTATATACAATATATGTACTGCATAGTGTATTTGCAAGTGCAGGGTGCATAGGAAAGTCCCTTTAGCCTGGAATAACTTGTGAACGGAGAGAGGTACAGTTATGCAAGTGAGATAACAGTATAATAAAACAACTACGCCGGATCGAATGCAACCGGTAACAGCGCTTCTAGTGGGGAAATGCGGAAGTTAGCCATTTCAAATCGAAAATGAAAGAAATAGAGCAAAATTTCCAATTAAAAAGTTGTAGAGCATCAATTAATTAGCACAAAACGACATTTGTTTCACACGGATAAGATAAATTGTCGCCTGAATACCCTACAATGTTTGAAATCGATGCGCGACGATTCGAATCTGCATATTCACATTTCGCAAATGTAGCAGTATGCAAATGCAGATTGTGACGTTGTACGGTACCCACGATATAGAAACCAGTAGCCAGATGTACCATGATCAGAAATTTAGGTCTACGTACGCTGTGTGAGAATGGCGAGCTTGAATTTCTGTGGTTACGTAAAAAATCAGATGTATGCAACAGCGCCTACAAGTCTGCTGGATCTACGTCGTCGTGTTACAGATGCTTGCAATACCTTACATGCTGAGGAATGTGCATGCAGAGTTACTTTCACGAATACAAATGTGTATCGTGGGCAATGGCGAACTCTTCGAACATACTCGACATTAACTTTTTATCACTGTGCACCAGTTTGTCTTTTTTGTTTTTGTTTTGTCTGACGTCATCAAACTGTATTGACATAAGTACGGATTTATGCAATAAATTGTGTGTATTTGCTCATAACTATGCCTGCTCCCTTGAAACCTTCACACAAACGGTCGTGCATCGATTTCGGACATTTTAGTGTATTCAGGCGACAATTTATCTTATCTGTGTGAAACAAATGTCGTTTTGTACTGATTAATTGATGCTCTACAACTTTGTATTTGGAAATTTTGCTCTATCTCGTTTTGTTTTCGATTGGCAATGACTAATTTCCGCATTTCGCCACTAGGGGCGCTGCTATTGGTTGCATTCGATCGGGCGTAGTTACTTTACTATACCGTTATTTCACTTGTATAACTGTACCTCTCTCCGTTCGCAAGTTATTCCAGGCTAAATGGACTTTTCTATGCACCCTGTATATGTGCACACATTGTGTACGTATACTATGTATATCTGCATAGCCCCTCCAACAAGAAGTCCAGGGTGCGCTACTGGTTGAATCAATTCTATTTTGAAAGCCCGAGGTATAGATGTACAGCCCATTAATAAAACGTTCAAATGTTCTACGCAAACAGTGAGTGTTTTCATTATTTTGATAAACCCTGAGGAGTATTTAACAATTAACAAAACGTCCAGCTTAAAATTTTAGCTAACGCTCGTTGGCAATGACTAGGCAAAACTTAGCTCAATTTATACAGTGACGAAAAATCTTTCAACCACACTTCCTACATTAGCATATGTCGCTCTTTTTGTTGATTTGATTGTCTGTAAGGGATATTACGAGGAAACAACTCTTGAGTGTTCTGACGTGACGTTAAACTAAAAAACCATAACAGGAGATAACCAGAAATATGCATAAGCGAGAGTAAAGAAAAACGGAAACCTAAATAGGAAACATACATCACAAGGTAAAAAATATATTTAGAAAAAATTTGTAAGTTAACAACTGTGAGACCAAAACACGTAATCCAAATGAAGTATCATACGAAGTTGATGACTTTTCCCCAGCAAACGAAGATTTTGGAAACTGTTGCACGGGTTGTGCAACTAAACATGGAGGTGACAAGAGAACAGCACAACTTGGTGAGTTTCTACGAAAACTGGTTTGAAAATGAATGAGTTGGATATTTGCAGATTGCCTTTGGATAGGGTAATTGCACCCACTCAATTACATTTCGATGGTTTAAATAATTCTGGAAATATCGTATCTCATTCGGGGACGAGTTTCATTGATAAAAACCTCGTAAAACACAAAGTGACGATAGCAAACGTAAGAGGTGCTTATGGAATACCAGAGGCGATCCTTGTTATGAAGAATTTCTATCATTTTACATGATGAATTTCGTTTAAAACTTTTTTTCTTTCTCGGTACCACACAGTTTGTTATCGTTCCAAAATGAAGAACGTCCAAGAATCAGCTAAGAAACTTTTAAAAATGTTGAGTTGCTGTGGCTTGTCCAAACTTCGGAAATCGCAATAAATAAGGATACTTCCATACATTTTTGCAATGCCTCAACTCATTAGACGTGTGGAATCTCCTTCCATTCCATTTTAACGAAAGTCAGCATGAATGACATTAACTGCGTTCTTTAAAGGTGCAGGAAATATCAGAACATTGGAGCGAGAAAACAGTTAGCACTATGGTTCGTCACGAAATGTCTGCTTCAGATTCTGCAGACATTCCGCGAAGCTTCCCAACTTTTTTCTATAGAGAATCAGGTACGATGTTGCGCCATGATAACGATTCTTCGCGTAAAGCAAAATGAACAGCTGATATCTAAAAGGCAAATCGCATCAAACTTGTTGAGCAAACACTCATTAGTCTTCTGATTTTGGAAACGAGTGACCTTTGGTTATTATTCAACCTCAAGAAAATACGACGTTTCTTTTCAGAGGAAGAGATCGAGGGCTTTATTATGTGCTGGTTTGGAAGTATGCCGAAAAACTTATTGGATGCTCGCTTCTGACCTATGTAGAATTAGCCTGCAGAAATATGTTACGCTGGAGGTTAATACTTTGAACATATTGTAACTTTTTCTTTCGGCCATCTTATATCTCCGGGAGGACACGCGTACTTCATTTCTGGAAAGTTTTAAAAAATAAAAGTGTAAAGCAAACTGCGCCAATCTTTTTGAGTTTAATTTTGTGATCCATATCCAGAAATTGGATTAAGAAGAAATTCAGGGACTTACTGCTAATAGGAAAAAAAATAAATAAATTAGGTGATGTCTATGAGTGAACCTGCACTTTTTGTTTTCGAAGGCGTTTCCTAAAAGGTTCTGTGTATTCTGGAAATTCTCGAACATTGTAAATACAGTTTCTTCTACAAAAGTTCTTAGATAAATATCTAAATTGTTACGTTATTAACTTCCTGCTGTTGAGTTAATTTCCCGGCTGTAAATTGACAACTCTTTCTTCACTGAAATCAAATTTTCCTATACAACGCTGAGCCATTACATTATTACCACCTACAATATAAGTTCTAGGGGCCCCCTTTAGCCCGCAAAGCAGCGGTCACTCGGGGAAGCATCGATTCGATGAGGTGGCGATAGGAATCCTGGGGAATCTGGTACGATAATGTCAACAGCAGGTCGTCAAGTTCCCGTACATTTCGGGGTGGTGGTGATTTAGCGCGAACCCACTTTTCCAATCGAACCACTCCTTGACGATTCTGGCAGTGTGGCATGGCGCATTATCCTGCTGGTGTTAGCCATCACCAGCAGGGAACACAGTTGCCATGAATGAGTAAACTTGGTCCGCAACGCTGTTCAGATACCTGGCAGCTGGCAGGGATTGTACTATTGGGATAATGGTGCCTAAAGTGTCCCAAGAAAACACCGCCCACAACAGTACACCGCCGCCACCGGCCTTTTCCCGCCCAACAGTGCATCCAGGCGCCATAGCCTACGTTGGTATTCGGCGTATCTGCGCTCGGCCATCTACATGATGCACCAAGAATCTTGAATCGTCAGACTAGGCCACTCTCTTCCAATCATCCACGGTCCAATCTCGATGATCTCGGGCCCATTTCATGCGTTGTTGGCGATGACGTGCAGTGAGCATGTTGAGCCGGCTGGGTCTTCGGCTACGCAGGCCCATACGCAGAAGGCTGCGATAAACAGTGTGGTGTCACACATTGCCCTGATGACCACTGTTGTAGCTGCGGGTGATTTGTCGCACTGTAGCTCTGGACGCTGTGAACATCTCCGCTCTTTTCTGGCATGAATGAGCTACGGGCGAAACACATCTGGACGACGGTTCGTAGTTTGGCCATCTGTGTGCACCCCTTTTGATACATACTCACTACAGTGGCATGCGAACAACCCACAAGCAGCGCTGTTTCCGAGATCATAGTTCTGAGGAGCCGTGCCATCGCAATTTGTCCTTTATCAAACTCCGATGAATCGGCAACTTTTCCTATTTTGACTCCCAACACTGTACTAACCGAAAGTCGGTCATCGGGTTGTATATATACTGCTCTGTTAACTTCACTTGCGCCACCGTTCGGTCTCCAGGCGCGCTCATTTCTCTAGGTGGGAGATGGTCATAATCGAACTGCTCATCGGTGTATATGATTCATTTCTTGAACACTGTCAGACAATGTGAATTTTGTGTTTCTTTATTTGTTTACTCAAAATTCCACAACCTGAACGTAAACTTATACATTGAATACTAATTCTCTGGAATGCTATTGTAGCAATTTCCCAATATATTGTACGTACTAGGCATTTCGACCAGTACCATAACCCAGTTCACACAATTTATCAAAGCATTTTCGTTGACAAATCAACAAAACGTCTTTTTGATAAGACAATTGCTCATGCCTCAAATCCAACATAATCAAAATTATTGCATTACAATAAAATCTGACCCATGTAATACTCTACTCCAATATGCGCGCCTCGTTAGCATTGCTATATGTAGCACAAATATTGTTTTGCCACTTTTTTGTAACCAAAGTAAAGAAAATAGCTTTTGTTTTTATTCTTTTTACTATTGGTCTAACTCGTTGAAAAAATTGTAAACGCTATTAAACAAAGTTTAACTCCTCGTAGGAATTCACTTTCAGTGCATGGATACATAAACCCTTAATTTGAAAAGAAAAGTAGTGTCAACTCCATGATGCACTAAACAGGACTGATACAATTTAATCTATAGTGTAAAAATTCTATAACTTTTAATATTTCAGACAGCGCGGTTACTTGTGACCTATATCTTAAAGTTACATTTCATTTTTGAGTTTCAATTCTTAATAAAAGGATGTTGTTCTTCCGTTAGATTTTCTTTCTGAACGGCATGTCACTACCCATCCGCACCGATTGCGCAGTCGTCTAAACGCTGGTATCTAGCGATTCGTTTGACGTGGTCCAGGTTTGAATCCAGGTGAGGCACGGTTGTCGTATTTGTCTTACAACACTGGCTTCTGACAATTCGTCCGAGATGGGTCCGGGTTAGAATCCTGGTGACAGGTGGATGTCGTATTTGTCTTACGGCACAGGCCTGTGGCAATTCGTTCGGGATGGGTCCAAGTTAGAATCCCTGTGATGGATGGATGTCGCGTTTGTCTTACGGCACTAGCTTTTTCCCTTCCCTGGAGCCAGTAACCATGCATTAGGGACGGGAGACTACTTATAGCCCATCGAGTTGCTCACGGTGGTAGCTTAACACCCAAAAAAGTCACTACCCAGGATTTCCTTATACTTTTTGGCAACGACTGATAGTGAATCAAACGTAAATAAAAAACCCCCATGAAGTGTGTAGTGGTGTAGTACGATGAAAAATGATTCACTGAATTTATGTTGATACATGTATAACGAAGTGAATTTCTCCGTCAATTTTATCCGCGCCAGGATTCGAACCCGGGTCCCCTCATTCCGGAATAAGTTGCTCTACCAATTGAGCTACGCGGACGTTTTATTCTGATTCCTATCTGCCTTTATGTCGTGTGCGTCCTTCGGGCAGGTACGTCACATCTCCTGGTACGTTACACATGTTACTTTGATGATGCGTACGCTCAGTGAGTTGCATCTACGAGACTGGTATTATGATTAAGTCAAAGAAATTTTGTTAGTTGTTCCAAGAGTAATTGTGATTTTTGTTTTATTGCAAGTTTAACGACCACCATGAGCAGCTCAGTGGGTTATAAGCAGTCGCCCGTCCTTAATTTAGGGCCACTGGTTCCAGGGAAGGGAGAGAGAGAGAGCCATTGCCGTGAGACAAACACAACATCCATGCCTCACTGGGATTCGAACTGGACACTTCTCGGACGAAGGTCAGAAGCCAGCGCTTAGATCACTGCGCCACCCGCGGCGGCAAATTGTGATTAGAACCTGTAAGTCAACAATCAGCAACCAAATAAACCAGTCGTTGTAAATTCCATTTCCCGCTCCGGTGGCGCAGTGGTCTAAGCGCTGGCTTATGACCATTCGTCCGAGAAGGGTCCGGGTTCGAATCCCGGTGAGGCATGGATGCTGTGTTTGTCTTACGGCACTGGCTCTCTCCCTTCCGTGGAGCCAGTTACCTTAAATTAGGGATGGGCGACTGATTATAGCCCATTGAGTTGCTCACGGTGGTCGTTAAACCTCCAACTAAAAAAAAATCCATTTTCCGCTATGTCGATAACTGCGACCGTTAGTGGTCGTCTAAGTGTTGTCTTAAGCATAAATATTACTTCAACACACAAGCCTTAAGCATCCAAACTAAACTCATTCAAAACATTATATACCAAGTATACCTACAGTATGTTTGTGAAAACTTTCAAAAAACTTCTATAATTTCCCAGATGTTTTGTGTACTAAAACTTTCGTGTGCATTATTAAGTAACTCTTTACCCACCCTTTTATATTACCTTCCATATTTCATTGCAGGCTTACTTCTTTTTCGGCCACATTATGACGTCATATGCACTATCTTGTGCTTGTTTCTTCCTCTTCGATGGACCAGCGTCAGCTCTGGTAAGGACATTTTTAGGGAGTCATCTCGTTCCGAATCTGAGAAGCCAGCAACATCGTCGTCTTCGGACAAAAAGAAAAAGGAAGACTCAGTGCCGAAGAATCCTAGAGCAAATGAAAAACAGGATCATAAGTTATAGCGCAACTAACTGCCATCAACACAATCGTCTTTCATGCATCTTACATTGCAGAGGATTGTATCATAACACAAAAGTGCAAAATAAATTATTATGATTTTTATGTACTCTTGAATTTAATTCTCCCACTCAAGGACAGATTTGCTATGGAAGTATGAAAGAGTAGACGCTTCACCCGAAGCTTATACATTACGGTTTATGGGAGGAATAAACCTGGTAAGGAAACAAAATGTACGCTTGTATAGGTGATTAATTTTTTGTATAGGGTGAGCCAAAAGTCCCTGTGCACCTGCCATGCTGTGATAAGAAATAATAATAAGAAAGCTATAAATTGTAGTTACCGCTCATTTACATGCAATATTGTGAATGGAGGATGTTCGTGTGTTTGATGCGTGGTTCCGCGCATCCTGCCGTCTGACCTTGAAGGACGCAGCCGGTATTTCTAGCGTGTGGCCGTGATTGAATCAGTCAGTAGTGAGGCGTCACAGTAGCCGTTATAACATGGTGTTGTCTTTTGAGGGTCGAGTGTTTCTGATTGAACATGTGTTTAGCAGTGTAGGTGAATATACGGGACGAAGTGAAACTTAAGTACAGAGAACATTTCCCCGATACTGAAGCACCCCATCGCAAAGCAGTGAGGCGGTTAATTGAAAAGGTTCGTACAACCGGATGAGTAAGAGATGCTCCGAGAAGCGGTAGGCCGCGAGTGTTAACAGAGGAAAAGGCGGAGGATATTTTCGTTCACATCATTAAGAATCCAAAGAAATTGGTTCGAAAATTGAACCAGCAAGCAGGTGTGTCGTACAGCAACACCTGTTGGGCACTTGGCCCCAGTCTGCGGATGATATCATCTCCCTCTTAATATTTATCACGGCATCCTTTGAATTGTTGCTAAAGACAAGGAGGGTCCTTAACTAAAAATGACATACAGAGATTGCACACAACTTGTGAAAACTCAAATTTGCCGGTGACGGAATCGAAGTCGCGTCTTCTCGCTTCGTAGTGAGTTGCTCTGACCGACTAAACTATACCTATGTAATGTGACGCTGCAGATTTGACGTCTTGACACGTGTTTTACCTCTGCGGTACGTCATATCATCTCCCTCTTAATTTTTTTTTAAACGAACAAGGAATTTTTCATTATTTACAGACGATGTGTAGAACGAACATCACACATTTTTTGAAGAACCCAATGGCCAGAGGATTCATTTTTACGCTTGGGCGCCAAAGTGAAAACTGGAATTTTTCAGTGAGGCGATGGAAGCCGCGTCGCCTTGCTCCGGAGTCAGTTGCTCTAACAAACTAAGCTACACCGATGGAATGTATCGATGCAGATTTGCTGTTTTGACACGCGAATCACCTCTGTAGTACGTCACAAGTATAAAACACCAAGCACTTAGATATTGTGAAACACATATATTGATTAAAAGATGCATGTGACAAGGCATACGTAAAAACAGGCAGGAACTCTAAAATGGGCCTTACGCCAGTGCTCAGTGACTTTCAACGAGGCACGGTCACAGGATGCCATCTTAGCAACAAGTCTGTTCATAGACAAACATGGCCAGTAGAATGGGCCGTACGGTAGAGCTCAGTTACTTTCAACGTGGCAGGATCATAGGATGTCATCTTAGCAACAAATCTGTTCATAGACAAGCATGAACAGTAGAATGGGCCGTACGGCAGAGCTCAGTGACTTTCAACGTGGCAGGGTCATAGGATGTCATCTTAGCAACAAGTCTGTTCATAGACAAGCATGGCCAGCAGAATGGATCGTACAGCAGAGCTCAGTGACTTTCAACGTGGCACGGTCATAGGATGCAATCTTAGCAACAAGTTAGTTCATGACAAGTATGAACAGAAGAATGCCGTACGGCAGAGCTCAGTGACTTTCAGCGTGGCACGGTTATAGGATGTCATCTTAGCAACAAGTCAGTTCATAGACAAGCATGAACAGTAGAATGGGCCGTACGGCATAGTTCAGTGACTTTCAACGAGGCACGGTCATAGGATGCAATCTTAGCAACAAGTAAGTTCATGACAAGCATGAACAGAAGAATGCCGTACGGCAGAGCTCAGTGACTTTCAGCGTGGCACGGTTATAGGATCCATCTTAGCAACAAGTCAGTTCATAGACAAGCATGAAAGTAGAATGGGCCGTACGGAAGAGCTCAGTGACTTTCAACGAGGCACGGTCATAGGATGCAATCTTAGCAACAAGTAAGTTCATGACAAGCATGAACAGAAGAATGGCGTATGGCAGAGCTCAGTGACTTTCAACGTGGTACGGTAATAAGACGCCATCTTAGCAACACGAAATTTCTGCCTTTCTGCAGCTATCCCGATCAATTGTAAGTGATGCTATTGCGAAGTGGAAACGCCTAGGAGCAACAACAGCGCAATCGCGACAGGGTAGGCCACGGAGAATGACAGAGTTGAACCGTCGAGTTCTGCGACAAAATCGTCTATTTTCGGTTGCAAAACTCACCACCGATTTCCAAAAGCCATCAAAAAGTAGTGCCACCACCAAAGCAGTACATTGATAGCTGAAGGCAATGCGTTTTCCATGGCCAAGCAGCCGCACATAAACCTAACATCAGCAAGATCAACGCCAAACGTTGGTTGGAGTGGTATAAAACTTGGTGCCAGTGGATACGACTGCTCTGGAGTGATGAATCACGCTTCACCATTTAGCAGTCAGATGGACGAGCCTGAATGTGGAGGATACCAAGTTAACGCTACCTGCCATGGTTGTTCTGCGAGACTAAGTGGGAAATAGGCTGTTCGGTAGCTGACGTACCGAGAGGCTTAGCTCAACGTATCCACCATCGAAGCACTTTTACATCATATTCATCTGTAGAGTTACAATCGTTTTGTGTCAATAATAAGAATTTTCGGATTTAATCATATTGACAGATTTAATCATAATGGCAGACGAGGAGATAACTCAGGTAGCAGAGCCTTGCAATTCAACGTATACCCAACAATGAGCCACCTTTTTCTATTCCTAAAAGACGGTGGCTCAGTGTTGGGCCTACGTTGAATTGCAAGGCTGTGCTACGTGAAAAGTCTCCTCGCCTGTCATTACTCTAAGCATCCTTTCAGTATTCGAGTTCCTTCAGGGTCTTGCAATTTCAGTGTCACCCAGTGTGTTTTGAACTAATGGGATTCTTATTACCGATATGACAAGGGTGTGCGTTCTGATGTACCTTGAATTAGATTGCCTCCTTTCCGTTGAGTCAGGCCGCTAAATTTAGAGCAAGTATTTTCTCCTTGGTTTTGGTATGAAAAACATCTATGCGAACTACAAGAAATAAAGTCCATAATGCGAGTAAATCAAACAACATAATAAATTGCTATTTTAATCCTGACCCTGGGCCTTACGTTATTCATGAAATTTAATTCTATTAAGAATCTCTATGCAAGAGCAAGTACCAGAAAAGGGGAAGCGATAAAAGATAGACCGAAAAAGATGAAAAATACATGAACGTCCTTGGAAGTGTTTCCCCCTATTCGATGTAAAAAGATTTGTTTCGTAATCTGAATTCTGGAAGATCAGATATCGTGTCGACAGACGGACAGCCACACCGGTGGCGCAGCGGTCTAAATGTTGTCTTCCGATCATTCGTTTGAGATGGGTCCGGGTTCGAATCCCGGTGAGGCATGAATGTTGTGTTTGTCTTACGTCGTTGGATCTTTCCCTTCCCTGGAAGTAGTGGTCCAAAATTAGAGATGAGTGACTGCTTATAGCCCACAGAGTTGCTCACGGTGGTCGTGAAACCTCCAATTAAAAAACAAAACAAAAAAGAAAACAGGTTAGTAAAATCATGCAATGCATTGATTATGATACGCTTTCCAACATACCAGAAATCATTACTCAAGTTATTACTCAAGTTATGAGGATAAAGGCTGGGGAATAAATCTCGCTCCTGTGCCCTGACCTTTGACCCCATTTTGATGATATTAAACAGGATTGGTTTAGTGTACCTCCGGAACAACATACTAAAGTTTTGTCGCAATAGAAGCATAGAAGGATGAGTTTTTCGTCCCGAACTCTTTAGGGAAAACCTGATAACTGCAAAAGGTATGTAAATAAATTGATGAAACTTAGTACACATCTTTCTTACAATGTTGCGCATGTGAATGAACTAAAAGTTTTGCTATTTGTCAGTTCAAAGTTAGGTTTATAGCTGTTTACATTCAACATAGTGAAGTAATTTGTCGAAAATTCACACTAATGAGTGTATCCCAGCAGTGTTTAGCAACATCACTTACCGTTAAGTTCAATGCATAGATATTCGTCTTGCGCATATATTGATGCAAAAAATGTCACCATATATCTGTAACTTTTTTAATTAGCGCGTTTACCGTAAAAAACGTATTTCCTTAAATTCTTTCACAAATTTCCCAATTTCTTGAAAATTTATGTTGATATCATGTTTCTTCAACATTTATGTGCTTTTGTGTGTTAACCTTCCTAAAAAAAATAATAGCCCATTCTTGCATTTTTTCAAAAAAAGTGCCCTCGACGTAGTGGGTACCTTAATGCAAATCATTTAGTCATAGATTTGTAATAATTATATTTTTTCTGTAGGAAGACTTATCACGAATTAAGTATTTTTTTTTCGACGCGGTATTTCGAAGCAACAGAATGCTTTGGAACTTGAGACTTCTTTTTTTAACCGACAATAACTTTCAATTATCTTTAAAAAATGGTGAAGTGCATTATTTCATTGTATTATTTCCCAAAATTTCTAAATATAAAATTTACTTTTGATAGCTGTTCTTCGCTGGATGATGCAAAGGCATCGTACGATCACCTGTACAATAATTTAAATACCCGGTTTCTTAGGGTAACACAATATACACTGAAGAGCAATTGAATTAGAGATACCTATCTAGTAACGTGTAGCACCACCTTTCGCCCTTATGACAGCGACGATTCGTCTCGGCATGGATCTATCTCGATGGCATCCCAGATGTGCTCGATCGGATTGAGGTCAGGTGACCTAGCTGGCCAAGGAAGCGTGGTCACGTCGGTGGAGTGTTCATCCAACCATTCGGATATAATTCGAGAGCGATGGCACGGTGGATTGTCTTGTTGCAGGATGAGGTCACCAGTGGGATGTTGAAGACGCACAAACGGGAGCAAATGGTCGTCCAGGATATCCCTGTAACGTTGACCTGTGAGGGACGATGTCACACGTACCAGGGGTTCCATTTCAGTCCACGTAAACAGTCCCTAGACGAGAATACCACCCCCACCAGCTTGAAGAGTACCCTGCTGCCAAGAAGGATCAATCGCTTCATGTGGTTTGCGCCGTACTCGTATCCTGCCATCCGCATGTACCAACGTGAATCTCGACTCATCAGACCAGGCAACATTTTTCCACATGTCTAGGGTCCAGTGGCGATGTTCCCGCGCCCATGATCATCTTTGCACCCTGTCATGTGCGGTCAGCAGCGGTACCCTCGTGGGACGATGGCTTCTGTACCCTATAGCGATTAGATGGTTCTGGATGGTGTGGCTGCTTACAAGTTTTTGTGCACCAGCGTTAAATTGCCGAGTGATCTCTTGTACTGTGGTCCGTCTATTCGCTGTTACAATGCGAGCTAGCCGACAATGACCCCGCTCATCCACACGCTGTTGTCCACGGAAGTTGGCCCTTGCAGGGATGGTTTTACCGGATTCGATGTACTCACGGTGCACCCGTGACACAGTGGCTCGGGAAAATCCCAGTGCCTGCACGACTTCCGAGATGGAGTGACCCATTCGTCGGGCCCCGAAAATTTGCCCACGGTCAAATGCGCTTAGATCCTTCGTCTCATCAATACTGCGTCCGACTCTTACTGATTCCCGTCGCATCAATTCTTATATTGTCGGATTGCTGCATACGTCATGTCGTTTCTGTTTACAGGGCCGCCCACAGTGCCACATATGCATAACGCCAGCAGTCTAATTCAATTGCTCTTCAGTGTACAGAGTGATTGTAAACTTCTTCAACAAAACGAGAGGGGCGATAGAACACATCAAGGCGAACAATATTTGCAATGGAATCCATGGCATCATTCAACTCTTAGTGCCAGAAAAGAGCACGTTCGAAAAACGTCCAGCCGGCACACGGAGTTCCAACCAATGCATGAGAAGCACAAGATGTAAATCAGTGTGCTGAACACGTGCGTAGACGATGAGGAGTAAACATTTAAAAACGTAGCCGAACCCGTTAAGCGATGTTACCATCACATGAAAATTGACGCATTTGTGAAGAGCAATAAGGACTACACATACGACATGTCCCGGGCGGTGGATTGGACGTGGTGGACCAGTGGCTTGGCCTCCGCGCTCCCCGGACCTTAATCCACTGGACTTCTTCTTCTGCGGGCATATGAAAACATTGGTGTAAAAGACACCTGTGGACACCCTGGAAGATCTCGTCGTGCGAATCTCTGTTTCGGCGGACAAGATCAACGCCACATAGGGAGTCTATACGAGAGGGCGCCACAGTCTTTCATTCGCAGGCGTGGGCTGTGCAACGACGCCCTTGGACGCCAGATTGAGCAGCTCGTTTGAGTCTTCCTCTGATGCGATTGGAATTGTGCAACTCAAAAATTAGGTACGTCTCTTTGCTTTCACTGTTGAAGGCTCAACATGGATATGTAACTTTACTCTTTTCTGGCACTAGGAGTGGAATGCGGCCCTAGTTTCCATTCCAAATATTGTTCGTCTTGATGCGTACTATCACCCCTTTTGTTTTGTTGAGGAGTTTACAATCATCCTGTATAATAGAGGGTGCATAAAATGGGGGAGAGGAGAAGAACTGTCCTGTGCTACAATAACAAAAATTAATGCGATATGTTGTCCACAATATCCGATCTCGCCACACAACTTCAAAATTAGTTTCCTTTGACAGACGACTGAAATTTAACAGTAAATCAAACCTCAAGTATTCCCACGAATCTCTTCTATTACCGGAACGTTTTCGCCATATATGGATAAGGAAAAAGTGAGAACGGAGTTTTCAAGTTAATATACGAAATGAAGTGCGGAGACGTTTCTGAAAATAGTTAACTATACTAGCGATCCGATTTAATGGCCAAGGAATATATACACGAACGTTTCCAAGCTTTCGCACTTCAATCAGATGGCTTTTTCATGGAAGTTAGACAGAAACTTTAATGAAATTTCCCTTTTTAAAAGTTCCCGTTTTCTTTAACTAATCTAGCTATGATTTTTTTTCCATTAATGCGAGTGATTTAGTCATTCGATGGATTTTGTGAATTACTTGCTTGAAAAAGCCGTCTGGTTGATGTGCGAAAGCTTCAAAACGTTTATGTACACTGATGTTCAAAATTAAGGTCACAAACACATATTCTGTGATATCTTGAAAATTAAATGGTTTATTGTAATGAAATTTGGTACATAGATGCCTCATACTATGAGACATGCAATAGCAACATAACAAAATGGACATGAGGTAAATTGCGTGCGATATGTAAATTAGACCAAAAACGGTCCGCCTAGTAGGGAGTGTGGCCACCCCGCACAGCTGTACAAGTCGCACAACGAGCCTGTAAATGAAGTTGTTGATAACAGCTTGTGGCGACAAATCCCATTCTTCTAAAAACGCGGATTTTAACGCCTGAAAGGTCCTGGCAGGGGGCTGACGTCTTGTAATTGCCCTTCCTAGAGCATCCCAAACATGCTCTATAGGTGAAAATCATCTCAATACGTGGCGTCAGTTGAATAAATAAGTTCATCGCTCTTTCCACGTTAAGCAACGCACAGCAATCAAAAAATTGTTATCTGGCCGACGTCGGGGAACCGAAAGATTCCCCGACGGCGGCCAAATAACAGTTTTTACGGACCCGACGATGGCCAATTAACAACGTACGGCCCATCTTACGGATTTATGATGTCAGATGCTAACTGAAAAAGGAAAACACGCATAGCGCCGTGAATTGTTGGCCGTTGTGGTGTAAGGTTAATGCACTCAGCTAGATATCGAGAGATTCGGGGTTCGATTCTCCGACAGCGGCCCAATTTTTCGGTTGCTGTGCGTTGCTTAACGTGGAAAGAGCGATAGACTTATTTATTTAACTGACGCCACGTATTTACACTCACTTCCAAAAGTTAAGCACGCAGAGGGAGAAGTTAATTTCCGGAAGTCAATCGGAATTGGAGAGGCTGCAATTCGCCGCAGCGGTAGATGGAAGTATGCAAATGTGGTAGGTAACAGCGAATCACGGTGTCTTGCCGAGAAATATGCAAAACAGGCAGTCGTATAAGAAGCCAGCACTCTGAAGGGGTACAGGAGTTGCATGCAAGTGCTGCTACAAGGTGTTGAGAACTGTCGGAGGATTTGTTTTGAAGACAGACTTGATTTTATGGCTTCCAGAAGACGATTGGAAGATTCTGAGCGCTGGAGTGCCGTCGGACGCATTGAAACAGGACAGTCAATCACAGATGTTGCTGGTTTCTTCGGTGTGAATCATTCCGGCAATTCACGTTTATGGAAACAATTTCTAACCAGCCAAACAGTTGTCCGCAGACCTGTGGCCGGTCGCCCAAGGGTTACGGCCCCCGCGGAAGACCGATATGTTGCTGTTGTAGCCAAGCGGAATCGAAGAGCGACGTCCACACGTGTGATATCTATGGTTACGGCGGCCATTGGTAAGACGATATCTGCCACTACTGTGCGTCGAAGGCTACACATGAAAGGACTGTACGCCCGGGTACCACTGGTTTGTGTTCCTCTATCCGTCCAATCCAGAGGGGCACGATTAAAGTGGTGTCGCCAACATGTCAATTGGACTGTGTCTGATTGGGGCAACGTTATGTTCACGGATGAGTCCAGATTTGCCCTGCAACCCGATGACAAGCGTGTACGGGTGTGGAGGGAAGAAGGCACACGCAATCGACCTCAGAACATCACCGAACATCATGCATTCCGAGGTGGAAGCATCATGATCTGGGCAGGAATTTCGTTGGGATATCGCACTGACCTCTACATCTACAGACGGGGTTCTGTGACGGCTGTACGGTATCGGGATGAAGTCCTAGACCCCACTGTGCGATTGTACGCTGCAGCAGTTGGTCCTGCCTTCGATTTAATGGACGATAAAGCGCGTCCCCATAGAGCTGCCATCGTCGACGACTACCTGGAGAGTGAAGGGATTGCGCGTATGGAGTGACCGGCGTACTCGCCCAACCTTAATCCCATTGAAAATCTTTGGGATGCCCTCGGCCGTGCTGTGTGTTCACGTCTCCCACCCCCAAACACTCTCACAACTTTGGAAACTGCTCTACAGGAGGAATGGCGATTAATGGACTCTGCGGTGGTTGATCACCTCATAAAACGCATGATCAGACGTTGTAAACTTTGTATGCAGATGAGAGGTGCTCACATACCCTATTAATGTCGGGTTTTGTTGTTTGTTGTGACTTTATTACTCACTTTGTAAATGACTCCAATTTGACGTCATCTTACAATTTCTGAAAATTCAATATTATTTTCATCTCTGTCTGTATTTCTTTGTTTTGATTCATTAATAAACATATTTCCTACGTTCCTGCCGCATTTCGTGTCAATCCAAGCAGTACGTCTCCATTTTTTCACATTTTACTGCTCCGTGCTTAACTTTTGGAAGTGAGTGTAGATGATTTTCACCTTGGATCTAGCCCTTTGGATTATTGTTATAATTATATATATAGCCAGTGCCATTAATGCACACCAGAAGGAGACGTCTCAGTAGCTGAGCCCATCTTACGGATTTCTGATGTCAGATGCTGACTGAAAAAGAAAAACACGCATAACGCCGTGAATGGTTAGCCGCTGTGGTGCAAGGCTAACACACTCGGATAGATATCGAGAGATTCGGGATTCGATTCCCCGACGGCGGCCGAATAACAATTTTTTGGTTGCTGTGTGCTGCTTAACGTGGAAAGAGCGGTGGACTTATTTATTCATGCTCTATAGGATTTAGGTCCGGCGACTTTGCTGGCAACACCATACGGCGAATATCTTCTCCCTCCAGAAAATCGTCGACCAGCTGAGCTCTGTGTGGCCTCACGTTATCGTCCATAAAAATGAAGTTCGGTCCGACAGCTCCCCGGAAAAGTCTCACATAAGGTAAGGTTCAAGGACCTCATTTCTATAGCGCTGTGCTGTCACAGTGATCCCATCGAAGTCTCATTCCAACTGAAGTCAATCAATCTTGTGATTTTTCTTGCAAGAAACACAACTCTGAAGACGAAATTCGCAGATGCAGGAAACGGTCACTTCCACGTTCTCTTACCAGACTCACCCTGTTAACCGTTTAAGAAACAGTGGATGCTTACATTAGATTCACCGTTCGCCAAAGTATACACTGAGTGGCCACTTTATTATGACCACCCCTCAGTACTTCGTTGGGCCACCTTTTGCCTTTACTACTGCGTCGATTCTTCGTGGCATGGAATCCACGAGATGTTGATAGGTGGTTTGTGGGATCTGAGACCATGCTTGATGAATAGCACTTTCCAGGAGTGTGAGCTTGCAGGGTTGTGGATCGTTCAGCTTCATCCCACAAATTCTCAGTGGGGTTGAGATCTGGAGATTGTGGGGGCCACCTAAGCAAAGTAAACTCACCGGCATGTTCCTGAAGCCAATCCTGTACAATACAAGCACTATGGCAGGACGAATTATCTTGTTGAAAGTTGCCATCGCCATTGGGATAAACCATCCACATGACAGGTGCACTTGGTCCGCAACGATGTTTAGATATGATGTGCCAGTCAGACGTTGATCAACACGAATTAAAGGGCCCAAAGCATGCCAGAAAAACATTCCCCAAACCATAACGTTGCCTCCACCAGCTTGAAGGGTTGTAGCAATGCATTGAGGTCCATGCTTTCCTGCTGTTTCTGCCAAATTCTCACTCGGCCATCGGCATGGTGCAACTGAAAACGTGATTCATCGGACCACATATTTCGTTTCAAATTATCGACTGTCCAATCCTTGTGCTCCTGTGCGAACTGGAGATGTTTTCTCTTGCTAACTGCAGACAGCAAAGGTGTTCGAACAGGCCTTCGGCTGCCATATCCCATCCGATGCAGTGTACGGCGAACAGTGCGTGCAGATATCATTTGAGGGGATCCTTGATTAAGATGGTCTGTAATTTGCTGCACTGTTGCCCTTCTGTTGTCTGTTACCAGTCTGGACACTCTCCGTTTTGCCCGAGCAGTCACTAGTCGATGAGGACCGCACGTTACACGTAGAGACCCAGTTTTTTGGCTGATAGTCCAGTCTTTAAATACTTTAACAACAGCTGCTCTGGAACATTTCACGAATGCGGCGGTTTCGGTGATACTTGCTCCATGGCTCCAAGTTCCTACAATCATCGCACGTTGAAATTCCGTCAAATCGCATTTTTTTCCCCATCTCGTCACCCAAAAATCTCTTCTACTACTGTCGCAAGCACAAAGCTTTCCCTTTTTATTCTAGCCTCGTCCTCTGGCGGCAACAACGTGCAGACATAGCTCATTTGCTTAAAACTGCCAGGTGGTCATAATAAAGTGGCCCCTCAGTGTATATGACAGAAATTTTAAACATTTTACTGATTGCTATATTGAATTATTGTAAAAAATGTGTTTGCGACCTTAATTTTGGACATCGGTGTATATATTCCTGCGCCAATAAATCGGACCACTAGTATAGCTCCTATTTTCTACATAATTGGTGTACTGTTATCAATTTATGTTTCTAAAAATTCAGAATTTTTCGTTAACACATCTTAAAAACGAAAATTTGCCGTCAGTATGAGAAAGGAATTGCGGAAAGGTTACTGAAAATTCAAAATTTTCCTGTGGTAGGAAAAATCCGAGAAATTCCGGTTTCTTTCCGCCATTTCATAGAAAATGTTTTATCAGATATATGCTTTGTTAATTCACGAAAGGAATCACAGAAAGTGGCTCGAGAATTTCAGAAATGTTTTTAGTAAAGAAACCCTTTGGTGAGATCTCATTTTAATTCAATTAAAAGCATCCAAAGAAATACCGCGAAAATGAGAAAATGACTTTTGAAAAAATGATTTTTTCGAACTTTCGAGGCAGGGCATAGACGGAAAGATGTTTTCATAAAGACAGGAGGAGGCAGAATGCTCCGATGTTGGCCACATTTACCGAAGGTTAGTGATGAAACATTACGTATCTGTGCCTGCATTTATGTGTGTACTATAAGTTATACTTTGAACATCATGGCAACGTTTAAAACATTCGCGACTAACTTATTCACCAGCTGTTCACTTCTAAGGGTAAACACCAAAAGTGCCTGGAGGCCACATGTTTCAACATAGTCGAAATCTTGCAAAGAGTTTCCTCAATTATAAAGTTAACAATGCATTTGCCAGAGCCTGATCATAACTGGATTACTACAGGCAGGAAAATAATTACATATATGAAGTAACAAAAGACTAGAAAACGACAGGTTTCCCGAATTCCCTTCTGGGAAATGAAAAAGATACTGTGTTTTACCGAGCTATTTGCAGGTCAGCAGAAAGCGCAAGGTCTATTATTGAAAGATCTTACTAGGAAAGACGAATTAAGCCATACGTGGGAAATATGTGATGAAAACGTATCTTCCTACTTCAAGGGGAAAAATAAAGTTGAAATCTCCCAGAATCGTAGCAGCAGGGACAAGAGACAGAAAGAGGCAGTTGCCTCAGGAAGATAGTATATAGGGGAGCCAAAAAGGTTGGCATGATGCTGCTGCTGAAGTAGGATTGGTACCACGGCAAGTAATTTAATAAAATCGCGATATACAGTGGGCAAAAAAAGTATTTACACATATACAATTTTTTGCATAAATAAACGTGTAAAGCAATTGTGAAATATTTTTAGCCATTGATTACTCCTACAATAAACACCCACGCACACGCTTTTTCTTTTAATAATCGGAAGAAATGTATTTATAACAAATGAAAATCTTATTTTTTCATGCCAAAAAGTATTTGCACACTAGTAAAGATAAACAAAAACAAGAAACTTTCCAAATGTTGCGATTACTTAGTATGCATGATTTTTGCTTCCATTACAGCTTGTAATCGCATGGGCATTTATTCTACTAATTTTCTAGTTCTTTCTACACTGATCTGGAGCCATTGTTTTGCTGATTACTTGCCTAAGTTCTGTTTCGTTGTAAAGTTTCCTTTAACTCACCTACAAATCCAACAAATGCCACAAATTCTCAATAAGGTGAAGTCTAGCGATTTTGTGGCTGTTTTCAGTTTCTTTTTCACTTTATAAAGCAACCACGACATTAATAGTTTGGTTGCATGTTTAGGCAGTTGTCTTGTTGAAAGTATAATAAAACGAATCTGCAATTCGCAATATAGATTCACTGGCCAATAAATTACCTTGCAATATATCAACATATTGTCCAACCTTCAATAGAGGCCATATTGCAAACTCCATAAAAAGCCATGCATCCCCAAATCAGTACATGACCACCGTAATGTTTTACAGTTAGTCTTAAATTTTTGTTCCAAGTAAAGAGTTTTACTTTCGCCATACATATTTCTTTCCATATGAACCGAAAATATTAAGCTTGCTTACGTACGAAAATACCACATTTTTCCAAATTCTGCTGGTTTGCTGACATAGGCTTTGGCAAACTCAAGTCCTTTCTTCCTATTTGTTTCACTGATACAAGGCTTTTTTTTCTGCGTGTTCTGCTTCGGATATGTGCATCGTGAAAAATGTTACAAATAGTTTGAGCACTTACTATGGTCCCCGATGTTGAAGCGACATCAATAGTCAATTTTATAGCATTTACGGAGGGAGTTTTTGATGCTTTCCTAATGAATGATATCCCTCCGCCGTCTTCATTTTGCTTCTTCGGACGCCCAGATCGCAATTTATACTCTGTGCAATCACTCTCTTTTTCCTTTTTTATTACGTGCCGAACACTAGAAAAGCTGAACTTTAACTTCTTACCAATTTTGCGATACCTGCAAAGGAAAACTCGCATTTTTTCAGAGCCATGACAGCTGAAACTAACTAAATTTGCCGCTCTAAAGATATTATAACATGTCTTTCAAACAGTGCTAGATTTTCATTTGTTGTCGATTTGCGTAATGTAATGTTTAACTGCTTTAAAACAAAGCGTTGTTTTGTGTGCAGATACTTTTTTGGCATGGAAAATTAAGATTTCCAGTTCTATATGTGTATTTCTTTTAGTAATACAAGTTAGTAAAATCATGCAATGCATTGATTATGATACGCTTTCCAACATACCAGAAATCATTACTCAATTTATGAGGATAATGGCTGTGGAATAAATCTCGCTCCTGTGCCCTGACCTTTGACCCCATTTCGATGATATTAAACAGAATTGGTTCAGTATAACTCCGGAACAACACGGAAACGTTTTGTCGTAATCGAAGCATCTTTACGTAAGTTATGACGCACAAGGACAATGGAATGAATTCCGCTCCTACGTAAGTTATGACGCACAAGAACAATGGAATGAATTCTGCTCCTATGTCCAGACCTTTGACCCCAGCAGTTCACCCATTTTCTGTAGGGCTCGTCCCCGGGAGGTCCCCTAGCACATACTAAAATTTCATCGAAATCGAACCCTTTTTTATTAAAGTTATTACGCATAAAGGCAACGGAATGGATCCCTCTCCAATGTCCTGACCTTTTACCCCATTTCACTCATTTTCAATAGGGTTCGTCCCCAGTTGATCCCCTATCATATACTGACATTTCATTGAAATCGAAACATTTTTACTCGAGTTATGGCGCATAAGGGCATTAGAATGGATCCAGCTCCGATGTCCTGACCTTTGACCCCATTTCACCCATTTTCAATTGGGTTCGTCCCCAATTGATCCCCTATCATATACTGACATTTCATCGAAATCGAAGCATTTTTTTCTCAAGTTATGGCGCAGGGCAATGGAATAGATCCCGCTCCGCTGTCCTGAACGACCTTTGACCCTATTTCACCCATTTTCAAAAGGGTTCGTCCTCAGGTGATCCCCTATCATAAACTGAAATTTCATCGAAATCGAACCATTTTTACAAGATATATCACATAAGGGCAACGGAATGGATCCCGCTCCGACGTCCTGACCTTTCACCCTATTTCACCCATTTTCAATAGGGTTCGTTCCCAGGTGATCCCCTATCATATACTGAAATTTCATCGAAATCGAACTATTTTTACAAGTTATGGCGCATAAAGACAACGGAATGGATCCCGCTCCGATGTCCTTACCTTTGACCCCGTTTCACGCATTTTCAACAGGGTTCATTCCCATGCGATCCCCTATCATATACTGAAATTTCAACGAAATCGAACCATATTTACGCAAGTTATGACGCATAAGGGCAATGGAATGGATCCCGCTCCTATGCCGTTAGCTTTGACCCCAGTTCACCCATTTTCAATAGAGTTCGTCCTTATGTGGTCCCTTACCACATACCAAAATTTCACTGAAATCGAACCATATTTACGCAAGTAATGACGCATAAGGGCAATGGAATGAATCCCGTTCCTATGTCGTGACCTTTAACCCCATTAACTCAATTTTCAACAGGGTTCGTCCCCAGGTGTTTCCCTACCACATACTAAAATTTCATAGAAATCGAATGATTTTTACGCGAGTTATCGTGAGGACAGACGGACAAAGTTGGAACATATACGCTTCTTCAACCTACGGTTCGAAAGCGTAAAAAAAGAAACACGTTTACGGATGTTTATTGTACAAGTAATCCAATGGTTAAAAATATTTAGTCACAATTGTTTTGCACGTTTATTTATGCACAGTAATGTACTGTATGGGTGCTAATGTTTTTTTTGTCCACTGAATACTTTGAGGTAAATTTTTTTGAAACTCAATGTGTGTGTGTGAATCTCTTTTTCTTTCATTTTTTCTTTTTTTTTATATTTTTTGTTTGGGAGTTTAAAGACCACGATGAGCAAAGCTAAGACCTATAGGCTGTCGTCCGCCCAAAATTTGTTGCCACTGGTTCCAAAATTTGCGACAACTGACCCATTCAAATGGATGCTCAGAATCCAGCACCTCAGATCTCTCAGCCACCGGGAAGGAGATGAATATTCTAATTGTGTTTCTAATCTGGCATTTTGTTAGGTGCAATGTTGTTTTGGTGGTCCTTGATTCCGACGGGGCACTGATTGGTAACATACACCGAGGGATCACTGAATTATGACCACCCCATCAAAAGTGGATGCAGCCCGTTGACCACGTGATTTCCGAGTGGGGCGCGACCTACGTAGCTCATACATATAATGTATGAGTGGAGCAGTAGTAGGTGGTAAAAATAGGAGCGTGATGGATAAACGGAAGTATTTATCGGATTTTGAGAAAGGACAGATTGTGGGAGCTTTGAGAGCAGGTGGCACGATTTCTCAAATGGCTGAACTGGCTGGTTGTTCGCAAGCCACCGTAGTTAAAGTGTATCAGGACTTGCGTGAAATATGGCCAGACAAGGACCCTGAGGCAGAACTCAATGTGTCGCACTCTCACACGTATGGACTATAACACTAGACGACCCCGAAGACATCCTCTCCTAACCACGGTTCATCAGCGCAAAGGACTCACCTGGTGCAAAGTTCATGCAAATTGGACGCCAGTATATTGAAAAAAAAGTGTGCTAGTCAGACGAGTCGCCATTTTTACTCCACTACATGGATAGTCGTGCACGTATTTGGCACAAACAATATGAGTTACTCGATTCATCCTGCATGGTCTTCACAGTGCAAGCCGGTAGAAGCAGTTGCATGGTGTGGGGCATGTTTACCTGGCAGAAACTTGAACCTCTGGTGCATGTGGAACAGCGTATAACTGGCTCCCACTATCGTGAATTGCTTGCTTACTCTGTACAGCCAGCAGTGTTGCACTTTTTCCCGAATGGCGACGCGTTCTTCCAAGATGATAATACGTCGAGGCCCAGGTCAAATATTTTGCAGGAATGGTTTGAGGAACTCAGTTCAGACTTCTAGCATATCGGTTGGCTTCTGAACTCACACCCCGATATCGATATTATAGAGCACATATGGGAGACTTTGCAGCGGCATATTAGGCTTCTGCATACACCAATAACCTCCATACGTGCACTGAATGCCGCATTTTTTTCTGATTCGAGATTTAACAACCACCGTGAGCAACTCAAAGGGTTATAAGCAGTCACCCGCCCCTTATTTAGGGTCACTTGTTCAAGGGAAGGAAGAGCGCCACTGTCGTAAGACAAAAACAAGGCCCATGCCTCACCGGTATTCGAAGCCAGACTCATCTCGGACGAATGGTCATAAGCCATCGCTTAGACCACTGTGCCACTGGGGCGCAAATATCGCATTACATACAGCTAAGTTGGAAATACCTCCCAACTACTTCCGGCGTCGATGCCACGTCGGATAGCTGCTGTACTGAGAGCGAAAGGAGGACCTACGAAGTATTAGGTAGGTGGTCATAATTCAGTGATCAGTCAGTGTATGTTGAATCGATGCCACGTCGGATAGCTGCTGTACTGAGGGCAAAAGAAAGACCTACGAAGTATTAGGTAGGTGGTCATAAATCAGTGATCAGTCAGTGTATGTTGAATCGATGCCACGTCGGATAGCTGCTGTACTGAGAGCGAAAGGAGGACCTACGAAGTATTAGGTAGGTGGTCATAATTCAGTGATCACTTAGTGTATATTGAATCGATGCCACGTCGGATAGCTGCTGTACTGAGGGCAAAAGAAAGACCTACGAAGTATTAGGTAGGTGGTCATAATTCAGTGATCAGTCAGTGTATGTTGAATCGATGCCAAGTCGGATAGCTGCTGTACTGAGGGCAAAAGAAAGACCTACGAAGTATTAGGTAGGTGGTCATAATTCAGTGATCAGTCAGTGTATGTTGAATCGATGCCACGTCGGATAGCTGCTGTGCTGAGGGCAAAAGAAAGACCTACGAAGTATTAGGTAGGTGGTCATAATTCAGTGATCAGTCAGTGTATGTTGAATCGATGCCAAGTCGGATAGCTGCTGTACTGAGGGCAAAAGAAAGACCTACGAAGTATTAGGTAGGTGGTCATAATTCAGTGATCAGTCAGTGTATGTTGAATCGATGCCAAGTCGGATAGCTGCTGTACTGAGGGCAAAAGAAAGACCTACGAAGTATTAGGTAGGTGGTCATAATTCAGTGATCAGTCAGTGTATGTTGAATCGATGCCACGTTGGATAGCTGCTGTGCTGAGGGCAAAAGAAGGACCTACGAAGTATTAGGTAGGTGGTCATAATTCAGTGATCAATTAGTGTATATTGAATCGATGCCACGTCGGATAGCTGCTGTACTGAGGGCAAAAGAAGGACCTACGAAGTATTAGGTAGGTGGTCATAATTCAGTGATCACTTAGTGTATATTGAATCGATGCCACGTCGGATAGCTGCTGTACTGAGGGCAAAAGAAAGACCTACGAAGTATTAGGTAGGTGGTCATAATTCAGTGATCACTCAGTGTATGTTGAATCGATGCCACGTCGGATAGCTGCTGTGCTGAGGGCAAAAGAAGGACCTACGAAGTATTAGGTAGGTGGTCATAATTCAGTGATCACTTAGTGTATATTGAATCGATGCCACGTCGGATAGCTGCTGTGCTGAGGGCAAAAGAAGGACCTACGAAGTATTAGGTAGGTGGTCATAATTCAGTGATCACTTAGTGTATATTGAATCGATGCCACGTCGGATAGCTGCTGTACTGAGGGCAAAAGAAGGACCTACGAAGTATTAGGTAGGTGGTCATAATTCAGTGATCACTTAGTGTATATTGAATCGATGCCACGTCGGATAGCTGCTGTACTGAGGGCAAAAGAAAGACCTACGAAGTATTAGGTAGGTGGTCATAATTCAGTGATCACTCAGTGTATGTTGAATCGATGCCACGTCGGATAGCTGCTGTGCTGAGGGCAAAAGAAGGACCTACGAAGTATTAGGTAGGTGGTCATAATTCAGTGATCACTTAGTGTATATTGAATCGATGCCACGTCGGATAGCTGCTGTGCTGAGGGCAAAAGAAAGACCTACGAAGTATTAGGTAGGTGGTCATAATTCAGTGATCACTCAGTGTATGTTGAATCGATGCCACGTCGGATAGCTGCTGTACTGAGGGCAAAAGAAAGACCTACGAAGTATTAGGTAGGTGGTCATAATTCAGTGATCACTCAGTGTATGTTGAATCGATGCCACGTCGGATAGCTGCTGTACTGAGGGCAAAAGAAAGACCTACGAAGTATTAGGTAGGTGGTCATAATTCAGTGATCACTCAGTGTATGTTGAATCGATGCCACGTCGGATAGCTGCTGTGCTGAGGGCAAAAGAAGGACCTACGAAGTATTAGGTAGGTGGTCATAATTCAGTGATCACTTAGTGTATATTGAATCGATGCCACGTCGGATAGCTGCTGTACTGAGGGCAAAAGAAAGACCTACGAAGTATTAGGTAGGTGGTCATAATTCAGTGATCACTTAGTGTATATTGAATCGATGCCACGTCGGATAGCTGCTGTACTGAGGGCAAAAGAAAGACCTACGAAGTATTAGGTAGGTGGTCATAATTCAGTGATCACTCAGTGTATGTTGAATCGATGCCACGTCGGATAGCTGCTGTGCTGAGGGCAAAAGAAGGACCTACGAAGTATTAGGTAGGTGGTCATAATTCAGTGATCACTTAGTGTATATTGAATCGATGCCACGTCGGATAGCTGCTGTGCTGAGGGCGAAAAGAAGGACCTACGAAGTATTAGGTAGGTGGTCATAATTCAGTGATCACTTAGTGTATATTGAATCGATGCCACGTCGGATAGCTGCTGTACTGAGGGCAAAAGAAGGACCTACGAAGTATTAGGTAGGTGGTCATAATTCAGTGATCACTTAGTGTATATTGAATCGATGCCACGTCGGATAGCTGCTGTACTGAGGGCAAAAGAAAGACCTACGAAGTATTAGGTAGGTGGTCATAATTCAGTGATCACTCAGTGTATGTTGAATCGATGCCACGTCGGATAGCTGCTGTACTGAGGGCGAAAAGAGGACCTACGAAGTATTAGGTAGGTGGTCATAATTCAGTGATCACTTAGTGTATATTGAATCGATGCCACGTCGGATAGCTGCTGTACTGAGGGCAAAAGAAAGACCTACGAAGTATTAGGTAGGTGGTCATAATTCAGTGATCACTCAGTGTATGTTGAATCGATGCCACGTCGGATAGCTGCTGTACTGAGGGCAAAAGAAAGACCTACGAAGTATTAGGTAGGTGGTCATAATTCAGTGATCACTCAGTGTATGTTGAATCGATGCCACGTCGGATAGCTGCTGTACTGAGGGCAAAAGAAAGACCTACGAAGTATTAGGTAGGTGGTCATAATTCAGTGATCACTCAGTGTATGTTGAATCGATGCCACGTCGGATAGCTGCTGTACTGAGGGCAAAAGAAAGACCTACGAAGTATTAGGTAGGTGGTCATAATTCAGTGATCACTCAGTGTATGTTGAATCGATGCCACGTCGGATAGCTGCTGTGCTGAGGGCAAAAGAAGGACCTACGAAGTATTAGGTAGGTGGTCATAATTCAGTGATCACTTAGTGTATATTGAATCGATGCCACGTCGGATAGCTGCTGTACTGAGGGCAAAAGAAAGACCTACGAAGTATTAGGTAGGTGGTCATAATTCAGTGATCACTCAGTGTATGTTGAATCGATGCCACGTCGGATAGCTGCTGTACTGAGGGCAAAAGAAAGACCTACGAAGTATTAGGTAGGTGGTCATAATTCAGTGATCACTCAGTGTATGTTGAATCGATGCCACGTCGGATAGCTGCTGTACTGAGGGCAAAAGAAAGACCTACGAAGTATTAGGTAGGTGGTCATAATTCAGTGATCAGTCAGTGTATGTTGAATCGATGCCACGTCGGATAGCTGCTGTGCTGAGGGCAAAAGAAGGACCTACGAAGTATTAGGTAGGTGGTCATAATTCAGTGATCACTTAGTGTATATTGAATCGATGCCACGTCGGATAGCTGCTGTACTGAGGGCGAAAGGAGGACCTACGAAGTATTAGGTAGGTGGTCATAATTCAGTGATCACTTAGTGTATATTGAATCGATGCCACGTCGGATAGCTGCTGTACTGAGGGCAAAAGAAAGACCTACGAAGTATTAGGTAGGTGGTCATAATTCAGTGATCACTCAGTGTATGTTGAATCGATGCCACGTCGGATAGCTGCTGTGCTGAGGGCAAAAGAAGGACCTACGAAGTATTAGGTAGGTGGTCATAATTCAGTGATCACTTAGTGTATATTGAATCGATGCCACGTCGGATAGCTGCTGTGCTGAGGGCAAAAGAAGGACCTACGAAGTATTAGGTAGGTGGTCATAATTCAGTGATCACTTAGTGTATATTGAATCGATGCCACGTCGGATAGCTGCTGTACTGAGGGCAAAAGAAAGACCTACGAAGTATTAGGTAGGTGGTCATAATTCAGTGATCACTTAGTGTATATTGAATCGATGCCACGTCGGATAGCTGCTGTACTGAGGGCAAAAGAAAGACCTACGAAGTATTAGGTAGGTGGTCATAATTCAGTGATCACTCAGTGTATGTTGAATCGATGCCACGTCGGATAGCTGCTGTGCTGAGGGCAAAAGAAGGACCTACGAAGTATTAGGTAGGTGGTCATAATTCAGTGATCACTTAGTGTATATTGAATCGATGCCACGTCGGATAGCTGCTGTACTGAGGGCGAAAGGAGGACCTACGAAGTATTAGGTAGGTGGTCATAATTCAGTGATCACTTAGTGTATATTGAATCGATGCCACGTCGGATAGCTGCTGTACTGAGGGCGAAAGGAGGACCTACGAAGTATTAGGTAGGTGGTCATAATTCAGTGATCACTCAGTGTATATTGAATCGATGCCACGTCGGATAGCTGCTGTACTGAGGGCAAAAGAAAGACCTACGAAGTATTAGGTAGGTGGTCATAATTCAGTGATCAGTCAGTGTATGTTGAATCGATGCCACGTCGGATAGCTGCTGTGCACTGAGGGCAAAAGAAGGACCTACGAAGTATTAGGTAGGTGGTCATAATTCAGTGATCACTTAGTGTATATTGAATCGATGCCACGTCGGATAGCTGCTGTACTGAGGGCAAAAGAAAGACCTACGAAGTATTAGGTAGGTGGTCATAATTCAGTGATCAGTCAGTGTATGTTGAATCGATGCCACGTCGGATAGCTGCTGTACTGAGGGCAAAAGAAAGACCTACGAAGTATTAGGTAGGTGGTCATAATTCAGTGATCACTCAGTGTATGTTGAATCGATGCCACGTCGGATAGCTGCTGTGCTGAGGGCAAAAGAAGGACCTACGAAGTATTAGGTAGGTGGTCATAATTCAGTGATCACTTAGTGTATATTGAATCGATGCCACGTCGGATAGCTGCTGTACTGAGGGCAAAAGAAAGACCTACGAAGTATTAGGTAGGTGGTCATAATTCAGTGATCACTCAGTGTATGTTGAATCGATGCCACGTCGGATAGCTGCTGTACTGAGGGCAAAAGAAAGACCTACGAAGTATTAGGTAGGTGGTCATAATTCAGTGATCAGTCAGTGTATGTTGAATCGATGCCACGTCGGATAGCTGCTGTACTGAGTGGAGAAAGGAGGACCTACGAAATATTAGGTAGGTGGTCATAATTCAGTGATCAGTCAGTGTATGTTGAATCGATGCCACACCAGATAGCTGCTGTACAGAGCGCGAAAGGAGGACCTTAGATGTACTATGTCATCATCATCATCATTGTCAACCATTATCAATCCGCTGCTGGACGAAGGTCTCCCCAAGTTTCCTCCACAACGGTCTGTCTTGTGCCAGTCTCCTCCATGTCACCCCTGCATACTTTCGAATTTCATCCACCCATCTCCCATGTGGTCTTCTTCTGGGTCTTTTCCTGTCCCTTGGAATCCAATCTAAAATTTCGGCTGTCCATCGATGATCTGTCCTTCTGGCAGTATGTCCAGCCCATTGCCATTTCAGGGATTTAACTCTGATCATGATGTCTTCCACTCTTGTCATTTTTCGGATCCACGTGTTCCTCTTCTTATCTCTCCTGGTTACACCAAGTATGCACCTCTCCATGCTTCTTTGAGTTGTCTGCAGCCTTTGCATGTCTCTTTTAGTTAAGGTCCACGTCTCTGCACCATACGTAAGCACTGGAAGGATGCATTGATCAAACACTTTTCTTTTAAGACATAATGGCATATTGCCCTTGAAAATTATGCTGTTTCTTCCAAAAGCTCTCCAGGCAAGTTTTGTACGCCGATTAATTTCTTCATCAATGTGACCCTCACTTGATATCTGCTGTCCAAGATAAACGTACGTGTCTGTTATCTCCAGCTTTTCTCCATCAATCGATAAATCTTCATTTCTTAAAAAGCATTGAACATCACTTTTGTCTTCTGAAAGTTCATTTTTAATCCCACTTCTTTACTCTTGTCAGCAAGTTCCTGGATCATACTCTGCAGCTCTGATGGGGTAGTTGCAAAAATGACTACGTCATCAGCAAAACGAAGGTGGGTTAGATAATCTCCATTAATCTTCATCCCCTTGTTTTCCCAGCTCAGCGACTGAAAAACACCCTCCAATGTGGCATTAAAGAGCTTCGGAGATATGGTGTCACCTTGTCTCACTCCCTTTCCAATTTTTACGTGTGTTGTATTTTCAAACAGCCTAAACTTTGCACTTGCAGTTTCATAGATGTTATTAATAATATTAATGTATGCATCTTCAATACCGCAGGTTTTCAGAGCCATTGTAACTGCTGATGGTTTCACCGAATCAAAGGCTTTTTCATAATCGATAAAAGCCATGCACAATGGAAGTTCATATTCCCTCGCTCTTTCAATTAGTTCTCTCAGTACGTGGATATGATCTATTGTGCTGTAGCCACTCCTGAATCCAGCTTGTTCTCTCGGTTGAGCCATGTCCAGTGTTACCTTCAAGCGGTGTGAAAGAACTTTAGTGAAGATTTTATAAACTACTAATAGGAGGCTGATAGGTCTGTAGTTTCCGAGATCCTCAATGTCACCTTTCTTATGTAGCAGGATCATTGTAGCGGTGTTCCCATCCTCAGGGTCACCTTTCTTATGTAGCAGGATCATTGTAGCGGTGTTCCCATCCTCAGGAATCTTCCCTTCATTAAGGCATAGAGTGAAAATTTGGGCGAGTACTGTTTCGATTTCTCCACTTGCTTCTTGTATGATGTCTACAGTAATTCCATCTTCTCCTGGAGCTTTTCCCCGCTTCATGTTCTTGATTGCATGTGCAACTTCCGCTGGAAGGACTGGAGGAACTCTGGTACTGGTATCTTTCATGATGTCTGGGGTGCATGTATCATCCCTTTCATATAATTTGGAGTAGAAATCTTTCACTCTTGTCAAAATTTCGCCTCTATTTCTTGTTACAGAACCATCTTCTTTTCTCAGTGCCATAATTTGTTTTCTTTCCTTACTGAGATGTCCCTTTGCTATCTTTAGGCTTTGGTTGTTTTCAATTGCTTTCCTCACTACTTCACAGTTGAATTTTCTTACGTCTTCAGTGATACTTTTTCTTACTGTCTTGCATAGCTCTATATATTCCACTTTGGAAGTCACATCTTCTTTAGTTGTCCTTATCTCTCTTCTTTTTTGCATCAACATTTTCGTTTTTCCTGATAATGTATTTACATGCAACTTGTTCTTAGACCCAGCTAATTTTGTTACTGTTTCCATAAGAGCTTTGGTTACTTTTCTGTTAACTTCAGAGATGTCCACTTCTTCCGATGTTAGGCCTTCTAAAGCAGAGAACCTGTTCTTCAGTTCCAACTTGAAGGTATTATGGTGTTTTTTAAGGTTGGTTATGTCAATAGATTTTGTTTGTCTTATGAGCTTGCCACGTTCAAGTTTAGTGTTGAGGTGCATCTTACATCTCACCAATCTATGGTCACTACCTGTGTTGAACTTGTTTAGCACACTGCAGTCTTCTATGACGAATTTTTTGTTACACATAATAAAATCAATTTCACTTGTCGTCCCATTTGGATGTCTCCATGTCCATTTCCTGTGTGGCTTTTTCTTGAAGAAGGAGTTCAAGATGAAAAAACCCTTCTGCCTCTGCAAACTCAACGAGAGTATTTCCACGCTGGTTTCTGTTGCCGTGACCGAATTTACCTACTGAAGTTTCATTCTGTTGCCGTTGCCCTATTTTTGCATTGAAATCTCCCATAATTATTTTCAAGTGCTGCTTACCTTTATTATTTAGATGACAAATTTCCTCAAAAAATTCTTCAATTTCTTCTTCAGGATGACTTGTGGTGGGTGCATAAGTTTGAACAATCTGAGCCTGGTATCTTTTCGAGAGTTGGATAACAAGTCGTGCAGCTCTGTCAGAGGAACTTTCAACTTCTACAACTTTATCCTTCAGTTTCTTGTTTATTATAAATCCAACACCACTAGTTCTGCCAGTATCTGTCCCACGATAGTAGAAGAGATGTCCACTTTTCAGTTCGATGAGCTCTTCTCCTTTTCTCCTTACCTCACTTAGCCCCACGATGTCCCACTTGATCCTTTGTAGTTCCACTTCCAATTCAAGAAGCCTTGAATCAGAAGATAGGGAGCGTCCATTGTAAGTAGCCAAGGTCAGCATCAGATGGCAGCCTAGTCCGGTATATATCAGTCCTAAAAGTAAATATTTATTAGACTACGGCGGCGGTAATAGTAAGTACAGGGTGTCCCACTCGCTACCGAACCCGGCATTTCTTTAATAGTATTAACACCAATGAAGATATTGCAACAAAATGTGAAGTGGACTTACCTCATTTCGTGCGAAATGTGATGACATCACAACATGTGCTGGAAGTGGCCAGCATTTGATCTGTTTTCTTAGAATAACCTGTGCTATGAAGAATACTTTTAACAGATTTTCTACTTTTCTATTATTCAAAATTCTTCCGTCGGAGAAATCTGCGTATATTTTTATTTGAAAGAGTTTTTCGATTATAAAAGTTCTTCAGGCAAAAACTTTTATGATAGGATACTCTTCATTATGAGGAGCATTTTGCACTCGTTTTTATTATGAGGTGTATTTTGCACACGTTTTCTTCTTTAAGGAACGCATAGCTTTCCCTGTAGGAGCATAAAGTTATATTACGTTTTCTTCTGTATCTTTTTTACTCTTTCCAACCGTAGGTTGAAGAAGCGTATATGCTCCAGCTTTTTTCGTCCGTCTGTCCGTCCGTCCGCCTGTCGGCTCGATAACTCATGTAAAAATGGTTCGATTTCGATGAAATTTTAGTATGTGGTAGGGGACCACCAGGGGACGAACCCTATTGAAAATGGGTGTAGTGGGTTCAAAGGTCACGCCATAAGAGCGGGATCCATTTCATTGCCTTTATGCGTCATAACATGCGTAAATATGGTTCGATTTCGATGAAATGTCAGTATGTGGTAGGGAACCACCAGGGCACGAATCCTATTGAAAATTGGAAAATTGGGGTCAAAGGTCAGGCAGGGCATAAGAGCGGGATTTATTCCATTGCCCTTATGCGTCATAACTTGCGTAAAAATGGTTCGATTTCGATGAAATTTTAGTATGTAGTAGGGAACTACCTGGGCACGAACCCTATTGAAAATTGGCAAATCGGGGTCAAAGGTCAGGCAGGGCATAAGAGCGGGATTTATTCCATTGCCCTTGCGCATCATAACGTGCGTAAAAATGGTTCGATTTCGATGAAATTTTGGTATGTGGTGAGGAACCACGTGGAAACGAAACCTATTGAAAATGGGTGGAATGGGGTCAAAGGTCAGGACATAAAAGCGGGATCCATTTCATTGCCTTTATGCGTCATGACATGCGTAAATATGGTTCGATTTCGATGAAATTTTAGTATGTTGTAGGAAACCACTGGGCACGAACCCTATTGAAAATGGGCGAAACACGGTCAAAGGTCAGGCAGGACATAAGAGCGGGATTTGTTCCATTGCCCTTGCGCATCATAACTTACCAAAAAATGTTTAGATTGCGATAAAACGTTATCATGTTGTTCCAGAGGTATAGTGAACCGGTTCTGTTGAATATCAACGAAATAGGGGTCAAAGGTCATTGCACAAAAGCAAGATTTATTCCACAGCCATTATTCTCATAACTTGCGTAAAACTGCTTCTATTGCGACAAAACTTTAGTATGTTATTCTTGAGTTGTACTGAACCGGTTCTGTTGAATATCATCGAAATGGGGTCAAAGGTCAGGACACAGGAGCGATATTTATTCCACAGCCATAATCCTCATAACTTGAGTAATAATTTCTGGTATGTTGGAAAGCGTATCATAATCAATGCATTGCATGATTTTACTAACTTGTTTTATAATTGTCTAGCTTTCTAGTTCTCCTGTTTTTTTTGTAATTTACCTTCATTTTTTAGGTTATAATCACAAGCCTGATGAGCAACGCCTGTTTATTGACTCCTCCAAACTAAGTCTGAAAGCTAAGCTGTACTTCTTCGTAATAGGAATTCTTTGTCATCTATTCCCATAATGTATTCCACTCAAATGAAGGAATCTGACGAAAATATGAAGATACACTGGTGTCTAAAACCTAAGGGTGAACACTATTTCAAAAGGTTACAACCACAAAATTAAACGCAACAGCTTGTGGTAATTTTCATAACTGGAGACGTTGAAACCGGTGGACATGCAAAATGTCGAATCGTGCGCACAGGGATCACGTGGTATCACTTAAACGGATAAAAGAGAAAAGGGCGCGGTAGGCGTTATTTGTTTGAAGAAAAATCTGGAGGCGAAAACATAAAGGTACGAATGTGTGGTTTACATTATGTCTAAAAGACATCATCTGTACGATTTCACGCTGGGTAGAATAATCGGGAATCTGAAAGAAGGCCGTCTTCTGAGGAAATTTGCCAGGGAGTTTGAAATCACGCACAGTGTGGTGCCCAGGGTCTGGGCAGCGTTTCGAACCAATGAAATGTGTTCCAGACGATTAGGATATATTCGCGTTCCTTTGCTGCTACAGACTGGGAAAGACTGAAAAGAAAAATGGCAAAAAGGATTAGAAAAAGTGACAGAGGAAAAAAGAAAAAGGGAGTGATATGAAAAAGGAAAAGCAAGTGAGTCAGAGAAAGAGAGAGAGTGAAGGATAGAGATTTCAGAAAAATGATCGGCGAAATTGATGCAGAAAGTGATAGGTAAACAGAATGAGCAAATGAGAGAAAAAAAAAGTTCTAGAAATTCTCAAGGTAACTATGTAACAACACACAGTGTTCTTTTGTCAACTATACTCCACAAAATTGTACAGAGAGAAATTGAACATTTAGAATAAATTATCAACGTTTATTCACTATTAAATGTTTTATTAACATCGACTATAGTTTCGCAGAGCGTCTGGCTCGGCATCATCAGGACGAATGGAGCGTAAACATTCAAATCATTGTGACATCATCAGAGTTCTGACGGTCACGGTTTTTGGTGAGTTGTTTCCACGCGCTTGAAAGAAATACCGTAGACGTCATGTCATTGACAAGTCGTGAAGAATATACATAATTATATGTAATTATATGTAAGAAATTGAACATTTTAGATTAAGAAAGACTGAGAAACCCAGACCATACTCAGCGACATCAGGTGTGAAAAAATAATTCCAATCGATTTTTTAGACAAATATAGCAGTACATCATGAAAATTTTCATTTATTTGCATATAAGATTCAAAAATTATTATTCTCAGTCTGACTTCTAGAAGCGGAGTTATTGTGTTCCGAGACAGGCAAAGCGATAAGATCGCGGCTAGGCCTGATTCAATCCCATAAATAAGAACAATATTTACAGTGCGAATTTTGGAAGCAGAAACACCTTTTAAGCCAACAGAACGCCGTTTAAAGTTCTAACTTCAGACGTACGCATTTTTTCTAAGTTTTCGTAAATATAATTTAAAATCTGAAAAAGATTTATGAATCTTCACGCTTCTCATCTCATCTCTGAAATTCCTTTCGTGTCGGAAAAAGGAAAAAGTGAACGGCATCATTTTACTTTGCTCCGCTTCTAATCATGTTCAAACAAATCGATTTGATTTCATGACATCAACAGCTCTCCAAAAACTTTAGATACCTCATTTTCTGCGGGTAAGAAATAAATGTCTGCGTGAACAAGTCATGGTTTATTGAATAAATAAAAAGTAGACGTGAATAGCAGCTGAGTAAAAAGGCGTCAAAGCAATAAGCTCATTGTCATTTATTTCTAGGCCATCCTTAAATAGACCTCGTTATCGTGCAGAGAAAAAGGCGAGAGTTAAATTGCTCCATAAAACTTCGAAGAAGGTAGCTCTGTCAATGTCCACAAACAACCTTACATTGTTACTAACTTTTTGTCTTCAGAAACCATTGCGGTAAAAAACCATAAACGGAAATGCCAGCTACTTAAAAAAAGACGCACGTGGTGAAGGTAACAAAGAACAACATGTTTAAAATAAAACTCTTTGTCTATCTATTGGGAATTTTCCAACGAAGCGATGATAATCACTTTGCAAAAAAACAAAAGAAGCGCCATCCCATTTTCACTTATATATATATATATATATATATATATATATATATATATATATAATAAAAACACATTTTCCATTTGTAGCTCAGTTCTTTCGCATCATACGTTTTATTTTTGATCCATTCGAAGAAAAACAATTTGATGACTTTTGTTCCTTTTTGTACAAAAGTAAAACCAAAGTATATAGTACACAATGGAAGTAGATATGGGATAAAAAATATGTACACATGATCCGCAATGTATTTTGCACAGAAAGCGGCTGAATTGATTCAAGCGTGAATAGAAATTCCTTGCATTTGCGTAATATCATTTTGTATTTTGAACTTTTTTGATAGACGCTAGTTTGTCACTTTTTCTGTCTGTCTGTTCACTGGTCTTTGAATACGTTTCCGATATTTTAAATATTATTATAGAAACTACTTTCGCGTCATATACACTATCTACCAACAAGTAATTGGACACCTGCGATAGAAAAGGAAAACGGAGTTTATTCACCTTCAGTAGTTGGTGGAGCCTCCACGAGGGGCGATTACAGCTGCGACTCTCCGGGGCATACCTCAACCAGGCGTAGTACGACGGCTAGCGGTATTTTCTTCCACTCGGCTTGGAGAAGACAGGTCAGTTCCCTCACCGATTTTGGACGGTGGGGGCACCTCTTAAGTCGACGCTCCAACTCGTCCCAGAGGTGCTCGATAGGGTTAAGGTCCGGGCTCTGCGCAGGCCAGTCCATTCGATCAACCCCATTGGCACCATACCAAGCCATGGTGGACCTCGCAACATGACAGGTGGCATTGTCATCCTGAAAGTAACATGGGTCCACCCCGTAAAACTTCCACAACGTAGAAAGCGCATGGTCATCCAAAATGATGCAGTAGGTATCGGTGTTGAGTCTACCAGGAATTACGACTAAGGATCCCCTGACATACCAGAAGAAACACCCCCGCACCATAATTCCACCGCCGTCGAACTTCACAGTTGGCACAATACATTCCGGCACGAGGCGTTCTCTAGGCAGACGCCAAACCCAGACCCTGCCATCCGAACGGTAGAGGGTGAACCTTGATTCGTCCTCCGGAGAACCTGTTTCCACTGTTCAACGGTCCACCGTCGACGTTCTTTGCACCATGTTAGCAGAGCAGCGCGATTGGACTTGGTGATCAAGGGCTTATGGGCGGCAGCACGTCCATGATAACCAAGCAGATGGGCTTCCTTATGTATGGTATTTATCGAAAGAACACTCCCGGAAGCCTGTTAAAACTCCTCGCGGATGTGGCCCATCGATTTGGTGCGGTTCTTCCGAATGTCTCTGGCCAGCACCCATCGGTCTCTAACTCCCAGTTTTGTGGGTCTGTCGGGTCGGGGCACATTCCGACAGTCACCTATCATCTTCCACTTGCCAATCACGTAGGCCACTGTTGATTTTGGGTACTTCAACTCGCTGGATATGTCACGTATGGATCGGCCATTTCTGTGATACCCGACGATTACACCTTTCTCGAAATCAGAGAGCTCCGAACTGCGTAGCATCTTGCATGCGACTGGTTGCGTTGTTGTTTCCCACACGATATTTAACGGCGGCGGCCGTGACGTGTATCAGGACCGCAGATATCGTCGATTGCAGGGGTGTCCAATTACTTGTTGGTAGATAGTATAGTTTCAACTACATTCTGCTTGTTCTGATGAGGAATTTCCGCAGTGTAAATGTGAATTGTTATTTGATTCGAAATCACCTGTTTTGAAAGTCGGAGGGGTAATTGTTATTTTTAGTGAGTTTTTGGCTAATCGTCAGAGACGGAATAGGGTTCGAGTCCTAACGCGTCACTGGTGCTGTGCTTGTCTTTTGGCGCTGGATCTTTCCCTTACCTGGAACAAGTGACTCTGAATTAGGGACGGGAGAATGCAAAGAGCCCTCAGAGTCGTTCGTGGTGGTCATTTAGCCCTCCGCCAATATTTTTTATATCTTATCTGTAGGAAATGATTAAGATTAATTAGATATTTATCGATTTACTTCATGTAACTATTACTCTAAGAATCGTAGACGCACGGCATCTGAGTAATCAGATGCGCGATTTTCTGCCTAATCATCGGAATACGGACGGGACTTAGATGGGGCATAGGCGTCTGCCCCACGTTATCGCCCCCTTCAGAACCAGAGGTCCCTAACTGTTGCCCTAGATACTCACACTGGTCGTTACACTCTGAAATAAAAATGCTAAAAAAACCAAAAAAAAAAAAAAAAAAAAAAAACGTGGCGTAAGTGGTAATCTGTATTAGTGAATAAAATTAGAAAAATGCCAAAATGGGAAAATTATAAAAATTATTAAACGATAAAATTAGAAAAATGCAAAAAAAAAAAAAGTATTTTGCATCGAGCATTCGTAACCAACAACAGAATTATCCGTGCATCTTTTATTTTGCTAGTAACTCTGAGCGGCGCGAAAAGCAGGTTTTCCGTCTGTTGCTAAGTCTTTCTTTCTTTCTTTCTTTCTTTCTTTCTTTTTTTTTTTTTTTTTATAAAAGTCGGATTGCGAAAATATTTGTTTTTCTAATTGAATAGCTGTAACTACGATCAACATAATGTATTTTCCGTTCTTTCAGGTGGATAATTTTACCGTTGGGTGATGTAAGTACGCATTATCATAAAGCTCGTTATACTAACTAAATCTAAACAAAAAAATTATTAAAAAAAAAGGAAAATCTTCAATTTTCATAGAAGTATCTACTATAAATCTAAAACATTTTTCTGCAAGGCAGCTCTCAAATTAATAATTTATTACAGGCTCGAAGTCCCATACTTGCAGAAAAATGCTACATGAATCAACAAATATATCATTATCTTGGGATACTGAAGCCTGTCCTTTAACAAAGTCACGTTCCGAGTCTAGATGCAGAATTTATCAATAATTGAATGCGAAATTTGACATCCGAGACCAACACATCTCGATGCGGTTCAGAGATCAAAAACTATGGACAGACCGTTAGGGAGGATGCCATATTTCAGAAGACACTGATGTACTGCACAGAACAAAAGATGCTTCACAGAAAGCAATTCATTGATATAAGTAGGTTTTGGTCGCTTCATAAATGATTGGAATGGAAAACTCTCAATATGCGATGGGGAAAGGGAACACTGATGTACTGCACAGAACAAAGATACTTCACAGGCACTGATGTACTGCACAGAACAAAAGATGCTTCACAGGCACTGATGTACTGCACAGAACAAAAGATGCTTCCGAGGCACTGATGTACTGCACAGAACAAAAGATGCTTCACAGGAGACACTGATGTACTGCACAGAACAAAAGATGCTTCACAGGCACTGATGTACTGCACAGAACAAAAGATGCTTCACAGGAGGCACTGATGTACTGCACAGAACAAAAGATGCTTCACAGGAGACACTGATGTACTGCACAGAACAAAAGATGCTTCACAAGCACTGATGTACTGCACAGAACAAAAGATGCTTCACAGGAGACACTGATGTACTGCACAGAACAAAAGATGCTTCACAGGAGGCACTGATGTACTGCACAGAACAAATGATGCTTCACAGGAGACACTGATTTACTGCACAGAACAAAAGATGCTTCACAGGAGACACTGATGTACTGCACAGAACAAAAGATGCTTCACAGGCACTGATGTACTGCACAGAACAAAAGATGCTTCCCATGCACTGATGTACTGCACAGAACAAAAGATGCTTCACAGGAGACAAAAGATGCTTCACAGGAGGCACTGATGTACTGCACAGAACAAAGGATGCTTCACAGGAGACACTGATGTACTACACAGAACAAAAGATGACTCACAGGAGACACTGATGTATTGCACAGAACAAGAGATGCTTCACAGGAGACACAGATGTACTGCACAGAACAAAAGATGCTTCACAGGCACTGATGTACTGCACAGAACAAAAGATGCTTCACAGGCACTGATGTACTGCACAAAGCAAAGATGCTTTACAGGCACTGATGTACTGCACAGAACAAAAGATGCTTCACAGGAGACACTGATGTACTGCACAGAACAAAAGATACTTCACAGGAGGCACTGATGTACTGCACAGAACAAAAGATGCTTCACAGGAGACACTGATGTACTGCACAGAACAACACTGATGTACTCACCCAAAACGTAATCTATAGAATTAGGATCAGTGTTCTGAGCAGGCCAGTCTTCCACCTCATTTTCAAGAAACTAGTCCTCTCTGCCACACTGCACGGCGCGTGCAGTGTGGCAGAGAGCTCGATCGAGTTGGAAGAGGTTAGTTATAATACTAATCGAGCCATTACAAAAATTTCCTTCTTTAGCAACGATGGAAACGGCAGAAGAAGAATGCGATTTCTTAACATTTTTTACCATGGCTCTTCTGTTACGTTCCGTCAGTTCGTGTGGCCTTCCTGAACGTCTTCTTTCTTTCTTTCTTTTCTTTTTTTTTTCTGTAGTTGCATCGTCTTACTTATATCTGTTCACGACATCACTTACAGTGGATTTTAGTATGTTTAGTTTAGGTGTAATGCTCGGTATGGAGACGTTACTCAAATGGTATCCTGTGACCAGTGCAAGCTGGAACTCGGAGAGTTCTCGTCCACGCGGCATATCGGCTTGAAAGTTACTGCCAACACGACAGAACATCTCAGCTTTATATACGTACCTCCCCACTCACAGCGCACCTTTCTGCGCAATCGTTCTTTGCACTTATGCAAACATTTAGTAGTGTCCGAATAGTTTTGATAATATAGTGTATATGTGACGTACCTACCTTAGAAGTGACGCACATGTCAAGACGGCAAAGTTGCAGCGATAAACTTCGTCCATGTAATTCAACCGGTAGAACCGTCAACTCCGAAGAAGGCATATATGGGTTCGAATTCCATCACCGGCAAGTGGAAATATTTTCGCTCACGTAAGGTGCACCTGTCTTTATATACACCGTACTATTCAAAATAACTAACTCGTATGTCACCAATAAAACTCTATGGCAAAAAACATAATTCTCAGTTACATAAAGATTAAACGTTTTTTCTGCTATGATGATCTGGCTTTCAATGTACACTGAATGATCACTGAATTATGACCACCCTTATAAAAATGGAGGCGCGGCGTTGACCACGTGATTTCTGAGAGCGCGCGCTTAGGGTGTGTGAGATGACGTCCAGGTAAAATGCTTAAGGAAAATAGGTTTCTTCCTAAAATGATATTTGGTATTTATTTCGATGCACGAGATGCTGCTGCGTAATTTACGCGACAAACATGGCTCAGACTAGCGAATAAAGTACTTAAGCTAAAACTTTCACCATTCTCATTGTGCTGGTGAGCCTAAATAATGCTAATATTTCGCAGCGACACCATGGCCAAGTGGTCAATGGCATAAGCTTCACAGTAATCGTCAGACTTGGCCAAGGTTGGAGTCTGGGACGAGACATTGATGGTGTGTTTGTCTAACTGCAGTGTCTCTTTCGGTTCCTGGAACCAGTGTCTATAAATTAGGGACAAGAGACTGTTCATAGACCTCAAAATTCCTCATGGTGGTCGTAAAACCCCAAATAAGGTATAACAGTTTCATGAAACTTTGTCAACGGTGTCATCGTGTCCGCAACTAGACAAATTCAAGCTTGGTTTTCAATTGTACAGTACATTTTTACGCCATTGAGGTGGGAAATTAATTATGTTTTGTAATAAGGAAATACTATAAATGTTCATATACCTCAAAATTACTCATGGTGTTGGTTAAACCACCGAATAAGATTTCATAGTTTCATGAAACCTTGCCAATGGCGACATCGTGTCCACAGCTAGACAAATTAAAGTTTGTTTTTCAACTGTACTGTACACTGTTACGCCTTTTAGATGGACAATTAATTATGTTTTGTAATAAGGGAACACTGGAAATTGTTGGCCATACCCAGCTTTCTATATGCAAAGATATTTTTCCAATTAATCTATTAAAAATTGGGGTATAGGGTGAAACAAATATTTATAATGTTTGGTTCAAAAACGTTATTTTTTTCCTTTTTTCTCGGGTGTTAATGACCTCCATGAGCAGCTATGAGGGCTGTAACCTGTCGCCAGACCCTAATTTGTAATCACTGGTTTCAGGGGGACAGAGCCATCAGAAGGGCACACATGCTGCCCATGCCTCATCCGCCAATCCAGCCGGGGCCCACCTAAGCCAGAGACATAGATTTCTCGGCGTGATGAATATAAATACATTTACAAAGCGCGAAAAAAAATTGTGCATGACGTGAAACTGGAAAGCACCGGGCAGTTAAATTTTCCTGCCACACAAAGCAATGTTTTTCAACCCATTTCTTAGAAATACAGTTACCATCGAAAAAGAAATCTGCAGTTACACCACCTAGCGGAAATTTTCAGGTTAGAAAAGACTGAAGGTAACTGAAATTTTATAGAGAGAAAAGATGTATCCTATGCGATTCAAGCGTTTTTCCCATCTAAGTTTTAAAAGTAGAAACATAGTTTCTACAAGAATAGGAAGATAATAAAATTGATATCAAATATACCATGTTCTGATAATAGCAACAACATTCCTGTTAAAAGTATTGTTATTCAGATATTTTGCATAGGGTTTTATAAAAAGAGGCTAAAACTTCAACAAAAATATTACTGGACATGCTAGACACAGATCTGGCGAAGATTCATTCTATTGAAAAAAATCCTTAACTTTACATAAAACTAAGGTTTGGGTAGATTACGCCAAGAATCAGTAAGAAAAAAATAAAAATATCCATTTGTTGACGAAAAAATATGATTATTAAAGCGTAAGCTTTCAACACCAACGGGTGCCTTCTTCAGACTTTGCGTGGATAGGTAAGACAAGAGAACTAACTAAACAACAGAATTTTTTTAAAAACCAAACATGAACCGAATATGTTGCGTCGCGTGCGTGCGACAACGAGAGATGTCCACAGAAACGTGCTTATTCCTTTTCTTACTGTTCCTTAACTTTAACTGAAAATTAGAAGCCCTTTATTTATTTTTTGTGAGATATTAATATTTAAATTTACGAAAATTGATGTTCACGCTTCCTCAAGGAAAGAACCAGTGCCGTGATATGTTTATAAAAATCAGACTGAACTTAGCAAATAAATATAATAGGGATAAGTGCTTTGAATGAATGAAATGTTTCATTGAGGAAGGAAGAATTTTCCGTACAATACATATTTTGACAGAGTTATTAAATTTACTTCCGTCAGCAGATTTCTATCTCTTCAAGGAATTGATTTCCGTTTCTCATGTCTGTTGTTATCTGTAGTTTCCACTTCCAGTTATGCGTTGGGGGAGCAACTATTCCGAAACTTTATTCTGAGTATGTAGATACCAACAACAAATTACCTCTGCGATATTTTACCTGGAAAGAGTTTCCCAACTCTGAATGAGTGGAAACCATTACAATCGAAATAAAATCTTTTTCGTCGCCTTCCTATTCTTTACACTGATAATCCATGCGTTTTTCCGGAGGGCAAGTAAGCCTCAGGCAATGCTGGCCGTCGGTTATTAAGCGCTGGACATGTTGTATGAGGAAATATCATCGTCTTTGCAAAAGCAGGCCAGCAGGGCATTAGCCTTATGTCTGCCGTGTGCTCACTTAGAGTGTGGTCCTCAAAGCCACACGGCAAAGTGGAAAGAATAAAATCACCCCCCCTCCCGAAACAATCACTTGCAGAAAAAAAAAAAAGTTAGTAGAGCAGTTGCCCGCTCATGAGTGAAACGTGATTTCGTCTTCTGCTATGAGTAGTCTGAAACGGCATGGAGCGTTCAACACGTTAAGTTATCCCGTAATTAATACAGCGTGGTTAGCTATTTAATTTACGGGAAGATACCGTAGTTCGCGAAGTCTGCCCAAGATGCATTCATAGCGCATTCTTTCAGGTATTGTTTGATATTTCTCTAAAAAGTTCACCTATAATTTTAACCAAAAGCGTTTTGATTTTCTGCAGAAAACACTTTGTGGTGTAACAGCAATTCGCCATCAAGCATCGGAGAAGATATTGTTTCAGAGAGGAAAAAATCTATAACTTTTATGGCTTTTCTACTTACGAAATTTCCGAAAAGTAATACGGATTCAAAAATTTAGTTTACAACTTTTCAAATGAATTGAATAAATAGGAAAATTTGTTTAATATCTGTTAAGAACTAGCACGTTAAATATAAATATGAAATTTTTCTGGATATGAAATGATAGCTACATTTTGCCTGATAGTTTAAAGGAATTAAGTAATAGTTACACAGAACTTTGCCTAATGGTTTAAAAGATCAACGTTTACTTTATCATCTGTAAAACTCTGGTCGTATTTCAGAAAAATTATAAGTTTGCTATATCATTTGAAAGAATAACTAGACATGAAATTGTGGCCTATGATTCACAGCAATTTAAACTAATTTTTGAATGAACAAAAGTGATTCATGTCATATAACTGTGCTTTTAGAACGTTTAACATGATGTTGCGAAAAAATTAGAATAAATATACTCCTTTAAGCAGAAACGACAAACGGCACTTCTTAAACTAACCAAAATCTGCAATTTGAAAAATGGGAATAGAGTGAATAAGTACTTATAGTTTTTTTTTCATTTTGAATCGAAGTGTACCATTTTACATGCAACCTATCAAAGTGACATAGAAAAAGTCTTTCACGTGTAATCCCCGTTACTCGAATAAATCAGCATACATTTAAAAACAAAAAAATGAGGTTGATCTGCTTGTAACTGGAATATTGTGCTTTTTTGAAATAACCTGGTACCACTGTTCTTTTGAAATTTAAGCAAACACTGGAAAAGATATCGAACGTGTGATAAGCTGGATTTGTTGTCCTTAAAGCAAACTCGTTGACAACAAATTAGGCTTGAAATATCTGCTCGGTTTCCTAACGAGATTAAGAGGATGTGTTTATGCAATTAAGATGATTGCAAGAATAGTGTTACGAATGAAAAATCCATGGTGAATAATTGAAACCAAAGACATTAAGAAGAAATAAAACTGCTTTTTGCACAGGAAAGTAGATCAGCAATTTTGACTTCATATTCGCCGTACTCATAACTACGTAAGTAAAAAAAAAACAATCAAATACGATGAAGTATTTCACGGCAGTTTCGCTGCTTTGTGTTTATTTATTACAGTTTCAAGGATTATTAGCAACAGCAGAAACCACATCAAATGCTGGAAGCCTATCTCCATCGCATTCATTGGACAGCCTAGGATCATCAAGTATCGCGTGGTTGAAGCGCTCTCCTCTTTCACAGACACAAGATCATCAAAACTCGGCGGACTCATCATTGCCTGTTGGAACAACAGCAGATTTTGTTTCAACTACCGAAAAGCCGGCTGCTGCATGGACCCGAAAAGCCAAAGTACCGATGCGAATGACAACGGAAACCCCCAGAACAACATATGCACACAGAACTGAGATAGAGCAAGTGCACGACAAGTGGCAGAAATTCGAGAGTTCTGTTAAGAAAATGATTGAATCAAGAATGAAAAAAGCTTTGCCGAGGGTGTTGAGGATTGGCTTGGAAGCTAAGATTTCCGGCAACTGCTCCAAAGGAATTATGGCGCTTGTTATGGGAATTAGAGGAATGAAAAGTTGGGCATTCAGAAGTAAGTCAAATTTTAAAATATTCCCTTTTTGCATTTTTATTGGCACCTATCTTGATAACTGATATTCTTTTATGCTCATCATGAAATTAACCGCGAAATGTTCAGTTTGAAACCAGCTTCATGGTAAATTAATTCATTTTAGAGTTAAGATTATTTAGATTAATTCATTGCTTGTTTGCTGAATAATAGTTTTCAAAAGAACCGATTCATTTTTTTCACAGTTTCTTATAATTATTTTTTAAGCATCTGTACGGAGGTAGAATCATGTGTGGACGGAGACGAACGTGTCGTGTCGCTCTCAACATTTGGCTTCAGTTTGTCACCCAAAATAATATGCTTTTTTTCATTTTTAAATTTCAAAAGCTCATTATTTTTAGCATTTAAATTAAAATTCAGGATAATTAAGTTCTACATTATTCTAATATAAGCGTACCATAGGGAGGTAATTTTTGTCTTAAGATCGATGTGATTAATCAAATCTCATGAGAACGGGATTTACTGAATGACGTGGAGTAATAGAACATGGCTCGATCTCTAAACCTCCGTGCTCAAGCATTATACCCTTTCTAGCCGTACTGCTCGCTCCCGGTGTCTTATGCAATCAGAAGATCCAGAGAGACCCGCCTATTTTATGACATGGCATATCTATCTATCTATCTATCTATCTATCTATCTATCTATCTATCTAATTCTGTAATGAAAAGAAAATCTATCTATCTCTCAAGTAATTCTGTAATGAAAAGAAAAAATACGTATATATGTATTTTTTAATGAAAAAAATACACACACACACACACGCACATTTACGAGTATATATACACAGACACATGCACATATATAAGTATACACACACACACACACACACATGCACATACATATACGAGTAGATATACACACATAGATTACTTGAAATGTTTCGTTTAATCATAACCGTCTCGTTCCTCCCAACTTTTGCATTTTGTGAGTAATTACTCTGATTCAGAATAATTTAGAAGTAATTTACTCTGATTCATGTAAGCAAGTCTGCGTCCATGAGCATCTGGTTAACATTAGGATCAAACTGAATGTTAGATTTTGAAACAGCTATTTCAAACCCAATATTCTTAACCATTGATTCGAAGGGACACATGCTGTATTTCATTATTTCGCAAACGAATACCAAAATCAACAGACATAGAATATTCTCAAATTTATGACTTCCAGCGATATGTTACTTTATCCTGTTCTAAGCTAAGTCGACATCGACCGGTATATTGTTTTACCTGGGAACCTATCCGACTCGACAGGCACCTGTACATTATCTTATCCAGACCCATCCCTACTTGATGATACCAGAGTACTTTCAGTTAAGAACAAGATAAGTTAAATTTTCATCATATATAGCTGTTATAATTCGTATGCATATTTGCAGTTATTGTCTGACTGTCTAGTATAATGACTGCTGTGCACATTTGTAATGATTTCATGCAATTCCATTGCACGAAAACTAATATTTTATACAATGTACTTATGTTTCAGTACAACTAATATTTTGAATAGTGGAAACTATTAAAGCAGTCGACAACTGGTAACTAATTGAGTAGTTTAGTATGATTCATGTAAGCAAATAAATCATGAAATACGGTAGAACTCGCTTAAAATGAGAAGCTGGGGCTCGACTGAAATCCTCGCTAAATCCGGACGCTCGTAAAATCATATCGGGTGAAAAAACGCACCATGTAAACATTCGTCGCAATATACATGTACACACACACACACACACACACACACACATATATATATATATATATATATATATATAGATATTCTGTGTTTAAATATAGAAAAAACTATATGTATTTATATCAAATAACTTAAAAATATTAGGAAAAGGCATACAATGTAACATGATTACCTCGAAACCGCGCTTCTCTGCAAGATTCAGACGTAATCAGTATAATAATAGATTCAACCACTAGTAATTTACCTTCCTAATACAATGCATATTAAAAAAACCAGCTTGAAAATTCTGAAAAGTAAATTGAAATAGTTAAATAACTTACAAATAACAAAAATAAGAACATCTAATGCCTCTTAAGGTTAAAACACACTGGAACCCCGAAGCAATCGTCAGGGAAAGATGTTCGGTGCCCCGGTGCTATAGGTTCAGGTTTCATGAGAGCGCTAAATTTATCATGAGCCAAAAGATATACATCTTAAGTAATTTTGTATCAAATACCTCTTTGGCACTCTGTCTTTCCTAACTGAACCGATTAGTAAAGCAAGAATAACATAATACATTATATTTAACTGACATATAAATTTATAAAACACACCATAACCAAACTTGAGCATTCCGTAACTGCAAGGTTATGTTACATATCCAAGGGTACAATTTTCCACACAAATAGATGGAAAATTACAAATAGACGAACTTTAAGTGTACAATTTTCCACACAAATAGATGGTGGCTCAACAATCTGTTTATCTCCCTTTTAAAAAACATAATTTTATTTTTTCTATATTTAAACACAGAAAATTTGTGTCTAGCCATTACATCAAATTTTCAATAAATTTATTACTTTTTATTTTTGCCTCATTTATATCTGCACCCGTAATCAGAACTGTGGCATCATCCGCAACTAAAATCAAATCCACATTAGGTTCAATGTTAAAAATGTCATTAATATAAATTTAAAAAAGTAATGGGCCCAGAATTGAACCATGCGGTACTCCTATTTCATTAATTAACTTATGCGTTTTTATTTTATTAATCTGTACATACTGTTTTCTGTTATGTAAGTAGTCCTCTAATAAACTATAATATTGATTTCTTATTCCATTATCATACAGCTTATCCAAAAGTATCCCATGATCGACTGCATCAAATGCCTTTCTAAGGTCCAGGAGTATCGCAATGGCTACTAATCACCTTTTTCTATTACTTAAAATGATATTATGAAATGTCAAAATGACTATTCCTGTTGATTTTTCCTTTTGAAACCCATACTGATTTTTATTAATAATATGATATTTCTCAAAAAAGTTACCTACTCTTGTATGTAGTAATTTTTCCGGAAACCTTAGCAAAAAAAAGATAAGTTAGAAATTGGTCTGTAATTATCTATATTATTTCTGGACCCAGTTTCATGTTTTGGAGTTACTTTTGTTGTTTTTAATTCTTCAGGTATTTTTCCAAATTTAATAATCACATTAAATATATGACTGCGAGGTTCAGAAATTATTGTGGAAACCCTTTTAATAGCCGTTGGATGTATTTTATCTGGTCTCACAGACTTTGATTTAATATTTCTACTGCATGCCTCAATTTCTGCTGTTGTGAAATATTCAAAATAAAGCGAATTTTTTAATGTTTCTTGTTAGTAAGTAGTTTCCGATTTTCTTTTATTATTAGTTTTCATTTGATGTTTTATTTCTTTAGGAGCATTTATAAAATAGTAATTGAATTCATTTGCTACAGATTGAGCATCAGAAACCCCCTGACCACTTATAATTAAAGCAATTGTTTCAGTTGTATTTTTTTCCTTCCCAACATCTCATTTATATTTTTCCGAATAATTTCCGTCTATTGTGTATTAAATAGATTGTTACAGTACATTTGTTTATATTTAATTTCTTTATTAACCAAATTTAATTTTTTGAAATTTATTAAATCAGTTGGTTGTCGAGTTGAAAGAAAGTTTTTAAACAATTTATTTTTTATTAATTTTTCTCAATGTTATTTTATTAATCCAAAGTCTTCTTGCCCTTTTAGGATGTGTTACAAATACTTTGGAAAAAATTTATTATAGGCAGCTGTAAATTGATCAAGAAATATACTATATAATTTTTCTGGAGGATCATGTATTGTAATACCATCCCAATTTATTTTTTGGACTAATTCATGAAATTTACCCATATTAACCTCATTCATATCTCTGATTTCATATTTTACTTTAGTTTGGTAAGATACTGATTTTTTATTATGAATTAAATAAGTAGGTAAATGATCACTTTTATCATTATTTTAAACACCAGCATATATGTATTCAGTATCAATGTTAGTTATGCATAAATGCAAAATAGAACTGGAGATTTCATTGAGTCTAGTAAGGAAGTCTATATAATTTTTAAATCCATAAGTAATTATAAGTGTTAATAATCTTTGAGTATTTATATTTATTGAAGCAAGATCTATATTAAGATTCCTCATAATTACACTGGCGGAAAGTGAAAAAAGAACACCAAGAAGGAATTGGCGGACGATCATGAAATTTACATATGTTAATTGGGTCGAGTTTACGTAGGTGTGATGTTAATTCCGGGACCAACCGGTGAGCACTTACGCCACAGCACGGCATAATATGCAAATTATCGTCGGTGGTATTTAAGGAGTACGGCGAAGTGAATGTAATCAGTCGTCGGCGTACGGACACATGCGAAGACCCTGAAGAAGCTGCAATGCCTGGACATTAAAAACGTCTACGATTTCAGCAGTTATCGGACTTTGAGCGAGGTCGTCTAGTCGGACTCCGCGAGGCCGGGTGGTCGTATCGTCGTATTGCGGAGCGAATTGGATGGGAAGTATCGGTGGTGGTACGATGGTGGCGTAGATGGTCCGAGGAACATTCCCACACGAGAAGACGTGGAACTGGTAGTCACAGACGGACTGATGAGCGGACCGATGGGCGCATAAGAAGAGCGGCGTTGTCAAGCAGAACATCCACTGCGACGCAATCCGAGCTGCCGTTGCACCTGAGGTGACTGTGCGAACAATCCGCAACCGTCTACTGGATGCAGGACTACGTGCACGTGTGCCTCTGGCATGTGTATCTCTGACTCAAGCCCACCGTCAGGAACGGCTGCAGTGGTGTCGCCAACGTCTGCACTGGAGAACGCAATGGCAATCTGCCGTGTTCAGCGATGAAAGCAGATTCTGCTTGAGAGCATCCGATGGCCGTATGCGTGTTCGCAGACGCACAGGGGAGCGTCTCCACCCTTCTTGCATCCGCCAGCGACACACAGGGCCTACACCTGGTCTCCTGGTGTGAGGAGCGATCAGCTATCACTCCCATGCACAACTAGTGTTTGTACCGGATACGTTAAACAGCACCTCTTACATCAACAACAACATTCAGCCCGTTGTTGTGCCATTTGTAAGGTCGGTCTATCGTGGTGTTTTCCAGCAAGGTAACGCACGCTCACACACGGCACGTGCAACGCAGCATGCACTTCAGGGTGTGAGACAACTTCCATGGCCTGCACGTTCACCGGATTTGTCCCACATTGAGCACGTGTGGGATTTTATGGGACAACGACTTATCCGGTCTCCACGGCCAGCCACGACCATCCCCGATTTACGCGTCCAGGTTGAGGATGCTTGGAACTCAATACCCCAAACTTACATCCAACATCTGTACGACAGACTCCATGCCAGAATTGCACAGTGTGACGCAGTTCATGGCGGTTCAACCTCGTACTAACCATGTTACATGGAAATGTTATTTTTCAGTTTACCAGCAAATATGGCAAATACAGCTGTATTTTGCCATAATGTTTTGGTCACGTTATCCTCTGTATTCCGTTATTATGCTGTATAAATTTCGTTGGTATCAGACGTCTCCTTCTTGGTGTTCTTTTTTCACTTTCCACCAATGTATTTCAATATTTCTATCTCTATTATATTGATTTAGCTGATTTTGATTTTGTCAAATAATACCATAAGAGAAATAGTATTAATACTAATAAAATTAATACTATAAACAATAATATATTATAATACGTTCCACCTATTCTTAAAGATAATTGAACGCCATTGGCAGTTTTAAAAAGATCTGAAGTTCCAAGGCATTCTGTTATTCAAAAAATGATAAGCTCCAACAGAAAATAAAATGACTAAATCCCTCGCATTAATGACAAAAAGAAATAATAATCATCATCATGCAATTAGGCTTTATTTCGAACGTAAGAGTAATTTCTGAGTCTTTGTGGCGCAGTCGTTGAGACGCGTAGTTTCTGTTGAGCCAACCCAAACAAATAAATTCAAGTATGAAATTCAAGGTCCTCTGTTTCGATGGCCTTCTCGACAAGACCCTCCTAAGCGCAAAGCGAGGAAGAGGTCATCTCCTTCTTTGTCTGAAGAAGAAATTCTTGCTGCGTTTAATTAACTACAGAAGCTTCTTTCCCGCAATCAGCGAAGACGCTAATTAACCTTCGCTTATTTCCTTTCTCTGTTACTTTTAGGAAGCATGAGGGCTAGTCATGTCGGGGGAGGCCCAGAGGTCAACGTCCGTGACTGCCACGGAGATGCCTCAGGTTCGATCCCAGGCGGCTGCGAATGCTCGAACCACTAAATATCCGCAGTGCGTCGGATGGGCACGTTAAGCTGTCAGACCCCGGGTACTTGCCCTCCGATAATAAATAAGGACGTCTTCCTCCCCATTCTACATCGCTTCCGTGTGACTTTCCTATCGGACACCCTAGACCAAATCTCCTAGCTTCCTATTTCTAAGGGTTGTTTAAGACCTAGGGTCAGACATTCCCTTTCTAAAATCCTCTACATATGATCTGATCTGATCTGAGTCATGTCAGGGATTTAGATTTCTCCTTTTTTTTTGTGATTCTTTTTTCATCCTTTGCAAAATTGGTTAGGCAAAATTTAGTTAGTCAGGTTTTTAGCAGGTTTGTTTGCGTTTCTGCCAGGCTTTCTTCTTTTATTTACACAGTCGAGTCACATTATTGTGCTGACCACCTCTTGCCTTTGACGTCAACAGCGCGTAGCCAATGAAAGAAGGCACGTGCCGTGAGATAGACTGAAGGTTATGTAAGGTGTGCTGTAGGCATTTTGAAAACATATTACTCGTTGCTGTCATGGATGAAAGAAGCGATTTATCAGATTTGCAAAAAGGGATGATTACCGGCTTTGGGGCCAAGTGGGAGAACAGCGCAGTTTGTAAAATGTTTGCGTGCTGCTGTGGTGAAAGTGTATCGTGATCGGAGAAATGGCACCATTGCGAATAAGTGACGTAGAAACTACAGCGCACCACGTGCCATTGATATCAGAAGTGAACGTCGGCTTCGAAAGTGCATGAGGGCCGATCGACACACCACAGTGGAACAACTCACTGGCCGAATGAACCAGGGGGCTCCCGGAAGTGTGTCTAAAACGACAGTTCAGCGAAACCTGCTGCGTATGGGACTCCGAGCCGACGGATGGTTACTGCACCAATGCTAACAAAGGTGCATCAGCAGAAAAGGCTTACATTTGGACTGGAATATCGGAATCGGACCTCCGCTGATTGGCAAAGAATTGCCTTTTTCGATTAATCAGGTTTTCTGCTTCATCGAACGGATGGACGGTATAAGGCGAGTTACACAGGAGATCAAACACTCTTCAACCAATGCTGGGAGAACACAGGCTTATGGGATGAGCCTTATGGTCTGGGGAATGTTTTCGTGGCATTCCCTGGGTCCACCCATATCTGTGGAAGGCACTATATGTACCGAATTCATTATGTATCCATCCTTGCGGACCACGTACATCCACACATCCTGATTCTCTTCCTTGGGGCGCATGGGATCTTCCAGCACGACAATGCGACGTGTCACACAGCTAGAAATGTCCGAGAAAGGTTCAAAGAGCATGATGAAGACTTAATCCCAAGACTTAAACCCAATTGAACATCTATAGGACCACATTGATCGTGTTGGTCCCTCTATGGATCCTCCACTAGTGGGCCCAGGTTCATTTCGGACGAATGGCCAGAAGCCAGAGCCTCAGACCACTATGCCACCGCCCAAAGTGATTTGCATAGGTTACCATTTGTATTAACGCAATTGAGTAGCGAAGTTTCAAAATTATGTTCATAATATCATAAGAAATAGGATATTGTATGTTAGTCATAACTCAATCATCGGGAAGTACACAGAAGGAAATGCGCCCTTACGCTTGATATATACAAAATTCTTTGAGAGAGAAAAAGATGAAAGAAAAATACGCAGTTAATAAAAGATTAAAGAAAATTACAGGGATTCTCGTATATGTGTCAAAATAGCAAAGAATGTACTGAAAATTTTGATGTGAGAGTTGTGGAGCAAATCAAGGATAGGAATTAAAATCATCTTTATTTGATATTGATTTAAAAGTGACAACAGCAGGAGTGAGAGAAATAGCACTGTGGACCATGTTGTTTGCGGATGGATAGTGCTATGTGTCAAAAGTAAAAGGGAAGCTAAGGAAACGTTGACAAAATCAAAAAGAGCCTTAGAAGATAAGGGTTGAGGATAGGTTTAGCCAAAACAGTGTATAGGTACTGCACTTAATAAAAAAAAAAAAACTGAAGTTCTTAATGTCTAGGAAAGAGTAAGAGGAATCATATACCCAGGATAGGCGTCGGAGGAAAACTGAAGTAAGTAGCACAGTGCAAGCAGAACGAAACAACTGGAGCAAAACATGAGGTGTTCAGTGTGAAAGAAGAATGGCAGTCGGTGGGGCATACAGGAATTCATGTTGGAGGGGGCTGTATATATATATAGTATACGTACACAATGTGTGTACGTATATGTAGTGTACGCCTATAGTTTATATACGGTTGTGACGTTCGTCGCTCTTAATCTCTTTGGGGCTTTGGGAAGAAGACACTGTAATAGAAGACACTATGTAATTTATTGAACATGTAAAATAATGTTTTTGAATGTTTAATTTGTGACGCACGTCGCTCTTAATCTCTTTGGGGCTTTGGGAAGAAGACACTATGAAATTTTTGAACATGTAAAATAATGTTTTTGAATGTTTAATTTGCGACGTACGTCGCTCTTAATCTCTTTGGAACTTTGGAAAGAAGACACTACGTAATTTTTTGAACATGTAAAATAATGTTTTTGAATGTTTAATTTGTGACGTACGTCGCTCTTAATCTCGTTGGGGCTTTGGGAAGGAGACACTATGTAATTTTTTAAACATGTAAAATAATGTTTTTGAATGTTTATTTTTTGTGACGTACGTCGTTCTTAATCTCCTTGGAGGGGCTTAAGCACTCAAAGCCCCCTCCGTGGGTGCGCCAATGATGCCAGTGAGGTTAAAAGTAGGGTTGTGTATGAGTACAGTACTGATAAAACATGTTTTGAGTGTACCCTAAATTTCGCTGAAATGAAGACGCTGTGATTTTATCAGAAAGTAAAAAATTGGAAATGAGAGGTTAAGATCGACAGTTAATGAAACATAGGTTTCAAAGAAGGTGCAATGCTGCACCGTTGGGCGAGTGGTACGAAGCGGTGGCTTCTTGCGAGATCGGTTTATGTTCGAAACCAAGATAAAGCATGGACAGTGTGTTTATGTGGCGGCACAGGCTCTATCCCTTCCATGGAACCAGGGTTTCGAAATTAGGGACGGGAGGCTGCTTACAGCTGACAGTGGTCGTTAAACCTTCAAACAAAATGTGAAGGTTCTGTAAGGAAGACTGAGCTGCTATGGACAAGTTTCGAGAAGATGCAACAAATGTGCGGAACGTAGATTTATGGGCATTCAGCCACCTGCACTGCAAAATATTTCCTGAAATTCACGAGCCATTTTACGAAATTTTTCTCGCAAATTCACGAAACATATTCTCAACTTTTTCCGTAATTTGACGGAAAAACCTAAATAATACAAATTTTCATAAACGAACTGACAGAAATACAACTTTTTCCGGTTAGTAACGAAAATTTTCCGATTTTAAGAGAAAATCTTTTCCCGGTTAAAAAATAAAAAAAATTCAGATTTTATCGAGAACATTTGTTTTTTCAAGTAAACTTTCCGTGATTCCGTTCGTATATTAACGGGGAAATTATGTCCTCACTTCTTCCTTTTCCACAGAAAGGAAAACTACCTGTAATAAGATCGATTCGCTGGAAAACTTGAGTTAAAGAAGCTCTGATTAACAATTAAATTTCAATCCAACAACTTTTCTGAATGACTTATTATTCACCTCATCGGAAGTTGTAACTTCGAAGGCCCAAAACGCTTTTGTTTGCAACATTTGTAACCTCGTCTGTTGGCTGACCTAATTTTAAGGTTCTGAAAAAGAGACCAAATATTAGGGGCCGTCCATAAAGTACGTCCAAGATTACAGGGGGAGGGGGCTCCTGACAACCGGATCAAATGTCACATGGGGGAGGTTTAGTGATTCTGACGTCCAGCGGCAAAAATGTAGTGGATGGTATTTCTTCGTTTTCTTTTCTCTTTTTTCTTCTTTTAATAGTTAAGAACAGGTATGAAATATTTCAGATTTCTGATGATATTTAGCTAAATAAGAATATTAATATTAAGTTCTCGTATTTGTACTACCACATCTATCGTTTCTTGTAGATGGTATAATCGGGAGTGTTGCAACCTTGAATGCGTGCGTTCATTTGCAGATCTTTATTTCAGAATGATAATTTTTTTAGAAATAAATTAATGCCTAAATAATAAATATTTTCTGAAACAAACGTGTAAATATGTGGAAGATTCCGTTAAATAATTATGTGTTTTCTTTCTGTTTCTCAACGGACTTTTAAAAGCAGTCGTCAAAAACAAAGGGTGTTGCGGAAATTAGGACGTACTTTTTATGGGGATCTGTGTCAACAATCGGACAAAATGTGACATGGGGGTAGAGGGAGTCTGAAAATAGTAAAAAATCACGGACGTACTTTATGGACGGCCCCTTATATGTAGCATATCGCATGGTGTTAAACTTAAAGTGGCCACCGATGTTTCTCCGTTTCCCCGCCGTTGGTTAACCTGAAATTGTACATTGTGTTACAGTAAGAAATCGGGTACTGGAAGTGTACAAGTGATTGTATGATGTCTATGTATCAGTTCGTGGACCCCTAACCACAAAAGCTACTATAGCTATCAAGACCCAATTTTAAATTTTAAGGTTTTATAAAATAATACGACATTTCACCTTTTCTCAAACGCAATTGAAAGTCACAATCACTTTTAAAAAGATCTCGAGTTCCAGGAGATTCTGTTGATTTGAAAAATCACAATGAGAAAAACATGAATTTTGTGATAATCCCTTCTACTGAAAAAATGGAATTATTATAAACCTGCCCAGAAAAATTATAAGCTCCTATAGAAAATAAAATTCCGAATTAGCCCACATGTGACGTACCTGCCAGCAGGACGCACACGACATAAAGGCAGATGGGAGTCAGAACAAAAGTCTGCGTAGCTCAGTTGGTAGAGCGACTTGTTCCGGAATAAGCGGACTCGGGTTCGAATCCCGGCGTAGACCAAAAATGACGGAGAAATTTACTTCGTTATAATGGCGCCCGAACTATCCGGATGACCCGACCGTTCAAAATCTCGCAATGGTGTGATGTTATTTCCACACCGCGAGATAGGAAAAATCAGAGAATCCCTTCTCCAGCGCTTCGAAAAATAAATGTGTGTGACGTTGCATTCCACACACCAGATTGACTGGGAGTTCTCAAGTGCACGTTCTCAGTGGATGGCTGCCTGCAACGTTTCATGGTCACGGCGGACCCGTGGGCCATGCCCCCGGCCCTCTTTCGAAGGAGGGGAGATGTGACGTACCTGCCAGCAGGACGCACACGACATAAAGGCAGATAGGAGTCAGAATGAACGTCTGCGTAGCTCAGTGGGTAGAGCGATTTGTTCCGGAATAAGCGGACTCGGGTTCGATTCCCGGCGTAGACCGAAAATGACGGAGAAATTTACTTCGTTATACACATTCATAGGGAAAAACATTTCATCATCGCTTGATTGCAGACCCAGGCGTTTCTTCTTTAAACGTGATCGGATATTAAGGGCCTTTCTGGCTCAGTCAAAACCGCTCGTTACTGGCGTGCAAAGCTTTGCGGGCTCGAATCCTGACGAGGGAAGGGTTCCCATTACTTCAGAAAAATCTCTTCTACAACGCAACGCACTAAGACTCGTGCAGGCGAGCGACATGTTCCGTAAAGGAACTGAAAAAAATAATCAAAACCGGAGATATTGGGAACTCGTGCGGGAAATTTCTATAAAAAAAATCGGGAAAATTCGGAACTGACATTTCTGAAAAATATAAGGGAATTCGTGACAACGAAAAACATATTAAAAATATTGAACGTCTCCGTTATTAGAAACGGAAACTTTGCAAAACGGAAATTTCGTTACAAATCGGAAGCCACAAGAGACTTTGCTGCACGTTATTTTCGGTAATGTTCCGCTAATACACACAACAGACAAGAGGATGGACCGAAATGAGATCGAAAGATTATTATAACAATGACAAGAAATTGAAGACTGAGTTGACACAAGGCAGAAATGAATAAAGAGGAGGATCAGAAATAGCGACTTCACCTCAATATGGGACAAATAAAGCTGCAGAAAAAGGTTTTTATAATATCATAAGCCATTTTCCGAAAAGAGTGCACGAAATGCCGATGTAAAATGCAGTGATGGGGAGATGATCATAATGTAACTCCAGCACCAATAACACATTTGTTTGCTTGTGTTAGGATAAAGTATTGGGCTGATGCATGAGTTCATGCCGTTTTTTTCACCGCACTACAGGAATGTATTACATCAGAAGAGAAAACGGAATCAATCAGATATGTATTCTCTCGATTGTTTACAATGGTGTCCCATCGTCTGGGTAGGTATGCAATGCCATTCTTGAAAAAACGTCCAGAATTTGCTGCGAAAAAATCGTAAGCAAATTTTGGAGATCAACATCATTGTTGAACGTTCTCCCACGGAGTGCCTTCGACAGAGATCGGAACAGGTGATAATCTGAAGGGGCGACATCTGAGGAATAGCCCGGATGTGGGAGGTTCTCCGATTGCATGTCCTGAATGGGCATTTTGGTCATTTTTGCACTGCGTGGGCGTGCGTTATCATGTTGGAGAAGGAAACCATGGCTGCGATTTGACCGTTTCTACTGAATTGCTCCCTTCACACAACAGAGTTGCCCACAATAGAGTGCAGCGTTGATGGTCCGATTCCTCGGCAGCATTTCCCAGTGAATAATGCCTTCCATGTCTCACCAGACACAAAACATGACCTTCGCAGGATGAAAGTCACATTTTGGACGTGGTGTGGGCGTCTTGTTTGGGCTTAATCATTCCCTCCGATGCTTGAAATTCACGCACAGGCACCACTTTTCATCTCCACTAACAATACGTTATTGAAAGTGTTTGCGTTGCTGAGAACATTCGCGATAACGGGCGAGCAAGGAACCACATATGGCAATTATGCTGATTCTTGTTGTCCTCGGCGAGAGTGTGAAGCACCCAAGACCCCAATTTCTGGACCTTTCCCATACGTTCCAGGTGTCGCACCACTGTGGCCTGATCACAGTCCATCTCAGTGGCCAAGAACCACATATGGCAACACGCTGATTCTTGTTGTCCTCGGTGAGAGTGTGAGGCACCCAAGACCCCAATTTCTGGACCTTTCCCATACGTTCCAGGTGTCGCACCACTGTGGCCTGATCACAGTCCATCTCAGTGGCCAAGAACCACATATGGCAACACGCTGATTCTTGTTGTCCTCGGTGAGAGTGTGAGGCACCCAAGACCCCAATTTCTGGACCTTTCCCATACGTTCCAGGTGTCGCACCACTGTGGCCTGATCATAGTCCATCTCAGTGGCCAAGAACCACATAAGGCAACACGCTGATTCTTGTTGTCCTCGGCGAGAGTGTGAAGCACCCAAGACCCCAATTTCTGGACCTTTCCCATATGTTCCAGGTGTCGCACCACTGTGGCCTGATCATAGTCCATCTCAGTGGCCAAGAACCACATATGGCAACACGCTGATTCTTGTTGTCCTCGGTGAGAGTGTGAGGCACCCAAGACCCCAATTTCTGGACCTTTCCCATACGTTCCAGGTGTCGCACCACTGTGGCCTGATCACAGTCCATCTCAGTGGCCAAAAACCACATATGGCAACACGCTGATTCTTGTTGTCCTCGGTGAGAGTGTGAGGCACCCAAGACCCCAATTTCTGGACCTTTTCCATACGTTCCAGGTGTCGCACCACTGTGGCCTGATCACAGTCCATCTCAGTGGCCAAGAACCACATATGGCAACACGCTGATTCTTGTTGTCCTCGGTGAGAGTGTGAGGCACCCAAGACCCCAATTTCTGGACCTTTCCCATACGTTCCAGGTGTCGCACCACTCTTATTTGATCACAGTCCATCTCAGGGGCCAATTCGCGTGCGGTTTGATGTGAATCCAAGTGGATGAGGTGGTTCAAACAATCCTCATCAAAGTGCGATGGACGACCTGAGCGTGGATTGCAGTTGAGGTCAAAATTTCCATTTCGGAACCGCTCAAACCGATTGCAGGCTGTCCTCGGAGCAACAGCATCCTCCTTATACACAACACCAATTTGTCGAGTAGCCTCGGCGGCTGTGGATCCCTTGTTAAACTCGTAGAGGAGCAGATGTCGGAAACGTTCATTCTTCTCTACTTGACACTCCGTATTTCCGGACCTGAAAACCAAAAAACCATTTGCCACAATCACACAACGCGATAGGATTTAGATACATGATATTATTGGATACATTTTGATATACAACTGGCCATCTGCACCGTCACTACTGACCTGGGAAACACTCGTTAAAATAAAACTGTGTGAACTTATGCATCAACCCAATAGATAATCTTCGAGTACCAGACATTTGTTCAACTATTTCAGAGCGTAAAACTTTCAAAACCTTTGAGCGCTCTTTCTTTGCTTAGCTTCATTCTGTAGCCCACAACCGTGCTCTTTCCATATACCTCATTTAAAAAAAGACGTGTTTTCATTCGCTTGGCAATAATTTTTCCATTATTTTTACTCGGTTCAAGCTGTTTCTGTCGTGTCGGAATGAGAGTTGTTGAGATCAATAGTTTTCAAACAGACCATGTAGTTTCTGTGTGAAAAGACAGTAATGCATTTTGGAACAAAATTATAAAAGTGATTAACGTTCTTCACCGTTCTATGTAGAAAAGCCCAGGGTTGATGTCCTGAAAATTACTTTTGAGCCGATGTCTTTTTTATTTTTCTGATGCAGTCGCCTTTTAAGTGATAAATTTGAACAGAGATTCCTTGCTTTCTCTGGAAGTTACAGAAAAGAAAAAGTTCATTAACCTTTATAAAAACAAAGCGGCGCATATGCATAAAAAGGCGCATTCCTTCAGATTTCAGATCGTCAGGCGCGTTTCTTAAAATCTATAAAGGAACGCACACATATTCATCAAATAAAATGCATTGAACTTCTCAATTATAATAAATGTTTTCTAAATAAAAATTACAAACTGAATTGTTCACAGAAAATTACGTGAAACTAAGCAACTAAACCATGACGTTTTCTTCCTGATAGCACTTTTTTTAACTGTACCAGATGCCTGCAGAACAGGTGAAGGAACCTTTGAGCATTCCACCCTATTATGTTCAACAGAAAGTTCAGGAAAGGAAATAACAAGCAAACACTAATACATATTTATAATAACTGCCGGGAAAGCTATTCATCCGAAACAACTGAAAAATAGTTAAAAATACTTATCAGACTAACGTCTGTTCACATTTGTGTGCTTTCTAGTTTATAATTTAGAAACAGCAATAAAAGTATTGTCATGATCCTAACTTACGCTATCGAAATGAAAACGTTGTTATATGTAGAGGTATTGGAAAAAATAATGCAAACACCTGTGACAAGAAATTCAGGTATGTTCTAATGGGGGGCCGAAAACCATTTGCTTTTACAACAACTTGTATTAGACTTGAAATAAGTTCAAATAGATCATGGGCAATTTTTGTTTTGCTTTTGAAGCATGCGATTGCTTTGACTAGCGTAAATCTCAACGGTAGTCAGATTTCTTAGCTGCTCAGTTGCTTGGGACTTCGTTGTCCTTGGTGGTGTAATGGTAGCAGGCTTGAACGGAAATCGGAAGATGCGGGTTAGATTCGCACTCCAGGCAATGCATTTTTCAAGTTCTCTGAAGAGGTGGCTCTATCGGAAGCACTGAAAACACGGCACATTTGTTCCTAGATTGACATCAGAAGATTTTTGAACCATCCTTCATTGAGAAAAGTCTCAAGCTCCTTGAGCGACGATGGCAGATAGAATCTGCTTTTCACTCTTCTCTTGAATTCTTCCAAAAGGGGTTCAATAGTGTTTAAGTCTGGATCTTGTACAAGCAGTTTCATGTTCTCAAACTAAGACTGGGGTTTCCACATCGGTTCATTTTTCAACTAAAGTAGAAATACAGTGATTGTGAAACATGAAATTACATAAATGAGTGTATACACTGAAGTGACAAAAGTCATGTGATACGTACCTAGTATTGTGTAGGACCTCCTCTTGTGCAGCAACTCGACGTGGCGTCGATTCTACAAGTGGCCGGAAGACTTCTGTAAAGATGTTGAACCATGCCGTCTGAACAGCCACACACAGTTCCCTGGCATTTGTGGGTGCAGGATCTTGGATGCAAATAGACCTTTCCACCAAGTCCTGCATAAAAGTGCCCTATTGGGTTCATGTCGGGAGAACGTGGTGGCCACACCATCCATCGGACCTGCCCAGAATGCTCCTTGAACCAATTTTGGACAACTTGGGCCCGATGACATGCTGTATTGTCCGCCTGGAAAATCCCATCGTTGTTGGGGTGCATGAAGTCCATGAAGGGCTGCAAATGGGCACTCAGCAGAGCAACAAAGCGATTATCGGATAATGACGTGTTTACGAGAACCAAAGGACCCAAACACACAAACTGTGAAAAGTAAAGACACCCCACGTATCTATGGAACCACCACCACCAACTTGCACAGTACCTTGTTGACAACTTGGGTCCATGGCTTCATAGGGTATGCGCCACAACCGAACCCTACCATCAGCTCGTAACAGTTGGTAGCGTAACTCATCAGACCACGCCACACCCATGTTGTCAGTCTTCCAGGGTCCAGTTACCGTGTTCACGAGCCCAGGTGAGGCGCTATTTTGATGTCGTGTTGCTGACAAAGGCACTCTGGAGGGCCTTCTGATCCTATACCCCATGGACAATAAATTACGCTGCACTGACCTGACGGATATGTCTCTGATACCTCCTGCATTGAATGTGGATGTTATTTGAGCCAGTGCCACTTGTCTGTTAGCACTGACAATCCTGGTCAGACGCAGTTGGTCACGGTCATTCAGCACCCATGGACGGCCGCTGCGCCATCCACGGTGGGTGGTAATGCCTTACATGATATACACGTGACACCGTGGATCAAGGAATTTTCAATGTTCGCATAACTTTGGAAATTAAATGTTCCATCCGTCTGGTTCCCACTACTATGCCTCGTTCAAACCCCTATAGCTCACGTCGACTTGAAATAATCCTACCGGCGGTTGTGCAACCTGACTCACGAGAATACGACTCGCAACTGACAAAAATCGTGGCGTGCGCCGAAGTCTTCATACCATGGCAGTGCCAGTTAAAAATTTGCATACTGCTATCCCATGACTTTTGGCAGTTCAGTGTGCATATGAAAGATGATATGTACAATATAGCACTGGAAAAGATGTACAGGCCAGTGACAATCAGTGATGCGTCAAGTTGATAATACAATGATGAACATAACGGTAAAGTCAATGCAGGAAAAAGAGGAAGCTGGAACAGCAAGAGAAGCACAATCATTTAATAAGGTGAACAACATCATGGCCTACCTGGAACCAAGGAGGGCCAGCCAACGAGGTGGCATATTTAATCAGCCAGGCGCTTGGTGCGGCCTGCTTCTGTGTAGTTTGTCTTGAGGCGATCAAGCAGGCAGGCTCGAAAGTGGGATCCTGAAAGTTGGAGAGCGTTGTAGTTGTGGAGGTCTGGCTAAGACGAAATACATAAACTATACTCTTTGCAGTGAGAAGCATGTATGTATTTGGTTGATGCACAAGTTCATGCCGTTTTTTTCACCACATTACAGGAATGTATTACATCAGAAGGGAAAGCGGAATCAACCAACTACGTATCCCCCCTTCCTATTGTTTACGATGGTGTCCCAACATTTGGATAGGTCTGCAATGTCATCCTTGAAAAAACGTGCAGTTTTTTCTGCAAAGAAAATCATCAAGGATATTCTGGAGATCCATATCATTGTTGAACGGTCTACCACGGAGTGCATTCAACAGAGATCAGAACAGGTGATAGTCTGAAGGGGTAACATCTGGGCAATAGACTGGATGTGGAAGGATCTCCCATTTCATATCCTGAATGATCATTTTGGTCAGTTTACACTGTGAGGGCGCGCGTTATCATGTTTGAGAAGGACACGATGACCAACTATTTGGCCGTTTTTGCTTAAGTGCTCCCTCTACACGGCGGAGTTGCCCACAATAGAGTGCAGCGTTGATGGTTCGATTCCTCGGCAGCATTTCCCAGTGAATAATGCCTTCCATGTTTCACCAGACACACAACATTATCTTCGCAGGATAGAGGTCATGTTTTGGACGTGGTGTGGGTATCTTGTTTAGGCTTATCATTCCCTCCGATACCTGAAGTTCACGTACAGTCACCACTTTTCGTCTTCAGTAACAGTACGTGACAGAAAGGATTTGTGTTGCTGAGATCATTTGCGATAATGGGCGAGCAAGGGACCACATATGGCAATACGCTGATTCTTGTTGTCCTTGCTGAGAGTGTGAAGGAACCAAGACCCCAATTTCTGGACCTTTCCCATACGTTCCAGGTGTGGCACCACTGTGGCCTGATCACAGTCCGTCTCAGTGGCCAATTCGCGTGTGGTTTGACGCGGATCCAAGTGGAAGAGATGGTTCAAACGGTCCTCATCAAAGTGAGATGGACAACCTGAGCGTGGAGGGTAGTTGAAGTCAAAATTTTCACCTCGGCACCACTCAAACCATCTGCGCGCTGTTCTCGGAGCAATAACATCTTTTACATACACAGCACAAATTTGCCGAGTAGCTTCGGCGGCTGTGGATCCCTTGTTAAATTCGTAGAGGAGCAGATGTCGGAAATGTTCATTCCTCTCTACTTGACACTCCATACTTCCGGTCTTGAAAATCAATAAACCATTAGCCACAATCACCCGACACATTATGATTTAGATACACGATACTACTGGATACATTTCAATGTATAACTGGCAATTTGCACTGTCACTACTGACATGGCAAACACTCGTGAAATAAAACGGTAACCCAATACATGCTGGAGGAAGACGTCAGGAAGAGGCAGATGGGTCGATCAAAAATTGATATTCTGTGCAGGAGAGGGCAGACACACTAATTTTCTGGACGATGGTGAACATGGCATAAAAGAGCGAAAGAAGTATAGGACAGTAGAGATAAACTTGTGAGGCCTCAGCAATAGAAGAGCAGAAAGAACAGAGAGGGTAAGAGACAATGGACATACGATGGAGAATGGAGGCGACGGGAAGACGGTGAAACAGGAACTGCCTGGAAGTGTTAATTTTGATGAAGTATGAAAGTGAGTGCTGAGAAGCAAACCAGACAGAGCGAAGAGAGGAGGGAGACAAAGAAGAAATGGGAGAAAAAGTAAGAGAGGGAAGACGGAAGTAAACGGTCAAATCGGCGCCATGGTGTCCTTCTCCAACATGATAACACACATCTGGCAACGTGTATTGGAGCAATATAATATCGGCGTGAATTTCGGGAAACAAAGTTAGTACCATGGGATAAACGCAGCCACCCATAATATTAAGGTACGCAGTAGTTGGAACACATCCGTTCAGGATTATGATATGTCCTAAAGAATATCAAGACGTCGCTTCCTAAATAATTTCTGATAACTCGCGATATTTAACGGTTGTCACAAGACAGTCGAGATTATTCGTTTCCTTCGGCATTCGCCAAAAGTAAGCTTTCCCTTCAGTTAGAAAAAGCTTGCCCAATGATTCGTCGGTCCAAACTGCACGTTTCCAATCATCCAGTGTCCAGGTTGTGTGCCTGTAACACCACTACGTTCTTCATTTTGCATTAGCACCAGTAATGAATGGCTTGTCAATAGGGGCTTTGCTATACATATTAGCTTTCGTAAGTACTCGTCGAACTGTTTTGCTAGATACTGGATTGCTTAAATACACATTAATTTCTCCAGTTGTGTTTGACGCCGTAGTTTTACGTGTTCATGATACAGTACGTTGCATCTCTCGGTGGTTCTCTTTCAGTGAGCTTCGATTTCCTGCTACAGTTCGCTGCTGTTTATCCAGACGTGGTAAATGCAGGCATAGCTGCCGATACAGTTGCTATGGATATGGTCAACAAATCTACAGTTTCAGTTACTAATTTTTCGGCTAAACGGGCTATAAAAATTAGCTGTCTTTGGAATTTTTTCTCATGTACGATTTTTCTTTCCCCTAAAAGAGCTCTGCAGGTACCTTTAGTTTTCCTCGGTACTTACCATCTGCAAGAAACAATAAAATTTCCTCACTGCATGTTCATACATAAGTGAGCCATAATAAAAAGTAGTAATTTTATGGCAGGTGTTTCCAATGTTTTGTCTACCGCTGTATTTCATATGATTTGGACTTCTTCTTTAGAAGTATTCCCTAGTGGGCTAAGGTAAAACCAGTGGCTCACGGGTGAAGCTCAGTGAAGTCCATAGCTGAGGCCATTATGCTAGAGGCAGCTTATGACGAGTAGTGGGATAAAGTAAATGGACATTTTGGTGTACGTGGTTGATCGATGAAAGTGAGTAACGTATATCTCTAATTTAACCGTCCTTTTGAGTTTCTGTGCTCTTATGTAAATTGTTCTGTCCTTGTTAAATATTTTCTGACTGAACGTCACAGAATTTTTCCCGACGAAATAGTAAAAGTTGGCGGCCTGCCTGACAAGGAGTCAACCAAACGTAAATAAAAGCGTTAAGTGTGCAGAGTTCAAGCAGATATTGAGCAAAGGGATTTCATGAGCAGAGTCTGTGAGAGATATTTTATGTTGAGAGCGATATTGTAAGAGCTATGTTGTGTTGAGGGATATTAAGTACGACACGAACGCTATGTTCTGAGTACGTGGTGTGATGCTTGAAGTGATGCTATGTGAATAGAGATATTAGTCAAACGTATCTTGTTGCGAACGACGTTTTTATTGAAAGATTATTCGATGTGTAGGTTGAGAAGATAATAAAGAGTAGATTTAGATTTTCTATAGGCTCTCATATCTTATCCTGGCTGTTATTTTGAAAAGTGTCTACATAGAAATTCCCATGCTTAATTAACATTTCAGCTGTTACGAACGAACAACTTAAAATAATATGGGTTAGAGAAGAAAAATTTAAGTTACGTGAAATTAAAGCAAAGTTATGTTGAAGTGAAACACTTTATTTTTATGACCATTCGCCACAGAGATTAGGAGACACTGCTTAAAGGTCTTGGAAAATTAATATTTACTATGGAGAACGTACCAGAATCATAACACAATAATACACTTAAGACCAGGGCAGGATGGAGCTTTTGCGGGGCCCGGGGCGAAATTTAATTGCAAGGCCCCGAAGCAAAATTTCATTGCTTGCACTAGGAAATAAATCTCATATTTTAATAAAGTCGTTGCGTGAAGATGCCCGTAAAGAATACACAGGATGTGAAACCCACAAATCTGCCTGTGACAGCGGCGATTTCGCATCCCTCTGCTCCGGAGCTGAATGCTTTACCGATTAAGGTACACGGACGGAATTTATCTCTAACTTTTCCTTTTTGACAGTACTTCGAAACGAAAACAGTCGTAAAGACAAAATTATTATCTCAAAGAAGCATTTGCTTTTTAAGCTCCAGAAAAAGACCAGAGCATTAAAAGTTCAGAGAGAGAGAGAGAGAGAGAGAGAGAGTAAAAACTGTTAAAATCTTCGATTTTCTTTCCGAAGAGATGGGGTTGAGGTTGTATTTCACTTATTGTACAAAAAAACTGCTTCACAAAATGACAAAAAGCTACGTGTGTAGCGAAAATTTTTGGATTGCGAATATTTTAGTGTAGAAATAATAAATAATAAATTCGTGTAAATAGTTTTTTCTCCTGATACATGTTTTAGTGATTGATTTTTAACGCAAAATGGAGTAACTGAGAAATTAGTGACTTTTTAAATTTTTATACGCGCTCATATATGATTTTTTTTTTAATTTCTAGTAATGTTTTTAAAGTCACTGAATAAATGGCCTCCATGTGTAGCCGGAACAAACTTTGATATTCTTCTTTTCTATTTTATTTAAATTTAAGTATCTGGTTTGCATGCAAATTGTTAAATATGTTAAAGCAAGGGCCACAAAATGATGAAATTAAATTTGCGATTTTATGAATTCGGAAAATATCAAGGCCGTTAAAATCTACAGGACTCCGTATTTGTACGGCGAAGGGCGATAACCAATTCGAAAACTGGGCGATTGGAAACAAACAAAAGAAAAAAGTTTAAAGAAAAGAAACACCTTTTTAAGGGCCTTGCACCCGAAAACTTACACACAAAAAATAATAATTGTAAAAAAATTCTAACTAATTTTTTTTTCTTAAACTGCGGGGCCCCTTAAAGGCGCGAGGCCCGGGGCGACCGCCCTGGTTGACCCTATGGTCCAGCTGGTCCTGCTTAAGACAAACTAAAGGAAAACCATGCTCACAAAATGCAAAAACTCTATGGACGACTTATGGATAACTCTATGGATAACTATGATCAATGGATAACTACCCATACAGCACAAAACGTTTCGGATATGCATCAATAATGTTACGTTCTCTCATTTCCGTTACACTTTCAGAGATATCTTACAATTACGTTTCAGCAACATCTATTTTGGAACATAACTCTTTGTACATTACGGCTACGTTAAAAATAGCATTCACCGATACTACTGTTTTATAGTTTCCATTGTACATAATTGCTGCCTTAATGTTACATTCCAGCGATATTTAAGATTTTTGGTTTGGCAACGGCGTGGATGCGCATGCCCATTTATGCCATTTCATCAAAGCACTAAAGTAGTCGTATTTCAACGTGCTACTGGGATATTCTTTGGTAGTACTCGAGTTAGCTAGTTAGTTGAATTAATATTTCATGCCTTTTTTCTTTTGTGATTCAAGATCGTCTGAAAGTAAGTAATTGTTTTGATTATTATAATTTTTAAATTCTAAAAAGCGTTTTATGAAATTTAAGTAGATGGCTTTGTTAAATAAATAAATACATCGCTCTTAACCTCGTTCCAGAAACACACAGCAACCGAAAAATTGTTTTTCAGCCGCCGCTGTGGAATTGAACCAACAGAACTCTCGATATCTAGCCGAGTGCGTTACATATACGCCACGTTGGCCAACAATCCACGGTGCTATGTGTATTTTTAAGTCAGCTTCTGACATCATAAATCCGTAAGATGGGCTCAGCTACTGAGACGTCTCCATCTGGTGGGCATTAACGGCACAGGCTATATATATATTGTAGCAGTTAAATCCAAAGGGCGAGATCCAAGTTGAAAATACTCCAAATTCGTGGCTACAGTAAATAAATAAATACATCGCTCTTAACCACGTTCTAGAAACACACGGCAACCGAAAAATTGTTTTTCAGCCGCCGCTGTAGCTGCGCCCATCTTACGGATTTATGATGTCTCAGTAGCTGAGCCCATCTTACGGATTTATGATGTCAGAAGCTGACTTAAAAATACACATAGCTCCGTGGATTGTTGGCCACCGTGGCGTAAATGTAACGCACTCGGCTCGGTATCCAGAGTTCTGTTGGTTCAATTCCACAGTGGCGGCTGAAAAACAATTTTTCTGTTGCTGTGTGTTTCTGGAACGTGGTTAAGAGCGATGTATTTATTTATTTACTGTCGCCACGTATTTGGAGTATTTTCAACTTGAATGGCTTTGTTGTTATATTAGTATACTATACCAGCATATTTTTTTCCCTTGAAGCTGAGAAATTTCATATTGGTAGGTATTTAGAGAAATGACGATTTTAATTTTCTTTCTTTTTTTGGCTGAAATATACTCTATTCTACATGCATAATAGAAATTCCACGCCCTCATTCAGGGCCGATTTTTATTTCTTTCGTTATCAAAATATAAACGCCGCTACTGTTTCCGAATAGACAGCGGACTGCGTTGAACCTGTAAAAACGTAAGCAACTCGTAATACGACTGTTGGTGCTTTTGAAACAGCTGTAGAGTGTAATATTTTTTAATGTAATTTTACAAAGTTTATTAAAACTATAATGTTCAACGTAGTAAATACGTAACAGTAATATGATGATGTCACAAATATCTTTCAAATAAGCAACAATAATGTAACGAAGTTACAAATATCTTTCAAATACGTATCAGTAACATGAAGTTGGTATGTTGAAGTTACAAAGGCCTTTCACTGTAGCGTATCGGTTATGTTTCAAAGTTATGTAACGTTTGAGGACATTATAGCGGAACCGTATGGTTTCTGGAAACATTACTGTTACATTGCGCAACGTATCTGAAAAGTCTCAATGTTTCAGTGCTACGTGCTTGTAACATATACGAAATATTCTGTGCTGTGTGGGTATGAATAACCGTGATCAAGGGATAACTCTATGGATAACCATGACCAATGGATAACTCTATGGATAACCTTAGGATAACCACGATCAATGGATAATTTAGGATAACTAGGATTAATGGATAACTCTAGGATAACATATGGATTACCATAATCAATGGATAAAGGATAACCATAGTCAATGGATAACTCTAGGATAACATATGGATTACCATAATCAATGGATAAAGGATAACCATAGTCAATGGATAACTCCATGGATAACCAAGATCAATGGATAACCATGATTAGTGGATAGCCTACGGATAACCGTGATCAGTGGATAACTTTATGGATAACCTATGGATAATAAGGATCAATGGATAACTCTATGGGTAACATATAGATAACCATGGTCAATGGATAACCCTATGAACAACCATGATCATTGGATAACCATGATCAAAACTCTATAGATAACTATGATCAAACACCCTCAACTTTGAGATGAAAAGCAGAATTTTTCCAGTCCGACTTCTGAAGGTGGCAATATCGTGTCAACAAATAGACGGTCGAAATGTTGATTAAAAAACGTGCGAAGGTTGGCCTCCTAAAAGTTGCGTCCACGGCCCTCTCCAGATTAAGTCCGCTGCCCCTTTGTGGGTTGTTATTAAAAACGCAGCTCTCTATTCTAACCCTAAGTCTACAGAATTCAGAGAAACCGTGGATTAGAACTTAAGCTACTGTTTCTATTAGTGAATATTTCACTGATTGTAGAAAGCCTGTTGAATCTTTTTATTTGGGATGGGGGGACGGAGGACAGGTTGCATTAATTATGAAGAACACTGCTCAGATTACGTATTTTAAATATGTGCAAGTTCTCTCAAGTTCTCTTTACAGGGCGTAAATGCGTTTTTGCTTTTCGCCCAAGCTTGCTATTTTTTAAAAATCTTCTTTGAAACATTTTTCTTCCTGTCAGAAAGGATTCAAAAGGCGTTCTAATTACACCCGAGAATTCAGTGCCATTTTTCTTTTTCAAACTTCAATCAAGATTACAAATAACAACACAAACCTTTTTGTTTTTAACAGCTTTTTGAAAACATAAATAATGTTAAAAGCAATGAATGCAACCCTAGCTGCTGCTCTCAACCTTCTATGATGACAAAATCTTTCACGTTTTTTGAATAGAGAAAAACAAAGGAAGAAAAAATACTTAAAAAGACATAGTGATAGTGATATGCAAGACAAGGAAATCTTTTATTCAACATTCGTGATCATAATGTCGTGAAGAATGGAATCAATGATACATAAAAAATCTGTAATCTTTTATTGGTTATAATGAATAAAATTCTCCGGCTGGACGTGTAGTGCAGGAAAGCTTACGTTAAGTCACGTTGGGGTTATTGAAAGGTTACTTGGCGTAGCTAAAGTGTGCTTAATCTTCAAAGTGCTAGAGTTTGTTTAGGTAAGACACGCACGTGCAATAAATTCCAAGAATATGGAATTTATTTTTACTCAGCGTTCCTCATTATCTTGAATATCAGTAATATAACTTCGGTTTTAGTACATTAGTACCTTGAAGGCTCCTTATTAGAGCGGTAAATACAATATACCCTGAACTTAACGTAAACACTCAATGAAATAGACTTAACGGCCAGACAGAGATCAGACAATAAAATGAACTAAGTAAACGTACTCACTTTTAACCTTTTATTTGGGGAGCTCCTGGTATTACTCAAATACACACTCCAAAATAACACAACTACTGATAGCCCGAACTTTCGTACTATTGTAATATCGTAGAAAAGTAGGTAAATCGCATATCAATAATCAGGAAGAACCTATCACATATAAAACGAAGCTCTTTTGTATACTTGAGCGCGCCTATATATATATACTGCATACCACCACGTCATGACTTACACTCGTTGCCACATATAATTCAGCGGGAGAAACAACATCTCGTTAAGTGAGAAGATAATTTGCATAGAAAAATAAAATAACAAGAGATAGTAAAATCTAAAAGAAACTGAAGCTAGAGTATGCGTTACATGGTGCTATAACTTTTAGATATTTTATAGTGTAACTAGTATTACTCTCCCTTATAATTCTAACAAATTGAATCTTGGTACTAATCTTCTGTACTAATAAATTGTTTCATGAAAATGCCTTCCAGGTTATCGAATTATGCGATTTTGCCAAACATAACAGTAAAGAGTGTATTTTTCATGTTACGGGAATAATTAACACATAGAATGTTTTTATTCTTCTAAATGTTAGATACGAAACTTGAAAATAAAGGGGAACAGCTGTTTGGTTCAACAGCTCCCTTAATTCAGAAATTGACTGATAAAGTTGCAAAATTCTAGAACCCGGAAGACTGTAAAACTTAGGTCGAACAAGTCATTTTTTAATCCTGAAATTACAGAATGCATCAATGCAAATAAACTCGCGAGTCTTCTGATCAGGCATTAAGGTTGGTCTTAAAATATTACAAAATTACGCGAAATCCCGATTCAATACCTGATGTTATCGCCACAAAATTACCAGCATTTTGGCAATAACATCAATTATGTTCTGCTTAAACGTTGCAAAATATATTCGTTCTTTAAGGACTACAACACCGTCAAGCATGATCGAAAATTAGTCGCGTACGTGCGGTCACTTTAATCGTATTTGGGTATGAACCAGAGCTGAAGAATCAAAAATGAGTGTGGAATTATAAGTTGCGTTTTTGAATTTTCTTCAAGCATGATGCTTGTGCAGTCGTGCTGCACAGCGCATTACTGATTATTGATGCTTGTGCAGTCGTGCTGCACAGCGCATTACTGATTATTAATGCTTGCATTTATAATTACTGATTATTAATGCTTGCATTTATAATTACTGATTATTAATGCTTGCATTTATAATTACTGATTATTAATGCTTGCATTTGGAGGGGAAAGTACAGTATGATTACAGGATTGGACATGGGGGTCTTTTACAAGGGAACAGTTACACAAAAATTTAGTCTTATAAAACGTTTTTCTCTAGAAATCATTATATTCTTTTTTATTTTATCTGCATGCCAACATCTCACTACCATACATCAAAGTGGCAGTAACCGTTCGTTCATAAATTCAGCCATTCGTGACCTTTCTCTAAATTGTCGTTCGTGTGAGACTGGCCAAATCCTGTAATATATTATGTGTTGGAAATTACCTACGTAAGCTCATCTCATGTCCACATTTAGCGCTTTAAGTGGCCTATGCACCTTATTCATACATCGCCAAAATCTTTCGCGTTTCAAATATGGTCAAGTTTTACAAAAACTACACCAAAACATTTCTTTTCCCCCTTTCATCTGAGAAATATCGGTCATACTCTGTTACTGGTAATAAGCGCTCCCTTCTATTTCTTTATTCTCTACTCCGTGACCCAAAGCATAATGGGGAAGAATTAGTCCCGCTGACACAGACATCATACCACTGGGTAAAAACAAGTTACTCAAACATCTGCTCTCTCCTTTCTTAGGTTCGTTGCCATCGTTGTAGCCCTTTTAGCAGGTAATCAGACAGAAAATATTCGTGTCAATCATCCACTTAGATGATCACTTCGAATTACAAAGCTAAGGGGGAAAGCAGCACTTTCTGATACACCGGTTCACTCATTCTAGCTATGTTTGATCCACTTCTTATACAGATAATATATCCATTCGACCTGATTTCAGTCCAAACCGGAGTTAATTCGTTTTCATGGTTAGAACAATGGTTCCCACTTTTTCCAGGATTACCTTCCAATCCGATAGATACTTAGATCTACCACCATTATTTCCACGTGATTTCCGGACTTCAGAACACTCCGACTATTAAACTGCAAAACTCGACCATGATACTATGTTTAGTTTTTGACATAAACTGGAATGTCACTTAAGCAACCTATGAAGCCAAAATGGCCTTCCGGGTAGCCAAGTGGTGAGGGCCACTGTTTCATGGTTAGTTGTCCGAGATGGGACCGAGTTCGAGTCCCGGATGAGGCATGGGTGTTGTTCATGTCGAATTTCACTGGCCTTCTGCCTTTCTTGGAAAAAGTGGTCCTAAATTAGGGACAGCGACTGCTTATGGCAGTAAGAGTTGCGCAGTGGTCGCTAAACTTCCAAGCAAAACAAAAGAACAAGCCAAAACGACGAGCTGGATTTCCTTTTCCTCAATACATGACTACACAAGCAGTATGTGCAGTCTGGACTAAAAAACCGGAAGCTAGTGGTTCTGGGAACAGTCACGAATTGCGGCTGGTTATGAACTACAGAAGCTAGTGGTTCCGGGGACAGTCACGAATTGCGGCTAGTAATAAACTAAAGAACCATAACTTAGTGGTTCTGGGAACAGACACAAATTGAGGCGGGTTTTTAGATCCTCTCACCGCTGGGTCTAGACTTGTGTCCATTGTAATATATACTGATTTCATTGTCCCGTTCCGCCAATCTGTCTTGGCTCCACGGGGACTTGTTGAGCACCTTGGATGTTATTTTGAAATGTTGCGACAATTATCCTGCCTTGAGACGCGGTTCGGACCCTGGCCACCCCAATGGCCCAGAGACCAGCCCGTGGTGACGTGCTGGCAGGCGACCTAGAATACCTTGTCTGGGTTCCCGCTCTGTCTGGCGGGATAGGTCGTTTCTTACTTTCTCGCTGACTGGAAGATTCCTTGCCCTCGAACTTTTTTTGGGGAATAATTTCCCTTTATTTTCTTTTTTTCAAACACCTACACACATGTATACACTGTCCTCATGCTTAGGACTTACAACATCGAGAGATAGCAAAATTTATTTACAGAATATTTACATTGGTGGTTTCTTCGTCTGCTTTCCCACAGACTTCTACCCTCATTCATCTTCCGATTCGCTTTCGGTGTGCACGTTCACCTCCTGCGTTTCGGTCCCCGTTTGATTGGGGAAGATGGTATGTTGCTGGAGGGTTAGCCTTTCAACCAAGGCTATTATCCCCCTCCTGTTAACGGAAGATTGGATGAGCAGATCCAATCTTCGCGTTCTTTGCACACCTGGGATCAGTGTGTTTCTCCATTCGGCGAAGCCACTGCATTCAAGTACGCAGTGTTCTATGCTTGCCGTTCTTTTTCCACAGGGACAAGTGCAGTTCCTGATGGCAAATCTGCCTAGGTATTCAGGGCTGATGCCATGGCCACTGAGTACTTGATTCATGACATGGATGTTGTGTTCGTTTTTATAGCACTAGTCTTTTCCTTATTTAGAGCCTGAGGTCCTAAATTATGGACTGGAGATTCTACCTAGTCATATATGCTTATGGAGGTGTGAAATTTAAACACAAATAAGCCAAGTAATGTAGACTACCACACGATTTTCATTCGCACCTGAGACTAGAAGAATTGCTATTCTCTTATTTAACGACGCCAGCTCGATTAATTAAGGAGAGAGGGCAACATGTGCTAGTTTGAACAAAACTAAAATTGATGCTTTACTGCAGATTTAAACTCTGGCCCAGCAACAGTAGGAAAAAGCTGCTAACGTTCTCTTCAGCAAGCCCTCCCGGAGTGTGGACACACGTGTTCTATATCCTATGGGATATCTGGGAGCCTGTTTCTTAGGTCGTATTTCACTTTCCTTTTGTATTAGAGGTAATTATTGAAATGCCGTTCCAGAAATGCTGAGGGATAACTACTACAACGCGGATTCTTTCATCCATAAAGAGGATTTTTACAGTTGCTTTCAGTGTCAGAAATAACTGCTGTAAAAAATGCTTATATCAGATCCAATGAAAACACAAATTTGCCGGTGACGAATATGGAAACAGCACCATTGTGCTCCGGAGCAGAATGTTTTCCCAATTAAGCTACACTGACGGGATTTATCATTGCAACTTTGCAGTCTTGGCGTTTAACTCCTGTTGTACGTCACAATCGGAACAATACCTTTGGGTAGCTCAATAATTTATGAGTAAAGGGTAAAATCAATTAACCCGACGACCCCCCCCCCCCCTCAAATATTTTTTTTAATTATATATTATTCATATTTCATTTTGGAATTTCCTAAATGTGTAATAAAATTTAAACGAATTACGTAAATGTCGAAATGTAAAAATTTATTGGTAGGCTGAAAATAATGCAGGAGAAAAAAATTAATATATCGGTTCTCGTCCTTTAATTTTGGAAAAAAATATTTCCGTAAAATTTGTTTTATGTCAGCAAAATTGTATTTTCATGAGTTATTTATTCAGTTAGCTCCGAAATCCTGTGTTTTTAATGGAACGCAAATTAAAACACAAAAAAATCCCAGTCAAGAAACCACATTTGTGTTCATAACTTGGTCTCCTTCCGATCGTCCAAAAGCTAGATTTCTCTGTGAAACGCCAAGGGAGAAAAAACGTCAACTGACACTCCCGTTTCTTTTTGTCAAAAATCAATTAACTCCAACAACTATTGTAAAACGGATCGTATCCTTCATTTAGGCGTGGGATGAAGTAGTGTATGTTTGCCAAACGGTTTAGGCTGAACTGCGCATGGAAACAGACAAACATGGTTGCACCATTGATGCTGAAATGAGATAATCTATTTCGGAGTTCTGGAGTACACTGTATCACGGGAGAAAAGGCTGCGTTCACACTGATAAATCGAAAACTGTGTTCATTATAGAAACCACAACAGCCGTTAGATTGTCATTACTCCGAGAATCACAGAGAAATAATTTCTCCCAACGAAGTGCAATTAAAGAAAAAAATTGGCTTCTAAAACATTGATTATACTAACTTTTTCCTAAACTTTACACAACGAAAGTCAAATTATATATAGTACCGTAGCATTGTGTATTGCAATACACAATCGAGTCTCATCATTGTGACCAACTCCTACTTTTGATGTCAACAGCGTGTATCCAATGAAAGAAGCACGTGTCGTGAGCTGGCTTGGAGGGTATATAAGGTGTGCTGTAAGCAATCTGAAAACATATCACTCGTTGCTGTCATGAATAAAAGAAGCGATTTATCAGATTTGCAAAAAGGGATGATTATCGGCTTTCGGGCCAAGGGTGGCAGTATTTCTGAAACAGCGCAGTTTGTGAACTGTTCGCGTGAAATGGCACCATTGCGAATAAGCGACTGGAAACTGCGGAGCACCACGTGCCATTGATGTGAGACTTGAACGTCAGCTTCGAAGGTGCGTGAGGGCCGATCGACAAGCTACAGTGGAGCAACTCACTGGCCGAATGAATCAGGGGGCTACCGGAAGTGTGTCTAAAACGACAGTTCAGCGAACCCTGCTGCGAATGGGGCTCCTATGCAGACGGATGGTCACTGCACCTATGCTAACGAAGGCGCATCGGCAGAATAGGCTTACATTTGCACGGCAGTATCGGAATTGGACCTCCGCTGATTGGCAAAGGATTGCCTTCTCCGATGAGTCACGTTTTCTGCTTCATCGAACGGTTGGACGTTGGCGTATAAAGCGAGAAACATCGGAGAACAAATACTCTTCAACGATTGCTGGAAGAACACAAGTTGGTGGGGGCAGCCTTATGGTCTGGGAAATGTTTTCGTGGCATTCTCTCGGTTGACTCATACCTGTTTAAGGCACTATGTACCGAATTCATTATGAATCCATCGTTGCAGACCACGTACGCCCATACATGCTGATTGTCCTCCCTGGGGCGTATGGGATCTTCCAGCAGGACAACGCGACGTGTCACACAGCTAGAAATATCCGAGAGTGGTTGGAAGAGCACGATGAAGACTTAATATCAAGGCTTAAATCCAATTGAACATCTGTTGGACCACCTCGATCGTGTTGTTCCCTCTATGGATCCTCCACTACGCACCCTCTAGCAGCTGTCAGATGGACTGTTGTCAGCATGGCTACATATCTGTGAACACCTTCCAGCACCTTATTGAGTCACTTCCAGTCCGTCTAGCTGCTGTTCGCGCTGCACACGGGGTTAGTCCGGATATTTGCTGGTGGTCTCAATAATGTGACTCGACCATGTATATATTGTACAGTCCTTATGCTGTTGCTCTATACTATTTTTTGTACATAGTGCTGTAATACAGTATTCACACTGATAATTGAAATACTTTCGTATACTGTAATATAGTACACAGTGCGAGAATCACAGAGAAAAAATTATCCGAACAAACGTAACAGTACACAGTGTTACAGCACTATGTATATTCTGTGAATCCATCTCACTCTAATGTTCCTCATTAGTGAAACTTGAACTTCGCTGTTTGCTGTTCGCATATCTTTCCTAGTAGGTTTGAAGTCTCTGTAAGCTCAGATAGCTTCCATTTTTTCACGATTTCTTAGAAATAACGGCAATGTACATTTCGGAAGGCCGAATTTCTCTGCAACTGCAGTCTTGTTTAAAATCCTGTCGTCCACTTCGTTTGAAATTTGTTGTTTTTTACTCTAATCTCATAGATTTCTGAACTTTACCAGTCTTACAAATTTGGAAGATGTGAATCCGTTTATTGGTGTAAATATGACATGGATGTTAAATCAGATAATATCTTGAAATTTGAAAATTTCGTCGTCTTGGAGCGGAAATCGAACCCGCGTCTCCCGGATATCGCCCGACGAATTTTTCAAGTTTTCGGATATTATTTGATTTAACATCCATGTCATATTTACACCAATAAACGGATTCACATCTTCTAAATTTGTATTGTAGAATGGTGTAATTCCGTATTTCATTCATTGGTTCATTTTCCAGTCCTGTTAACACTAACAGAATGCACGCAAAATGGAGGGAAAATAAAACGTTTGCAGAGCAAAGGCAAGAATTGGAATCCGCCGAAGACTAGTCAGTCTTTTTCTATTAAGGGAAGGAAATTCATCTTAAGCAGAAAAAAAGGAATTAAGAAAGGATATTCACCCTGTGTCCAAAGCCTCATCTTTCCTAAAATTCCTTATTAGAAGAGCGCAACAACGGAAGTACTCTCCACCGCAATCCCGTTCACTGACCGCTTTCCATCATTTGTACAGTCGGAACAAAGGGTGAGTCAGGTCAAAGCCGTCTAGAAAATACAAGGCCATGACATTAGAGAGAAGAATATCCTCCTTTAGTGATGTCACGCGGAAACCAAAGCTTCCAATTGGTTTCCAACTCTCTCGTACATAACGTCAAATACGACACCGGCGTGCTAGTTCGAGTGACATGAGAGTGACGTCACAGACGGAGGGAACTAATCTCTCTAATGTCAGGGCCTTGTGTTTTCAAGATCTTGGCCATGTACCTCAAAGGGCTTCAAAATAAACAGGACCAAGCAGTAGCACTGTCAGTAAATACAGGCTCGCGCTAAGAGAATGCATGTTTCTATGATGAAGAAATATCCCTACATCTAAACCATTATTTCACATTAAGCATATTCATGTTAAAAGAAAAAAAAACACTTAATACTTATGCAAATGGTTGGGGAATTATAAAACTATTCGCGATAAAAGTAATTCCCATTGTTTTTTAGATTCCACTGCATATGACTTTTAGCATTTCAAATTAAACGAACGTAGTCTTGATTTTTATTTAAGTGGTTATGTAAATTTACCTACCGTACATGAAACGTTAGAATATCTTACAGAAAGCAAAATACAAAGTTTCTGCTTTTAGTACTTTTTTGCATCATGAGGACCCAAAAATCGTTTCGTTTTGAGTTAGCATGGCACAACTTTAGGAGCTTATTTCTTACTTTCACGTAAAATACACACTAACTTAGAAATTGCTATTTTCTTAAAACACTGAAATAACTGAATCGAAATAAATTCGTAATATATTCCAAAAGGAACAATTAAATTAGAGTTCTTCGGAGAAATACCTAAATTGTCGATATGCACTGGTGTGCAAAAATTAAGGACGAAGAGGAAAAATTAACATAACAGCGGAACGAGCAGGCAGAACGGACCGTAAGACCACTCAGGAGATAGACTAGGGTCAGGTACGGTAGGGCATGCGCATATATGCAGCATGACGTAGGAGAGGGGGGTTGTCGGGAGGGTATAAAACACACAGGCGGTGTACGCTCAGCAATTCGGTGAAAGCTATTGCACGGTGTACATCGGTTTGAACGACGTCGAGTTGCTGCCACCGTATGATATGGCCAACAAGCAATCCAGTAGACGACATCTGGATGACTTTACCCGAGGTCGCGTCATTGGGAAGTTGGAAGAAGGTCGAAGTGGGACTAGTGTGGCTGAGGAGTTTGGTATCGTTCACAGCATCATTTCACGAGCTTGGAGAGCATTTCAAATGACAGGAACAGCTGTCCGAGAGTTTAGCAGTGGTCGTCCACGAGCAACCACAGCGGTGGACGACCGGTATATTGTCCTACAGGCGAGAACAGACAGACGGCAGACAGCGGGAGAAATCTCAAGGCACATGCGACAGACAACTGGACTTCCGTTATCGCGTTTTACCGTGGCTAGGAGGCTGCACAAAGGTGGTCTATTTGCACGATGACCAGTACGGTGTGTGCCATTAACGCCCGCTCATCGTAGACGGCGGTTTCTGTGGTGCCAGGAAAACAAGAACTGGAAACATCAACAATGCGGTCGAGTTCTCTTTACGGATGAGAGCCGATTTAGTCTGACGAGCGATTCTGGACGTATACACATCTAGAGAGAGAAGGGAACACGCAATCACACCTCCAACATCATCGAAAGGGACCGGTTTGGAGGTGGCGGAGTTCTCGTTTGGGGCGGTATCATGCTTGGTAGCTGTACGGATCTCCACATCTTCCAAGGAGGTTCAGTCACTGGTGTCCGCTATTGTACCGAGGTTCTCCTGCCTCACGTGCCTCTGTTTAGAGGTTCTGTGGGTCCTGAGTTCCAAATCATGGACGACAACGCTACACCTCATCGTACAGTGGCTGTTGCAGAGCTGTTGGAGAGTGAAGATATTCAACGCATGGATTGTCCCGCAAAGTCCCCGGACCGAAATCCAATCGAACATGTGTAGGACCTTCTTGGGAGACGCTTGGCAGCACGTCACCAGCCGCAAGCAACTATTCCGCAGCTGCGATAGGCGCTACAAGAGGGATGTGCCGCGATTACTCAACAGCTCCCTGACAATCTCTTCCTCAGCATGGACAGACGTTGTAAATCCTGCAACGCAGTCAGAAAGGATCATATCCTCTACTAAAGACTGGATTTTTCTTGGCAGGCGCCTGTCACATGGACGTTTCTGTCTTCTGTCCAGTTGTGCTCGAAGCTACCTTTTCAATAAAGTGCCTTTGTATCCTTTGGATTCCTTGTTTGGACGGTTTTGCTCACTTGTCCCATATTCGTTCATCTTGGGGATCTTATGGTATGATTTGAGTCGACGTAGAACACTTCTGCACGGCATTACATTCGAAAAACCGTCTCGTCCTTAACTTTAGCACGCCAGTGTATTAAGCTATCTGAATTTATCAAAAACGAAATGTGTTTTCTGGGCTTCATCTCGGGTTATTAATTACATACTTCTAATCAATCAGTCATCCTTGTTCTGCTGGCCATCTAGTCAGCGGGTTTTCCGGGGTTTTCCGCTGACTCCTTGGGCACGGGGATGCGAATACGTAGATGGTTCCATGTGAAGTTGGCCCCAGATGCACTTTGTCCCTTACCCGCATGCAGCAGGAGAATGGAAAGGCGGATGCATTAATTTGCCAGTAACCCTGAAAGGCGCATAATAATCTTAGCGGGACTCAACCCGTCATGGAATGACAAGATCTATCTGTCTATCTATCTATCTATTTATCTATCTATCTATCTATCTATCTACAGGGGTTGGACTAAATAATGTGAAGACTATGATTATAAGGGATAATGTTACTCGTTTAGGCTACACTTAAAAATATTGTGATAATATTTTGTATATCTTTTCTTTGCACATATTCTCTAGGTTGTACGCCAGTGTAATACAAGTTGTGTTCAGTAGCGGTTCGTACGAGTGATCGGTGAAATGGGTGACCAGCCAGACTTCCAAAGAAGAGATCCCGTTCAATAGGAGCATCTGTAACCATAACAGCCAAATTGTTTGTTGTTTCAAGAGCAACACGGGTGACTCTTGAAACAACAAACTGCTTTATGACTGCGCACATAAAGCATGGCAAGACTTTGTCAACAGCCATGCTTTATGACTGCGCACATAAAGCATGGCAAGACTTTATCGGTGAAGAAGAATGGTAGGGGGAAACCGAGATTCAATGAGAGGGACCGTCGAGCACTAACAAGGATTGCCCTGAAACGACACAGAACTACTGCAGCAAAACTGACAGCAGAACTGGAAGACCGTATTTGAAAAAGAAAAAAACATTCCGCAGAGAATTTCAGAAAGTCAACATCCCTGGAAGAGCTGCAATTGCTGAACCTTCAATCACAGAAAGCAATGCTACAATGCCAAAGGATAGTGTCATGAGCATTAAATATGTATAGCTGATGACTAAAAACGTGTGATATGGTCTGATGAGTCCTCATTTACTTTATTCCCAACAGTAGGCCAGGTTTATGTATGGAGAACTCCCAAGGAAGCGTACAATTCGGAATGTCTGGTTCCAGCAGCCAAACATGGATCTGTGATGATTTGAAAGACCGTATCTTGGTATTCGGCCGGCTCAATCATTATACTACTTGGTGTAGATATTGCTAGCTAGTACTTGGACATTCTAGGTGATCAGGTGCATCCTATGGTCCAACTGTCGTTCCCCAACAACGATGCTATTTTTCAAGATCATAATGCGCCCATACACACAGCCAGTTCATTCTTGGTTTGAGAAACACCAAGATGAACTTCAATATCTGCTCTGGCCAGTTCAATCACCTGACTTGAATATCATCAAACCACTGTGGGAAGTTTTGGAGAGCAGAATGAGAAGCAGATTCCTTTTTCCAACATCTCTGAAGCAATTGGCTGATGTTCTGATCGACGAATGGTACCACATTACAATGGAGTCTATCCAAAAGTTGTACGAATCTATTCCACGAAGGTTGAAAGCTGTATTAAAAGCAAATGGTTGATAAACACCTTATTAATAAAGACATAGTACAACATTCTACTGGAGACTATTCAAAAGCTGTACGAATCTATTCTAAGAAGTTTGGAAGCTATATTAAAGGCAAATGGTGGTCCAGAACCTTATTTTGAAAGACATAGCACAACATTCCATTGGAGACTATTCAGAAGCTGTATAAATCTATTCCAAGAAGGTTGAAAGCTATATTAAAGGCAAATGGTGGTCCAACACCTTATTTTTAAACACATAGCACAACATTCCATTGGAGACTATTCAAAAGCTGTATAAATCTATTCCAAGAAGGTTGAAAGCTGTATTAAAGGCAAATGGTGGTCCAACACTTTATTTATAAAAACATAGCACAACATTCCATTGGAGACTATTCAAAAACTGTATAAATCTATTCCGAGAAAGTTGAAAGCTGTATTAAAGGCAAATGGTGGTCCAACACCTTATTAATAAAGTCATAGCGCAAATTTCCCAGGTGTTTACATTATTTTATCCAACCTCTCTATATGTGCTTGTGTTTGTGTATAAAGAATGTTCGCTAACTCCTCTGGCAAATGTTCGGTCGTGTGTAACCGAACTTCTTTGAAAATCATACAAAACATATCGATGGAAACTTAACTGCCCGAAGAAAACATATCGATGAAAACTTAGTTGTCCGAAGAAAATCCTTGGTAAGCTTCTAGAAAACAAAAGAAAGAAATCTTAAATTTCCCGAAGTGAATACCGTATTAAAATTAGATGTAAATTTGTGTGGGAGGAAACTAAAGGACATAGAAACGGCAACTTGCAGAAAAACATCAACAAAAGGCGATTTAAGGCTTCTAGAGTTAGACCTTCTTTAATAACTGCATAGTTCCCATCTGAAACAGGAAACATCAGTGACAATACAGCTTAAGTGTTCCATCAGGAAACATGAATATGAGAGTAGGCCTCACAATGCCAGAAGTCAGCAAATAAAATGGGTTAAAGATTTGAAACGCTGTTTTTCCTGCAACAGTTCTGGATCGTTTCCTATTTTTTCTTTCCTTTTTTGTTTGTGGCCTCTGGCGTTACAGCAACCATGCCGACCTTCTTTCCTTTGGAAGTTCATTATGTTCAGAACGTGATAACAATTCTGTGTGTGTCTCTGTGTCTGGTTACGAGGAAGCCAAATACCTTGAGGGTGAAAGGAAATGGTTTCCGTGCGTTTATAAATAAATAACGTCCATAGAACCTGATGTCAGCATACTTTCAATCCTTAGCGGAACATACGCATGCGAAATGTTACATGAAACTGTTTACCAATAAACCTCTTTGGATTTTGTATCCGGGAAAGTATATCAGCATCGTACCGAGCTGCGGGCCATAACGAACCTTCGCAGCACTTCTTTATATCGAGATTTAACGACTACCTCTGGTATTTAATAAAGAAGTAATACTTTGTTTCCTGATTTGGAGGTAACTAGGGCTCATTGGGACAGAGAGCGACAGCGCTGTGGGGCAGGAACACCAACCATGGCTCATCCGGAACTTGGGCTCGAACGCAATTCGTAATATTTAACAGAAGCCAGCATTTGTGACAACTCGTGTTCCAGGCAGGCACAAAATTTGTTTTAAGCATACAAAAAACACATTTACTATTTTAACATGTTTTTTAGATAGTTGAACTACAGGCATTGCATAATTATATCACATTGAATTTAGAAGACAACGTTTATTAATGCAGTTTTTACAATTTAAAGTCTACTATGATTTCGCTGAAAGCCATGGATCAGATTCGTCAAGACTGAGCGTTTTCATTTCTTGCATCTGACCAAGAACTGAAAACGCTCAGTCCTGACGGAGTTGAACCATGGCTAGCAGCGAAACTATAGTACACTTTAAATTGTAAAAACTGCATTAATAAACGCTGTTTTCTAAATTAAATGTAATTAACATGCTTGTTTACTTGGAATTCCAGAACCAAGAGCCATATTTGGCAAAAGAGCGGGGAAACACAATATATTACGTGTACAAATAAGTTTTAAAGAGTTTTAAGACAACGCAACACGTAGTTTGAGAGAAAACATCAATGCCTTTACGAATCAAAATATGCGCCGTCATTATCTATCACTCTTCGTCATCGGTCGGGCAGTTAACGGACTCCAGCCATGAAGAATACTTCGTCGTGTGACGCCATGAAGTAGTCAACTCATTTTTGCACTTCGTCACATGTCTGGAACCGTATAGCAGACAAACCATGTTGCATCGGTCGGAACAAATACACTGGTGTGCAAAAATTAAGGACGAAGAGGAGGAATTAGCATGACAGCGGAACGAGCAGGCAGAACGGACCGAAAGACCACTCAAGAGATAGACTAGGGTCCAGTACGGTAGGGCATGCGCATATATGCAGGATGACGTAGGGGGGGGGGAGGGAGAGTGTCGGAAGGGTATAAAGCACACGGGCGGTGTACGCTCAACAATTCGGTGAAAGCTATTGCACGGTGTACATCGGTTTGAACGACGTCGGGTTGCTTCCACCGTCTGATATGGCCAACAGGCAATCCCGTAGACGACATCTGGATGACTTTACCTGAGGTCGCGTCATTGGGAAGTTGGAAGAAGGTCGAAGTGTGACAAGTGTGGCCGAGGAGTTCGGGATCGCTCACAGCATCTTTTCACGAGCTTGGAGAGCATTTCAAACGACAGGAACAGCTGTCCGAGAGTTTAGCAGTGGTCGTCCGCCAGCAACCACGGCGTCGGACGACCGGTATATTGTCCTACAGGCGAGAACAGACAGACGGCAGACAGCGGGAGAAATCGCAAGGCACATGCAGCAAACAACTGGACGTCCGTTATCGCGTGTTACCGTGGCCAGGAGGCTGCACAAAGGTGGTCTATTTGCACGACGACCAGTATGGTGTGTGCCATTAACGTCTGATCATCGGAGACGGTGGCTTCTGTGGTTCCAGGAACACAAGAACTGTACACATCAGCAATGGGGTCGAGTTCTCTTTACGGATGAGAGCCGATTTAGTCTGACGAACGATTCTGGACGTATACACATCTGGAGAGAGAAGGGAACACCCAACCACACCTTCAACATCATCGAAAGGGGCCGGTTTGGAGGTGGCGGAGTTCTTGTTTGGGGCGGTATCATGCTTGGTAGCCGTACTGACCACCACATCTTCCAAGGAGGTTCAGTCACTGGTGTCCGCTATTGTACCGAGGTTCTCCTGCCTCACGTGCGTCTGTTTAGAGGTGATGTGGGTCCTGAGTTCCAAATCATGGACGACAACGCTCACCTCATCGTACAGTGGCTGTCGCAGAGCTGTTGGAGAGTGAAGATATTCAACGCATGGATTGGCCTGCAAAGTCCCCGCACCTAAATCCAATCGAACACGTGTGGGACCTTCTCGGAAGACGCTTGGCAGCACGTCACCAGCCGCCAGCAACTATTCCGCAGCTGCGATAGGCGCTACAAGAGGGATGTGCCGCGATTACTCAACAGCTCCCTGACAATCTCTTCCTCAGCATGGACAGACGTTGTAAATCCTGCAACGCAGTCAGAAAGGATCATATCCTCTACTAAAGACTGGATTTTTCTTGGCAGGCGCCTATCACATGGACGTTTCTGTCTTCTGTCCAGTTGTGCTCGAAGCTACCTTTTCAATAAAGTGTCTTTGTATCCTTTGGATTCCTTGTTTGGACGGTTTTGCTCACTTTTCCCATATTCTTACATCTTGGGGATCTTACGGTATGTTTTGGGTCGATGTGGAGCACTTTTGCACGACGTTACATTCGAAAAACCGTCTCGTCCTTAATTTTTGCACGCCAGTGTATTTATACTGAACGGTTTGGGAGATCCGATCACACCTGATGATAGAGCGACTGTCGTTCCGAAAGTGCTGGTGTGTTTTAGAATATTTTAATTGTATATATATTTCATATTTTAAGATAATTAAAATCGTGTGAAGACGGTATTCATCCTAATAAAGTTATTATTTGAAATATGAGAAGGGGGGTCAAAGCGACTTGAACTTGTGACCTCTTCACATATTTCAGATAATATTTTTTAATGAAAAAGAAATGCTGTTGATATTTTAAAAATAAAATATAAAAATAAAGAAGGTGAATTACAACAGAGTGCTAAACACTCTTGATAAAAACTGTTACATTTAATGAGTCAAACTAACGAAGATCGAAGTACATCTGTTTAAAGCATCAAGAATAAAATAAAAACACAGTTGCACGCCATCTTTTACGTTTAATATGTAGCAGTAAAGAAGCGATTTAAGAACAGTTAAATGAAGCAAACAGTTACTTTTAATAATAAGATTATAGAGAAAACAACACAAACAGCGCATGATTTTCATTTCATTTATTGCATTTTAGTTGCTACAAATATGATATTACATAATCATAAATATATAACACAAAGAATATATTTTTGTAACAGCGAATGAGGAGGGAAAGGTCCTGATAGGCCTGACGTGCCCTCTTCTCCAAAAGCATCAAAATTTTCATGAAAATAAAAAAATTCTAAAAAACATAAACAAGTCAAGTCCACACAATATCAAACACAGCTAGGGTGGTACTATCAATTAATAAAGGTAATAATACTTAATGAGCTTTTGGTCAGTAAGAAATGCCTGAGTTTTCCTTTAAATATATCAATTTTATTAAGTGATACAATATCAGTAGGAAATGTATTCCATAATGCAGGACCAGTATAATTAACAAATGATCTAAATCGTTCTGTTAGTGGAAATATGGAGTTTAATGTTGTTTTATGTCTCGTGGAATAATCATGACTGTGAGTACTTATTGTAATTAAATCTTGGTAATAACCATTTTTAATTCTCAAAAACATTAGTTTACCTATACTATAGATATGCAATTGTTGAATAGTTAGTATATTAAAATCGTTTGGACTGAGTCAAGCCTGAAAGACTGTATTTAAAAATTGAGTATTTTGTAGTTCAAATTGTAGTAGTCTTATGAATCTATTTTGTAACGACTTAAGCTTTTTCTAATTGTATAAAGTAGTTGATTCCCAAACAGATATACAATAGATTAGGTGAGATTGAATTAAAGTGTAATATAATAAAATCATTAATTTTGGTGTTAAATTGGCCACTGCATAACTAATAACCCCTATATTTCTTGAGATCTTATTAAATGATTCATACCTAAGCACATAATTTCAGAAAACGCGTACTTGTTACTTGAAACATGCTGAGAATTCGAGAAAAGGTCACTTACTAAGCACATCAAGAATGTTCCACTTTCAGTATGCCAATAGGAGCATGACTGTCCATTCTTTGTGCCAACTGAAACAACCAGAACGGAGCAGAAATTGTGCAATATTCTTCCGATGCTGTTGTCATTTAACTACCAGCCTGATCTACAAACAAATTCACCTTCCGATGTAACCAAAATTTCTGTGTTTTTTTTCCGAGTAAATGAATCTTTTTATGAGAAAGAATATAATTATATAAAAGGAACTGCAAGACGTGTTCGGTGTGTTTCAGGAACGAGCACAAACCTGAGAGGAATTATGATTTCTTTCCTCTGTGTGTAAACAGCCCATCCGTGAAGGCTGAAGTTAGAAGGCTCGTGTTCAACCCACATTAAATTAGGCTATAGTGAAAATACCAACACGGCGATTATTAATCAGCATTTGTTAGCAGAAAATCAAACTGAAAAAAAAACCGCGCTACAAATTCTACGCAAAAACTATTGTAAGTTTAATTCATTGAATTATTTTTGTACTTAGTATTATTCTGTGAGAATAACTAATCATCGTAAGAATTCCTATCTATGAAGATACACACGCATGCACAAACATCTTCAGCGCCACATCTCAGAATGTCGTTCTATCATTGAACTAGAAGGACAATGGAATAAAGATTAATGGGGATTATTTAACCAACCTTTGTTTTACGGTCGACATAGTCAGTTTTGCGAACACCATTGAGAGATGCAGATTGTGATAGAGGAACTTGATGACAGGAATAAAGAAGTAAGATTGAAAATGAACTTAAGGAAATAAAATTAATGCAGACTTTTGTTACAAGGGAAGAAGATTTAGAAGGTAGTTGAACACATTTATAAGTAAATAAGAGATATTTGTTTTTCTTTTTGGTTTGAAGATTTAATGACCATCGTGAGCAACTCGATGGGCTATAAGTAGTCGCCCGTCCCTAATTTAGGGCCAGTAGTTCCCGGGAAAGGGTACAGCTAGCGCTCTAAGACAAACACAACATCCACCCATATCTCACCGGGATTTAAACCCTGAGTCAACGTGGACGAATGGTCAGAAGCTAACGCTTATCCCACTGAGAGAGAGAGAGAGAGAGAGAGAGAGAGAGAGAGAGAGAGAGACAGAGAGAGAGAGAGAGAGATCGAAGAAGAAGAGGAACTAATAAAAACATAAAATTTGATTGGAGATCATATTGTGCTTGGAAGCTATTTGTTGTTATTAATAGGAAGGGGTGCTTTCGTCATTTTCAGTTCCATCATTAGTACAAAACTGTGATTATGATAGGGTCGGCCTGGCCCACCGGGATACCGGGACATATCCCGGTGTGCCCTCCCTAGAAGCTTCGCTCAGAGCCCTCCGGCAAGAAAGAGCGCCAGTTGAGTGAACAGTCGCCAAGAATGGCGTCTCCAAAGTGATGGTGAACAATGAGTCATGCCGCATGTGTCTCGAAAAGACATGTTCTTCCCAGTAACTTCTAAGATAAGGTTTCCGACGTTTAGTGCGTTTTTAATTTATGTTATATGTACCGACCAATATGGTTTCATGAAAAAGTTAAATAGTCATTAGTAGTTTGCGTCAATCGTAAAGTAATAATGTATTATTGTGGTTTAATTTGAAAGAAATACTATTTTGATTTTGAGTAATTTTGTTTTTCGCTCCCTGTGCATGCGTTTCTTTTTTACGATTTGTGTATCAGTTGCAACTTACGAAATTTGTAATTCATTGTTACTATTATTTAAAATTCAAATATTTTCAAGTTATTTAATGGTCTCTTTTAGAACGTCCTCATGTAAACAATGGACGATAAAAAGAGAAAGAAATGCCGCCATAAGTACAGGGAAGAGAAAAAAGCAAACAACTACAAGAGTCTGCAAAAGAGTGCTCAAAAATTACCCAATTTTACCCCAAACCAAAATCTACAAGTCATACCGGTCAGGCAGAGAGTTTAACCTCACACGAAATTTCACTTCCAGTATCAGATTCAGTGGATTATTTTGACATTGAAACCGAATCCACTAGCCAAGAAAACTTCTCTGAATCAACATCTGTTGATGACTCGTACTGGAAAGTGCAGTAACAAATGAAGTTAGAGGAGGCTCAATCAATCCAAATGCAGAGTCAACGGACTATTTTAGAAAACCTGGCCAGGATGAATTGCTTGCGTATTTAGCCTACCATCCTTCAGCCCTGTGAGAAGGATATGCCTTTCCATGATAGAAAACCGTTGTTTAATGTAGAAAAAAGTGACAAACAAATTTTCAAAAGACAGTGGTTGACTTTTAATGAAAAGGCCCAGCAGTTTTTTGTGTGTATCGCGTTTAGCGATACACAAATCTGTCTTCTGCTCCGGCTTCAACGACTGGAGGCATGTTCACCAAAGAGTAGAGAAACACGAAACATCCAAAAGCCACATGGAATCCGCACAGTCATTTATGGCAGTGAAACGCCAGAAAACTGCTCACACTTTATTCTTAAATGACCAGCTTGAGAAAAGAAAACAGCAAGCACAAGAAAGGAGATGAATAATTGAAATAGTAGTAGATGTGATTAAGTTAATAGGCAAACAAGGGATTCCTTACCGAGGCTCTCTAGAATCGGCGTACACACTTAATACTGAAAATATAAATCACGGAAATTTTCTTGAGTTAATTCTTTTATTAAAGAAAATATCTTCCAGCACTTTAAAAACACCTCAACAACGTTATTGAACAGAGTGTAAATATTCATGCACAGAAAGAGAAAAGAAAGAGAGAAAATGAGAAAGTAGTAGGAAGAGGCACTTTGGTGACATTCTTGGGTAAGAATACTGTAATAAAAATTATCAACATTATCTTTGATGCGATGAAAAGACATATTGCTGAGGAAATGAGGAAGGCTGTTACGTTTTCAGTTATGATGGACACTACGATAGATATTTCCTGCAATGACCAATGTGCATTTGTATTTCGGTACGTTATAGGTCATGGAGTTGTTGGAAGACTCCTTGCGTTGAAATGTGTTTTTCATTATCTGGACAGGATTTATTCAATACCTTAAAAGATGTGTTGGGTGAACTTCAAATTCCTAAAGAGCACTGTGTGGCAAATTCCTTTGATGGTGCAGCAAACATGAGTGGGGAATACAATGGATTAGCAGCTAAGCTATCAGCAAAAGTTCCTAATGATATTCATACTTGGTGTTACGCTCATGTGCTTAACTTAGTACTATCTGATACTGCCCAGCGCCTTTCAAGTACTATATCTTTTTTAATTTACTTCAAGAGGCACAAGTGTTTCTGAAGGAATCCTTAAATCGACTGCAACTGTTCCTGGAACAAAAGCCTTATTTTAACTTGGAAACTATTGAAATTACAAGATGACGAAGCAGAAGTGACGCCACAGTTAAAATCTTTGGAAGGATTGATGACTGGATTGAAGTTCAACTATCCGAAACTCAATTCAAACTACCTAAAGTTGTGTATTTAGAATTGGTTGTCGTATTGTTCAAAATTTCTAATTCTGAAGACTTTTATCCAAAACTCAGAAATGATGCATCGGCCATTTTAGAGAAGCTTTACCATTTTAAACAATTTTGGTAACGATGATGTTTCTCCAGATTTTCAAAGAAACAATCCCTCTATCAGATTACTTACAGACAAAGAACCTTGATTATGTTCGAGCATGGAGGTTCGTCAAATTTAAAATGTGTACGAGAACAGTTTGCCACCACTTTGAATGCTGCAAATATATTTGTAACAGAAATGTCTAGTATGCGAGAAGAAAGGGTCGAGATTGATAGCTCTCTTGAAAACATCGTAATAGAAACTGAACTAAAGAAGAAAAGAGTAAGAACAATAAAAAAAATGCCAGGAGAGGCTGCAAGACATGAAAATGTTGCTTCAACTTCTGAAGATACTTTTCGCACTTCAGTATTCCATTTTGTATTGGACAAGATAATTCAAACAATGGACACCATATTTATCCACCAAAAGTCCCTGTACTTGGATCTTTCATAGTTTGAACCCAAACGGTTTGCCGAGTACGAATCACTACCACTGAATGCCTTAGACAGAATCTGAAATTATTCCTTCAATTGATAAGGGGAAGCTAAAAGAAGAATTTCTCTCATTTGCAGGGATGTGGCTTCAGATTAGTAATCGATCTACTGTTCAAGACTACGCTAGGATGTAGCTGTTAGAAAAAAGTTTGAGTAAGACTGATGATAACAGTGATGATGGAGAAGAACATAAGGGGGACAAATCTGTTAAATGTACTGATGTGAAGGAGTGTAACTCTTGTACTAAGTGCGTTTTTAAAGTGTTGATAGAGTATGATATGTACTCTCCAATATAAAGAATTATTTAAAGTTTACAAACACCTTCTTACAATACTCTCTTACTCAAGTCTCATGCGAGAGAGTGTTTTCGAAACTTAAAATAATTAAAACTCGTCTTCGGGAACGATTAACTAATGGAAATTTAGAAGCTTTTGTCATGATGGCCACCGAGAAGGATGTTCTTAACTCAGTCGATAGCCAAGTTATCATAAACAGGTTCTGTGAAGGCAGCTCTGAAAAATGAGGAGGCGTCTTGCTTTTTAAAATGAGAGCCATAATCTAGCAGTAGTATTCTGTCAGTCATCTTTGTATCTTTCTCAGTCATCGTTGTGTATGATTTGTGTTTTGTAATGTACCTGCCAATTATAAGCATAACAACAATGAATTTCCCTCAATTACCTGTAGATTTATTTGTAATGTATCTGCAAATTATATGCATAACAACAATGAATTTCCCTCAATTACCTGTAGATTTATTTGTAATGTACCTGCAAATTATATGCATAACAACAATGAATTTCCCTCAATTACCTGTAGATTTATTTGTAATGTACCTGCAAATTATATGCATAAAATCAATTAATTTCCCTCAATTCTGTTCATTTTTAAGATTCTGAGGGGGCTTTAGGCCTCCCGTGGGTGCGGCAGTGTAGCTAAGGCCAAAATAGGTGGGTATGGGTTGGTCGGTTTGAGAGAGGTCTGGCGCCCTCTAGATAGTTGGTCCACCGCCCTCTAGATAGTTGGTCCACCGCCCTCCAAGGTGACCCAGGCCGGCCCTGGATTATGACATTGGAAGATATTCTGCGTCGTGATTATGAATGTGTCATCTCATAATCACAGTGTTGTACGAATGGGGAGAGATGAATTCCAGAGTCACGACGTATCATCTTATCCGTTTAGAGGTCCTCTCATATGTAGACGGCAATCCAGTGACAGGTTATAAATTCCTTATTGTACCTCTTAGAAATGCCCTGTTGCACTGCTTAGGAATTCCCTTGGATATCTTAGTCCCTATGTATAGCCTAAATTCTCCCTTTTGCCTAACTTTTTATGACTGATTTGTACCAAAAGAATGATGCTTGGATTAATGAATGATGCTTGGATTATTCAACTTGGATTAATCTTCTAGCACTTGCACAAATTCCGTTGGTTCCACATCGTTATCTGTTTCCGTTTCTCTGTATGCGACCTCACTGTACAACTCGCATCTGTACATGCATTAAAATTACACAGAAGAGGCGTTACATTATGACCACCCTTAGCTTAGAGAAATGAGCGCGCCTAGAGACCGAACGGTGGAGCAGGTGAAGTTCACAGAGCAGTATAAATACAACGCAAAGACCGGCTGTCGGTTAGTAGAGTGTTCGGAGTCAAAATGGAAAAAAGCTTCCGATTTATCGGAGTTTGGTAACGGACAAATTGTGGTGGCACGGTGCCTCGGATATACGATCTCGGAAACGGGGAGGTTTGGGGGTTGATCACGTGCCGCTGTAGTGAGGACGTATCAAATGTGGTGTTCAGATGGCCAAACGACGAACCGTCGTTCAGCTGTGATGCTAGAGGGGAGCGGAGACTGGCGCTTATTGTTCACAGCGACAAATCACCCGCAGCTACAACAGTGGTTATCAGGGCAATGAGTCGCAGCACGCAGTTCATCGCAGCTTTCAGCGCATGGGTGCCGGTAGTCGAAGAAACAGCCGGGTCCCCATTTCACTTCACGAAATCGCAAACAGCGATGAAATGGGCCCAAGATAATCGAGATTGGAGTGTGGATGGTTGAAAGAAAGTGGCCTGGTCTGACGAATCAAGATTTCTGGTGCATCACGTAGACGGCCGAGCGCAGATACGTTGATTACCAACGGAGGCTAGGGCACCTGGATGCACTGTTGGACGGAAACAGGCCACCGGCGGCGAGGTTATGCTGTGGGCAATGTTTTCTTGGGATACTTTAGGCCCCATTATCCCAATAGCATAATCCTTGACAGCTGTTAGGTATCTGGACATCGTTGCGGACCCAGTTCACCCATTCATGGCAAAAGTGTTGCCTGCTGGTGATGGCCATTAGCAACAGGATAATGCGCCACGCCACACTGCCAGAATCGTCAAGAAGTGGTTCGAGGAACATGCTGGTGACTTTCTGTTAATACCCTGACCTCCAAATTCACCTGACATGAACCCAATCAAACATTTGGTTTGACTTGTCGAAGCAGGTTCGCGCTAAATCACAACCACCCCGAAATGTACGAGAACTGGAGGACCTGCTGTTGACATTATGGTACCAGGTACCCAGGGATACCAATCGCCACCTCATCTAATCGATGCCTTGCCGAGTGGCCGTTGTTTTGCGGGCTAATGTTGGTCCTGCAGATTATTAGGTAGGTGGTCATAATGTAATGGTACAGCTCATCGGTGTACATAAAACATAGTATAAAATATCAGGTACACACATATGCCATCGAAAAATATTAGGTAAATTGGTCTTAAGCTTTGCAATCTCTTCATCAACATTTAAGGCTAAATTTTAGAGGGTGGTATTCCATCACATTTTGGGATACACCTATCAACTGCTTTGAGCACTTGGGAACGCTACACTAATGAAACCTTAGAAATAACTCATTGGGGACATGAGGCCTAATAAATGCTAAGCCTGAGATCATTGCAAGGCTAAATCTTCGCCATGTTGAGCTTTAGCCCATCATAGGGCTGAGACTTAATGATTATTAAAACCTAATGCATTGTATTGCACTCAAAATTCTTTGTGCAAAAAATCTATTTTTTCCTGGTAAAATTATTTAAACAGCACTGTAAGAAATCTGCTTTCTACGGGACTGCACTTAATATGGTTTACCTGTATTGATCCGATAACAAAAGCTAATTACACTTCAGCAGATTTAGATTAACTGTTCCCAACTATTTATTTGTCGTATGCTTTGCTACGTAAACAATCTATACCAGGCATGACCTTTATTTCTCTCTTCATTTTTTCCTGAGTTCTACGCGTACATTTAAGTTCGCTACTTTTGTTTAATGGTAAACATTGGAGTGCATTAAACTGAGCAAACCACTCAACTTCTGAATTATTTGCGAACACAGCATCATCCTCGTGCAAACAGGAATTACTGAGCCAAAGACAAGAAGAGCCAGGCCTGTCGTGTGCACTCATTTGCGAGAAACAGGTCTTTCCAGGCTGTTCGAGCAAAAGATTAACAACTCCCGCGGCGAGCTTTCTTCGAGACACTGAAGCGGTTTCACACACATATATTTCACGCTAAAAGATGGAAAGTGGAACGAGAGAAAATGTAGGAAAGGAAGAGGAAGGAGTGGAGATGGAAAGATTAACAGCAGCCACATAAGCAGAAACAAGAAAAACACCGGATTAGGATGGGTTATTATTAAGGACACTTGTATACGAACGAACTGATCTCACATATCGAAGTGTCACTAAAATTGTTTATGAATCACTCAGGGTTTTGAGGTGCTTCCGTATTTTCAGGATTAGGGGACCATATGAAAGATTCGGACGTTAAGTGTCTTGGGATTTGGTAGTTTGAGTTGAGAAATTCCGCGACTGCGCTAAATACACGCTTTAAGAAAAGACAGGAACTAATGATATGCTGGTAAGGGCTTTTCTCAAAATCCGTTCAATTTGATTTAAGTTAGACGCAGCTGAATTTCTGATTCTCTGAGAAGAATTCCAGCGTCTTCTCTCAGGACATAATGCAAAATATTAAGTAGTTCATTCAATGACTGAGTTGTTAGATGCAAGCTTTTCCAGCTAAGATGAAGCTTCTAAGCTGAATTCCCGTTGAGAGCCGTGTCAGATGTTAGGATAGGATAATTTCAGTTTTTAAAAATCATCAAGCAAAATGAGAAAAGGGATTGTTCTAAATTTTCTCAAAGCTGACTAAAATGCAAAAGTAGAATTTCTTACGGTAATCCAAAAGAGCCATTCTATTTCATTTTGTAGGTCATCATGCAAGGGTTTATCAAAATAATATAAACACTTACTGTTTGTGGAATCTTTTTTATTAATAAGCTGTGGACCCATCTGTGGCTGTACAAACAGAAACAATTCGATTTGAAATGAACTAATGCAAGTCATGCACATACGATAATGGAATTTGAGGCTATTCTTCCGGTAAAATACACTGTAGTGCCAAAAGTCATGTTGCAGCAGTATGCAAATTTTTAACTGAAGCTACCTTCGTCTGAAGGCTTTGACGCACGCCTCGATTTTTATCAGTTGCGTGGTGTAATCTCGTGAGTCAGGTTGAACAACCGCCACTAGGATTATAGCAAGCCGACGTGAATTATCGGAGTTTGAACGAAGCATGGTAGTGGGAGCCAGACGGATAGGACATTCAATTTACGAAGTTGTGCGAACATTCAACATTTCTCGATCCACTGTGTCACGTGTGTACCGATAATACCACATGGAAGGCATTACCACCCACCGTGGACAGCGCAGTAGTCGACCATGGGTGCTGAATGATCGTGACCAGCGGCGTCTGACCAGGATTGTCCATGCTAACAGACAAGTGACACTGGCTCAAATAACATCCACATTAAATGCAGGAGGTACCAGAGACATATCCATTACGTGAGTGCAGCGTAATTTAGCGTCCATGGGGCATGGCAGCAGAAGACCCACCATAACACGGTAATTGCAACCAGGAAGATTGGCAACATGTGGGGTGGTCCTATGAGTCAAGCTAACAGTTGTTACGAGCTGATGGTAAGGTTCGAGTGTGGCGTAGACACCATAAGGCCATGGAACCAAGCTGTCAACAAGGTACTTTGCAAGTTAATTATGGTTCCACACATGTGTGGGGTGTCTTTACGTGGCACGGTTTGGGTCCTAATACGTGGCTGGATACATTGTATGTGGCCGGATACATTGCAGTATATGTGGCCGGATATATTGCCTATCGAGTTCGATAAGAAGATCCTTCTCTGGGCACTGTTTTACATAAAGTAGGTGATGATTTCGATTCCTCCGTCTGGATCAATTTAATTTCACAGGGAGGGTTACTATACCAACAGCAGATTGGCTCAAAACAATTGAAGAATTCGAAACCATATTTATTGCGATTCGCGGAAAAGAAGGAGCTCACAAAGAAAAACAGGTTACCCAAGAGTTAAAGATAATATTGGAAGAAAGATACCCACAAGTTGCCGCCTCGGTGGCGCAGTGGTCTAAGGCGTTGGCCTCTGATCATTAGTCCGTAAGGGGTCCGGGTTCGAATCCCGGTCAGGCATGGATGTTGTGTTTGCCTTACGGCACTGACTCTCTCCCTTCCCTGGAACCAGTGACCCTAAATTAGGGACGGGCGACTGCTTATAGCCCATTGAGTTGCTCACGGTGGTCGTTAAACCTCCAATCAAAAAAAAAAAAAAAAAAAATACCCACAAGTTGCCAAAGAGGCAATCAGCATTTATTCTCGTGTAAGAACATTCATCAGGCTACGAGATCTCAATCGAAAAGCATCACTTCAGAAAAGAAAATCTGAGAAGAAGATGAAAAAGTGGCTGCAGTCCAGTAGTTGCGCCCAACGCTCTCGGAATTAAAGTGTGGTCGGATGCCTGAACACAACAGGAATACTTGTTTTCGTTCGTTTGCTAAGTTAACTTTTCAACTGTGCGTGATTTTAAAAATAGATTTCATATTTCCCATGTTTCTAAATATATGATGGTAAATTACCAAAATGAAATTATGGGAACGCAATGCTTTCTTCTGAAAGAACTAACGGTACGAAAGTAATGCCTCTCGTTCATTTAAATTTTCTTCGAAGCTTTTTATTTGAAATTCTGACAATCTTTTTGCTATTAAATTATTAAAATAAGGCTTTTCCCCTAAAGTGAAATAAATATTGTATTTTATGGAAGGAAAATTTGCAGCTCAGTTTAGGGGGGAAGGCTCTCAATTTCTTTTCTTTAGCAAAAAATATTTATTCTTTTTCCTCTGGGAGCGAAAAGAAACAAAAAAACTGTTGGGGAAATAGCTGACTACTTGCACAAAATTTTACTTATTTACTTGGCATTCAATGTCAGTTACTTCAGTACATAAGGAGAAACTTTAAAGCGTTGGTGTAGTTAATGTGACGTTGAAAAACGTATGCGTTAAATTCTTAAGAAATTCCATGCACCGTATATAAAAAATTATGAATTTAATATACACTGAGTGACCACTTTATTATGACCATCCACTCAGTACTTCGTTAGGCCACCTTTTGCCTTTAATACTGCGTCGATTCTTCGTGACATGGACTCCACGAGATGTTGATAGGTGGTTTGTGGAATCTGAGACCATGCTTGATGAATAGCACTTTCCAGGAGTGTGAGATTGCAGGGTTGTGGATCCAGCTGTCTGATGGCTCGTTCAACTTCATCCCACAAAGTCTCAATGGGGTTGATATATGCAGATTGTGGGGGCCACCTAAGCAAAGTAAACTCACCGGCATGTTCCTGAAACCAATCCTGTACAATACGAGCATTATGGCAGGACGCATTATCTTGTTGAAAGTAGCCATCGCCATTGGGATAAACCATCCACATGACAGGATGCACTTGGTCCGGAACGATGTTTACATATGATGTGCCAGTCAGACGTTGATCAACACGAATTAAAGGGCCCAAAGCATGCCAGGAAAACATCCCCCAATCCATAACGTTACCTCCACCAGCTTGAAGGGTTGTAGCAATGCCTTTGGGGTCCATGCTTTCGTGCTGTTTCCGCCAAATTCTCACTAGGCCATCCGCATGGTGCAACTGAAAACGTGATTCATCGGACCACATAATTTGTTTCCAATTATCGACTGTCCAATCCTTGTGCTCCTGTGCGAACTGGAGACGTTTTCTCTTGTTAACTTCAGACAGCAACGGTGTTCGAACAGGCCTTCGGCTGCCATATCCCATCCGATGCAGTGTACGGCGAACAGTGCGTACAGAGATCATTTGAGGGGATCCCTGATTAAGATGGTCTGTAATTTGCTGCACTGTTGCCCTTCTGTTGTCTGTTACCAGTCTGGACACTCTCCGTTCCGCCCGAGCAGTCACTAGTCGATGACGACCACACGTTGCACGTAGAGACCCAGTTTTTTGGCTGGCAGTCCAGTCTTTAAACACTTTAACAATAGCTGCTCTGGAACATTTCACAAATGCGGCGGTTTCGGTGATTCTAGCTCCATGGCTCCGAGCTCCTACAATTATCCCACGTTGAAAGTCCGTCAAATCGCATTTTTTACCCATCTCGTCACCCAAAACTCACTTCTACTACTGTCGCAAGCACTAAGCTTTCCATTTTTGTACTAGCCTCGCCCTCTGGCAGTAACAACGTGAAGCCATAGCTCATTTGCTTAAAACTGTCAGGTGGTCATAATAAAGTGGCCACTCAGTGTATAAGTGCATATATAGCAGTAATTCAGAACGCAAGAGCATCTGCAAATTGGGGGCCACTATACAAAAATATATATTCATTAATTCATAGTTTTTTAACAAGAGTATACAAATGAATACGGACATTGTGTTACCTTTCCTTTTGTTACCTTAAAAGTAGTACATTACTGTCTTACGTGAAAAAGCAAAACAAAAACAATACTGATTTAGAAAGACGTCGAAGACTCACTACGAAAACACCGCAAATAAAGTTTAAGGAAAAACGAAAAATAAGCATACGAAAAAATTTGCAATTTTAAGACTGCTCTTCGAAATTTTAGAAATTAAACAGAAAAAGAAACGTGAAAAAAACCCTTTTCACTTCAGGTGATCTATTTGTGTAATCTCGCAGATCAAATATATTTTAATGTACACATCTGCTGGAGCAAGATGTTGGCAGGAAAACTTGTGACCTGAAAATTTAAACGTATTCTGTAAATATAATGAAAATTTTCATTTGTCATTAATTAAACTCGCTTTTTCTCTTACTTTTTATTTAAGTCTGTTAAATACCTAGAAGGAATCATTTGTTACATTTCTCTGAAAAAGGCCCTGTAATGCTCGTTAGCTTTCATTCCTTCACTGCAGTCACCCAATGCAGAGGTCAGCTCCGTTCCAACATACTGACGTCACACGCTCGCGTTCGTAGGGATACGCGAGTCCAAAGCCTATGACTCAGCTTTTGTATTCTACAGCCCTGGTGTTACGCATCGACAGTTCACGCCAGAAGTATACTCCACAAATGGTGGAAAACAATGTGAAGTCCAATTAATTAGATCATCTAACACGTTGCCAGTGTTTACCATCCCAGTTTTTATGTGCTTTGCAACACCTTACACGTTTTGTTGCATTGGCTTTGGTAATCTGAGGTTTGTAGATTGCAGCTCGGCCATAAAAGCTGGCACGGTGGAGCTCCGGCCGTACTGTTATGATTGAAATGGGATCATTCCGGCTGGTGTTCAACTCTGCTGCTATTTGTGGTGCCATGGTGTTGTGCTTCCGTTGTATTGGGTTGAAAAGGAAGTTATGTCTGCAAATGCAAGACAAAAGTGCCAATTACCTTATATACCAGTCCAGATCAGTCCAAAATATAGTCGCCATCGTTTGTCACGACCTGCTCCCATCGTCTGGGCAGTTGTTAGATACTGTCCCCGTAGAATTGTGGCGGCTTGGATGTAAACAGGTGAGTGAGTGCGCATTCGACATTGTGCCGGTTGCTGAAACGCTGTCCGTCCAGGAAATGCTACACTGACTGGAAAAGATGGAAGTCGCTTGGAGCAATATCTGGGGAATAGGATGGGTTCGGCAGCGCCTCCCAGCCTAGGTCCCTGATCTTGTGACAGGTCACTCGTGCTGTGTGAGGTCTCGCTCCACTCTGCTGTAAGAGGACGCCCTTCCGGTTCAACAGTACTGGTGATTTCGACGTGAGCGATGTGTGCAGATTGTCGAACTGACGGTAGTACATATCTGCGGTGATGGTGGCATTGACCGGCAGAAGCTAAAAAAAGAACAGGACACCACGCATATCCCACCAAACAGACAGCAGAACTTTACGTGGATGTAAGCCGATTTTGGTGGTCGGCATGCGCGTCTGTTTTGGGTCCAACCACTGTTTTCGGGCACTGACATTTTCATGCAAGACTCATTTCTCGTCACCTGTCACAATACGGTCTAAGAACGGCTCAACTTGGTCGTCACGCGCAAGCAGGGTAAAACATGCACTCATGCGATTTGCTTTCTTCTCAACTGTAAGTTGATGGGGGTATCCAAATTTTCCACTTGTGCACGTTCCCAAGTAGACGGAGGTGCGTGACAATGCTCGTGTGGGTAATCCTAACTTGTTCGTCCAACTCCCGCGTAGTCACACGTGTGCCGGTCTCCACTAAGGTCTTCAGTATGCCCATATCCACTGTTGCGGGTCTTTCTGCTTTGAGACTGTCTGATAGTTAACAATATATATTAGGATGGCCTGTTATGCGTGTTAGCAAGAAAACCATAGCACTTGTTCTGAAAGAGGAACATCAAGTCCGTGTGTGGTCCAAGAAGCTCCCTGACAAAAGTTAGAAACAGAAACAGAAGCCAGATGTGGCATCGTTTCCAGAAAAGAAGTGGTAACGACTACACCGAAGAGCAATTGAATTAGAAATACCTGTCTAGTAACGTGTAGCACCACCTTTCGCCCTTATGACGGCGGCGATTCGTCTCGGCACGGACTTGACAAAACACCGGAAGCGTTGGGAAGCCATACGGACCCACGACCCCTGAACAAGCTTCCACAGTTCACGAAGATTTGAGGGAGGGAGTCAGAGCCTCGAACATATCTCTCGATGGCATCCCAGATGTGCTCGATCGGATTGAGGTCAGGTGACCTAGCTGGCCAAAGGAGCGAGGTAATGTCGGTGGAATGTTCATCCAACCATTCGGATGCAATTCGGGAGCGAAGGCTCGGTGCATTGTCTGTTGCAGGATGAGGTCCCCAGTGAGATGTTGAAGACGCACAAACGGGAGCAAATGGTCGTCCAGGATATCCCGGTAACGTTGACCTGCGAGGGACGATGCCACACGTACCAGGGGTCCCATTTCAGTCCACGTAAACAATCCCCAGACGAGAATGCTACCCCCACCAGCTTGAAGAGTATCCTGCTGGCAAGAAGAATCCATCGCTTCATGTGGTTTGCGCCGTACTCGTATCCTGCATCAGCGTGTACCAACGTGAATCTCGACTCATCAGTCCAGGCAACATTTTCCCACATGCCTAGAGTCCAGTGGCGATGTTCCCGCGCCCATGCTAATCTTTGCACCCTGTGATGTGAGGTCAGCAGCGGTACCCTCGTGGGACGATCGCTTCTGCACCCCATAGCGAGGAGATGTTTCTGGATGGTGTGGCTGCTTACACGTTTTTGTGCACCAGCGTTAAATTGCCGCGTGATTTCTTGCACTGTGGCCCGTCTATCTGCTGTTACAATGCGAGCTATATAGCCGACGATGACCACGCTCATCCGCACGCTGTTGTCCACGGAAGTTGGCCTTTGCAGGGGTGGTTTTACCGAATTCGATTTACTCATGGTGCACTCGTGACACAGTGGCTCGTCAAAATCCCAGTGCCTGCACTACTTCCGAGATGGAGTGACCCATTCGTCGGGCCTGGACAATTTGCCCACGATCAAATGCGCTTAGATCTTTCGTCTTACCCATACTGCGTCAGACTCTTACTGATTCCCGTCGCATTACTCCTTATAATGTCGGTTCGCTGCATACGTCATGTAATTCCGTTTACAGGGCTGCCCACAGCGTCACATTTGCATAACGCCACCTGTCTCTAATTCAATTGCTCTTCAGTGTATAACTCACTAGTATGAGCCACAAAATTCCGCCTTTTGTGAAGATTTATTCAAATTTTTAATCATTTATTTGTTAGCGGGAGAAAAAAGTTTTGTTTTTTATATCTACAAAATTCCTTACCAAGTTTTTCAGCGAGAAATACCAGATATTGAGGAGACTTGCACATTTTCTTCCCACTGCATTAAAAAGCCCCTGTACCACAAAACTGTTTCTCTTCCTAGGTTGCACACTTAATAGCATATGGAGAACATACTCCGTTCTTCAAATTTTCTATTTCACATGTTAAAATCGAAGGTTCTGACAGTAGAAGGAAGTGTGAACAATTATTTTTGGGAGTAGTATTAAAAAAAATTACAAAAGATGTTGCACACTTTAGAAGTTCTAAAAATTACATGACCGGTTTCCAGGTACTTTGCGTTCCATGGTTTTTCCAAATGCCATAACATGCTTACAAGAATGCCTGCAGTACCTCAGCATCAAACAGTAATTTTATCAACTTAGGTAAGCGGAAAGCAGGCACAGGTGCGGACTGCATAGGAGCTTCCACTTAAGAGTGGGGACTTCAGCAAATTCATAGAAAAAGCCATGTCTAAACGCTTTTTTATTTATTTTTGAATCTTTTAATGGCAAATGATTGCACTGCTTTTCAGCTTTATTTATTTTGATTGAAGAATTAACGACCACCGTGAGCAACTCAATGGGCTATAAGCAGTCGCCCATACCTAATTTAGGGCCACTGGTTCCATGGAAAGAAGAGGGCCAGTGCAGTAAGACGAACACAACATCCATGCTTACGAGATTCGAACACGGACCCATCACGGACGAGACTAACAGAAGCCATGGCTCAGACCACTGTACTACTGGGCTCACCTTCGATGCCACTGTAAGAGGAAGGATCAAAATAATGCTATTACACTCACTTCGTTTTTCGACGGATTTCTGTGTCGAAAGATGCTACTGCGTACATATGTACTAGAAGAAAGGATTCAGTAGAAGTGTGGAAAGATAAGAAACAGTGAATGAGCAAAGATAAGGGGATGGAGTCATACATATTGCATTTGGAAACGTTCTATTGTAAATGAAAAATTCAATGCTGTTTAATTTAGATGCCAGCTACACTATCTACCAACAAGTAATTGGACACCCTTGCACACGACGATATCTGCGGTCCTGATACACGTCACGGCCGCCGCCGTTAAATATCGTGTGGGAAACAACAACACAACCAGTCGCATGCAAGATGCCACGCAGTTCGGAGCTCTCTGATTTCGAGAAAGGTGTAATCGTCGGGTATCACAGAAATGGCCGATCCATACATGACATATCCAGCGAGTTGAAGAACCCAAAATCAACAGTGACCTACGTGATTGGCAAGTGGAAGATGAGAGATGACTGTCGGAATGTACCCCGACCCGGCAGACTCACAAAACTGGGAGTTAGAGACCGACGGGTGCTGGCCAGAGACATTCGGAAGAACCGCACCAAATCGATAGGTCACATCCGCGAGGAGTTTCAACAGGCATCCGGAAGTGTTCTTTCGATGAATATCCTCCGTAAGGAAGCCCATCTGCTTGGTTATCATGAACGTGCTGCCCCCACAAGCCTTTGATCACCAAGTCCAATAGCGCTGCTCGGCTAACGTGGTGCAAAGAAAGTCGACAGTGGACCGTTGAACAGTGGAAACAGGTTCTCTGGAACGACGAATCAAGGTTCACCCTCTACATTTCGGATGGCAGGGTCTGGGTTTGGCGTCTGCCTGGAGAACGCCTCCTGCCGGAATGTATTGTGCCAACTGTGAAGTTCGGCGGCGGTGGAATTATGCTATTTGGGTGTTTCTCCTGGTATGGCACGGGACCCTTGGTCGCAATTCCTGGTAGACTCAACGCCGGGACCTACTGCACCATTTTGGATGACCATGCGCTTCCTACGTTGTGGCAGTTTTACGGGGTGGACCCATGTTACTTTCAGGATGACAATGCCACCTGTCATGTTAAGAGGTCCACCATGGCTTGGTATGGTGACAATGGGGTTGATCGAATGGACTGGCCTGCGCAGAGCCCGGACCTTAACCATATCGAGCACCTCTGGGACGAATTGGAGCGTCGACTTAAGGGGTGCCCCCACCGTCCGAAATCGGTGAAGGAACTGACCTGTCTTTTCCAAGCAGAGTGGAAGAAAGTACCGCTAGCCGTCGTACAACGCCTGATTGAGAGTATGCCCGGACGGTCGCAGGTGTAATCGCCACTCGTGGAGGCTCCACCAACTATTGAAAGTGAATAAACTTCGTTTTCCTTTGCCATCACAGGTGTCCAATTACTTGTTGGTAGATAGTGTATATGTGGTGACTGAAATGATCACATGATGTACACCACTATGGATAATGTGGTACGGAATCTTATAACTATGACTACAATGATACCTTTAGGTTTAAGGTGGTTCAACAGAAATTTGATAAAAGGTGGAATATTTTAAATCATACTCATAAAATCCATTTCAAAGGCTAATTAATGTCCAACAAAACTTAGTTTTGAATATTAAAACCGATACGGTTTAAAGACTAAGTATAAAGTTTAACGCAATCCCGTGGAATTCCCTTTTAGCATGTAGTACGCATTTAGTAGCAGTCTTTAAATACAGTTACTTAAGATATGTTGTCTTCTTACTGCAATTCCTTAATATCTCCAATTTATTGCAGTGTTGGATGCAAGTGCAAAGTTACCATCGGGTTTGCTGGATGGAACCTTTAGCGATTTCGGAGATTTTGACGAGTGTCTGGAAATTGCTAAGTATGAGAATGACGTCACGAAAGACAAAATGCAGTTCCAAGGGCAATACTGCACGTTGGAAGCGAAGCCATCATTGCCACCTAAGCCACACAGGGTTACTTTCAACACAGAAATTTTCGATTTCTCAAACTTTACAGAGCCAGATTCGGTAAGTAACAAATAAGACTGTTATACAAATTTGTAACAAACATACATTTGGATTTGTTAGTAAGGAAATTCTTAAACCATAGGCAACACAACAGACATATTATATAATTATTAATGCTGAATGTTATCAAAGTTAAAAAAATGAATGATCTTATTTTCTGTGAAGAGAGAGAAACGTCTGGGATATAACGAATCATTTTCTTGATGCTGCAGTTTAGTACTCTATAGCATCAGAAATTATGCTAAAAGAATCATTGATTCCATTTTATACTTGACTTTTGTCCGACGCTGATACCTTTTGCCCAAAGTATTTCACTCAAGTACGAACGAGCAAATGAAAGTAGCAAGGATGCACAAAGCTTCTACCAGATTGCTTTTACTTACAGGAAGTATTGAAACTGTCGTCCTTCATTTGCAAGACATAACCTAACTGTTTTACACATGTTTTCAAACACATCTGCGGGAGTCAAAGAGTTGCTCCTCAGTAATGTTGAAGCTCCTCTACCTAATTTTGATGTGCTGCAGTCAAATGTTTTGAAACAAACAACTTGTTGTATGTTTTATTTCAGTGGTTTCTGTTTTCTTGATAACATATCAAGCTTCAGAATATGTTTCACAGCAACACCAGTTTTCACAAGTTTCTGGTGAGTTGAAAGTTTCCAAAATGCGGATGTTGTTTTCATCATTGCCCCTCAGAAGGAAATGAACCTTCCTTCATATTGCATGACAAATCATTTTTCAGTCCGCGGGCTCCAGTGTCGAGCACAAAATTAAAAAGTGCTCATTTTTCTTCGAAAATAATTTTTTTTTACTTTTAAAAAATCAAACGGGAAATAAACCAAGTCGAAATCGAGTCAGGAACACCTTTACCCAACCCGTTTGACCCGATCGAAATTGTCGACCCGTTGACCCGATGACCAGTTGACCCATTTCCATCTCTGGATGACGTTATTAACTTTTACGACATACAGTAAGCATGGAACGATCGGCATGGAATCAGGATGTCACAACATCAGCAAAGGTTCCATGTAAGTTTGGATCTGCGTCAATGAAGACTATCTCATCAGTTCGTCTGTCTTGCCACCGACACTCAACGGCCAGTGCTTCATGCACTTCTTGGAGGAGGAACCACCAAATCTCTTGGAAGACGTGTCATTAGCAACACGCCAGTGCAGGTGGTTCACGCACTATGGAGTGCCGACTGTTAGAGAACTTCTCGATTGTCCTATCTCAACCGTTGGATAAATAGAGGTGGGCCAATCACATGCCCACCACGATCAACAGATATGAATCCTCTGCATTTCTTGTATGGTGAACATGTGATGATCGATTGTTATGTTACACCTATGTCTAAGGAACTAGCCCTGTTAGCACAGCCTTGCAATTGAACGTAGGTAAAATATTCAGCCACTGTCTTCTGTTCCTAAAAGTCGGTGGCCCTGTGTTGGGCATATGTCAAATTAGAAGGCTGTGCTACCAGGGAGATCTCTGCCAAAGAATAACTGAAGGTTCTACGACAATGCGGAATACTCAGGGACCTCTGGAACGTGAGCTTCAATTGCTCAGACGACGATGTACGAAATGTATTGCTGTTTGTGGAGCTCATTTCAAACATTTGCTGTGATGTAGACGTAAGCAGTTGCTCTCGAATTCTTCGTATGAACAGTGCTAATTGGAATACAACATTGTTACGTTCTTGATGTGTATAACTTGTAGTTTAGCACATATTGTATCTCTATAGGGAAACTTATCCGGGACCATGTTTATATTACTTCTATTTCATGCAAATCGGAGGTAGAAAAATTGCCGCTAAGTCGATTCACAAACACAGAACTAAACATCAGCCATATGCATCAGTATAATGCATTCGGAAAAATACATGAGTGTACTTCTGTTATTCTTGTAAACATAACATTGTTCACCAGGTTTACCACAACGGCTAATCCCGTATTGTTCGACGCCCATCTGGCTCGAAAGCATGCTTGTCTCAACGACGCTGCTGAAAATGGCGCAAGAACATAAATTCCACATATAAACGTAAATAATAAAACATATTTTCAATGATTAGTCCTGAACATAGTTAAAGATTCTTACACCATCATTAAAAATGTCGCACTTACGTTACATAAACATAATCTAAGGATGTTCTTAATCAAGTAGAATTACCTTTCACATTCCGCGCTGGTAGGTGGCATCACTGCAGCGTGCTGTGAGAGCAGTCCATTGATGGAGACCGAGGAGGTCAATTATATGGTCCCCGAATGTATAAGTAATACAAAAAGTCAGTGTACATTTTGTAAATTAAAATATTAGAATGAGTAATTATATATAATGAATATAAATACATTTTTTAAATTTGTTTCTGGGTCAGACGAAGTCTGTGAGCATCTGAGATTTTAAGAAGTTGCCCATCCCTAATTTAGCTCAACAGGGAAGCAGAATCAACACAGTAGGAAACACACATTATTCGTTAGGCTTCATGCGGGACCCTAGCGATTGACCAGAAGACCGCGGCTCTGACTGCTTGGCCACCGGAATAGTACAAATCCTTTCTAAAGTTCTTTTGAAACCCCTAAGGAAAGTATCTGAAATATCAAAAACGATACTGAATTCAGTCCCATTAACAGTTGTAGTGTTTTATTTTGAAGATTGTTTTGTCTCCTTAACTAAAAACCTTTGTTGAACATATAAGTAACTAATTGAAATAACGGCCAGGTTATAGAAATGATCAGATAACAGCAACACTCTACGCTCTCTCAACAATTTCTACACCCCTGCACTCCACACTTCTTGCTCCTGACAACGTTTTATTTACATTGACTCACTGTCAGCATTGCCGAAACTTACAATAAAGTTGGGGAAGTATAATGTGTTGTTCAGAAGAAAAATCCTTCAGAGAATTGACAAAATTTACATAGCGAATAAAAACTCAAAATGAAAGTTAAATTAGAGATATTGTATACGCCACAAAGCGGAAAATTACTGAGGAAATGTCTGAAAACATGATTTTTCTCTGTTTTGCATATCTGGAAGATTAAATTAAGGTATCTCTAGAACATGACTTTGCTGATTTAGACCACACGCTCAATTGATCATAATGTGGTTCCGTGAAACCGAACTATAGACTAAGTTATGAGTAGTTGCTGTATCTTGAGTGAGACTGTGCAATTCCCTCAAGATATCACTCGAAAAGTAACTCAAAAACTGACAATTGCGCATTCGCAGAAGTCTTCGATTCACACGAATGAATCTCATTTCTAAAATTCAGCGTGTTTTCTTTTAGTTAAGAAGTTCCTATCCCTGCTACATCAATGTATTTTAACATGGCTATAGCTGATTAACCCCAGAACGGTAAATAAGATGCAATTCTTTAATATATTATGCTTCATTAAGTCTTGTGTTTGTGTACCAGCGACATACACTATCTACTAACAAGTAATTGGACACCCCTGCAATCGACGATATCTACGGTCCTGATACACGTCACGGCCACCACCGTTAAATATCGTGTGGGAAACAACAACACAACCAGTCGTATGCAAGATGCCACGCAGTTCGGAGCCCTCTGATTTCGAGAAAGGTGTAATTGTTGGGTATCACAGAAATGGCCGATCCATACGCGACATATCCACCGAGTTGAAGTACCCAAAATCGATAGTGGCCTACGTGATTGGCAAGTGGAAGATGAGAGATGACTGTCGGAATGTGCCCCGACCTGGCAGACCCACAAAACTGGGAGTTAGAGACCGACTAGTGCTGGCCAGAGAAATTCGGACGAACTGCACCAAATCGATGGGCCACATCCGCGAGGAGTTTCAACAGGCATGCGGGAGTGTTCTTTAGATGAATACCATCCGTAAGGAAGCCCATCTGCTCGGTTATCATGGACGTGCTGCCGCCCACAAGTCTTTGATCACCAAGTCCAATAGCGCTGCTCGGCTAACGTGGTGCAAAGAAAGTCGACAGTGGACCGTTGAACAGTGGAAACAGATTCTCTGGAGCGACGAATCAAGGTTCACCCTCTACATTTTGGATGGCAGGGTCTGAGTTTGGCGTCTGCCTGGAGAACGCCTCCTGCCGGAATGTATTGTGCCAACTGTGAAGTTCAGTGGCGGTGGAATTATGCTATGGGGGTGTTTCTCCTGGTATGGCATGGGACCCTTGGTCGCAATTCCTGGTAGACTCAACGCCGAGACCTACTGCCCCATTTTGGATGACCATGCGCTTCCTACACGTTGTGGCAGTTTTACGGGGTGGACCCATGTAACTTTCAGGATGACAATGCCACCTGTCATGTTGCGAGGTCCACCATGGCTTGGTATGGTGACAATGGGGTTAATCGAATGGACTGGCCTGCGCAGAGCCCGGACCTTAACCCTATCGAGCACCTCTGGGACGAGTTGGAGCGTCGACTTAAGGGGTGTACCCACCGTCCGAAATCGGTGAAGGAACTGACCTGTCTCCTCCAAGCCGAGTGGAAGAAAATACCGCTAGCCGTCGTACAACGCCTGGTTGAGAGTATGCCCCGGAGGGTCGCAGCTGTAATCGCCGCAAGTGGAGGCTCCACGAATTATTGAAGGTGAATAAACTTCGTTTTCCTTTGCTATTACAGGTGTCCAATTACTTGTTGGCAGATAGTGTATAACCGTCACTGAAAACGCCTAGAAACTCGTGAATTCTATTGCGAAGAATTCGCCACTTTCTTCCAAGGAGAGACATCACCTGATTTTAGCGTGCTGTGCATTGATTCCTTCCCTTTCTTTTTGTCTTTTAGGTTCTCACGGATTTTGCATCTAGCTCACCTATGTTTTACCTCATGGTGTTGCGACTGGGACTCTGTCTGCCATCAACTTGCTCTGTTGCTGACGTGGAAGAGATTGGAAAGTTAGGTAATGTGCCATTTATTTCGTAGCAAAAATGGAGAATGTAAAATATTTTAATATGTTTATTTATATTTATTAATTTGTGGCTTACGCATATATTTCTGTTTAACACTTCTTAAAAAATGGTCTTGAAAAAAAATATTAGTTAGTCTTTATTCTAAGCAGAAGGAAGATATTTACTATATATTTTGACTCATGAGACCAAATAATTATGACCATCACTGAATCCACAAGTGAACGCATTGCACAGTACATAGCAGTGAAGTTATAGACCAGCTCGAAATATTATAGTCGGTACGAACAGAATATTTCACTTCGCCAGGATGAAGCGCTTGCGATGGGGAAAGGTCAAGATTTTTGGAATTTGAACGAGGAAGGTGGGGTCCGGTATCTCAGCAACTGCAGGCATTGTTAACGATTCGGGAGCCTCCATAGTTGAGTCGTTGTGTGAAATAGTTTAGAGAGAACGACACACAGCAGCCCTGGCGACACAGTGGTCTAAGCGCTTGCTTCTTACAATTCGTCCGAGATGGGTCCGGGTTCGAATCCTGGTGAGGCATGGATGTTGTGTTTGTCTTACGGCACTGGGTCTTTCTCTTCACTGGAACCAGCGGCCTTAAACTATGAACGGGCGACTGCTTATAGCCGATCGAGTTATTCATGGTGGTTGTTAAACCTCCAATAAAAAAAAAAAAAAAAAGAAAGAAAATTAAAAAAGAGCGACGCATCCACCTAACATGCCGGAAAGGGAGGAATCACCTCTGGTTTACAGTCGAGGTGAATTCCGATGGGTGCGTTATGTCCTGGCCAATAAACGGCTTAAGATCCCCCAGCTAACTCCAGACTACAACCATTACATAAAACGAGACATTTCCGAGCACAGTGGTCTAAGGCGTTGGCCTCTGATCATTCGTCCGAAAAGGGTCTGGGTTCGAATCCCGGTGAGGCATGGATGTTGTGTTTGTCTTACGGCACTGGCTCTCTCCCTTCCCTGGAACCAGTGACCCTAAATTAGGGACGGGCGACTACTTATAGCCCATTGTGAGTTGCTCACGGTGGTCGTTAAACCTCCAATCAAAAAAAAAAAAAAAAAAAAAAATTCCGAGCACGCAATCCATCGCATACTCTTGGGGATTGCCCTAAGGAATCGCTGCTTATTAATGTGCCCATTTTAACCGATCATCATAGGCAGTGCTATATGGTTCGGTGAGTGCACAGACAGGACTATAATGGAACATCCACGTCCCATCTCCAGGAATGCTTCTGCTAATTAGGGCCTGTTCGTCTTCCTTGCAGTTTTTAAGAAGAGTGAGCAATGCAGCGTTATTAGCCTTTCTGTGGTCATCTGTTTGTGGCGTAGCAAGCCACATGCTGCAGACCTATCAGTAGCCTATACACTCATGAACAGTGACCCACATAGTGTCGTGTGAAAGTTGAATTCCCCCTCCAGTGTTGCCACAAACGCACGTATGTCTTATCACAATGTTGTTTCGATGTAATCAGCATGCTTAGCGGATGTTGATAATACCCTACACTTTGTTTATTCACTGCTCTTACCCGGCCGTGTCTGAACTCACTACACCACTTCTGCACATGTTACTCAATGTCATTACACTGGCACAATAGACTGTCACCAGCTCACGATGCATTTTGACATTCCGGATGCCATTAGCATCTCAGAAAAGCGGACCACTGATCTCACTTCTGTGTGTCCATGCACTCAGTATGGTCGCCATTGCTATACTGCCTTTCTGCACGACTGCGGTACGGTCCAGGCTCTCCATCTGGTGGAGAGATCACGTACTAAGCAACAATAGCAGAGTCACTACTACGCGTTGAGGACAACTCTGACGGGAGTAAAATAGGGAACTTTAAATTCTGTGGAAGAAATATTCTTCTCACAATACGTGAAGATATGTCAGAATCGTTAATACAGCAATCAGACATCTCTGAATTGCTTGTTCTTCACGTAATATTAATCACATCAGAAAATTACATCGCGCTGGAGAGGGAATCGAATCCGCGTCTCCCAATTTCCGTTCGAGCATGGTATCCATTACACCACACAGGATGATCAAGCATTAAGTATCTGAGTGCTAAGTATCAGAACATTCTCTGAGTTTCGCAAGTCGAATTGAATTCCGCTTCCTATATGTTTTGTTAGGTAACAGAACATTCTCTGAATTTCGTCAGTTGAAGCAAATTCTGCTTCCTGAATGTTCTGTTAGGTAGCAGAACATTCTCTGAGCTTCGCCGGTCCAAGCAAATTCCGCTTTCTGAATGCTCTATTAGGTATCAAAATATTCTCTGAGTTTCGCCAGTCGAAGAAAATTCTGTTTCCTGAATGTTCTGTTTGTTCATATTGCTTTTCTGTTAGGTAACAGAACAGTCTCTGAGTTTCGTCAGTCGAAGCACATTATGCTTCGTAAAGGTTCTGTTAGGTATCAGACTATTCTCTGAGTGTTGCCAGTCGAAGCAAATTCTGCTTCCTGAATGTTCTGTTAGGTAACAGAACATTCTCTGAGTTTCGCCAGTCGAAGCACATTATGCTTCGTAAAGGTTCTGTTAGGTATCAGACTATTCTCTGAGTGTCGCCAGTCGAAGCAAATTCTGCTTCCTGAATGTTCTGTTAGGTAACAGAGCATTCTCTGAGTTTCTCCAGTCCAAGCAAATTCTGCTTTCTGAATGTTCTATTAGGTATCAGAACATTCTCTGAGTTTCGCCAGTCGAAGAAAATTCTGTTTCCTGAATGTTCTGCTTGCTCATATTGCTGTTCTGTTAGGTAACAGAACAGTCTCTGAGTTTCGCCAGTCGAAGCACATTATGCTTCGTAAAGGTTCTGTTAGGTATCAGACTATTCTCTGAGTGTCGCCAGTCGAAGCAAATTCTGCTTCCTGAATGTTCTGTTAGGTAGCAGAACATTCTCTGAGTTTCACCAGTCCAAGCAAATTCCGCTTTCTGAATGTTCTATTAGGTATCAGAACATTCTCTGAGTTTCGCCAGTCGAAGAAAATTCTGTTTCCTGAATGTTCTGCTTGCTCATATTGCTGTTCTGTTAGGTAACAGAACAGTCTCTGAGTTTCGCCAATCGAAGCACATTATGCTTCGTAAAGGTTCTGTTAGGTATCAGACTATTCTCTGAGTGTCGCCAGTCGAAGCAAATTCTGCTTCCTGAATGTTCTGTTAGGTATCAGAACATTATCTGAGTTTCGCCACTCAAAGCAAATTCTGTTTCCTGAATGTTCTGTTAGGTATCGGAACACTGACAGATTTTTTTTATCGCAGTTTTGACGACCACCGTGAGCAACTCGATGGACTATACGCCAAGCTATCGCCTGTCCCTATTTTAGGACCATTGGTTCCAGGAAAGGGAGACAGCCAGTGCCGTAAGACAAACACAACATCCATGCCTCACCAAGATGCGAACCCGAACCCATCTGAAATGAATGTCCCGAAGCCATCGCGTAGACCACTGCGTCACCGGGGCAGCTTTTAGCCCATTGAGTTGCTCACGGTGGTTGTTAACTCCGCCCGTTCCCAAAAATACTACGTATATTAAAAAACTTGTTAGTCCTAGCATCATGCAATAGCGCATGAGTGTTGTTAATTCATGGCAAGTTTGCTTCATCCTTGTCGTTAGAGAAAAGACGAAACACATAGTGAATATCAAGTGTCCTGGTTGATTTACTAAAACGTGGATCATCAGGCAGTAGTTGGATGGTGAACGGAAGTGGTTATGCCGTGCAATATTACTACGCATTGAAGTGTTTGCTCATATTGAAGTCTACGAAGAAATTCTAATCCATTCTAGATAGCTTAAATATCTCTTGTACTATGAAATGTCTTTCAGAATGTTATTTTTCGCTTTGCACTACTTTGCATCAATAAATATTCACTGCGTATTTCTTCATTACTTCAGCGTTTTGCGAAAAAAATATCATTGTAAAACGGAGTGCGAAATTCTTGGGGAAATATCATGCACCCAGCTGTATATGATTGCTTCATACGTATTCATACTAGTAATGCGTGCCCTCTATTTTTTGGTCAATTCAGAAAACAATTTAGGATAACAGGAGTAAAAACGAAATACACCGAAAGGTGTTTTTATCCGCAGTCTGTTAAGGTTACCTACGAATACAGGAACAAATTGTGCAATAGGAGCTTTGATAACTCATAATTAATGTACACGCACAATAATAAAAGGGTATGTATAGAAAGGGGGCCACCATAACTTAACGAGAAATCGCGGCAGATACTTCAAAATTTGGCAAGTTGTTTTTCGTTGTTTTCCGAGTTACAGAGCCCATTTTCAAATCGAAATTCTCAAAGTCTTGCCTTCTAGGAGTATAAACGTTCACTCAGTTTCTCTACGGGAACAGAGAGATAGCTTAGAACGCGTGTGTGACCTTGAATGAGCAGGTGCTCGTGCTCTGCCATTGGTTTCCGACTGAAAATATTTCCGGCACTTGTGCAACACGAGAAGCAAAACATCTCTTATTTGGGCGTAGTTATTCCATCGATAGTCAGAATTTTTCTGGGAACGAATACATGTCACCTTCATGACGCACGAAATACTTCGCAACCAGATTTCAGTTGTTTGAATTATTTTTCCCACGGTTCAGAAAAAATGACACCAGATGTGTTGGCCAAAATCATTTTCATTCTATCCCTTCAGAAAAAGAAATATTTTAGCACCTCATGGAGACACGATTAACATAGCTAATGACGAGGTATTATGAATTTATAACTGTGATTTTTACCTATCCATATATTCCAAAGGTATTATAATCGCACTGCTAACAAGACTTACTCATAGAGAGCGTATAAAAAACAAGAATTTTTCGTCGTTAGGGGGAATCAGAGGATGCGTCATTTGCTGATCACTGAAAATGCGCACACAAAATAAAAAAACATAAATAGAAACAAATAAATCAAAGACGAACTGAATATCTGAACTGAAAGGTTTAGTACCCCTAGAGATATTATTTACCTTCTAATCCTTGAATAACGTGAGCACTCTTACTTGGATGATGGTATTTTAGAAAAAAACATGCGCATATATTACTAAAAAATACAGGATGCTGCAGAACGGTTTGTTAGAGTATGTCAGTATCTGTAAGCAGCTTTATAGTATATTAGTAAGTTCTGTTACAAATGTTAGTTATTGAATTTTTCAGCGTTGAGAGATATGCCTGTGGAAGTAAGTGTCCGCCATTGTGAAATTAAAGAAGGATTCCATATGAGCTACCTGCAAATGGGAATTGCGTAAGTTATTGTTCTTTATTTTCCTTTTATGTGCATTTTTATTATTAAGTGAAAACGATTTTTGTAATAACGAATAAGACTAGACTTTTGAGCCACGTATTACTAAATATGCTTATTGCACATGTTGGGCAGAATTAAACAAACCTTAACAAACCATGTGCCGTAAGGGGAAGTATAAGACTTATTTTCTTTTCGGAAAACCTATGCGGCCTAGGTAGCGCAGTGGTCTAAGCGCTGGCTTCTGACCATTCAAGCGAGATGGGTTCGGGTTCCAAACCCGTGAGGCATGGATGCTGTGTTACTCTTTCAGAACAGTCTTTCTCCCTTTGCTGGAACCAGTGGCCTTAAATAAGGGACTGAAGACTGCTTATAGCCCATTGAGTTACGCATGGCGGTTTTAAACGACCCCCGAAAAAAAAAAAAATTATTTTCCTTCCTTATTATTATTTTTAGCACGTCTTTTGTAAAAAGAGATCGTGCTTATGTTATCGGCTTGTCCGTCCGTACGTCAGTCCGTCCGTCCACCTGTACTCTCGATATCTCTGCAACTATTAGTCCGATTTAAAAATTCTTTTCGCATTGGGAAGCTTGAAATATGCGAATAATGATTCTTCATTTCGCTTTTTTTACGATGTACAATTTCGCCGCTAGAGGGTGTAAAGGCAGATGATGTCGAATTCAAAAACACGTTTTAATCCACATATTTGTTTCTAAACATCCGATTGAAAAAAATTATTTTATCTTTCGATTCTATTTATCTCGAAGAGTATTTTAGATATAGTTACTTTTTCAAATTACGCATAGATTTTCTGCTAGGGGGCGTAAAAGCAAATTACATTTTTCCCGATTACTCTTCTTCTAAAACTCCGATTTAAAACTTCGAAATGTTTTCTTCAGCGGATACACCTCCTCATGGAAAATCTCTTGCATATAATTTCAAATTTTTGGTAAAGAATACTTTGGCCACCAGGGGGCGTAAGTGTTAATTTTTGCTTCTGATATACTTATCATAAAGTCTGACCTTCTAAAGTATCGATTGAAAAAATTATTTCGTGGACTGATGCCACTCACATCGATAAACGTTTTCGGAATTTTTTCTTCATAAAATATTCCATAGTTTATCCGCCAGGGGGCGTAGATGTATATCTTATTTTCGTCAATATCTCTACTTCTAGAAGTCCGATTTGAAAAATTTCTTCTTTGCTGGATAGTGTTTTCAGCGTGACATGTTTTTCATATAATTTCAAAATTTTCAAGTAATTCATAGACTTTCCGCTAGGGGGCGTAGAGGTAAATTGTGTTTCCCCCTATACCTCTGCTTCTAAATCTCCGATTTGAAAAATGCTTTCTGCACCGGATACAGCTCCTGACGGGAAATCGTTTGCACATGATTTCTAATTTTTGTGAAAAAATGGTTTGGCCACCAGGGGGTGGAAATCGGAAATCTTAATTTCCGCTTCTGTTGTATTTGCAGCACAATATGAGCTTCTAAAACCTTGATTGAAAATAGCGTCGTTTGTAGACCGATAGTACTCATGTCGACAAACCGTTTAGAAACATTTTCTTCTTAAAATAATGCATGGTTTCTACGCCAGGGGACGTAGATGTATATCTTATTTTTGTCAATATCTCTATTTCTAGGAGACCGATTTAAAACATTTCTTCTTTGTTGGATAGTGCTTCTAGTGTGACATGTTTTTCATATAATTTGAAAATTTTCAAGTAATTCATATACTTTCCGCTAGGGGGCATAAAGGCAAATTGCTTTCTCCCTATATCTCTGCTTCTATATCTCCGATTTGAAAAATTCTTTCTGCAACGGATACAGCTCCTGATGGGAAATCGTTTGCACATAATTTTCAATTTTTGTGAAAAAGTGGTTTGGCCACCAGGGGGCGTAAGTCTTAATTTCCGCTTCTGATGTATTTGCAGCAAAATATGAGCTCCTAAAATCTGGATTAAAAAAAAGTCATTTATTGACAGATACTACTCATGACGACAAACCTTTTAGGAACATTTTCTTCTTGAAATAATGCATGGTTTCCACACCCGGGGCGTAGATATATATCTTATTTTTGTTAATATCTCTACTTCTAGGAATCCGATTTGGAAAATTCCTTCTTTGTTGGATAGTGTTTCCGATGCGAAATGTTTTTCCTAAAATTTGCATGTAAAACATAGACTTTCCGCTAGGGGGCAGAAAGGTAAATTGCGGTTTCTGCGTTATTTCTTCGTATAAAACTCCGATTTGAAAATTTTTTCCTGTATCTCATGCAACACCTGATGAAAAATATTTTTCATAAAATAATGTCTGGTGAAGACTGGTTTGGCCACCAAGGGCATAAGTGTTAACTCTGCTTCTGATGCACAGTATTTGCAGCAAAATCTGGGCTCCTGAAAACTCGGCCCCAATTTTTTTTTCTTGGACCTATACCGCTCATATGGAAAATCCTTTTGAGAATACTTTCTTTCTAAAATAATGTATGGTTTCCCTACCAGGGAACGTAAAGTCACATCTTATTTTTGTCGATATTTCTGTTTCTAAGAGTCCGATTTGAAGAATTCTTTCTGTGTTGGAGAGCGTTTCCGGTACGAAATGTTTCTCATATAAATTCATGTTTTCCTTAACACACAAGTCTGCAACCAGAGGGCGTAAGCTCACGATTCCGTTTAGAGCAATATCTGAGGGATAAAAAACCCGATTGAAAATCTTCTTTCTTACGTCAGATACTATTGTTTTCCATACCGGCTCCATTGACTTTGAACAGCTTTGATAAATTTAATTTGCGTCTGAACGGATTCAAAAGACGTGCTTATTGCACCGGAAAAATCGTTGTCATCTTTCTTGTTTTTATCTCTGAATGGTTAGAAAAGTTAAAAACCAGGCGATATTGCTGTACTTGTTTTTTTCCCTTTGAATGCTTGTCACTAAATACAAAGACATACACTATTCATGTGCTATGCTGTTTACATCATCCTCAAAAATACATGCGTTTGTAGGTGTGTAAATATAACATGCATTAACAAGAATTTCCAAATTTGGAGAAATTTGAATTTTGTTTTAAAACGAATCATGTTCAGAAGTTCGAAAAATCTGGTCACACAGTACGTTTACAGGCATTGAGATGTGTACAACTAGTAGTTGAAAAGAGAAATGGATTGAACCAGGAGCAGTTTCCTGGTTCCGAAACAAAACTGTCTTCTTTCATCCAGTTCTTTTTTGGGCAACAAATTTCACAAATATCAGTGCTTGGCTTTGTACACTGGTGTGCAAAAATTAAGGACGAAGAGGAGAAATTGGCATAACAGCGGAACGAGCAGGCAGAACGGACCGAAAGATTACTCAGGAGATAGACTAGGGTCCGGTACGGTAGGGCATGCGCATATATGCAACATGACGTTGAAGGGGAGGTGTAGGAAGGTTATAAAGCACACGGGCGGTGTACGCTCAGCCATTAGGTGAAAGCTATTGCACGGTTTACATCGGTTTGAACGACGTCGAGTTGCTGCCACCGTGTGATATGGCCAACAGGCAATCCAGTAGACGACATCTGGATGATTTTACCTGAGGTCGCGTCATTGGGAAGTTGGAAGAAGGTCGAAGTGTGATTAGTGTGGCCGAGGTGTTCGGGATCGCTCACAGCATTGTTTCACGAGCTTGGAGAGCATTTCAAACGACAGGAACAGCTGTCCGATAGTTTAGCAGTGGTCGTCCGCCAGCAACCACGGCGGCGGACGACCGGTGTATTGTCCTACAGGCGAGAAGAGACAGACGGTTGACAGCGGGAGAAATCGCAAGGCACATGCAACAGACAACTGAACGTCCGTTATCGCGTTTTACTGAGGCCAGGAGGCTGCACAAAGGTGGTCTATTTGCACGACGACCAGAACGGTGTGTGCCATTAAAGCCTGCTCATCGGAGACGGCGGTTTCTGTGGTGCCAGGAACACAAGAACTGGACACATCAGCAATGAGGTCGAGTTCTCTTTACGGATGAGAGCTGATTTAGTCTGACCAGCGATTCTGGACGTATACACATCTGGAGAGAGCAGGGAACACGCAATCACACCTCCAACATAATCGCAAGGGACCGGTTTGGAGGGGGCAGAGTTCTCGTTTGGGACGGTATCATGCTTGGTAGCCGTACTGACCTCCGCATCTTCCAAGGAGGTTCAGTCACTGGTGTCCGCTATTGTACCGAGGTTGTCCTGCCTCACGTGCGTCTGTTTAGAGGTGCTGTCGGTCCTGAGTTCCTTTTCATGGACGACAACGCTACACCTCATCGTACAGTGGCTGTCGCAGAGCTGTTGAAGAGTAAAAATATTCAACGCATGGATTGACCCGCAAGGTCCCAGGAACTAAATCCAATCGAACACGTATGGGAACTTCTCGTAAGACGCTTGGCAGCATCTCCCCAGCCGCCAGCAACGATTCCGCAGCTGCGATTGGCACTGCAAGAGGAATGGGCCGCGATGCCTCAACAGCGCCTTGACAACCTCGTCCTCAGCATGGACAGACATTGTAAATCCTGCAAGACAGTCAGGGGTGATCATATCCCTTACTAAAGACTGGATTTTTCTTGGCAGCCGCCTGTCACATGAACGTTTCTGTCTTCTGTCCAGTTGTGCTCGAAGCTACCTTCTCAATAAAGTGCCTTTGTATCCTTTGGATTCCTTTTTTGGAAGGTTTTGCTCACTTGTCCCATATTCTTACATCTTGGGGATCTTATGGTATGATTTGAGCCGATGTGGAGCACTTCTGCACGACGTTACATTCAAAGAACCGGTGGAAGCATATCAGAAACAGCAAACGTCGTGGGATGTTCGAGAGGTGCTGCAGTAAGGGTGTACCAAAAATAAGTCGCTGGCACACCGAGTACTTCCCGACGTCATAACTGTAGATACCTGAAGGCCATCTACCCCAGAGGAGGACGTCGCCTCCGTCTATTGGTAAAGGGTAATTGACGCGTATTAGTGCAGCAACGGACCACGCAAATGAACGCTCGGGCACCCAGGTACGTGTCCCTGATAACAGTAGAGCGAACCGTGTTACTCATGGGTCTCCGGAGTCAACGTTGCGTCGAGACGCCAATGTTAACCCAGGTCCATCGGCAACGACGCCTGAAGTTCACATGGGACTGCCGTCATTGGAGAGTGGAAGAGTGAGAAAAGGTTGCCTTCTTCGACGAATCGAGGTTTCTACTCCACGGAAGTGACGGGAGGTGGCGGATATGACGTCAGACACACGAGAACCAACACCCGGACACGCTTGTCGGTCAAGCACAGGCCGGCGGTGGTAATGCACATGTCTTTAGGATGTTTTCCTGGTATGACTTGGGAACGATTGTACCATTGGAAGGATCCCTGAACGCCAATGGCTACCTGTCCATCCTCGCTGACCACATGCATCCCTTCATGTTGGACGTTTACCCTGGTGGCGATTATGTCTACCAACAGAAAATGTGCAGTGCCACGTCGCTAAGGGGGTGCGTGACTGGTTCCAGAAACACGACAGCAATATCTCCGTTCTTGCCGGCGTAATCGCAGGACCTCAATCGCATAGAGCACCTGTGGGACTATTTGGATCGACAGATTCGACGTGTCGACTCCGAACCACATCATCTCCGGGACTTCCGTGCTCCGCTGTAGTCCGAATGGGCACGTGTGCCTCGGGAAACCTTCAATGGCCTCATTGTGTCCATGCCACGCTGTCCCGCGGCTGTCATCTGGACAAAGGATGGTAATTCCCATTATTTACGTTGTCATATTATTCTTATGCGACTGTGTACGGGTACAATCCACGTTAGTGTTTGTTCAATGCAAGAGAAACATCGGGCCAGGAGGATATCCATTATATGCCATTACACGTTGATGTTTGCTCTGTTTTCGTCGTGTGCATTCAATATGAAGAGATTCAAAATCCCATATTCGAGCGCTTCAGCAATTGGCATGGTGTGACACACAAAGGGTGGCTTTGTAGGGAAAACCCGCACCCTGATATAATGCGTCAGCTTCGTCGAACACATCCAGCAGCTTCCCATGGGAAATGCCATTCGGCTTGGTATGTCTTCTATGAAAATCCAATGCCATGAGAGCTGAATAATTGTGAAGTAATTATTCGCATTTCATTAAAGATCGTATTACTCTGTTTATGCATAGTAGCAACATTTCTTTTTTTTCTTTTCTTACTTTTCTTTATAATTTCAGATCCGTTATCGGTTTCATGATTCTGCTAGTTGTTATAGGAACCTACATAGACAGCAGGAAGTCAGAAAGCAAGGAAGCAGATGGAGAATCAAGAGGCAAGTCACTGTTATCGCATTAAGATGAATTATCACTTACTGACGTTACACATAGATCTTAATTAAAATTAATTGCACACTTTTTTAAAACGAAGACTGTTATTGCGAACTTCACCACATAGTACTAATCCTTCCTGGCGACAAAGGCTTTCATTTTTTCTCAGCGCTTGCATCTGGTTTCAATTATTAATTATTTTCCGGTTCATTTTAATTGCATGAACGAATTCTATATATATATATATGGAGCAGAGACATGGACCTTAACTAGAAAAGGCATACAAAGAGTGCAGACAACTCGAAGAGGCATGGAGAGATGCATGCTGGGTGTAACTAGGAAAGAAAAGAGGAACTCGTGGATAAGGAAAATGACAAGAGTGGACGGCATCATTACCAGAATGAAATCACTGAAATGGCAATGGGCAGGAAATCTTCCCAGAAAAACGGACCACTGATGGACAACCGAAATTTTAAACTGGATTTCGAGGAACAGGAAAAGACCCAGAAGAAGACCAAGAGAGAAAGCATGCCGAAGTAACATGGAGGAGACAGGCTCAAGACAGTTAGTTGTGTAAGAAATTTGAGAAGACCTTCATCCAGCAGTGGATTGGTAATGGTTGACAAGGATTATGATAATGATGATGATGATATATCATCATCATCAACCATTATCGATCCACTGCTGGATGAAGATCTCCCCAAATTTCTTCCACAATTGTCTGTCTTGGGCCTGTCCCCTCCACGTCACTCCAGCATACTTTCGAATTTCATCCTTCCATCTGATGCTCTTGCGTTCTGAATTACTGCTATATATGCATATACACTCAGTAGCCACTTTATTATGACCGCCTGACAGTTTTAAGCAAATGAGCTATGGCTGCACGCTGTTGCCGCCAGAGGGCGAGGATAGTATAAAAAGAGAAAGCTTAGTGCTTGCGACAGTAGTAGAAGACATTTTTGGGTGACGAGATGGGTAAAAATGCGATTTGACGGACTTTCAACGTGGGATGATTGTAGGAGCTCGAAGCCATGGAGCGAGTATCACCGAAACCGCCGCATTTGTGAAATGTTCCAGAGCAGCTGTTGTTAAAGTATAGAAGACTGGACTGTCAGCCAAAAAACTGGGTCTCTACGTGCAACGTGTGGTCGTCATCGACTAGTGACTGCACGGGCGGAACGGAGAGTGTCCAGACTGGTAACAGACAACAGAAGGGTAACAGTGCAGCAAATTACAGACCATCTTAATCAAGGATCCCCTCAAACGATCTCTGCACGCAAAGTTCGCCGTACACTTAATCGGGTGGGATATGGCAGCCGAAGGCCTGTTCGAACACCTTTGCTGTCTGCAGTTAACAAGAGGAAAACGTCTCTAGTTCGCACAGGAACACAAGGATTGGACAGTAGATAATTGGAAACAAATTATGTGGTCCGATGAATCACGTTTTCAGTTGCACCATGCCGATGGCCTAGTGAGAATTTGGCGGAAACAGCACGAAAGCATGGACACCAAATGCATTGCTAGAACACTTCAAGCTGGTGGAGGCAATGATATGGTTTGGGGAATGTTTTCCTGGCATGCTTTGGGCCCTTTAATTCGTGTTAATCAACGTGTGACTGGCACATCGTATGTAAACATCGTCGCGGACCAAGTGCATCCTGTCATGTGGATGGTATATCCGAATGGCGATGTCTGCTTTCAACAAGGTAATGAGTCCTACCATAGTACTCTTATTGTACAGGATTGGTTTCAGGAACATGCCGGGGAGTTTACTTTGCTTAGGTGGCCCCCACAATCTCCAGATCTCAGCCCCATTGAAAATCTGTGGGATGAAGTTGAACGAGCCATCAGACAGCTGGATCCAGAAACCCTGCAATCTTACACTCCTTGAAAGTGCCATTCATCAAGCATGGTCTCAGATCCCACAAACCACCTATCAACATCTCGTGGAGTTCATGCCACGAAGAATCGATGCAGTATTAAAGGCAAAAAGTGGCCTAACGAAGTAATGAGAGGGTGGTCATAATGAAGTGGCCACTCAGTGCATATACACACACAGAGTGATCACTGAATTATAACCAACCAAAAACTGGATGTTGTCTGTTGACCACGTGGTTTCCGAGAGGGCGACATTAGTCAACCGACGTAGCGTATGTAAGGTGTGAGTGGAGCCGTAAGTAATAAAATTAGTAGTGTGATAGGTAAACTGAAGGATTTATCGGACTTTGAGAAAGGTAATATTCTGGGAGTTCGAAGAGTGGGTACCTGGCTTTGCCAAACGGCTGAATTGGTGTGTTGTTCTCGATCACAGGACAGCAAAAGTTTGATGTGTATCATTACTGGAGCGAAAATTGTCAACGACTCGGAGGCAAAACTTCACAGGACAGCGAAAGGTTCATAAGAGAGGTGAGAACTGAGGCCAACAGGCGCAGCACTGTTCAACAGCTGACTACCCAATACAACAGAGGCCAAGCCTGAACAGTACCTTTCATGACTATTCGTCGCATGCTCGCACGTATGGACAATAACAGCAGTCGATCGCGACGACATCCTTTGCTAACCACGGATCATGGCGCAAAAGGCTCGCCTGGTGCAAAGATCATGCAAGCTGGACGTTGGATGACTGGGAAACTGTGTGATGGTCTGACGAGCCGCGAATTTTACTCCATTCTGTTGATGATCGTGTACGTATTTGTCGCAAGCAATATGAGACATTCGATCCATCCTGCACGGTATCCAGAGTGCAAGCCGTCCGGTGGATTAGGTTGTATGGTGTGGGGCCTGTTTACCTGGCAGGAACTTGTACCCCTGGCGTATGTGGAACAAGGCTGGTGCTCACTATCGTGAATTGCTTGGTGACTCTGTACACCCAGCAATGTTGGACTTTTTCCCGAATGCCAACTGTGTCTTCCAAGATGGCAATGCGCAGAACCACAGGTCCAGCTACCTATCGTGAAGTGCTTACTGACTCAATACACCCAGCAATGCTGCACGTTTTCCCGAATGGCGACGGTGTCTTCCAAGATGACAATGCGCCGAGCCACAGGTCCAGCTACCTATCGTGAATTGCTTACTGACTCAGTACACCCAGAAATGTTGCACTTTTTCCCGAATGCCAACTGTGTCTTCCAAGATGACAGTGTGCAGAGCCGAAGGTCCAGCTATCTATCGTGAATTGCTTACTAACTCAGTACACCCAGCAATGTTGCACTTTTTCCCGAATGGTGACGGTGTCTTCCAAGATGACAATGCGCCGAGCCACAGGTCCAGCTATCTATCGTGAATTGCTTACTGACTCAGTACACCCAGCAATGTTGCACTTTTTCCCAAATGGTGACGGGTTCTTCCAAGATGACAATGCGCCGAGCCACAGGTCCAGCTATCTGTCGTGAATTGCTTACTAACTCAGTACACCCAGCAATGCTGCACTTTTCCCCGAATGGCGACGGTGTCTTCCGAGATGACAATGCGCCGAGCCACAGGTCCAGCTATCTATCGTGAATTACTTACTAACTCAGTACACCCAGCAATGTTGCACTTTTTCCCGAATGCCAACTGTGTCTTCCAGGATGGCAATGCGCCGAACCACAGGTCCAGCTACCTATCGTGAATTGCTTACTGACTCAATACACCCAGCAATGTTGCACGTTTTCCCGAATGGCGACGGTGTCTTCCAAGATGACAATGCGCCGAGCCACAGGTCCAGCTACCTATCGTGAATTGCTTACTGACTCAGTACACCCAGAAATGTTGCACTTTTTCCGAATGCCAACTGTGTCTTCCAAGATGACAGTGTGCAGAGCCGAAGGTCCAGCTATCTATCGTGAATTGCATACTAACTCAGTACACCCAGCAATGTTGCACTTTTTCCCGAATGGCGTCGGTGTCTTCCAAGATGACAATGCGCCGAGCCACAGGTCCAGCTATCTATCGTGAATTGCTTACTGACTCAGTACACCCAGCAATGTTGCACTTTTTCCCGAATGGTGACGGTGTCTTCCAAGATGACAATGCGCCGAGCCACAGGTCCAGCTATCTATCGTGAATTACTTACTAACTCAGTACACCCAGCAATGTTGCACTTTTTCCCGATTGGTGACGGGGTCTTCCAAGATGGCAATGCGCCGAACCACAGGTCCAGCTACCTATCGTGAATTGCTTACTGACTCAATACACCCAGCAATGCTGCACGTTTTCCCGAATGGCGACGGTGTCTTCCAAGATGACAATGCGCCGAGCCACAGGTCCAGCTACCTATCGTGAATTGCTTACTGACTCAGTACACCCAGAAATGTTGCACTTTTTCCCGAATGCCAACTGTGTCTTCCAAGATGACAGTGTGCAGAGCCGAAGTTTCAGTGTCGTGCAGGAATGGTTTGAGGAACACAGTTCAGTTTTCCAGCAAACCGACAAGCCTCCGAACTCTCCCGATATCCAATCCCATAGAGTACTTGTGGGATACTATGGAACGGTATATCAAGCGTCTGGATACACCAATCACCTCCATACCTGTATTGAAGGATGTATTACACACAGCTTGGTCGGCCATATCTCCCAACTGCTTCCGGCATCTTATTGAATCGATGCCACGTCGGATAGCTGCTGTGCTGAGAGCAAAAGGAGGACCTATGAAGTACCAATCACCTCCATACCTGTATTGAAGGCTACATTACACACTGCTAGGTTGGCCATACCTCCCAACTGCTTCCGGCATTTTATTGATTCGATACCGTGTCGGATAGCTGCTGTACTGAGGGCAAAAGGAGGACCTACGAAGTACCAATGACCCCCATACCTGCATTGAAGGCCACATTACACACAGCTTGATTGACCATACTTTCCAACTGCCTCCGGCATCTTATTGAATCGATGCCACGTCGGATAGCTGCTGTACTGAGACTAAAAGGAGCACCTACGAAGTACCAATCGCCTCCATACCTGCATTGAAGGCTACATTACACGCAGCTTGGTTGGCCACACCTCCCAACTGATTCCGGCATCTTATTGAATCGATGCCACGTCGGATAGATGCTATACTGAGTGCAAAAGGAGGCCCTACGAAGTACCATTCACCTCCATACCTGCATTGATGGCCACATTACACACAGCTTGGTTGGCCATATACCTCCCAACTGCTTCTGGCATTTATTGAATTGATACCACATTGGATGACTGCTGTACTGAGGGGAAAAAGGAGGACCTATGAAATACCAATTGCCTCCGTGCCTGCATTGAAGGCCACATTACACACAGCTTGGTTGGCCATACCTCCCAACTTCTTCCGGCATCTTATTGAATCGATGCCACGTAGAATAGCTGCTGTACTGAGAGCAAAGGGAGGACCTGTGAAGTACCATTCACCTCCATACCTGCATTGAAGGCCTCATCACACACAGCTTGGTTGGCCATACCTCCCAACTGATTCCGGCATTTTATTGAAAAGATGCCATGTCGGATAGCTGCTGTACACGAGGGAGAAAGGAGGACTTACTAAGTATTTGGTAGGTAGTCATAATTCAGTAATCACTCAGTTATATAGCAATGGAATATATCTTCTTGAGTATTTCCGAATTCTCTTACAGCAAATTTAAAGGAAGCAAATATGCGTAAAGCGAACGAACTCGGCTAGTTATCGAGAGTTCTGGGGTTCGATCCCAGCGGTGTCGGATGAAAAATGTTTCAGTTGCAATGCGTTGTTTATAATAAAGTGGACAGAGCGATGTCATCGTCTATTTGTGTTATGGTTAGTACTGAATAGAGCTATTCGCACCATTATATACATCTCCCCAAACACTGTACTTGTTAAGATAAACATCGTTAACGGGCTGAATACTTGGCCTTCAAAACCCAGGGTAAACAATGCGGTTTTTTACGAGGTAATCAGAAATTTTAATAACTTTATTACTTTGGAGTGGAATCGAACCCGCGTGTCCTGATTTTAGTCGAATATTTAACCGATGGCACGTCATTTCCCTAATAGATGTATTATGAAAAAATGCATATAAGTAGAATCAATTATCATGCCATCAGCAGTCGTCATACACAAAACGAAGCACCCCGAAAAGTCGTTCGATCGCGATAAGATTCCGCATGCAAGTACCTCAGAGCCGAATATACAAATGGTCAAAACAATAACTACCAATGAAGAAATAGTGGCCCTACACAGCTCATGGAGACCGCTCATCGAAGAGGGTATATCAAGAGCAAAACTCGCACGCAGGGACAATTGCGACAGAGGATTGAGATTACATTAACCTCCACGGACTGTAAGGATGCTCCGACGTCGGATTCCGTGCACGCTACGAGCAGTTAAGCGAGATTGACAAAGGACGTATAATTTTCCTGAGAGAGACCTAGGTAAATTCGCCTTATCGCCAGGCAGTTGGGTTGGGTGAAGTTGCAACCGGTCGATGTTGGAGCCAATTAGTTGAGGAGGGCACAACCCAGCGGCTCGCGGGTAGTGACGTCCGAGACTAACGAAAGAACCCGAGAATCGAGCGAGTGTAAGACCCGCACGAACAGAAGCGAATTCGTTGCTCTCAGCCATCGGTGGCCACGTTGCCTCGTCTACAGGTAAGGAAGCAGCAATTCGGACCGTTGCTAGACCACTTGCGGCATTCGAGCATGCTACTCTGTCGCCTACCAATAACCAGCGAATATCGCCTGCACCGGTTGCCGTGGTGACGGGCCCGATCATCGTGAGATACTGTTCAGTGGCGTCGTGTTGTCTTCAGTGATGAGTCACGATTTGCACTTGGCACCGATGACTAGCGCATACGTGTATGGAGAAGACGCTGGCCAGCGTAAGGAGCTGCCTTTACCGTGGAACGGCACGCGGCTCGTACACCGGGAGTGACTATCTGGAGAGCCATTTTCTACGATAGCCAGACACTCTTGTCAGTCCTCTCTACCACATTTACTGTTCAACGGTACGTCGACAAAATTCTATGACCTGTTGTGTTTCCATTCCTATCGCAGCATCACCGAACAGTTTTTCAGCGACGCACGGCATGGCTCTCGGAGACCTGGCTCCGTAATGTCGACATCTTTCCGTGGTCAGCCCGATCGCCTGATCTATCTGACCGAACATGTTTGGGACAGGATGGGATGTCACCTGCGCCCTTCCCGAAATGTCAGCGAACTTGCGCGAAATTTGGACACCATCTGGCATGCTATACCTCGTGAACTGTTTAAGTCTATGCTATGCCGGATAACTGTTTGTGTTTGAGCCAGAAGTAGCGCTACAACGTATTGAGTAGTTCCACCCGTGTAGCTGTTTTATCCAAATAAATGAACCAATTACTCTGGAATTGCAATTATTTCCTTTCTTATACATATGTATTTCACGTACCAATTTTCTTCTCGATTGGATGCTTCCTTCTGGGTGTTTCGTTTTGTTTTTTTCTTTGGTAAAGAGTGAATTAAAAATGGAATTGTGTCTAAATCTAGGAAATATCAGTTAATTTAATTTTTTTTTTGGAGTATGGGAATTCCACGTGATTTTATCGAGGTAGTAAAATTGATAAAAGTCGGATTTGTGTTTTGTTTTTGTGACAAAGCGATTTTTTCGATATGTCTTGAAAAGTAGATATGAGCGAAGCAATTTTTTTTTTTTTTGCGACACGTAGCAAAAAAAAACTGTGTATTACGGAAATTCGAAAGTGCATGAATCGTCATCATCATCATCCTCATTGTCACCCGCATTTGGTAATCTCTCTTGAATCACAATGAACCCTTGATTGGTCAATTAGATCTCATGCCAAAACGTTGCATTGGAAAAGTAAACTTTGAGCACCACAGGGATCGTTAAAATACACTGTCTTAGCAATAACACTAGTTAGCCAGTGGTTCCCACCACCCGATTGGAGCGTTAATTTTGCTTACTTGTTTATTTTGAGCCGTACTAGTTTTTGAGGCCCTTGCACATAAATTTCTAGCTTACTTATCCATTTGTTTGATTTCTGAATACGCAGCCTGTTGTAGAGGTTCTTAATCCAGGATCTGCGGTGACACAGACATGGTTGCTTGACTGGCAAATGTAAATCACATCCTCAATATGTTTATTAGCACGTCTTTTGACTGACAAACATGTAGAAGAACTATGTATATTTATATCGCTGCTTTGCCTTTCTACTACACATTTGCTTGTGAACGCAAAATATCTGCTTCTAGAAGAATTGAAAAAAAGTTCCTTCTTGTGACGAATAGGTGAAGTTTTTTCACTGCATACGATTTTACCACTTGGTGGCTTAATTATATCAATATACAGTATATACGAGTAAATATATACATGTATGCATGAATCGTTCTGAAAAAATAATTGTGACGAAAAGATCACAGTTTTTCACGTAAGATCAGGGTTTTGACGAAAAGATCAAAATTTTGCCTCTTGTCTCGAAAAGGTCAAGATTTTCCAATGTATACAATTTTAACACTCGGTGGCTTAAATATGCCAACATACACTGCTGGCCACCAAAAATGCAACACCAAGAAGGAAGCATCCAATTGGCCTGAAATTCGCAGCATGCGTCGCCCGCGAGAGGACATGCAAACAGTTAGCATTGCAGGGCATATGCAAATCATGTGCGCTTGGCACGCCACCGAGGAGCACTATGAGATGGGTGCACAGAAGGCCGGGTGTAAGTAGTGGAAGTGTGTTGTGCCGCTGGACCTGTGTGTGGGAAGCTTCCTGATGCCTCGTCGCAGAATACGGCAGTCATTCCAGCACGTTTCGTAGTTCGACAGAGGACGAATAGTGGCTTATCGCGACAGCGATTTATCGTACCCAGATATTGGCGCCCGTGTGGGACGATATCCAACCACAGTGAGGCGAGTATGGATTCGGTGGGTGCAGGAGGGACGGACGGACTGACATGAGCGATTGCCGCAGCCGCGGCATACCACCGAACGAGAGGACCGGCATGTTGTGCGGTGGGCATTGACGGCTCGCACCGCCACATCACGAACGTTAGCGCAGGAATTAGGGTGTGCCGCGCAACAACCTGTTTCAGCACGTACCGTTCGACGTCGTCTGCAGGAGCGGGGACTTGTCGCACGGCACCCATTGCTCTGATTAACATTGACGTTGCACCATGGGTGAGTGCGGCGGCAGTGGGCTGTTGAACGCCGCTCCTGGACTACGAAATAGCACGACATTGTCTTCTCCGACGAATCCCGCTTCTGCCTGCAACACCACGATGGTCGGATATGCGTGTGGCGGCACCACGGTGAGAGACTGTATGACGCCTGCATTATGCATCGCCATACCGGTCCGTCGCCTGGCGTTATGGTTTGGGGCGCAATTGGATATGACACCCGCACCCCTCTGGTACGCATCGCCTGTACACTCAACAGCCACCGCTACATCTCCGACATTTTGGAGCCTGTAGTCCTCTCTTACCAGCAGGACCTGCCAGCGGCCACGTTTCAACAGGAAAATGCGCACTAGAACGTGGCACGCATCGTGCAACAATTCTTCACGGCACACCAGGTGTCACTGCTGCCGTGGCCCGCCTGCTCTCCCGATATGTCGCCCATCGAACACGTCTGGTCGCTGATCGGCAATCGAGTGGCTCGGCAAGCACCACCCGCGGCTACGCCTGATGAACTGTGGCAACATGTGGAAGCAACCTGGACCGACATACCTCAAGCCCACATCCAAAGCCTCTTTCGTTCGATGCCGCAGCGTGTAGCGGCCATTATTGCCAGCCATGGGGGCCAAACGAACTATTGATGTCTGCGTGTTCCGCAAGTCGCACGGGCCTGTAAGCTCAATCGTTTCATCTTTGTATCTGTTGTTATGTGTCCAGTAAATCTGCCTTTGCTATCTCGTGTCCTTCTTGGTGTTGCATTTTGGGTGGCCAACGGTGTATATATATATATATATATATATATATATATATATACAGCACAAAATATATTAAAAACATAAATCCAAAAAATATTCAATTCACTTACCCCATCAAATAAAACGCAAAAGCAGAAAGAAGTAATAAACCTAAGAGAAATATCAAAAGTAAATAATGAACTGAAGAAAATATCAAAAATGTATCAAAAATATCACAGTGTATATATATATTTATATGTATATATATATGTGTGTGTGCGTGTGCGTGTGTGTGTGTGAGGAAAGTGACAAGGATGAAAGACATCGTAATCAATGTAAAATCCCTGAAATGGGAATGGGTTGGATATATTACTATAAAAACGAAACACCCATGTACAACTGAAATGCCAGACTGAATACCAAGAGACAGAAAAAGACCCAGAAGAAGACCGCATAAGTGGTGTAAGGATGAAATTCGAAAGCATGCCAGAGTGACACGAAGTAGACTGAATCAAGACAGACAGTTGGAGAAAATTGGGAAACCTTTATCCAGTAATGCATTAATAATGGTTGGCAATGATGATGAAGATACATAAATACAGGCTTGGAAGAGTCCATCTCGTATATGTCTATCTGTCTGTCTATCTGCTTCGAGAAGACGAAATACAACAACTGTTTTTAGTGTGAGTCAGAGAAAAGCCTGTCCAAGGATGTCATGTATCACCGTATTTTACTGTCCAAAAGATTCAGAATTTCTACCTTAGGTGGTGTACGTGTGTATTTGTACTTTCGCAGTACCTCTGTTCTTTGGAAATCAATTTTAAAATTATTTTTGCAGCCTACAGAAGCATTCATGAACAAATGTGTCGCAACACATTGCACAGTTTAAAAAAGCACATAGTAGTGTTTATCTGTTAGCATGTTATTTATGTGCCTTGGACTTTTCAACTGTGGGGGCCAAACGAACTATTGATGTCTGCGTGTTCATGGGGGCCAAACGAACTATTGATGTCTGCGTGTTCCGCAAGTCGCACGGGCCTGTAAGCTCAATCGTTTCATCTTTGTATCTGTTGTTATGTGTCCAGTAAATCTGCCTTTGCTATCTCGTGTCCTTCTTGGTGTTGCATTTTGGGTGGCCAACGGTGTATATATATATATATATATATATATATATATATACAGCACAAAATATATTAAAAACATAAATCCAAAAATATTCAATTCACTTACCCCATCAAATAAAACGCAAAAGCAGAAAGAAGTAATAAACCTAAGAGAAATATCAAAAGTAAATAATGAACTGAAGAAAATATCAAAAATTTATCAAAAATATCACAGTGTATATATATATTTATATGTATATATATATGTGTGTGTGCGTGTGCGTGTGTGTGTGTGAGGAAAGTGACAAGGATGAAAGACATCGTAATCAATGTAAAATCCCTGAAATGGGAATGGGTTGGATATATTACTATAAAAACGAAACACCCATGTACAACTGAAATGCCAGACTGAATACCAAGAGACAGAAAAAGACCCAGAAGAAGACCGCATAAGTGGTGTAAGGATGAAATTCGAAAGCATGCCAGAGTGACACGAAGTAGACTGAATCAAGACAGACAGTTGGAGAAAATTGGGAAACCTTTATCCAGTAATGCATTAATAATGGTTGGCAATGATGATGAAGATACATAAATACAGGCTTGGAAGAGTCCATCTCGTATATGTCTATCTGTCTGTCTATCTGCTTCGAGAAGACGAAATACAACAACTGTTTTTAGTGTGAGTCAGAGAAAAGCCTGTCCAAGGATGTCATGTATCACCGTATTTTACTGTCCAAAAGATTCAGAATTTCTACCTTAGGTGGTGTACGTGTGTATTTGTACTTTCGCAGTACCTCTGTTCTTTGGAAATCAATTTTAAAATTATTTTTGCAGCCTACAGAAGCATTCATGAACAAATGTGTCGCAACACATTGCACAGTTTAAAAAAGCACATAGTAGTGTTTATCTGTTAGCATGTTATTTATGTGCCTTGGACTTTTCAGGAGAGTTTGTTGTGATTTCAGAATAACAGAGAATGTTCTATTTTTGAGTGATTTTATTTTGTGAAAAAACGAGCATTCAACACGCACAGTGCCGTGGTATGTAAAGCGTGGTTCACAAATATTGTCGCTGTTTTCATGACTTGGCATGGTCAAACCGTTACCAACCAAATAAAACTTCCCACAGCATTAACAAGTTCACCGCGGAAAGTTTTATGTGGCAACACTGTACCCGCTGCATTGAAGTCACACTTCAAAATGGCGACTGTTCAAGAACATGCAATGTGCGTACTCTGGTTCTCCGAAACAAAGTCAGTTATCACAAAGCAACGTCGTTACAGAACGCAGTATTCCCACTGGATTTTTTCCTGTGGGGATACGTGAAAAACATCGTTTACTAGCAGGTTTACCAGGTCCCCGTGACCTACCTTGATGACCTGAAGACCAGAATTGGTGTTGCGATAGCAACAGTAACGCCGCAAATGCTGGCGAACACTTGGCGGGAAATTGATTATGGCTTAGATATCTTACATACCATGTCGAAGTGGTTCAGTAATCTGATGTATCGGTTCGACAGGTAATAAAACTTTTAGTTGTCATCTGTCATATTCTGTTCGCCATTTTAGTTTGTTGTTTCCCGTTTTCCGATTATATGCCACTGAAAAAAACGACACAAATTATGAATCACTCTGTTGGTATCCTTTACAATAATGGCGTTAAAATCTAACACCAAAATAATATTCTGCTTTACTGGTTGGTCAGTTGGAAAACTAGCTTTGTCAAGACTTTCAGATTTAAAAAGTAATTCTTTATATGTACCGTTTCTATGAGAAACATGACAATGCATTTTATTTTTATTCCAGGAACATTTGTGGAGAGTTTGATTGCATTTTCTTTGAAAAAGAATCTCGATAAAATTTTTCGAACACAATCATCCAAGGAGAATTTTGGTGTGCTCAACGGAACCAGAGTCTTAAGTATGGTGTGGGTCGTATTGGTGCATACTTACGGATTCGGCGAGAGACAAGCATTTGGTAAGTTCTTTTGGCATAATCACGTTTAAAAAATTTAATTGTTTTAATTATATGCTCAACACTTCTTTTTTTATTATGTCAAGTATCTTCGGAAATCTAAATCATCATCTTCTCACAGATGACTTACTAATTAACGAGCAACATTCGTTAAATTTTCTTGTTGAACAAACTCGGAGATAAGAGTCGATGAACTCGAATCTAGAGAATATTAAGATAAAGATTTCCCCTTTTTTCAATAAAATGAATGAAATTTTTCAACTGAAGGGAAAATGACAATACTATAAATTTAACAGAGAAATACTGTATCTGTATGGAAACTCATAAACAGCAATTGCAGTCGACTAAGTTAACAGAGAACTACCATACCTGTATGGAAACACATAAACAGCAATTGCAGTCGACTAAGTTAACAGAGAACTACCATACCTGTATGGAAACACATAAACAGCAATTGCAGTCGACAAAGTTAACAGAGAAATACCATACTTGTATGGATACACATAAACAGAAATTGCAGTCGATTCTGTAAGTATTTGCAACACTCTTGACTTTATTCTAAAGAACATTAAGATAAAGATTTCCTCTTTTTCAATAAAGTGAATGAAATTTTTAAACTGCAGTGGAGATGACAATACTACAAAGTAAACAGAGAAATACCATACCTGTATGGAAGCACATAGAAAGCAGTTGCAGTCGCCAAAGTTAACAGAGAAAGACCATACCTGTATGGAAACACATAGAAAGCAGTTGCAGTCAACTAAGTTAACAGAGAAGTGCTATAACCTGTATGGAAACACATAGAAAGCAGTTGCAGTCAACTAAGTTAACAGAGAAGTGCTATAACCGTATGGGGACACATAAACAGCAATTGCAGTCGAAAGAGTTAACAGAGGAATACCATACCTATATGGAGACTCATCAACAGCAATTGCTGCCGACAAAGTTAACAGAGAAATACCATACCTATATGGAGACTCATCAACAGCAATTGCTGTCGACAAAGTTAACAGAGAAATACCATACCTCTATGGAAACACATAAACAGTAATTGCAGTCGACCAAGTTAACAGAGAAATAACATACATGTATGGAAACACATAAACAGTAATTGCAGTCCACCAAGTTAACAGAGAAATACCATACCTCTATGGAAACATATAAACAGTAATTGCAGTCGACAAAGTTAACAGAGAAATAACATACCTGTATGGAAACACATAAACAGAAATTGCAGTCGACAAAGTTAACAGAGAAATGCCATACCTCTATGGAAACACATAAACAGTAATTGCAGTCGACAAAGTTAACAGAGAAATAACATACCTGTATGGAAACACATAAACAGTAATTGCAGTCTACAAAGTTAACAGAGAAATAACATACCTGTATGGAAACACATAAACAGTAATTGCAGTCTATAAAGTTAACAGAGAAATACAATACCTATATGGAAACACATAAATAGAAATTGCAGTCGATCTTATAGGTATTTTTAAACACTCTTGACTCTATTCTTTACAATATATGATCATTCTAGCAGCAAAAAAATAAATAAATAAAAAATACAGGGATGAGACGACACCTCTGTGACACTGTGGTTCCGACTTTATTCAGGGAGCGTTTGCATTAGAGTAAAACAGAAACAAAGATATTCTACCCTGTTGTTTCGAGTTCTTAAGTTCTCAGGCCGAAACCCAGTATGACAAATTTGTACAATAAAAAAATGTCTTCTCCGCCCCTGTAGCGCAGTGGTTTAAGCGCTGGCTTCTGACCATTCGCTCGAGAAGAGTCCGGGTTAGAATCTGGTTGAGGCCTGGATGTTGTGTTTGTCTTACTGTATTGGCTGTCTTCCTTCCCTGGAGCCAGTGATACTACAGGGACGGGCAACTGCTTATAGCCCATGGAGCTGCTCGCGGTGGTCGTTAAACCTTCAATTAAAAAAAAGGAGGGGGGCTTCTGATGAGCATATGGATCTGCCAGCTGAACTAGTTAAAAATTCACTGTAAACAGATTGACGCGCGTTGCACCCCTGTTTCAAGACAGACACCGCAGCCAGTTGGGTCAAGTGTTAAGAGGCGTAGGTCTATCATCCGTCAAAACTGAGGTCAGTCGTCTGAACTGGGCATGGATGGTGTGTTTATGTACGACGCTGGCTGTCTCCCTTCCCTGAAATTATAGCTCTAAATAAGGGACGAAAGACTGCTTATAGTTATCAAAGTTGCTCATGGTGGTCGTTGAAGTCCGAAACGAATAAAAAAAAAACTTTTATTTCATTTCCTCTTAACGTTACTCTTCCAGTGAGGGAAACACCCTCAACTAAGACTTTAACGAGCGGTTTTTAAGAGTCACAAACCCTTCCAGACTGTAGAGCCGTGTTACTTGACGTCCTCATCAAAATTCATGCTGAAACCTCTCGTTGGAATTGTATTCTCCTTTGCATGGCATGCGCAAGGATTTAGATTTGCAAACCAGATGTTTAGTAGACATCGAATTGGCATATGTTTAAAAATCGGATATGGCGTGTTTCCGTCCTCCATGATTCGTCCAATGATGATTGGTCCAAAGCCGATTCATTCAGTACTTTTTCTTCCAAAGCGGACAGTTGATCCAGTGCCGTTCGGTCCAACGGTCCAACTGTTCCAATACCGATTCGTTCACAAATATCATCCGAGCAATGGCGATTTTTTCTAGTTTTAAGAAATGAATAATAAGTTACTACCCTCTTTAAAAAGTTTTCAGAAATGATTTCCATCCCCAGAATTTATGTTTCAACCAGATTTTGAGGTTTACTGTGCCTAAATTTAGTAAATATTCAAGTTTGAAGCCTAACACCTAGTAATTAATTTAATAATTATACTGTTCAAATTATCCGTGCTTGTAAAATATTAAGAATTTCATAAAATATTAAAAAGTTATTAACGAAACGTTTATAACAAACGCAAAATTATATCAAAACATCAAGAATTTTTCCACTTGAGAGTGTTTTCTATAATATTAAGATTTTGAAAGGAAATAGTGTTTTCATGGTATTAGGAGCTCTTCACATTCTCACTAATAGCCACTAACCTCTTCTACTGTTTTATAACTCAATATGTTTCATTCATTTCTATCAGTAATTCTTTTCATCGCTATCAAGCCTTCCTCGTCAAAAGTCAAAGATAAATATGGAGAAGTGATGAAAACGGGGTTAAAGAACTGTAGCATGCAGAATTTCTCTGGCTTGATTGCCATATTTCTAATAATATTTTGATATTCTGAAAGCTGTACCACGTATATGATGGGAAATGCGGGTTAGAATCTGGGGCGGATTGGCGGTCGCAAAAGGGCCCGAGAAAAGTTTTGCAGATGGGCCCTTTCAGTTGTAGTTCTTGCAGTACTATTGTATCACAAGTGAAAGTCACTTTTTTAATTTAAGAAACAAAACAACAAAAAGTACAGTTGCTCAGAAACAGTGCAAGCATAGTACTGGGGGGGGGTACACCCGGTCATCCTTAAATTGAAGTGTGTGTTGTGGAAAAATTTTCATCGGCCCATGCCAAGATTTTACTGCAGAAAAATTGTATTGCAATTTTTCTTTTGTGGAGAATAACGTACTTCAAGAATGACTATCTGGTCTCCTAAAGTTGGATGGCGCTTCATCTTAATTAGGAAGTTCGCTTAGTTTATCCCAAAGTGCGACTACTCCACCTTAATGAGGAAGTTCGATCAGTTTTACCTGAAATGGGGCTTTTTTCGTTTGGAGGTTTAACGACAGCCGTGACCAACTGAATGGGTTATAAACAGTCGTCCTATCCTGATTTAGGGTTATTGGTTATAGGGAAGCGTGAGAGCCAGGGCGATAAGACAAACACAACATCCAAACCTCAACTGGGATTCGAAACCGGACCCATCTCAGGCGAATGATTAGAAACCAGAGCTTGGTACCGTTGGGCCACCAGGGCGGTCCAAAACTGGGATTGTCTTGTCTTAACCAAACATTGTTGTCAGTTCAACTTAAAGTTGAAATATTCCACCTTAATTAGGAAGTCTGATTAGCTTTATCTAAAGTGGGAATGTCCCACTTTAATCAGAAGATGTAGAAATTCTAACCAAAAGTTCGACTGTTTTACCTCGACTTCAGTCTTACCTTAATCTGGACTGTTTCACTCTAATAATGATGTATAATCAGTTTAACCAAACCGATGTCATGGTTGTTTTCTTACCAACCCGAGACCATTGTCAAGCAAAAGCTTAGTGACCATTCTATGTCGAGAAAACTGGTATCAAGGTTGGTATCAATTACTTTAGTCGTCATTAAAAGTTTTATCTATGTATTACCAACATCCCTATTCCTATACACATACATAAATTGAGTGCAAAAAAAAGGAAAGAAATCTGGAGCACATGCCATGTGCTCAAATCAAATCAACATGGAATTCTTGTGAAAATAAGCAAACCGAAACAATTGTAAAATTCGCATATTTTTTACACTGAATTCTAGATTGCTTACGTTTGAAAAAAAATTCTGTTTCACTGTCTACAATACTGAAACTTCAAAGTCTGGCTTTACTTTTTGTAACATCTGATCTTGTAAATTGACTTCAATTCGATATCTCTTTGCAGCCCGAATGCGTAATGCTCAGGGAGCACTCGAGGAGATCACCTTTGGAACGATCATCAATGCTTGGGTCATTGTAGACACTTTCTTTGTCCTTGGGTAAGTAAATATTACCTTCCGATTTCATTGAACTCCTGACTGCGTTTATTTACATGAATTTTCCTTTCAGTGGTGCACGAACTTTTGTGTTATGCGACCCAGGTGAGAAATGCCCTGTGACCCCTAGATGTTGAAACTCTCAGCGGAAGGAAGAACATAAGCACAATTCTTAACAAACGCAACTCCGAAAGTGTGAACTATCAGATAATCCACAGAAAAGTTTTGCGAGAATAACCTGTCTTTAAGGTTCTTACTGCTCTGATACTTCACATATTTTAATTTCTCCATCTACGCGAACTTCACAATTAGACGAAAAACATGATTTAAAATTATTTGCCTTATGGAAACAAGAAAATTGGAATCAACAGGATTCAAACAAACTTCCTGTATCACACGGGATTCGGAAGCAAATTCTGAATGAAAGGAACCAACATCTTAACAGATAGAGCGTTGTCTTTCAGATGTTTTCGTTTTCAGCCAACCAATGACGAGTTTTGAAGTAGTCACTGAAAACCTAATTTAACTTCTTTGTTTGTTTGGGGGTGTTACCACCACCGTGAGCAAATATAAATAGTCACGCGTCCCCAATTTAGGGCCACTGTTACTAGCAACGGGAGAGAGATAGTGCCGCAAGACGAATACAACATTCATGTCTTACCGAGATTCGAACCCAGACACATATCGGACGAATGGTCTTAGGCTAACGTTTAGACCACTGCGCCACCGGGACGGCTTATTTTAACTTTGATTGGCTGTTTGATTTCTTCGTAAAAAAAAATGAGTGCTACTAGGAAGTACCACGTATGGAACCCATCAAAGGAAAAGACAAGCATCGCCCGATGACCGAGTAGTCAGAGGAGTTGACTAGCCTTCCGAGCTGAATCCTGGCTCGATTGACGGTTGAGGCGTATGTGGTTTGCATGTCTCACCGCTCTGGCTCTATCCCTTTCCTGGAACCAGTGGTTTCAAATTGGGGACGGACAACTGCTTGAAGCACTTAAAGTGGGCAGTAAACCCTGAAACGAATAAAAGGACAAACCAAGATTACTAGTCACATGATCCAACAGACACTGCCAAAACAATATAGTGTTGAAATAAGTATGGAATTATTTGCAGTGGCTGAGAATAAAGTAGTCTGAGTGGTACCTGGAAACATCGTTGGGATGTGACGTATTGGAGAGGGATGCCACATGAGAGATCTCTGTTCTGTAACGCGGTCGTTCTAATTTAGTTAAATGTGTGCTAGTAGGGAGTGTCATGTTGAAGCACTGTTTTGTCCCTATCTCAAAAAAATAGCGGATGTATTATTACAACATAAAATTTGCGTTTAAACTGTTGCTAAATTTCCGAAAAATGTCATGGACGTCGCAGAACTTTTAAACAACTTGTATTAACTTTAAAACAGCTCGTATTGCGGGCTAGCATCCTGGTCGATAACTTTTCATCAAACCTGAAAATTGCCTGCATAAGTTTGCAGAGAATTATGTTTTTGTGTGAGTGTGAAGGGATTCTTTGAAAAAAAGACTTGGAAAATCGTGGAAACGGATCAAAAACTGAGTAAAAGTAGTCATATGAAAGGCATTTAGTATGTTCCAACTAGTTGCTTGTTAGTATTTTTGCAGTATTACTTTTTGATGCAATCTCTGGGTGACGCGCAGTACGTTATTGCTCCAGCTGTGTTAGTTCTTCGTAACAACAGAAAAGAAGAAACATTTTTTCCTACGCACCAAAAGTATCTAAAGATCTGCAAACGCATTATATACTATATATGCCGTGCTTCACAACTTTTTAATTGACTTTACTTCCCTATCTCCAAAGGGGTAAGATAGGTCTTTATCTTCCCTTACTGGAGGCGAGGGGGTCCAACTTTGTTTCATCACGTAGTGTCGTAGGGGCGTCCTACACACCGGCACCTAAAATAAAATGATAGCTATTATAATTCTTGAGATATTGGCTGAGCTCGTGGCTTAACTTACGATACACTGTTTTAGTTTATTGCACAGTAACAGTTTTCATCACACAGAATTAATTTATTCCTAGCAAGAGATAACAGATGCAACTGACGACCGCTGTGATTTGCTAATCTTTAAATAGCTACCTTGCACAAACAGTTTGGACCTGAAAATTTGCGTTATACAGCCCCATGCAGATTTTGTCCTGTCAGCTTGCAACTACCTAGCCAAAAACAAAGACAGTCGTTTGCTACCAAGCACCAAGCAGGTTTTTAGATTTTGACTTGAAAGTCTTTACCTACCTAGCCGAAAATAAAGATGTATTACTTAGCTCGGAAAGCCTGTTTTTAGATTTCGACTGAATGGCTTTAACCACCTAGCCACAAAAGACAGTCGTTTGCTACCTAGCAGCAAGCAGGTTTTTAGATTTCGACTTGAAAGTCTTTAACTACCTAGCCGAAAACAAAGATTTATTACTTAGCTCGGCAAGCAGGTTTTTAGATTTCGACTGAAAAGCTTTAACTACCTAGCCATAAACAAATTTTGACCTGAGATGCGAGACACCTAGCAACATTTAGATTTTGCCTTAGAATCTTTCACTACCTAGCCACAAACAGATTTTGAACTGATAATTAACATTACCTACAAACAGATTTTGACCTGAAAATCATCCTTACCTAAGAACAAACAGATTTTGACGATCTCTGTTTTCGACTAGGTGTGTGCCACCGAGGCACAAAACAGATTTTGACTTTATAATCAATACTACTGCAAACAGATCTTGACCTAAAATCTACAGATTTTCAGATTTTAACCGGAAAACTTCAATTACCTATCCAAAGACAAATTTTGACCAACGAATCTAATTACCTAACAACAAAAAGATTTTGCCTCATAATCTTTAGCTATCTAACCACAAACAGGTTTTGACCTGAAAGTCTTTAACTAACTAACTCCTATTCTGAGATCGTCAAAAATTAAAAAAAGTAAAAAAAGAAAAGAAAAGGAAAAAAAAAAGAAAAGAAAAGGAAAAAAAAAGAAATAGGAAAACTTGGCTGAAGCTATTGCTGTAGAAGATGATGACAAAGGCGAAGTTGGAAACATGAAGACATTATTAATGCAAACGCTACTTATGAGTGATTTACACGTGGTATAGAGAATCCACGGGAATCAACGAATATTGGAAAAACTTACTGTTGTCGAATACCCAATTGAACGCTTGTATAAAAGAAAGCAAAAGCGAATTACAGATTTCTATGCATTCATCATAAATTACGAAGCATTACACCTGCGGTCATTCCCATAATCGGTGCAGCCACAGATGGCCGTTCCGATAAATAACGCAGCCACAGTTCCCTTCGTTTGCAAAAGACACTAGCACATTCTATATAGATATATAAAATTATAAAATATTAAAGATTTGAACATTTATGTGCCATTCTTCTTGAGAAAGCTGGGCCGAAGCACAGCAAAACCGTGCTCAATAAGAAAATAAGATTAATTGTGATTAAACGTTGTTTTTTTTCAACCTTATATGCTGTACATAAAATGTTTGTTTTCTAAGATTTATTGAACACTCTAACGATATTTTTAAAGCAAAAAAAATCTGCTTCATTGTTGTATTGTTTGAGACAGATACACATTTAAGTTCTTTACTTCCTCAAAATTCCATTACCTTAATCATTATACTTCGGATACATCATCATCATCATCATCATCATTGTCAACCATTATCAATCCACTGCTGGACGAAGGTCTCCCCAAGTTTCCTCCACAACGGTCTGTCTTGTGCCAGTCTCCTCCATGTCACCCCTGCATACTTTCGAATTTCATCCACCCATCTCCCATGTGGTCTTCTTCTGGGTCTTTTCCTGTCCCTTGGAATCCAATCTAAAATTTCGGTTGTCCATCGATGATCTGTCCTTCTGGCAGTATGTCCAGCCCATTGCCATTTCACGGATTTAACTCTGATCATGATGTCTTCCACTCTTGTCATTTTTCGGATCCACGAGTTCCTCTTCTTATCTCTCCTGGTTACACCAAGCATGCACCTCTCCATGCTTATTTGAGTTGTCTGCAGCTTTTATATGTCTCTTTTAGTTAAGGTCCACGTCTCTGCACTATACGTAAGCACTGGAAGGATGCATTGATCAAACACTTTTCTTTTAAGACATAATGGCATATTGCTCTTGAAAATTATGCTGTTTCTTCCAAAAGCTCTCCAGGCAAGTTTTGTACGCCGATTAATTTCTTCATCAATGTGACCCTCACTTGATATCTGCTGTCCAAGATAAACGTACGGGTCTGTTATCTCCAGCTTTTCTCCATCAATCGATAAATCTTCATTTCTTGTAAAAGCATTGAACATCACTTTTGTCTTCTGAAAGTTCATTTTTAATCCCACTTCTTTACTCTTGTCAGCAAGTTCCTGGATCATACTCTGCAGCTCTGATGGGCTAGTTGCAAAAATGACTACGTCTTCAGCAAAACGAAGGTGGGTTAGATAATCTCCATTAATCTTTATCCCCTTGTTTTCCTAGCTCAGTGACTGAAAAACACCCTCCAATGTGGCATTAAAGAGCTTCGGAGATATGGTGTCACCTTGTCTCACTCCCTTTCCAATTTTTATGTGTGTTGTATTTTCAAACAGCCTAATCTTTGCACTTGCATTTTCATAGATGTTATTAATAATATTAATGTATGCATCTTCAATGCCGCAGGTTTTCAGAGCCATTTTAACTGCTGATGGTTTCACCGAATCAAAGGCTTTTTCATAATCGATAAAAGCCATGCACAATGGAAGTTCATATTCCCACGCTCTTTCAATTAGTTCTCTCAGCACATGGATATGATCTATTGTGCTGTAGCCACTCCTGAATCCAGCTTGTTCTCTCGGTTGAGCCATGTCCAGTGTTACCTTCAAGCGGTGTGAAAGAACTTTAGTGAAGATTTTATAAACCACTGATAGGAGGCTGATAGGTCTGTAGTTTCCGAGATCCTCAATGTCACCTTTCTTATGTAGCAGGATCATTGCAGCGGTGTTCCAATCCTCAGGAATCTTTCCTTCATTAAGGCATCGAGTGAAAATTTGGGCGAGTACTGTTTCGATTTCTCCACTTGCTTCTTGTATGATGTCTACAGTAATTCCATCTTCTCCTGGAGCTTTTCCCCGCTTCATGCTCTTGATTGCATGTGCAACTTCTGCTGGAAGGACTGGAGGAACTCTGGTACTGGTATCTTTCATGATGTCTGGAGTGCATGTATCATCTTTTTCATATAATTTGGAGTAGAAATCTTTCACTCTTGTCAAAATTTCGCCTCTATTTCTTGTTACAGAACCATCTTCTTTTCTCAGTGCCATAATCTGTTTTCTTCCCTTACTGAGATGTCCCTTTGCTATCTTTAGGCTTTGGTTGTTTTCAATTGCTTTCCTCACTAGTTCACAGTTGAATTTTCTTACGTCTTCAGTGATACTTTTTCGTACTGTCTTGCATAGCTCTATATATTCCACTTTGGAAGTCACATCTTCTTTAGTTGTCCTCATCTCTCTTCTTTTTTGCATCAACATTTTCGTTTTTCCTGATAATTTATTTACATGCAACTTGTTCTTAGACCCAGCTAATTTTGTTGCTGTTTCCATAAGAGCTTTGGTTACTTTTCTGTTAACTTCAGAGATGTCCACTTCTTCCGATGTTAGGCCTTCTAAAGCAGAGAACCTGTTCTTCAGTTCCAACTTGAAGGTATTATGGTGTTTTTAAGGTTGGTTATGTCAATAGATTTTGTTTGTCTTATGAGCTTGCCACGTTCAAGTTTAGTGTTGAGGTGCATCTTACATCTCACCAATCTATGGTCACTACCTGTGTTGAACTTGTTTAGCACACTGCAGTCTTCTATGACGAATTTTTTGTTACACATAATAAAATCAATTTCACTTGTCGTCCCATTTGGATGTCTCCATGTCCATTTCCTGTGTGGCTTTTTCTTGAAGAAGGAGTTCAAGATGAAAAACCCTTCTGCCTCTGCAAACTCAACGAGAGTATTTCCACGCTGGTTTCTGTTGCCGTGACCGAATTTACCTACTGAAGTTTCATTCTGTTGCCGTTGCCCTATTTTTGCATTGAAATCTCCCATAATTATTTTCAAGTGCTGCTTACCTTTATTATTTAGATGACAAATTTCCTCATAAAATTCTTCAATTTCTTCTTCAGGATGACTTGTGGTGGGTGCATAAGTTTGAATAATCTGAGCCTGGTATCTTTTCGAGAGTTGGATAACAAGCCGTGCAGCTCTGTCAGAGGAACTTTCAACTTCTACAACTTTATCCTTCAGTTTCTTGTTTATTATAAATCCAACACCACTAGTTCTGCCAGTATCTGTCCCACGATAGTAGAAGAGATGTCCACTGTTCAGTTCAATGAGATCTTCTCCTTTTCTATTTACCTCACTTAGCCCCACGATGTCCCACTTGATCCTTTGTACTTCGGATACATATAGCATTCTAAGTAGATTATGGCTTTCTGTTTGGAGCTTTTACGCTCAGGATGCATATATCATTCTAATTACAGTATGACTTTCAATTTATGGCTTTTATTTTTCGGATACATATAGCATTCTAAGTACAGTATGACTTTCTGTTTAGAGATTTTATGCTTCGGATACATATAGCATTCTAAGTAGAGTATGACTTTCTGTTTAGAGATTTTATGCTTCGGATACATATAGCATTCTAAGTACAGTATGACTTTCTGTTTAGAGATTTTATGCTGCCTTCCTATGTTCTGATCCCTATCAGCATTGGATAAAACGACTTTCTGATATTACTCATAAACATCGCTGTCTCTGAGTAGATATTGTAACGGATTTCTACTACATTTGATTTCACACGATTCCTCCACTGCTAAAAGTCTGATTCAAAACAAACTCTTTTATGACATGATTGCAATTTTCCGTCACTTTTCAGCTCTTACACTTCCAAGTTTTACTACAAAGTTTTTGACGATGCCCAGTTCCACCAGACTGATTGGCGAAATTCGCTTAAGGTGATTCCACCTAAAATCTCCGCCTTATGTTTCCAACGGTAAAACTTCAGCACATATTTTCTTCACAATTAGTGTATTCCCAATGATGAAAATTTGCACATCGATAAAACTAACTTTAAGTTATAGCATGGGATATTTAATGTTTGCTAAAACATAACCATAATTAAGCAATCCAACATTTGTTTGTCTAGTGACGTCATCAATGTACAGGTCGCGCCATCTATTTGCAGGTCTGAACATTACTCAAAGAAAATTGATTGATTTTTAGTATAATTATGGTTATGGTTTAGCAAGTATTAAGTATCCCATGCTGTAACGTAGAGTTAGTTTTATCGATGTGCAAATTTTCGTCCTTGGGAATACATTAATTGCGAAGTAAATATGTACAGAAGTTTTACCATTGAAACATAAGGCAGAGAATTTAGGTGGAACCATCTTAACACTGGCTAGTTATAACCGTGATCAGTATTACTCATACAGCCTCATATTTTGCAAAAGCATTATTTTCTCACTAGTAGGCGTTATAGTACTATCCATTTGAATTTATCACTATATCTACACTTGTAAAAGTCCCATTGCATTTTGCTGCTGTGCAAAAAGACTCGCCACTTGGGAGTAAAACGAAATTTTCTATAACACCTTGAAATGTTTTTGACAAGCCAGATTGGCAACATTTGTTAAAAGACATGTTCGTTTGTCCTAAAAATTTGGTTAAATTCTTCTTGTCAAAAAAAGCAGTAATTTATACATACAGGCATACATTTTCAAAATATGAATCCGATTACGTTACACACACATACTTTGCGTTGTAACTTAACTGGGGAATTGTTTTGAGCAAACAATGAATTTATATTTAATCACAATTGTGACAAACAAATATTATTTAGGTCCTTTGAGTTACAGGTTTTGCAGAGCTTCTCGAATCAGAGAAAAGTTGTGTACGATGATATTATTAGAGTTTGTCCCTCTACTAAAGATTTTAAAGAATTTACTTGCTCTCAGTGTATTGCATCACAGAATAAGTGTTCTGTTTCACCCAAATCATTTAGTTGTTAGGTAATAAGTATGTAAATTTTTGGTAATAACTAAAATATTGTGAAGATTTATTACAGTTTTACAGAAACCAAGGAAAATTAAGTGAAATTTTATTATGTCCAAATGCACCAAAAATTATAATGGTTATTCCTCTGACAACGCAGAAATGTGTTAGATAACTTGTTTTTCACGTAACCCTAATTTCTTCCCTTTCGATTTTTTTTACACAGGGCATTTTTGGTCGGGTATTCTAATCTGAAAACACTGGAAAGGAAAAAAAGGCAAACTAAATCTAACGAGGTATTATCTTCACCGAATATGGAGGTAAGATGATATGACGATGTTCTTTTGAAATCCTTTTACCATTTTCTGAACAACGTGTTGCAGGTATGTATCAATGCATACATACGTGTGAAATGTATGTATGAATGCATGATGTAAAAATGCATATATGAGTGTATATATGTATTATGAATGCATGTATGAATTTATGTATGAATATGTATGTATGAATGCTAATAACTTACGGAATGTGCGCTTCATAATTAAGTGACTTGAGTGTTCTGACACATTTATTGAATGGACCCCGGTACTTGAGTCTGTCGGAGACGTCATTAAATGTCTCCATGTCTTCTCTTTTGCATCATGCGTTTATGCAGTTAACAGCCATTTCAAAACAGAAAATTGAAAATACCGTATGACAAAAGTCACGCAACAGCACGGTGAGAGTGGAAGGACGTGGGTCCATCTAATTTCGTCTCTGATAGTCCCAAGTACCTGAGTCCATTCTATAAATGAACCATAATTAATATATATTAAATACGTGGAGATAATGTAAATGGACGATGTCATCGCTCTATCCACGTTATTTTATAAACAACGCATAGTAACTGAAAAATTGTGTTGCGACACCGCTGGGATCGAACCCCAGAACTCTCGATAACTAGTCGAGTGCGTTCGAATTTACGCTACGGCGGCAACAATTCTCATCGCCATGCGTGGTTGAATTTATCAGCAGCAATTAAATGGCTGTTGCGTTAAAATGCCACCAGATGACGACATCTCAGTTGCTGAGACCATTAATAGGGATTCGTGTAGTCAGATGCTGACTGATAAACCACGCATGGCGATGAGAATTGTTGGCGCAGTAGCGTAAATTCGAACGCACTCGACTAGTTATCGAGAGTTCTGGGGTTCGATCCCAGCGGTGTCGCAACACACTTTTTCAGTTGCTATGCGTTGTTTATAAAATAACGTGGATAGAGCGATGACATCGTCCATTTACAATATCTCCACGTATTTAATATATATTAACCATTTCTATCGCTCTTTGAATTTATCAGCAGCAATTAAATAGCTGTTGCGTTAAAATGCCACCAGATGACGACATCTCAGTTGCTGAGACCATCAATAGGGATTCGTGTAGTCAGATGCTTACTGATAAACCACGCATGGCGATGAGAATTGTTGGCGCCGTAGCGTAAATTCGAACGCACTCGACTAGTTATCGAGAGTTCTGGGGTTCGATTCCAGCGGTGTCGCAACACAATTTTTCAGTTGCTATGCGTTGTTTATAAAATAACGTGGATAGAGCGATGACATCGTCCATTTTGAACCATAATTTATAAACAAAATTAAAAAAATGTACAAAAACTCTTATCACGTCATTGTTTAGGATGATGTCATTTATTAGCATCTCTTATCACATCATTGTTTTAGAAGATGCCGTTTATTAGATGTCGTTTATACATTGAGTGGCCACTTTATTATGTCCACCCCTCAGTACTTCGTTGGGCCACCTTTTGCCTTTAATACTGCGTCGATTCTTCGTGGCATGGAATCCACGAGATGTTGATAGGTGGTTTGTGGAATCTGAGACCATGCTTGATGAATAGCACTTTCCAGGAGTGTGAGATTGCAGGGTTGTGGATCCAGCTGTCTGATGGCTCGTTCAACTTCATCCCACAAATTCTCAATGGGGTTGAGATCTGGAGATTGTGGGGGCCACCTAAGCAAAGTAAACTCACCGGCATGTTCCTGAAACCAATCCTGTACAATACGAGCACTATGACAGGACGCATTATCTTGTTGAAAGTAGCCATCGCCATTGGGATAAACCATCCACATTACAGGATGCACTTGGTCCGCAACGATGTTTAGATATAATGTGCCAGTCAGACGTTGATCAAAACGAATTAAACGGCCCAAAGCATGCCAGGAAAGCATTCCCCAAACCATAACGTTGCCTCCGACAGTCCAGTTTTTAAACACTTTAACAACAGCTGCTATGGAACATTTCACGAATGCGGCGTTTTCGGTGATACTCGCTCCATGGCTCTGAGCTCCTAACAATCATCCCACGTTGGAAGTCCGTCAAATCGCATTTTTTACCGACCTCGTCACCCAAAAATCCCTTCTACTGCCGTCGCGAGCACTAAGCTTTCCCTTTTTATACTAACCTTGCCCTATGGCTGCAACATCGTGCAGCCATAGCTCATTTGCTTAAAACTGTCAGGTGGTCATAATAAAGTGGCCACTCAGTGTATATATATATATATATATATATATATATATGCTTTAAATATACTAGCATTGCTGGTCTTATCAAGTATCAGTCAATATACACATTAATAGTTTTAAAAGATATATAAATTAAATACGTATATTAGCATTTTTGAAATTTATTTAAGAAAATTATAAATGTCAGATAAAAATTATGCAGGCAAAAAGTTTTTACGTGTGGCATAAATGAAACAGTTATTAAAATTCCCTGCCAAACACGAAGACCATTCTAAAAAAATACGGAGATTACAACTTAAAGAATTAGTAAAATTACGAAGATTACTATAACACGAAGAACTTACTGTGCAGAAATATACCTGCATTTGAAATTAGTATCCCAAGACTGAAAGTGGAAAACTAACTGAGTTTTTTAAATGTAAACAAAGATTGAATAACAGAGGATTCATACGTACTAGGAAAATAATTTTCTTACTTGAGTTTGTGACTAAGGCAAGGCAACAACAGATCTCTCTTAAGCAATAACTCCAAAGCTAATCGTTTGTAAATGAAAGCTTATGAAGGAGCACCTAACTAAAGATAGAGAACACAAAACTAAAACCTGCCAAAATTAAATTGAACTATAAATTTTAAGAGTTTGAGAATTATCATCCTAAATTATAGTTTGCAATAATTTTCATGATTAAAATATTTCCTCACATACCTCTAAAAAAGTGTCTAAAGAGAGAGCAATAAGCTCGTTCATCTGGGGAGAATCTAAGATATCCAAACAACGTAACTCTGTTCTCATTATCAGTATATATTCTTTCATGGCTGGTATAGCCTTCTACGAGTACTTCATCAGTGACACATCATGAGAAATTTATGTTAAACCTTTCCAACTACATGTGGTATTCTGTGCATTGCTATCAGTTTTGTCATGGTATCAGTGTCACACATCGAGAATAGACGCGTTTAGGTTTCTGGAATAGTTTAGTTTTACAATCTTGTAATGGGATCTTTCTGTCTCATAAAAATATCTCCACGTACTCCATGAGTCTTACAAACCTGTCAGAAGGTCTGCAGTTTAAATGTGTCGGACATCTCGGACCGCCTCATACGATACTTCCGGGTTCTCCTGAAATACGGAGAGTACTCAGTAAGCTCCAGGCTACATGACGCAATAACACATTTTTGTTAACACTGCTTATCGGAAATGCATCATTCTTTAGCAGTATAAAATTGATCTGGCAGACACCGGATACCTGTTGCTGGAGTTCTGCAAGTTGATTAGTTATTAGTAAGCAATGGCTGGGACATTATTATATTTGAAAAATCAGACAATTACCGAATTTCCACCGATAAAAGAAATCCCTACCTACAGTATTCACGAGCGTTAGAATCTGTGGAGATCTTGTACCTGGAGCTCTTCATGACGCAATACGTTTCTGAGAAAGTGTAAAACTCTAAGACGCCATAAAAGACTGGTTTGCAGGGCATGACAAATATTGTGTATTCATATCACATTTTTCGGGGAGCAAAGATGTCAGTGTATAATGTTATGACGTTGAAAATAAATATTTTATGTGTTTGCATCTATCGTTAATCCTTTAACTGACTCCATTCCTAATGGTAAGTTTACTTGAAGTGGACTAGAACTAAACGTACATTACGGTGCCAAAACACGTCAATAAAAACGTTTATTACAGAAAGCCGACGTAGTTGAGACATAAATGAATGAATTGTGAAGAAGTTATAGTCGACTTCGCCGACGTTGCAGATTGCAAACTCTTCTTCCATGTCTCTTCATTTGAGGCATGCAATGTTTATATTTTGTACGTCCTCAAATGAAGGGACATCATATGATTCCATTATGAAGGCCGTTTTTTTTTCAGTTCTGGTTAGAATTCCCCTATCAAAATTGTATAAATCTCTAAGATTTTACTTCAAAACCACAGATCGATGCAACAATTGTTCTGAGATCATCTTTCAATCCTAAGTTATCAGCAAACCTACTTTGAGGAAATTTCTCTGCTCGGTAGGATTTCCGTCAAGAATATAAAAATAAGTCACTGTCATGCTTATTGATAAGCAATTTTGATATGCTACCGCCCACAGTTTTCGTCACCACAAACTTCTCGTAAGGCACTGAAAAAGTCTATGGAATTCTTGCCCTTAATAGCTGTCAGCTTGCAACACTTTTCCTGAATAACCATCAAATGGAAGTCATCGTTTTTTCCACGTTTTATAAGTGAGTCACGGAAAAATTCTCATTGCCCACTACCGGGAATCGAACCCAGGGTCTTCCAATTACGCACCGGACATGCTTCCACTGCACCACAGCGGCCTCGAATTCCTCCAGACTCACATACACTAACTGCCAAACCAATTTGACAGATTGCTTCATGGAACCCCACAATGTTGGGGATTCACCAAAGATGGTAAACAACAACTGAACAAATAATTAGAAGGCGAATGAATAACTAATACAGACCTTTGACGTGGACTAGGAACATCATTAGAAATCATCGCTTCTATTTGATGCTTCTAGTACACAGGAACATCAATTTGACAGGTTGCTTCATGGAGCCCCGCACAATGCTGGGGATTCACCAAAGATGGTGCACAGCAACTGAACAAATAATTAGAAGGCGAATGAATAACTAATACAGACCTTTGACGTGGACTAGGAACACCATTAGAAGCCATCGCTTCTATTTGATGCTTCTAGTACAGAGGAACATCAATTTGACAGGTTGCTTCATGGAGCCCCGCACATTGCTGGGGATTCACCAAAGATGGTAGACAGCAACTGAAAAAATAATTAGAAGGCGAATGAATAACTAATACAGACCTTTGACGTGGACTAGGAACATCAAATAGAAGTCATCGCTTCTATTTGATGTTCCTAGTACACAGGAACATCAAATATATCTGGCGCGTAACTGGAAGACCCTGAGTTCGATTCCCGATGGCGGCCATGGAGAATTTTCTCGTGACTCACTTATAAAACGTAGAAAGAGCGATGACTTCTATTTGATGTTCCTAGTCCACGTCAAATGTCTGTATTAATTGAATAACCATGTATAATGAAGTACCTTACCTCAGAGACGTACCTATCTCAGAGGTGATGTACGTACATGTCAAGACGGAAAAGTTGCTCCGACAAACTTCGTCGGTTTAGCTCAATTGGGAAAGCATTCGGCTCTGGAGCGGAACGATGCAATTTCCGCCAGCGGCAAGTGGCTTTTAGGCTATACTGGTGCGCAAGCGTAAAATGTGTATCATGGCCGTTAGGTTCTTTGAAAAATGTGTGACGTCCTTTTAACACATCTTCTGGAATTAATGAGAATTCCTTCTTCTGCAGTGACATCTTTCAAGCGTGGTTTGCTGGCTGACCCGGAGACCTACGATTCCGTCCCAGCTTTTTCTCAAGGTGGGGAGCATGTGTGTGTCGTGCATGTCAAGACGGCAAAGTAGCAAGGAATTACGTCGGTGTAGCTTAATTGGGAAAACTTTCGGCTCCGGAGCAAGAGAATGCAGGTTCGATTACCACCACCGGCGAATGGATTTCACGTTATAACCTTTGTTTTGAGACATATTTACTGTACATCCCTGGTGGCGAATGTTCAGAGACATAGGTTTACGAGTAGTCCTCTGAGCTGGGACAGTATTCAAGTCTCGTATGAGGCATGGGTGGCACCATTGTATTACGGCGGTCTGTCCTCCCACTTCCCTGGAATCAGTGATACTGAATTAGAGACAGACGACTGTTCATAGACTTGAGAGTTGCTCATGGTGTCCGATAATCACTGTCCCCAACTCAAAAAATATTACTTTGTATTCGGATGACATGTAAAGGAAGTGTACGTGTGTTTTGCTTTGGGGTTTAACGCATCCATTGAGCAAGAAGAGCATTCGTCTGTAATTTAGGTCAACTGGTTCCAAGGAAAGGACAGAATCAGAATCGTTGGACAAGCACACTAGAGATGAGTTCGGGCTAAATTTTAACAGCCCGTGCCCGGCCCTCATTCTTTGATTACATGTGTTTGCTACACAAGGCCTGGATTCTTGGAAAATTTTGCTTATCAAGGCTTGCATTTATGCATTATACACTGGCCAAAGATATGGCCCAAGCAAGGATTAGTTTATAAAGTTTAATTCAGTTAATCCACTTCACAATATTAATATGTTTTTAGAAATATTACGCATAAAGCCAAATGTTCTAAAATGTGGATTTGAAAATAAATTAATAATCAACGTGCCCTTCGACCGTATCAGGGGAATCAGTAATTTTGGTAAAAGCTGAAGAAAAGAAAATCGTTTAGCAACAAAAAATTCCATTCGTTATTTCTTTTTTATTTTTAAATTTATTTTTATTTTGAATAAATTGCATTATAAAACGCACAACGCCGTACAGACAGTTGCAAGTGTTTGAAAGTTTGACTCTAGAAAACTGATCTTTGCAAGATGATTTACATATATGCTAATTGGTAAAGGTAGTTTAGAGTGATGTAGTAGGATATAAAAAAGCATGTAGGGAAATTTCCAAAATAAAAAAAGAACGTAAAAGCATTCCAGATCAGATTTTTCTGCAGTTTGTAACGTTAACAAAGTTTTGCGCTTAATGGTATAATAATAACAATATTATCATATGTGTGTGCAGTTTCCAGATTAAGTTCATCCTGAAAAAAGAGAGAGAGAGAATTGCATCTAATGCCTCAGCGCTTCAACTTGATCTTCTTTTCTCTAAACCTCGACCTGCTGCACTAAAAACCAACGTCACCCCAAAAATCGCGGGAGTGAGGAAATTTAAAAAAATAAATAACAATACTTCTAACTGCACAATTTTGGAAATGTATACATCATTTTAAAGATAAGACTCTTGATTTTTAACAAAATACAAAAAATTGGAATGTTATTTTTTCCCAGTTTTTCGATACCAGACCTCCTTAAACTAATCCTTGCTTAAGCCATAGCTTTGGACAATGCATAATGCAAGTCTTGCTAAGCAAAATTTGTCTTGCAATGGCAGCTAGCTTACGAAATTGAAAATCTTTCAACCATGGTAACAAATCCAAAATTCAACACGTGCAATTCAACCGGGCTCGGAATTACACGTGTTGAATTAATTACAGTAATGAAATTCAAGACGTGTAATTCCGAGCCCGGACCCGAGGTTATCTCTAAAGCACACCACCAGGGTCTTGTCCGGCTCTCGCAAAACTCAGATGATTATCCAGAAAACCACGCCTCTGGTCTGGACAACCAGGGTAACAACAGAATATGCAATACTATTAAGTTAAAGTCCGTCTTTTAGACCATGCAACCATAAAAAAACATTGTTTCAATCTTCTGCTTGCACACGGAACACTCAGAAAATGTTTTAATACGAATATCGCCATTTTAAGGGAAGTAAACACTGTTCTTGCATGTTTTACTAAATACACTTAAACCTACGTGACACCTTCTTCTCAAACTGTTTCATAGATTGATACCACCCGTGGCTGGAGTGTTGATGATAGTGTTCCTTCTACCACTGATTGGATCTGGGCCATTGTGGAATGATGTGATTGGACACGAAGTTAGTAACTGCGAAAAGTACTGGTGGCAAGTCATTATACTACCCATTAATACCTGGACTCATTTTGAAAGTATGGTAAGCATGTCTTTGTATTCTTAAGAGATTTCATTTTACTTAAAGGGAAAAACTACTTTTCGTATATCTTCTCATCAGCTACGATTCTTCACAAATGATTGAACTTTTTGCGTTGATATTCAAACATTGTTGAACAACATAGAACATTAGATAAATATTATATTTGGAATATCGATACTCCCTATATAATGCATATAATCACCATTTTCCTTTAATAAAGTTGATAAACATTTTCTGTTTCAATGCAGAGGTCAATCGACCACACGTTTCTCAATTACGTGAAAGTAGGTGAAGACAGCAGCAGTTTTTCAGATTCAATGAAGCAGTAATATGGATAATTATAAGTATTGTGGGGACATTGGTATGCCATATGCGGTACATATTGCATTTCTATTATAGACGCCTTTTAGATATAAAGAAAAAGGAAACTTTGAAAGTTCATACGTCAGATCCTCGTCGAATGTTTGGAAACCTAAAGATAAATTCACGAGAACAGAGCACTACAAAGACTACATTTCGAGAACTTTCCCATCGGAAATTCAATAATTCCAATTCTCAGACTAACGTCCCAAATAACACATCAAATTCTCAGATAAACAAAATTGCAAATTAGCATTCCTAATAGTGTACCGAAAATGGGTGGGCTACTTTTACAGGCCACTTCCATCTAAATACAGTACATATGAAGAAACTGACGAATGTGTGTCACAGTTTTTATCAGGAAAGATGTAAAGTACTTGTACATAAATACATTCACAAGACAGCATTCTTTTAATATGCCCTATCTTACAGTACTGTTTCAATACAGCAAGAATGAAAACCAACAGACGCAAAGCGACTTTGATAAAATAATTTTAAAAATAATTATCACAAGAAAAGAATACTTGCGTTTTGGGCAAGATTAAGTATTTGGTGTACACGGAAATTTCATCTACAACTTGAAGAATTAGGTACGAAACAGTTTGGGAGTAAGTTCCAGTTTTGATAAAATTTTCAATGAACAGACTAGGTGAATACACATTCTACTGGATGGCCAAAATAATGTTTATAAACGGAAAGAACAATACTTTCCGTTTTATGGAAATTATGACAGTGCTTCTCTTAAAAGCTAAATTTCTGTGCTCACATTTACAAAGACCATAAAATTTTATTTTTGGATTAGCTTGCATTTTGACTTCCTGATTTATTTTTCTCCTTTCAAGAAATGTGCAAGTGAGGAGCAGAGACATTCAAAAAACAATCTAGGGAAGGGTGAAAACAGAAGCAAAGAGAGATGAAGGGATAATAGAACTAGAGAGATATGGACAGCGACAGAAAGTGATGGAAACAGTCTTAGGGCTGAAAGCTACATTAATAATAGCAGAGGCGGAAAGGGAATGATAGAGAGAGAAGGGCAGGGCAGAAAGAGGTAGTGAGAAAGAAACAGACACTGGGAAGAGGAATACCAGCTGCCAGTGCAATAATTTGAAAATATGAGAAAAATAAAAGGAGTGAGGAGAGCAGAATTACAAATTGCAGCGAGGGTAAAATGAGGACGAGGGAAAACGGCATTCTGCTGAAATGAAATCTTTTTCTTCTTTTTTTCCTGTTTTTTTCATCCAGATTTGAGGGTTCTAACCCTAACCGTTGGAGCTCACTGGAGTTCCAATGATCACAGTAGAGAAACTACGACCAAGTCATTAAACATATTTAGATTACGAGAGAGAGAGAGAGAGAGAGAGAGAGAGAGAGAGAGAGAGAGAGAGAGAGAGAGAGAGAGAGAGAGAGAGAGAGAGAGAGAGAGAGAGAGAGAGAAGAGAGAGAGAGAGACAGAGAGAGAGAGAAAGAGAGAGATAAAGAGAGCGAGATTGAGAGAGAAAGAGAGAGAGAGAGAGAGAGAGAGAGAGAGAGAGAGAGAGAAAGAGAGAGAAAACAGGCGGGAATAGTGTTTGGCAATCTGAATAGAAATGAGTTGGAATTGTAGGCTGCATACATGAGACAAAAGAGGGAAAGGTTTGAAACAACACTTCGTGCAATCCGAAAGACAGTCTCGACTGCTAAGAACCTTATATCTACTTCAATCTGGAAAGGAACAGAAAAAGAAAGATAAACATCGAGTCCCAGCGGGAATAGGCGAACATAGGGAATGACAACAACAATGATAAAAAAAGAAAGAAAAAGAAGAGCAAAGTAACTATTAAATACCAAGAGTGTCCAACACAAAAGACAGAATATGAGAAATCAGAAACTGAATCGAAACCAGTATGAAAGGAAAACTGAAACAGAGAGGGAGGCATACGCAGAGAAAGAGAGAGAGAGAGAGAGACAGAGAGAGATTGAAAGGTAAGCAGAGGACGTTTGATGTAGGAAACGGAAATCGCAAGAATGGCAAAATTTAAGAAAAATAAAGGGCAGGTGTAATGAGAAGAGATTAATAACTCTACCCAGATTAGTATGCTACAGAAGAAGGCAAAAGAGAAAGGTATGTGAAGTTCAATGGAAATCAGTCTATATATACGTGCAGATGAAAACAAATGGAGATAAGCTGAGATAAAAAGACTGAAGACGAGTGGGTAAGAAAGACGAATATTTCATTTCTATTTCAAGGCAAGTTTGAAAGACCAGATTGAGATTGAGTATGGATTGAGAATGTTGGTAAAACGCCAACGGCAGGAAGTTTCGTTTCGTCTGTTTCAGCCTTTATTTTCTTTATCCATTTCACAAGATCATTCGTTGCTTTCAGAGAGCGTATCTAAATAACATTACCCAGAATCTTCAGTTTTCGTTACCATTTTTCCGTGTATAACAAAGTAAGAATCAGCCTGTAATACTTTTGAGATAAAATTTTCACCACCAGAAAAACAAGATGAAGAGAAAGCAGCAGTATTCACGAACTGAGTCTTAGGCACGAAAATTTAATGTTATATATTAGATTCTGAGTTACACAAATACAGTCATGAAACTATTTCCGAGATCTCCCTTCTTGAGCTACAGACTGGCCAAGAAGAGAAATGCAAGCACATTTGAGCAACGAAGGCGATATGATAACAGCACTCTTTGATATTTAATCTGATTTAAGATGGGGAGCAGATCACATTTTATCAAATTTCAATATTTCTATTATTTGATAGAACAGAAAAAGGCCTTACTCCATGAAAAAACGCTGGAATATTTACTGCTTTAGGTTGCTTCTATCTTCGAAAATTGCTTATCCAAAATAGATATTTTATGCAACTCCTAAATAGATATTTTTCACTGCGTGACATACAGTTGATTCTCTAGAATTGGAAAACTTCAAACATGGAGAAAGTATTGGATTAGTGATAGCAAACATAGCCTGTGATGAGTTTGAGATATGAAAATGGAACTTGTGAAGTTGTATATAAATCTAGAAAAACATTGCAGTTATATCTACAGATATCGAATGATAGTAAAAGAGGTTGCCATGAATTCAGTTTGCATTGATATATCAGAATTCACATCGAGCAAAACGATGGAACTGTAATAGTGATGTATGTACTACAAGACAGCTAGTGAAGCAAATGATATTGCTCACTGAAATAAAAGAAACGCTCTAAAAATCGTACATCGCTTGCATAAAAAACTGACAAAACTAACGGGAAGAGTAGTGCAATATATTTCAAAATATCCAATGAGAGGAAGGTTACTGTAACAAATTGAAACTTTCTGGCGTTTACAATAGTGAAACAGGATGAAATAAAATAAATACCGAATTTTTAGAGGCAGTTATGAATGCTATTCTCGGATGTTCTTTAAACCCCTTTCCGAAAAGAAAATGAATTTGGCAAAGAAAAAATTTCAGAAAAGTTTTAAATCAACGACTACAAATGCATCTACGCTCCCTATCCTAAAAATTGAGCATTGATTAAAATGCCCAATGCTCGTATTGTATTTGATAACGAATAGAAACAGTTACAAAAACATTATTTTTCAATCAGGTTCGTAAAATTGGTAAACCGTTTACAAATAGAAGTACCAATACGCATTCGCCAGCGGCAGAAAGCTGCGTTGCGAAAAATTGCAAATTGTAAGGAAAATGTGCCTGGTACAACAGATAGTAGATCAGAGGGGTGTTAGTTGACTAGACACATGATAGTCTGCTCTTGTGCTCCTTTGACGTCATGATCAGATAAGCAGTGCGTACGGAGAGGACCTGCAGTACAGCAATGTTGAATTCTGCAGTGATTTGCTGGATTTTGGCCTGTACGTTTGCTTGCACGATTCTCGCAAGTCTCGTATTGCCTCTCTGATCCAGCAACTGTTTCCGTCCACGGGGCCACCAAATTGCTGGATTTTTTGCGTGTTGCTTTACTCATGGAAATCCCTTACTACTGTAGTGCATGAAAAGCCCAGGAGCACGGCCGTTTCGGAGATTATGGCGTATACTCTAATTTAATATTTATTTTTCTTTCTCTATACGTGAGCACAATGGGCAGAGGTTGTGATTTAACGGACGTTCAAAAAGGAAAGATCATCGGCTACCGCGCCAAGAGTGCCAGCATCTCAGAAACAGCAGACTTCGTGGGCTGTTCCCGAGGTGCTGTAGCAAGGGTGTACCAAGAATGGACCGCCGGCACACCGAGTACTTCCCGACGCTAAAACTGTGAAGCTTCAGAGCCCATCGGCCCCATAGGAGAACGTTGACTGGTAAAGGGCAATCAACGCGCAACAGTGCAGCAATCGACCATGCAAATGAACGCTGTGGCACCCAGGTACGTGTCCCCGATAACAGTAGAATGAAGCCTGTTACCCATGAGCCCCCGGAGTCGACGCTGCGGCAAGGCGCCCATGTTAACCGAGGTCCATCGGCAACGACACCTGCATTTCGCATGGGACTACCGTCATTGGACAGTGGAAGAGTGGAAGAAGATTGCCTTCTCCGACGAATCGAGGTTTCTACTCCACGGAAGTGACGGGCGGTGGCGTATATCACGTCAGACACGGGAGAACCAACACCCGGACACGCTTGTCGGTCAAGTACAGGTCGGCGGTGGCGGATATGACGTCAGACATACGAGAAACAACACCCGGACACGATTGTCGGTCAAGTACAGGCCGGCGGTGGCCGTGTTCATGTCTGGTAAATGTTTTCCTGGTATGAACTGGGACCTCTGGTGCCACTGAATGAGTCCCTGAACGCCAATGGCTACATGTCGATCCTCGCTGACGACATGCATCCCTTCATCTTGGACATTTACCCTGGTGGTTATGGTGTCTACCAACAGGGAAATGCGCCCTGCCATGTCGCTAAAGAAATGCATGACTGGTTACAAGAACAGGACATCGATGTCTCCATCCTCTCTCGGCCGGTGAAATCCCCAACCTTAATCCCATAGAACACTTGTGGGACTATTTAGATCGACAGATTCGACGTGCCGTCCCACATCCACATCATCTCCCGGACTTCCGGGCTCTGCTGCTGTCCGAATGGGCACGTGTTCCTCGGGCAACTTTCCAGGGCCTCATTGCATCCAAACTGTGTCTGTTGCTGCTGTCATCCGGGCCAGCAAGGGTAGTTATTCTCATCCATATATATATTTATGAATAGTTCTAAAAAGATAGCTGACAGCTGTCAGGGACTGTGCTGTTTGATATACAGTATTTGGTGTGTACATATATAAAACACGAAATACTGTATATCACACTGAAGTGCCAGAAAAACTGGTACAGACAAGCTTATGCAAAATACATAGCAACGTCACCTATGCGCGTACTCGGTTGCGTCCGTCAGTGAGTATATAAAGCGATCGACATCCTCGCAAGCTGTCAGAGCTGTCTTCGGCATGAGAATGACAAGTAGTAACGATTTAAGCGATTTTCAACGCGGTGTCATAGTTGGCGCTCGTGAGATGGGCCATAGTATTTCGGAGGTAGAAACGAAGTTCGGATTTTCACGGACGACCATTGCAAGGGTGTACCGTGACTACAAGAATTCCGGCAAAACCTCCAACCTACGATACCAGTGTGGCCGTAAAATGACATTGGGTGAACGTGACCATCGTCGGCTGTCAAGAATCGTTTCACGCGATAGGCGTGCAACACTCTCGCAGGTATAATCGGAATTCAATGCTGTAGCCTCAACAAGCATCAGTGTCCGGACTGCACAACGTACCCTGCACGATATAGGTTTTGGGAGCCGACACCCAACTCGAGTCCCCTTGATGGATGCACGATACAGAGCTATGCGCCTCGCTTGGGCACTGCAACACCGCCACTAGACACTTGATAACTGGAAACAAGTAGCCTGGTCTGATGAATCGCGTTTCCAACTGTATCGGGCAGATGGAAGGATTAGTGCGTGGTGCAAACTCCATGACGTCATGGATACCGCCTGTCAACAGTTAACTGTACCGGCTGGTGGAGGGTCCGTAATGATAGGGGGTGTGTTTACCTGGACTTCACTGGGACCTCTGGTTCATCTACAAAGTCTGTGACCAGCCAAAGCTATGTGTGCATCCTTTCTGACGAGGTACACCCGTTCATGTCCTGCATTCATGCTGATGGGTTTGGCCTGTTCCAAAAGACACCTCCACACAAGTGTCGGGACACCCCATTATGGTTAGAGGAGCATTCATCTGAGTTTGGGGTGTTGCCATTCCCACCCAATCTGAACGTGACTGAACACATTTGGGATGCCATGCAACGCGCTGTCGAACATAGGAATCCGAGACTTCGGAATACACCCGAATTTCGGAACGCTCTGCAGGAAGTATGGAATGCATTGCCTACAGCATATTTCCAGAAGCTAGTGGAGTCCATGCCCCGTCGTATTTCTGCAGTCCTGAGCTCCCGTGGAGGACCTACCAAGTATTAGACTGATGTACCAGTTTTTCTGGCACTTCAGTGTACTGTATATGTACTAACACGAAATATATATATATATTGTGTTAGTCTTTTCAAACTGCTGCTGTCCTTACAATTCAAGTTAATTCGACTACGTGCCGATTGTGTTACTTGAGCTATGATTTCTGAAGTGAGGCTGAAATCAAGGCGAACTGTAAGTAAATCATTCTTGAACTTTATTTGAGTGACTTTGTTTCACTTAAGGTGAGTGAATAAGAGGAAATTTTAAGTAGTGTTATCTAAGCTACATATACTCGTTTCAAATAGTAAAGAACGTTACAAGGTGCTCAAACAGATACGCTTCCTCGAAATACCGTGCCACGTTCAAAGTGTCCCACATCACTCGTTTTGCCTTTTCCATCCTGCAGGAGCGCTACGGAAGTTCTTGACCAACATCCGATGAATCTACGTAATGCATTGGCAAAGTCCTCGCTTAGGTTATTTCCGTGTGCATCAGGGATTCCAATTACCCCATCTTTTGCACCTCATTACGAGATGAGCGGCAGGAATTCTGGTAACTTAATGAGTTGAAGAGACATGCGTGGGGTAACAACAACAGGATTCATTATTATATCCGGTGATAACTAATGTGCCAATAGTGGGGAGCTGTAGGGTCCAACAAAATATATCTACCATTTACACCTGGACAATTTTTCTTTGTCTCACATGCTAAAGCAAATACATGGTTGGTTTTCAGGAACTTTGAAATCCAATTCCACTCAGGACAATGCAATTAAAACATCCCGCTATTCATCCTAATGATTTTCGACAGCGTTAAGCCGGAAGTAGTTATAGCGTATCTAGATTTGTAAGACGTTCTGCGCCACCTGCGCCCTTCCATAATAAAGTCAAAGCAGAGTTATTTGTTCACGACAAAATACCTAGGTAGTACTGTGCGTTATCGGGTGGTTATTGATCTCTATAGCATGAAAGGGGTTTCTGAGAAAACGCAAACTTGCATTAGAGAAAAGAATAAATTTTTCTGTAAAAGAGACTGGCTTCCTAGCCTTGGAGCATTCAGGATTCCTAAGTGGGGAGTCGAGGGTCAGCATTGCGTCAAACTGGTAGCGGATTTGAGTACTCAGAGGAAACAAAGGCTTAAATAGTATAACTATGCTAGATATCCGAAATTTACTGGTGTAGAACAGAAATCAAAGTTTACAAGATTTCGTACTTCAACCAAATGGCTTTTTCAAGGAAAGTAGACAGCAAACTGAAGTAGGCAGTTTGCTGTCCCTCGACTTTTCACATCAAGGAAGGTAGACAGCAAACTAAAGTAGGCAGGCCGCCCCGGTGGCGCAGTGGTCTAAGGCGTTGGCCTATGATCCTTCGTCCGTAAGGGGTCCGGGTTCGAATCCCGTCAGGCATGGATGTTGTGTTTGTCTTACGGCACTGGCTCTCTCCCTTCCCTGGAACCAGTGACCCTAAATGGCGCAGTGGTCTAAGGCGTTGGCCTATGATCCTTCGTCCGTAAGGGGTCCGGGTTCGAATCCCGTCAGGCATGGATGTTGTGTTTGTCTTACGGCACTGGCTCTCTCCCTTCCCTGGAACCAGTGACCCTAAATTAGGGACGGGCGACTGCTTATAGCCCATTGAGTTGCTCACGGTGGTCGTTAAACCTCCAAAAAAAAAAAAAAAAAAGTAGGCAGTTTGCTGTCCCTCGACTTTTCACATCAAGGAAGGTAGACAGCAAACTAAAATAGGCAGTTTGCTGTCCCTCGACTTTTCACATCAAGGAAGGTAGACGGCAAACTAAAGTAGGCAGTTTGCTGTCCCTCGACGTTTCACATCAAGGAAGGTAGACAGCAAACTAAAGTAGGAAGTTTGCTGTCCCTCGACTTTTTACATCAAGGAAGGCAGAGAGAAAACTAAACTAGGCAGTTTGCTGTCTACCTTTCTTAAAAAAGCCAAATGGTTGATGTGCGAAAGCTTGGAAACTTTGATATCCATTCTACCCCAAGAAATTTCGGATATTTAGTATAGTTACACTATTTAAGTACAGCTGGTGTATAGTTCCTTGGTATTTAGTTAGGAAACAAAGGGGTTTATTCTCTTCAGTACGATAGCCCATGTCCCGGAGCCAGAGGCCTTTCTAGGAAAACTCCCAGGCTGGAAAAAGTGAGATTTCGCGAAGTGTAGCCGGCAGTTTGCTGAAGAGTTGAATGATCACCCAATACATTAGTTATCACCCGATACAATAATAAACCCCGTTGTTACCTCACGTATATCTCTTCAATTCATTAAGTTGCATGAATTCTTGCGATTCGCCTTGAAATCAGATGCAAAAGATGAGGTGACTTGAGTCTCTACTGCACCCGGAAAGAACCTAAGCAAGGAAGTTTGGCATTGCATTACGTAGATTCATGGCATTTTTGTTAAGAACTGCAGTAGTGTTCTCACATATCCCTTGACCTTTTAAAGTGATGGAACGAATTAACTCTGGGTTGTCAAGATATGCTGAAATCAACTTGGACGAATTAATTCGCTATATAAGAAGTGGACCCAACGCTTTTGGAACGAGTGAACCTACGTATCAGAAAGTGTTGCTTTCCACCTTAGCTATGTTATTCAAAGTGGTCATTTGATCGGATGATCGACACCAATGTTTTCTGACCGATTATCTGCTAGAAGGACTATAACAATGTCATAGATGCTAAAACAAAAAGAAAGAGAAAATGTTAGATCAACTTGTTTCTGTCCAGCTCCATGATGTCCGCTTCAAGAGAACTACTACCAGGGTGAATCATACGTTCGTAGCGTTTCGCGATACAGATGCAGAAGCTCCGCCGAACAGGCGGGACATGCGCAGTGAGGTAGAATGTGTTCCACGCCGGACTGGGTGACGTGCTCCACTGTTCAGACAGGTAGGCATGCGTCGGGTCTAACACGCGTGTACCGCTCATACGAGACGAGAATATCTGAGGAGAAACTTGTTCGTGTTCTCCTACTCCTTTATTGGAAAAAAGGGTTGAACGCGATAGGTGCCGCGAAGGAAATTTGTTGAATAGAAGGAGATGAGGCAGTACATCCTGCAACAGCAAGCAAATAGTTCCAAAGCTTCCGGTCCATAGACACAGAGCTCGTTGACAAATCGTAGTGTGGGATACCAGCCACCACCAACATCGCAGCCCTGCGTGTAGCTGTTTAACAGCACCTAGGAACCAGCATCTAGGAACCAGCACCCAACGATTAGCAGAGGAGGTCCATCCCAGCAAAAACAGTGTTGCTGGACCAGCACTCAAGCCAGCACTGGCAGCCAGCAGTGGCCCAGCACTATGTTGCTGCTTCCTAACCGTCAATAAAATGTCCCGGCGGCCACCACATGGGCCAGCAGTTCACGCCAGCAGCTGGCCAACAGTTGGCACCCCATCTGCTGTCATATGCCAGAACAGGGCCATCAGTTATCCATCACTGGCAATGGCTGCCGCAAGCGGTCTCTAAGCGGCCCTGCAAGCACGTGCCATAAATGATGGCTAGCCTAATGTGGTCCACCAGTTTCCCAGAAGTAGCACCTGGCAATCACGTGACGTAATTGATGACTTGCCGAATCGTGTCCGCCAATTTCCCATCAGTATCCATAAGAAAAAGTGATAACCGCAGCTTCCCGAAGACACAGCTACTTTTTTTATCTCGTATGAAACTTCTGCATTACGGTGCGGCGCTGGGGAAATTTTCTCAACAGGTCCTGAAAACCGCCTGTTTGTGTCTGCCTGGAAACGAACCAACGACTGTCTGCTTGTGAAGCGGGCGCTCTAGCAATTACATTGGCCAATATTGCGAGGTATTTTTCATAACTGTCCATTTCATATAATTCATTAATTTATTTTTTCAACGTAACGATTGTTTTTATTTACCTTAAGGAAACTTCACTCATTTTCAACGAGTGTACCAACTTAAAAGAGCTTTCCAAAGTTTTGTGCTGTCATTGTGGTCTTCAAAGGCGATTGCTTAATTAACATATTTACCCTTTCAGGTCACATTCTGTTACATTTTTAACGTTGTATCTTTCCTTTTCGCAGTCCGAAGCAACATTAGTTCTAAAGAGGAAATATATTTTATTTTACTTGAGGTTATTTTGTGCCGCGAATTCCTCCAGTATTGTGTATTCAACCCATGGATGAGTACATTGTACACACATTGCGTAACTTTTTTTTTTTTTTTTTCAAATAATTGATAAATTTTGTACGCGTAAATCTTTTTTTTTCCAACATAATGATTTTTTAATGTTTTTCTGTGACTTTTGTTTTTAAAAAGAAAGATTACACAAAAATTATTTCTTGTTATTCATGGGAATTGAGTGGGTGTATTTCATGGCTGTCTGTACTTTCGATTATTTGTGCGTCAGCGCAGGAATTTTGATACGAAAAGAGGTTTTATAAATACATGAGAGTAATTGACTATTTCTTACAGTTCTTTTTCTTTCTTTTTTTTTTTTTTTTTTTTTTGATTGGAGGTTTAACGACCGCTGTGGGCAACTCAATGGGCTATAAGCGGTTGTCCGTCTCTAATTTAGGGCCGCTGGTTCCTGGGAAAAGAGAGAGCCTGAGCCGTAAGACAAACACAACATCCATGCCTATGGGATTCGAACCCGGACCCATCACGGAAGAATGGTCATAAGCCAGCGCTTAGACCACTGCGCCACTGAGGAGGCTCATACAGTTCATTAATAATTATTTATATATTTTTCTGCCGAAATCTCCAAAATCTTTCCGAAATTTGTATATTTTTCTTCCAGTAATCTTCGTCGACTTAGTATTTCATTAAGAAATTAATTTGCACCTCTAAATATGGCTTTTTTTTCTTAACATCCACTAAAATAACACGTTAGCGATAGCGTCGTCTTCAACTAACTGGTACCATGAGAGACATAGCACGTGTTGATGCGCATGCGCAGTCCCGTTGCTTCCACCTCGTGTTGGGGTTGCTTAAATTGCCAGCTACGGGCCAATAGTGGCACTTGCTTGGAGGCCCGCAATTCATGGCGATGTTGCAGAGCCATCAATGGCTGCCAACTGATGGCGCTGCCACCAAAGGACCGCTACCGTGCCGTGAGCGGCCGATTTAAGCCAGCAGTGACCCATCACTGCCAGCTGGTGGCCAGCAGTTTCCCAGCACTTGTGTTTTTGCTGGGATGCATCACAAGCCACCATCGTTCGTCACCTACACCAGCTCAGTTTTCACTCCAGACATCCGCGAATGGTTCCCCATGAGTTGAGCACAAAGCAAGCTGAGGAGCATGTCACTCTGTGTCGAGAATTGTTGCAAAATCCACGTGACGACAGGTTTTAGAGGAGAATCGTAAAGAATGATGAGAAGCGGGCCTTCCTATGTTATCCTGATACCGGAAACCAATGACTACAGCCAGCATTTAAGGCTCAAGCAGTGGTTCAAAGAGGGCGTTTTGAAGTGAAGACAAAGTTGTGTGCATGGTAAAATTTCGAGGGTCCTGTCACCTGGGAGCTTCTGCCACCTGGTTGGGCCGTCGATGAGAACCTGTATGCCGACCAGCTACAACACGTGTACGACGTTCTACACCAGCGCCACCCCGCAATGGGGAACCGAAACAAGGTCCTCCTGCAATTCGATAACGCCCCATGCCATAGGTCACGGATTGTCAGCTAGAAATTTCAGGATTTGGCTGGCGTCGAGGTCCTACCACATCCAGCCTATAACCCGGATCTCGATTCCTCGGATTTGCACTCACCAGTTCCGTCCCATGGCGCACTTCTTGGCATGCAGACAGCCTCCATTTCTCGGAGGTTGTGAAATCTGGCATCACTGAGTTTTGCATCCAAGCCAGCCGTATGGTAACGCAACGCATGTTTGGCTGAATGTTGGTGAAGGACCATAGACTCTGATGGACAGTAGTTTGCCGAATATCCATATGTGCTCAACTTGTGGTACCAGACCGATCATTGTACCTCAAAACGCTACGAACGTATGACTCACCCTCGTAGCTTTCCTCTAGCATATCTTGGGCTACGGAGCAGGCAGCAGAGGACCAGGAGCAAGTTCTTACCGCTATTGTCAGGTTTATGGCCGGCACTGCTGAGAAGCGATGGAAACATGAAATGTTTTGCAGAAGCTTTCGAAAACCCCGTCATGTATGTGAACATTTCTGCTTGGAGAATGCACAAAATTTGAATACATGAATTTGTTTGCAGAAGCTATGTTAACATTTCTGTTAGGGAAATGCACAAAATTTGAATACATGAATTTATTTGCAGAAGCTATGTTAACATTTCTGTTAGAGAAATGCACAAAATTTGAATACATGAATTTGTTTGCAGAAGCTATGCTAACATTTCTGTTAGAGAAATGCACAAAATTTGAATACATGAATTTATTTGCAGAAGCTATGTTAACATTTCTGTTAGAGAAATGCACAAAATTTGAATACATGAATTTGTTTGCAGAAGCTATGCTAACATTTCTGTTAGAGAAATGCACAAAATTTGAATACATGAATTTGTTTGCAGAAGCTATGCTAACATTTCTGTTAGAGAAATGCACAAAATTTGAATACATGAATTTGTCTGCAGAAGCTTTCGAAAACCCCCGCCAATATGTTAACATTTCTGTTAGAGAAATGCACAAAATTTGAATACATGAATTTGTTTGCAGACGCTATGCTAACATTTCTGTTAGAGAAATGCACAAAATTTGAATACATCAATTTGTTTGCAGAAGCTATGCTAACATTTCTGTTAGAGAAATGCACAAAATTTGAATACATGAATTTGTTTGCAGAAGCTATGTTAACATTTCTGTTAGCGAAATGCACAAAATTTGAATACATGAGTTTTTCTGCAGTAGCTTTCGAAAACCCCCGCCAATATGTTAACATTTCTGTTAGAGAAATGCACAAAATTTGAATACATGAATTGTTTTGCAGAAGCTTTCGAAAACCCCGACCAATATGTGAACAGTTCTGTTTGCGAGAGTGCCCAAAATTGGAATACATGAATTGTTTTGCCGAAGCTTTCGAAAACCCCGGCCAATATGTTAACATTTCTGTTAGAGAAATGCACAAAATTTGAATAAATGAATTTTTCTGCAGAAGCTTTCGAAAACCCCGTCCAGTATGTGAACATTTCTGCTTGGAGAATGCACAAAATTTGAATACATGAATTTGTTTGCAGAAGCTTTCGAAAACCCCGGCCAATATGTTAACATTTCTGTTAGAGAAATGCACAAAATTTGAATACATGAATTTTCTGCAGAAGCTTTCGAAAACCCCGTCCAATATGTTAACATTTCTGTTTATAAAGTGCACATAATTTGAATACATGAATTTTTCTACAGTAGCTTTCGAAAACCCCGGCCAATATGTTAACATTTCTGTTTGAAGAGTGCACAAAATTTAAATACATGAATTGTTTTGCAGAAGCTTTCAAAAACCCCGGTCAATATGTTAACATTTCTGTTAGAGAAATGCACAAAATTTGAATGCATGAATTTTTCTGCAGAAGCTTTCGAAAACCCCGGCCAATATGTTAACATTTCTGCTTGGAGAGTGCACAAAATTTGAATACATTAATTTTTCTGAAGAAACTTTCTAAAACCCCAGCCAATATGTGAACATTTCTGTTTGGAGAATGCACAAAATTTTCAACACCATTTGGTTCAAGCAGATAGGTGATTCAAAGGGTTAATCAAATGCTAACTGATGTTCGACGACCTGGCCACTTGATTTACACCGCGGTCACATGCACCTTACGTGTTGGAGTGAGAAATTTATGTGAAGAGAGCAGGTGTATCTAATAAATCGGCATCTCAGTGTATTTGGAATTCCATAGCATCTGCAATTACGCCTATTAGTCGTTAAGTCATGCAACGGAAAAAGACAAAAGGCACGCATCATCGTTCTCGTAGTTCAGGTTTCTCTGTGTAAAAGAAAAATTTAATCGGATTAGTAAGGTCAGAAATACCGTGTCCACAGGAAGACAGACATATTAATAATTGTAAGATAAGCATATACTGTTTTTTATAAGATGTGCTAAAAGTGCTTTCCTCCATAGTTGCTTTGTCTCTCATTTTTTTCAAAAATTAGATCTTTCTGTTGTTCTTTCCGATAAAATTGTTGCATTCCACCAAAAGATTTTACTTTTACGAACACGAGAACATCTCTGAAACTGCAGGTATTTCCATCTAAAAATTTTATTTGTATAAATTTGAATTCAAAATAGCAATTAAACAGGAAAATCGCGATAACATTAAGGCTCTAACCGAATGCATTTGAATCTACAATCGTGGCCAAAAGTGCTGCACCTGTAGACTGATAAATCAACTTTTGATGTTTGAAGTAAACTTATGCAGTGTAATGGTAAAGTCAGAAATACATATTATACATAATTTTAAATGAAATTTTATGCTGAATTCAAATATTTTTACAGAATGTTATTACCAGTAATAGAAGTGAAGTTACAAGAAAAAGTACAGCGTCTAGTCATGAAAAAGCAAAAAAAAAAAAAAAAAAAAAAAGTGGAATTTGTGAAATTAGTATACAATGCGTTTAACGTAAAATTACTGTACAGTACATTATTGAAACTTGCAGGACAGTTGAAATAACTTACCAACAAGCAAAATGCGCTTTAATAATTAATTGGATAACACGGTTTCTAAGTAACAAAATGCACCTTCTTGGGTTGGGACTAATGATAATACGGTGCCAAAATTGCCGTTAAATGTGGCTGTGATCATTCCACTGTCTTGCGCACCATTAAAAGAACTACAGAAACTGGAACTCTTTTAATGGTGTGGAAGAGAGTTACAGTTTGTTACTAAGAAACCGTGGTTATCCAATTAGATAACAAAGCGTATTTTGCTTGTTGGTAAGTAATTTCATTTGTCCTGGAAGTTTCAATAATGTACTGTACAGTAATTTTAAGTTTAATGCATTGTACACTAATTTCACAAATTCTGCTATTTTTTGCTTTTTATGACTAGACGCTGGATTTTTGCTATTACTGGTATTAACATTCAGTAAAAATATTTGAATTCAGCATAAAATGCCCTTTAAAATGATGTATAACGTGTATTCCTGACTTTACCATTACGCTGTATACGTTGACTTGAAACATCAAAAACTGACTTTTGATCTACTGATGCAGGACTTTTGGCCACGACTGTACATTGAAAGAAACATATATCTGAGTAAAACAAATATCGGGTTACCGAGAGTCAGTCAAATCAAAAACAAGCTGCAGCGAAAATCCACTGCAAATGGATTTCGTGGTTTATCGTCTTCCAATAGGTAACGACAAAATTAACTTCTTCAGCTGCAAATGGTAAACATTGTAAAATGTTTGCCTTCAATGCAGGTATGAATGTGATTGGTCTATCCAGACGCCTGATATGCCATTCCACAGTGTCCCATAAGTGCTCTATGGGATTGATATTGGAGGAGTGCGGAGGCCAAACAATATGCAGGAAGCCAAAACTGTGTCCCTCAAACCATTCCTGCACAATATTGGACCTGTGGCTTATCGCATTGTCATCCTCGAAGACATTGTCGCCATTCGAAAAAAATGTGCAAAATTTGCTGAGTGTATAGTGTCAGAAAGCAGTTCACGATAGTGGGCACCAGTCATACATTGTTCCACACGAACCAGGGATTTAAGTTCCTGCCAGGTAAATATGCTTCAGATCCTATAACCACCTCCACCAGGGTGCACTGTGGTGACCATGCCGAATGGATCGAGTGCCTCATATTGTTTGCGCGAAGTAAGTACACAAAGTGGAGTAGACAAGTTAGTAAAATCATGCAACGCATTGATTATGATACGGTTTCCAACATACCAGAAATCATTACTCAAGTTATGAGCATAATGGCTGTGGAATAAATCTCGATCCTGTGATTTGACCTTTGACCCCATTTCGACGATATTAAACATAATTAGTTCAGTATACCTCCGAAACAACATGATAAAGTTTTGTCGCAATCGAAGCATTATTACGCAAGTTATGATGCATGAGGGCAATGGAATGGATCCCACTGCTATGTTCTGACCTTTGACACCGTTTCATCCATTTTCAATAGGGTTCGTCTCCAGTTGGTCCCCTACCACATACTAAAATTTCATCGAAATCGAACCATTTGTACGCAAGTTATGACGCATAAGGGCAATGGAATGGGTCCCGCTCCTATGTCCTGATTGACCCCATTTTGCCTATTTTCAATAGGGTTCGTCCCCAGGTTGTCGCCTACCACACACTAAAATTTCATCGAAATCGAACCATTTTTACGCTAGTTATCCTGCGGACAGACAGACAGACGAACAAATCTGGAGCATATACGCTTCTTCAACCTACGGTTGGAAAGCGTAAACAAGTTAGTAAAATCATGCAATGCATTGATTATGATACGCTTTCCAACATACCAGAAATCATTATTCAAGTTATTACACAAGTTATGAGGATAATGGCTGTAGAATAAATCTCGCTCCTATGACCTGACCTTTGACCCCATTTCGATGATATTCAATAGAACCGGTAAAGGATACTTCCGGAACAACATGATAAAGTTTTGTCTCAATCGAAGCATTTTTACGTAAGTTATAACGCATAAGTGCGATGGAATGAATCCCAATCCTATGTCCTGACCTTTGACCCCACCTCAACCATTTTCAATAGGTTTTGTCCTCAGGTAGTCCCTTATCAAATCATCATCATCATCATCATTGTCAACCATTATCAATCCACTGCTGGACGAAGGTCTCCCCAAGTTTCCTCCACAACGGTCTGTCTTGTGCCAGTCTCCTCCATGTCACCCCTGCATAGTTTCGAATTTCATCCACCCATCTCCCATGTGGTCTTCTTCTGGGTCTTTTCCTGTCCCTTGGAATCCAATCTAAAATTTCGGCTGTCCATCGATGATCTGTCCTTCTGGCAGTATGTCCAGCCCATTGCCATTTCAGGGATTTAACTCTGATCATGATGTCTTCCACTCTTGTCATTTTTCGGATCCACGAGTTCCTCTTCTTATCTCTCCTGGTTACACCATGTATGCACCTCTCCATGCTACTTTGAGTTGTCTGCAGCCTTTGTATGTCTCTTTTAGTTAAGGTCCACGTCTCTGCACCATACGTAAGCACTGGAAGGATGCATTGATCAAACACTTTTCTTTTCAGACATAATGGCATATTGCTCTTGAAAATTATGCTGTTTCTTCCAAAAGCTCTCCAGGCAAGTTTTGTACGCCGATTAATTTCTTCATCAATGTGACCCTCACTTGATATCTGCTGTCCAAGATAAACGTGCGTATCTGTTATCTCCAGCTTTTCTCCATCAATCGATAAATCTTCATTTCTTGTAAAAGCATTGAACATCACTTTTGTCTTCTGAAAGTTCATCTTTAATCCCACTTCTTTACTCTTGTCAGCAAGTTCCTGGATCATACTCTGCAGCTCTGATGGGCTAGTTGCAAAAATGACTACGTCATCAGCAAAACGAAGGTGGGTTAGGTAATCTCCATTAATCTTTATCCCCTTGTTTTCCCAGCTCAGTGACTGAAAAACACCCTCCAATGTGGTATTAAAGAGCTTCGGAGATATGGTGTCACCTTGTCTCACTCCCTTTCCAATTTTTATGTGTGTTGTATTTTCAAACAGCCGAATCTTTGCACTTGCATTTTCATAGATGTTATTAATAATATTAATGTATGCATCTTCAATACCGCAGGTTTTCAGAGCCATTGTAACTGCTGATGGTTTCACCGAATCAAAGGCTTTTTCATAATCGATAAAAGCCATGCACAATGGAAGTTCATATTCCCTCGCTCTTTCAATTAGTTCTCTCAGCACATGGATATGATCTATTGTGCTGTAGCCACTCCTGAATCCAGCTTGTTCTCTCGGTTGAGCCATGTCCAGTGTTACCTTCAAGCGGTGTGAAAGAACTTTAGTGAAGATTTTATAAACTACTGATAGGAGGCTGATAGGTCTGTAGTTTCCGAGATCCTCAATGTCACCTTTCTTATGTAGCAGGATCATTGTAGCGGTATTCCAATCCTCAGGAATCTTTCCTTCATTAAGGCATCGAGTGAAAATATCAAATACTAAAATTTAATATCAAATACTAAAATTTAATTGAAATCGCACTATGTTTACGCAAGTTATGACGCATAAGGGTAATGGAATGGATCCCAGTCCTATGTCGTGACCTTTGACCCCGTTTCGTCCATTTTCAATAGAGTTCGTCCCCTTTTCAAGAAATTGGTGCAAACGCGTTTATATTTCTGCGTTAGTTTTCTACGAATTTGTGCATTTTTTTAACAAGTTAATTCTTTTTCTGAGACAAATACAGATTCAAGACTAATTTATAAATAGGATGCATTTTAATTCGATTACAAAGAAACTCATGTCTTTTACTAAAGTAATAACTTGCTTGTTTTTTTTTATTTCAGTGCCTTTTACACACCTGGTACATTGCTTCCGATCTACACTTCTATTTCCTGGCGCCTCTAATTCTCTATCCACTTTACAAGTAAGTATCTTCAGCCATTATTAGTACGAAATATGGATTTCTTGGAAACAAGTTGTTTTTCTTTAATATCGGTCTTAGCATTTGACTAGATGACAGGAAGATTTCTTATCTCAAGCTGATATATACTCTAAACAAGAAAGATGACACCGAATTTTCGGGTGTAATAAGCACGTCTTTTGAATCCGTTCTGACGCAAATTAAATTTATCAAAGCTATTCAAAGTCAATGGAACCGGTATGGAAGACAATAGTATCTGACGGAGGAAAGAAGTTTTTCAATCGGGTTTTTAATCCCTCAGATATTGCTGTAAACGGAATCGTGAGCTTACGCCCTCTGGTTGAAGACTTGTGTGTTAAGAAAAATATGACTTAATATGAGAAAAATTTCGCATTGGAAACGCTCTCCAACACAGAAATAATTTTTCACATCGGACTCTTAGAAACAGAGATTTCGACAAAATTAAGATGTGACTTTACGTCCTCTGGTGGGAAAACCATGCATTATTTTAGGAAGAAAGTATTCTCAAAAGGTTTTTCCATATGAGCGGTATCGGTCCAAGGAAAAAAAAATTTAATCGAATTTTCAGGAGCCCAGATTTTGCTACAAATACATCAGAAGCAGAAATTAACACTTATGCCCCCTGGTGGCCAAACCATTCTTTACCAAACATTAGAAATTATGTGAAAAATATTTTCCATCAGGTACTGTATGCGATAAGAATTTTTCAAATCGGATTTTTAGAAGCAGAAATAACGCAGAAAACGCAATTTACCTTTGTGCCCCCTAGCGGAAAGTCTGTGATTCACTTAAACATTTTGAATTTATAGGAAAAACATTTTGCATCGGAAACACTATCCAACAAAGAAGGAATTTTTCAAATCGGACTCCTTGAAGTAGAGATATTGACAAAAATAAGATATACATCTACGTCCCCTGGCGTAGAAACCATGCATTATTTCAAGAAGAAAATATTCCTAAAAGGTTTGTCGACATGATTAGTATTGGTCAACAAAACGACTTTTTTTCAATGGAGATTTTAGAATCTCATATTTTGCTGCAAATACATCAGAAGCGGAAATTAAGACTTACGCCATATGGTGGCCAAACCATTTTTTACAAAATATTGAAATTGTGTGCAAAGGATTTACCACCAGGAGCTGTATCCGGTGCAGAAAGAATTTTTCAAATCGGAGATTTAGAAGCAGAGATATAGGAGGAAGCAATTTATCTTTACGCCCCCTAGCGCAAAGTCTATGAATTACTTGAAAATTTTGAAATTATATGGAAAACATGTCACACTAGAGACACTATTCAACCAAGAAGGAATTTTTCGAATCGGACTCCTAGAAGTAGAGATATTGACAAAAATAAGATATACATGTACGCCCCCTGGCGTAGAAACCATGCATTATTTTAAGAAGAAAATGTTTCTAAAAGGTTTGTCGACATGAGTAGTATCGGTCTACAAACGACGTTTTTTTCAATCGAGAATTTAGAAGCTCATATTTTGGTGCAAATACGTCAGAAACGGAAATTAAGATTAACGCCCCCTGGTGGCCAAACCATTTTTTTTCGAAAATTTTGAAATCATGTATAAACGATTTCCCACCAGGAACTGTATCCGGTGAGGAAATTATTTTTTTCAAATCGGTGATTTAGAAGCAAAGATATGGGGAAAACGCAATTTACCTCTACGCCCTCTAGCGGAAAGTCTATGCATTACTTTAAAATTTTGAAATTATACGAAAAACATGTCACACTGAAAACACTATCCAACAAAGGAGAAATTTTTCAAATCGGGCTCCTAGAAGTAGAGATATTGACGAAAATAGGATATACATCTACGCCCCTTGGCGGTGAAACTGTGGAATATTTTAAGAAGAAAATATTCCAAAAGGGTTTACCTATGTGAGTGGCATCAGTCCAAGAAAGAATTTTTTCAATCGAGATTTTGAAAGCTCAGATTTTGTGGCAAATACACCAGAAGCAAAAATTAACGCTTACGCCCCCAGGTGGCCAAAGTATTCTTTTCCAAAAATTTGAAATTATATGCAAAAGATTTTCCAACAGGAGGTGTATCCGCTGAAGAAAAAATTTGTCAAGTCGGAGTTTTAGAAGAATTATCGGGAAAAATGTAATTTACTTTTACGCCCCCTAGCGGAAAATCTATGCGTAATTTGAAAAAGTAACTATGTCTCAAATACTCTTCGACATAAATGGAATCGAAAGATAAAATAATTTTTTCAATCGGATGTTTAGAAGCAAATATGTGGAATAAAACGCATTTTTGAATTCGACATCATCTGCATTTACGCCCTCTAGCGGCGAAATTCTGCATCGTAAAAAAAAAAAAAAAAACCGAAATGAAGGATCATCATTCGCATATTTCAAGCTTCTCAATGCAAAAATAATTTTTTAAACCGGACTAGTAGTTGCAGAGATATCGTGGGTACAGACGGACGGACGGACAAACCGGTAACATAAGCACGATCTGTTTTTTTACAAAAGACGTGCTAAAAAGATAAAATGAGGACCAATTCTCGATGCAACGAACACCTCTTTTGAATCCCTTCGGACCCAACAATAATTCTTCAAATCGGATCCTTACAAGCATGGATATCGGGGAAAATATAATGTGAATTTACACACCATAATGGTAAAATTTTGTACACTGTTGGAAAGGAAATATACATAAAACGCTTTCCTTAGTCTGTAGTATCTGGCGAAAAATAGAAGTTATATTGCAGTTTACAAACGTATGAAATGGCATCCACTTTTCATCACTGATAATTAAAAGCCTTATTTTTGTCGCCATTTGCTGCAATGCTTGTATGTGTGTGACTAAATTTACACACGAGACCGTAGTGGCTTCACTTTTTGGAAAAATAAAAGCATTACATATGTGGCAGTTTTCCTAATGCTACTTGACCATACTACAAGGAGGCTTAAGAGGCCTACTTACATTGGGATCTTCGTATTCCCTGAAGGACAAGTGAATATTTTAGGACACAGTACCCTCAACATAATTTAGCAGAAAATAAAAGGATAACAGTACAAAAAAGGGATATACATCGATGAGCCACTACATTGTGACCACCAACCTAATAAGCTGTAGGACACCCTTTAACCCCCAAAACAGTGGCCACTCAGAGAGGCGTCGCTTCGATGAGGTGGCGATAGGTATCCTGGCGTATCTGGTACCATAATATTTACAGCAAGTCTTCCAGTTCCCGTACATTTCGGGATGGAGGTGATTTAGCGCGCACCCCCTTTTCCAAGTCGAACCACATATGTTCGATTGGGTTCATATCTGGTGAATTTGGAGGCCAGGGCATTAACAGAAAGTCACCAGCATGTTCCTCGAACCACTCCTTGACGATTCTGGCAATGTGGCATGGCGCATTACCCTGTCGATAATGGCCATCACCAGCAGGGAACACAGTTTCCATGAATGGGTGAACCTGGCCCACAACGATTTTCAGATCCCTGACAGCTGTCAGGGATCCTGCTATTGGGATAATGGGGCCTAAAGTGTCCCAAGGAAACATAGCCCATAGCATAACACCGCCGCCGCCAGCCTGTTTCCGCTCAACATTGCACCCAGATGCCATAGTCTCCGTTGGTAATCGGCGTATCCCCGCTCGGCCGTCTACGTGATGTACCAGGAATTTTGATTCGCCAGACCCTGTCATTTTCTTCCAATCATCCAAGTTTCAATCTCGATGATCTTGGGATCATTTCATTCATTGTTGGCGATGACCTGCAGTGAGTATAGTAACCCGGCTAGGTCTTCAGTTACGCAGGCCCATGCGCAGAAGGCTGCGATGAACTGTGTGCTGTAACACAGTGCCCTGATCATCACAGTTGTAGCTTCAGGTGATTTGTCGCACTGTGGCCCTGCGGTCGCTGTGAACAAATCGCGACAGTCTCCTCTCCCCTTTGGCATCAGTGAGCTGTCGACGACACACGGCCGGACGATGCTTCGTCGTTTGGCCATCTGTGCACCACTTTTGATATGTACTCACTACAGCGGCACGTGAAGAACCCACAAGCAGCGTCGTTTTCGAGATCGCAGTTCCGAGGCGCCGAGCCATCACAATTTTTCCTGTATCAAACTCCGATAAATCGGTAGCTTTTTCCATTCTGACTCCGAACATTCAACTAACCGAAAGCCGGTCCTCGGGTTGTATATATATATATATTGTTTTGTGAACTTCACTTGCGCCACCGTTCGGTCTCCAGGAGCGTTCATTTATCTAGGCTATGAGTGGTCATAATGTAATAGATCATTGGTGTACTGTACATATCATCATCATCATCATCATCATTGTCAACCATTATCAATCCACTGCTGGACGAAGGTCTCCCCAAGTTTCCTCCACAACGGTCTGTCTTGTGCCAGTCTCCTCCATGTCACCCCTGCATACTTTCGAATTTCATCCACCCATCTCCCATGTGGTCTTCTTCTGGGTCTTTTCCTGTCCCTTGGAATCCAATCTAAAATTTCGGCTGTCCATCGATGATCTGTCCTTCTGGCAGTATGTCCAGCCCATTGCCATTTCAGGGATTTAACTCTGATCATGATGTCTTCCACTCTTGTCATTTTTCGGATCCACGAGTTCCTCTTCTTATCTCTCCTGGTTACACCAAGTATGCACCTCTCCATGCTACTTTGAGTTGTCTGCAGCCTTTGTATGTCTCTTTTAGTTAAGGTCCACGTCTCTGCACCATACGTAAGCACTGGAAGGATGCATTGATCAAACACTTTTCTTTTAAGACATAATGGCATATTGCTCTTGAAAATTATGCTGTTTCTTCCAAAAGCTCTCCAGGCAAGTTTTGTACGCCGATTAATTTCTTCATCAAAGTAACCCTCACTTGATATCTGCTGTCCAAGATAAACGTACGTGTCGGTTATCTCCAGCTTTTCTCCATCAATCGATAAATCTTCATTTCTTGTAAAAGCATTGAACATCACTTTTGTCTTCTGAAAGTTCATTTTTAATCCCACTTCTTTACTCTTGTCAGCAAGTTCCTGGATCATACTCTGCAGCTCTGATGGGCTAGTTGCAAAAATGACTACGTCATCAGCAAAACGAAGGTGGGTTAGATAATCTCCATTAATCTTTATCCCCTTGTTTTCCCAGCTCAGTGACTGAAAAACACCCTCCAATGTGGCATTAAAGAGCTTCGGTGATATGGTGTCACCTTGTCTCACTCCCTTTCCAATTTTTATGTGTGTTGTATTTTCAAACAGCCTAATCATTGCACTTGCATTTTCATAGATGTTATTAATAATATTAATGTATGCATCTTCAATACCGCAGGTTTTCAGAGCCATTGTAACTGCTGATGGTTTCACCGAATCAAAGGCTTTTTCATAATCGATAAAAGCCATGCACAATGGAAGTTCATATTCCCTCGCTCTTTCAATTAGTTCTCTCAGTACGTGGATATGATCTATTGTGCTGTAGCCACTCCTGAGTCCAGCTTGTTCTCTCGGTTGAGCCATGTCCAGTGTTACCTTCAAGCGGTGTGAAAGAACTTTAGTGAAGATTTTATAAACTACTGATAGGAGGCTGATAGGTCTGTAGTTTCCGAGATCCTCAATGTCACCTTTCTTATGTAGCAGGATCATTGTAGCGGTGTTCCAATCCTCAGGAATCTTTCCTTCATTAAGGCATCGAGTGAAAATTTGGGCGAGTACTGTTTCGATTTCTCCACTTGCTTCTTGTATGATGTCTACAGTAATTCCATCTTCTCCTGGAGCTTTCCCCCGCTTCATGTTCTTGATTGCATGTGCAACTTCTGCTGGAAGGACTGGAGGAACTCTGGTACTGGTATCTTTCATGATGTCTGGAGTGCATGTATCATCCCTTTCATATAATTTGGAGTAGAAATCTTTCACTCTTGTCAAAATTTCGCCTCTATTTCTTGTTACAGAACTATCTTCTTTTCTCAGTGCCATATATACACACATATATATATATACTGAAGTGCCAGAAAAACTGGTACACCAGTCTAATACTTAGTAGGTTCCCCACGAGAGCGCAGGACTGCAGAAATACGACTGGGCATGGACTCCACCAGCTTCTGGAAATATGCAGTAGGCAATGCATTCCATACTTCCTGCAGAGCGTTCCAAAATTCGGGTGTATTCCGAAGTCTCGGATTCCTATGTTCGACAGCGCGTTGCATGGCATCCCAAATGTGTTCAGTCACGTTCAGATCTGGGGACTTGGGTGGGATGGCAACACCCTAAGCTCAGATGAATGCTCCTATAACCATAATGGGGCCTACCCACACTTGAGTGGAGGTGCGTTGTCCTGTTGGAACAGGCCCAACTCATTAGCGTGAATGCAGGACATGAATGGGTGTACATCGTCAGAAAGGATTCGCACATAACGTTGGCAGTTCGCAGACATTTGTAGACGTACCAGGGGTACCAGTGATGTCCAGCTAAACACATTCCATACCTTTACAGACCCCCCACTAGCCGGTACAGTTCCCTGTTGACAGGCGGGATCCTTGGCTTCATGGGGTTTGCGCCACACACGAATCCTTCCATCTGCCCGATACAGGTGGAAACGCGAATCGTCAGACCAGGCTACTTGTTTCCAGTTATCAAGTGTCCAGTGGCAGTGTTGCAGTGCCCAAGCGAGGCGCATAGCTCTGTGTCGTGCACCCATCAAGGGGACTCGAGTTGGGCGTCGTGTCCCAAAGCCCATATCGTGCAGCATACGTTGCACAGTCCGGACGCTGATGCTTGTTGAGTCTCCAGCATTGAATTCCGATGGTACCTGCGAAAGTGTTGCACGCCTATCGCGTGAAACGTTTCTTGACAGCCGACGATGGTCACGTTCACCCAATGTCTTTTTTACGGCCACACTGGTATCGTAGGTTGGAGGTTTTGCCGGAATTCTTGTAGTCACGGTACACCCTTGCAATGGTCGTCCGTGAAAGTCCGAACGTCGTTTCTTCTTCCAAAATGCTATGGCCCATCTCACGACCACCATCTATGACACCGCGTTGAAAATCACTTAAATCGTCATTACTTGTCATTCTCATGCCGAAAACAGCTCTGACAGCTGGCAAGGATTATATCGCTTTATATACGCACTGGCGGACGCAACCGAGTACTCGCATAGGTGACGTTGCTATGTATTTTGCATAAGCTCGTCTGTACCAGTTTTTCTGGCACTTCAGTGTATATATATTTCTATAAGCAGACGCCTGTCCCTAATTTAGGACCACTGATTCCAGGAAACATAGGCGACAATTTATCTTATCCGTGGGAAACAAATGTCGTTTTGTACTAATTAATTGATGCTCTACAACTTTGTAGTTGGAAATTTTGCTCTATCTCTTTTCGTTTTCGATTTGCAATGGGTAACTTCCGCATTTCGCCACTTGGGGCGCTGCTATTGGTTGCATTCGATCGGGCGTAGTCGCTTTACTATACCGTTATTTCACTTGCATAACTGTACCTCTCTTCGTTCGCAATTTACTCCAGGCTAAAGAGACTTTCCTATGCACCCTGTATATGCAGGGTGATTCACTCTGGACTGAACGCTTATTATGTGGAATTTGTGAGATGGGGAATATACGATGAGCCTGAAATCCGAACGGAGCGACTCTTTATTCCCTGACGAAGCAGTCGATGTGCATTGTCTGTAAATAAAATGTCTCCCCTCCAGCTGGATGTCGCCACACTGACGAGCCACCTATATAGTAGTGGTGGAGGAATAGCGTGTCTCCGCAGATAGTTTAATTGAGGAGGTCGAATGAAGATGATGTACTCAATTGAAGAGCGTGTGTTCATTGTGGTTCAGTACTGGGTAACCGGTTCCTTCAAACAACGTCAGAAGGAGTTCCTGAAGAAATTTGGTGGGGGTAAACGACCTACCAGTGCCACCAATGTCGCGGTGGGAGAGTACTGACTGTGAGAAGAAGCAGGAGAGAACGGGAAGATTGGTGAGCCGCATACAGGCAGACGACCCCAGATGGCGGAGGACATTATAGAGGATGTGAAGCAGCTGTTGTTGGCATCTCCACGAAAGTTTATTCGGCTGCTATCCCAAGAGACTGTAGGATCGTATTCGACATGTCAAAGAGCAGCCGAACAGGCGAAGATTAGGCCGTACAGTATCACTTCTGTGAACGAGTTACAGCCACCGGATTCTGCAAAGAGATTGGCATATTTTCAATGGTTTGCCAAATTTTTAGTCGAAAACCCCGCCCTGTTGGACATAGCATGGTTTACTGACGAAGCATGGTTCCATTTATCCGGCTATGTAAACTCGAAAAATACACGGGTGTGGGCCAATTATAATCCCCACGCCATACATGAAGTGCCGCATCCAGTGAAAATCGGTGTCTGCTGTGGGGTGTCCCAACGTCGTATCGTTGAGCCAATTATCTTAAGTACGTTTTACTTGGATCAGGTGTGTTTTACATTAATATCATTCAAATGTGATTTTGCAATCGTGATCTAATTAAAAAAAATAAGTGTTCAGTCCCAAGTGAATCACACTATATTGACAAAAGTCTCCGGACACTCCTTCAAAAGCAAATGAACGGATATGCTGCGTTTTTAAGATGCGCGTTACAGCTGCAAACGGTATAAAAACAAGCCTGCAGGAGATCGCGATCATATCGCACTGTGAGGTTCAGTGAAAATGTCGCGGCGGGAGAGAACTGACTTTGAGAAAAGAAATATTGTTGGGTGTTATATTAGTGGGTTGTCCATAAGAGAAACCGAGAGGCATTAAAACATACTCAAGTCAACTGTTTTGGATATACTCAATAAGTGGAAGATACATGGCGTGCCTGAAGCAGCAAAACGTACCGGCAGACAAGAAAATCAGTGATAGAGGACGCCGAAGCCTCAGGAGAGTCGTTACAGCTAATCGACTGCACAAGACCTCAGCATACAGGCGAGTAAAAATGCTGGAACTTCGGTATGTACACGTACCATTCGCAGAGGACTTCATTCCATGGGTTGCCGTGGTCGTGTGGCTGTATCTCCACTCGGAATGCTAGTCGTCTACACTCAGAATGCCATCTCCACATCATCTACACTAGAATGCTACTCGTTGTTTAGCATGGCGTAAAGAACATTTATCATGGATCGTAGATCAATGGAAACGGGTCCTATGGACTGATGAATCCAGATACACGATCCATCAGTCTGATGGCTGTGTGTGGGTATGGCGGCTGCTGGGGGAACGATATTTATTACAGTGCACTGTTCCTACGGTCAAGTTTGGAGCTGGCAGTGTACTCGTGCGGGGATGTTTTTCGTGGTATGGTCCCGGCCCATTGGCTATCGTGGACAAACCTGTTAACCAGCACGTCTACCTCGATATTTTGGACAATTATTCCCTACCAACTCTGTGGCAATACTATGGAACCGAGCCTTGTTGGTACCAGCAGGATAATGCACCGAGTCATAAAGCAAGGACTGTTACGGCGTGGTTTGACGATAATTCCGTATCGTCTGTGGACTGGCCAGCACACAGCCCTGATCTTAATTCCATAGGGCACCTATGGGATGAATTAGAACGCCACATAAAAAGTTTGGAACCAAGGCCTAGTACTAAGGAACAGTTAGCGGCAGTATTATGTACTAAACGGAAGCGCATACCTATAGCTGTGTTCCAAAATCTTGTCGAAAGTATGTCTCGAAGGGTCAGTACAAGCATTAAGGCCAAAGGTAGAACGACCCCTTACAAATGTATGTCAGTGAATGCTATGTTGTGTTTCTCTTTTAGGTGTCTGGTGACTTTTGCCAATATATGTAGTGTATATGTATATACTGAAGTCACTTATTTATAATATTTAACTTTTAAGAGTTGGTGAGAGGTTAGTAATCCTTCATACAGTCAAAGAGAGGGGCCAACTAAATTCTCCTTGACCACAATTCAATAGGCAGGAGATACCACCCATAGGCTCAACTTCGGGCTTACTCATGTAAATGAGGCGCTACTGAACCACCCTGATTGCTGACTATTTACGACAGACGCCATTCTGATTCGCCAAATAAATTAATCTCAGAACTTTCGTTGTATCTCGATCACGTATGCGACCGTCATGATGCATCAAGTTGAATCGTGACTCTTCAGAAAAGACTACCTGTTACCAACCAGCGAGCCAATGTCTGTCTTCGAGACCTCATTGCAGCCTGAGTCGACTATGGTTTAGAGTCAAATTAATGCGCAGTTAGCGACCAGTCCTCTGTTAAGCAGACGACGTCGAACTGTGCTGGAGAACAACTGTGGAGTGCTGCACAGCTGCGCTAACACCGTGGATGTCGCGTGTGATCAGTCATTGCCATGCGGTAGTCTGTCATCCCGTGTATTTGTGTGATTTTGCGGTCCATTTCCCGGATTTCTGTGCGTTTGAACCTCATCTGCCCACTGGTGCCACTTGCGCAACACCCTACTGGCGTTCCGGACCGTGCGAGTGGCAATTTGTGCGGTAGAAAAATCCATCTTCTTTCATCCCAAAAATCCTTCCTCACTCAAAGTCCGTCACGTGTTCATAATGCGACCTTTTTCGGTGACGGGGCACTATGATACAAAAGAAACACCCTTTCGACTCAGTGTCAGCACTTCACTGATTGCAACATCTCATTTGAGCCAGCTCTTTATACCCAAGATCGCAGAGGGCGCTGCTCCGAAACTGCATGCGCATGTCCACTGACATTTGAATCATTTGCATGTCCCAACTTCTTGTACATATTCTGTAAGTTTTAAGCCGACGCCATGAGTTCTTCATGGTGTTGCAATTTTCAAAAACAGTAGTGTATATAAACATATGTATAAATAAGTGCTTAAAGTAACTGATGAGTCTGCAAATACAAATTATCAAACGAACTTAATGATTTTTGTCTTTTCTCAGGTGGCCAGCACTAGGATTCCTCCTCATGGTTTTCTTTACACTCGTGTGCATGGGAATAATGGCAACTTTGACAATCATTAACGATTTCTACCCAACCTTGCTTTATTTCACACCAGATATAAAGTGAGTGATGATAAACCATTATTTGTTCAACTCGTCAATATACGATAGGCGTTCAGAAAGTTCGTGTTCTTACTTCTAGTGAATGTAATTGTACTGTATATTTTCCACAAGAGTATATACTCTTGTATATCACTGTACCAATTTTCTATGTTATAACTTCATTCGTTCTTTTCTTTTAAATGATTTTATGAACAAAACAGCAGAGACTTCGCGAAATCGAGAAAAAAGGGCTACTGGCCAAGTTGATAAAATGCCTGCTTTTGATGTCACACGAAGTTTTTGATGATATGGAGCAGATACTGGGATGTTAGGTTCCTGCACAGTCAACAGCTGTCAAGTAGCACCGATAATTTTATTGTGATATGAATGATGCAGAACGTTCTGAACAGCCCTCCACATCCACTTCTGACTAAAACTTGTGTGACGTACTACGGAAGTGAAAACATGTGTCAAGACGACAAATCTGCAGTGAGACGTTCTGTCCGCGTAGCTCAGTTGGGAGAGCGACTTACTCCGGAGTTAGGGGGCACGGCATCGATGGCCGTCGCGGACAAACTTGTGTTTTCACAACTGAGTCGGATGCATGATCTTTTGACTGAAGACATACGATTGTCTGGCGTATAGTTGAGTCTAAATGCCTATAACTCTATCGCATATGTCTCTCAATTTCACATCTAATACATCTCTTAACCTTCTGCGTAGCTATGCGTCTCAACTCTGCGTAACGTATGCATTCACTCTAATCATCTTATTAAGCTCTGACTCACTGTCAGTGTTTCCAAAATGAAATTTCTCTTCGGAGAAATAATGCGTCATTCAGATAGAAAACGTTTAACGAAAAGAAACTAAACTCACGTAAAAAAACAGAAACTCAAAATGGAAGTTTGTGACGTACTACAGAGGTGGAAACATGTGTCAAGACGACAAATGTGCAGCGAGACATTCTGTACACGTAGCTCAGTTGAGAGAGCGACTTACTCCGGAGTGAGAGGACACAAATTCGATGGCCGTCGCTGGCAAACTTGTGTTTTCACAACTGAGTCGGATGCATGACCTTTTGACTGAAGACAGACGATTGACTGGTGTATAGTTGTGTCGAAATGGATTTCAATTGACAGTGTGGACTGAATCCCGACAAATTCTTTGAAGATGAAAAAGGGCAGTGCTGCTTGGGTTCCACGAATGTTGACAGTTCAAAAAAGGCATGACGCTAATGAATATGCCTCGCCAACTTGAACATGCTGCGTGAAGATCCAATAAATTTCTGGTCCAGGATTGTTAGAGTGGTTGACACGCGGATTCATCATTTTGATCCAGAGACTAAACCACAAAGGCACGGGGGTCCTAGCAAAAGTTCTGCACACTGTCCATTTTTGAGAAAAGTGTGAAGTAACGGAGAAAACTTACCTTATTGCCGCTCAATGTATTCCCCTCCGCTGCTAATGACAGCTTGCCAGCGGTGAGGTAGGTCCTGGATGCCCCGTAGAACTCCATCCTTGTTCAGCTGTCGTATTACTCGGGTCACGTCCAATGACAGTTCGTCCAGCGATTCGTACCGGATACCATGGAACCAATTTTTTAACTTTGGGAAAAGATCAAAGTCGGGTGGACTAAGATCAGGGCTGTATGGTGGGTGGAATAAAGTTTTTCAGACATATTTCGACAAAAGCCCCCGTACCGACGCTGCACCATGACACCATGCGTTGTCATGCAGCCATATCACTCCCTCCTTCCAACAAGTTGGGGCGATTTTGACGAATTTTTGGTCTCATATTTGTCCTCAGAATGTTGCGATAATATTGTGCGTTGACATTTTGCCCTATCTGCACTCGATCAGATACCACAACACCCAGGGCATCGTACGCAAAAATAATCATTTGCTTCCCTTTGGAATGAAATTCAATGATCACGTAAAAATGTTGTGTTATGCGCGATTAAAAATATATTTTATTGATTGTACACAAACTGAAAGATATTAAAATTTACGGAAACTGTATTATTTTAATCATGCATAACACAGCGTTTTTACCTGATCATCCCTTTGGATTGTTGCTGACGACACTTTGAGTGGCGTGGGGAACTTGGATGAATCCATTCCCTTGATTGTGACTTCAGTTCGGGTTCAAAATCACGGATCCAAGTCTCATCAATTGTGACAATTCTGTTCAGGAAAGTGTCGCCCTCCCTTTTGAACCTGTCGAGGTGATCCTGTGCAATGCTCACTCTGGCTGCCTTCTGCTCTGGGGTGAGTTGATAAGACACCCAGGACGCGGCGATTTTTCTTTTTCTCAGTGAGTCGGTCAAAATCCGGTGAACAGACATGGTGGACAAATTTGCCTGATGAGCAACCTGCTCGACTGTTAAACGGTGATTTTCTTCCAGAAGCGTTGCAACAATGTTAACAGATGTTTTGTCTGTCACCATTTGAGGTCTTTACCCGCAGTTTCTATTTTCACGTACGAGCGCTGGTCTAAAGCTGTGACTCGACCTGAGGAGCTGCACTCTTCCTTTTATAAACCCTCCCTTGTCCACACAACAAATGATAGCACGTCGTTCTGACACTACTGCATTGCTGAGTCTGACCTAGACATGACGCCATTGTTTTCCTGATTGCACCACCCGCTCCTGTTTTAGGTTAACGTGTGCAAAACCTTTGTCAGCACCCTCGTAGACGCGTATCTTCTTTGTCTTCCAATAAGTTCTGTGTTGCTCTGTCGTCCGTTAAGATGACGGTATTCGTTTGTTTAGATGTAGAAGGTATCAAATTTTACTACCTGGTAAAGAGCATCACTGTCATTGGTGAATATATAAGCCAACGCCATGCAGTCATCAAGTCGAAGAGGTATGGAAAATTGCGAAGAAGTATATTGCTTTTTCATGACAATACACCGAGTCACACTTCTCTTAATGCAAAGACCGCCGTACAGACTATTGCATTTGTGTTGCTTAAAAAAGTTGGCGGATCAGTAAGTCACCAAGGACAAGGTCTGGGGTCTAGAGAGTATTTCAGAATTGTTAAAGGATCTTTGCAAGACTGTATAATATGTGACCGGACTTCAGTTTGCATGCTAAAGATACCATGGTTGATATAGACAGTACAGTTGAAACTTAAATAAGAAAAAAGCCCAATTTGAGATATGATGGTACCTCTGTTTTAATTTGCTATTTTAAAATTTAAAGCAATGTTTGCTCAACAAGGTAATATTTCGAAACTTAGGCATAGCCGAAATTGTGCTTATTTGAAATGGTAGGCCATTTCATTTACTTACTGAGCAACTTACTGCCCTTTCACTTAAGAATAACATTAAACGCAAATTTTTCCAATGAAAGCCGTAATGCAGGATTTTACTTCGCTTTGTGAGTTGATTCTAATATCTTTCCTTTTTGTAGTTACAATTCCGGAGTGTTATTTCCAGATAAAATGTTAGTTTAGAAATGCAGAATTTAAAATCTGTTTACACGTTTGAAAATATTTTCTTCACTTCACTGAGATTTGACGAGAGAAATTTCTTCGTCGAACGAACAGCTATACACAACGAAAGTGAATTCCGACTTAGAAAAATAAAAGAGGAAAAAGAGTCCAAGATTTGGCTACAGCTCAAAGTTCCATCTTGAAAGAGGAATTGCTTCTTTACTCTTGAAGTGATGCTCGAAGAAAATAAGAAAAAAGTTCGGGATTTGTCACCTTTCACCGCCCGTGGGCAGAAGATTGTAGTAGTAATTTTCTTTTGACAGCTGGACGCTCCATAGGTACGAAGATCATTCTATGTGATCCAAAATATTTAACGCGCTTCAGGTTAGTAGTAATACAGGGTGTCCATAAATGAAGTATACAACTTCAGTATGCTACTGGAAAACACTATTGTACAATAAATAAAAACTTACTTTTAATGTCAAAACACATGGTAACTATGAAAGTCACAAATACACGGTTGACGTGGACTAGGAGAACATTAAAGAGAAGTCTCGCTCTTTCCACGTTTATAAGTGAGTCACAGAAAAATTCTCATCGGCCGCCAGCGGGAAATGAACGCAGGGTCTTCCAGTTACGCGCCGGAAATGCTTCCACTGCACCACAGCTGCCTCGAAATTCTCCAGACTCACATACGACAAACTGCCAAGATCTGCGTACATCCAAATCCCAGTGGCGGCCGATGATAATTTTCCGTGACTCACTTATAAACGTGGAAAGAGCGATGACTTCTCTTTGATGAACTATGAAAGTTTTTTTTAAATGTCAGTAAGTCTACACGTGTACTCCGTTGGTTGCTCCCAAGATGTCTAAAAGATAGTCCAGTACCACCCACGTACGCTGCTGAAAGTCAAGTGTAAGGATTCAGAAAGTCAAGGAGGAAGGATGCAGTAATGCGTTCTTTGAGCTCAGTGATGTATCAACCTTTTTTCTTGTGCACAACGTCCTAAATAAAGCCTCAAAGAAAAAAATCGCATGGCGTAACATCAGGAGAACGGAGTAGCCATGCTGTTGAACTCCCACATCCAATCCAACGCTCTGGAAAATCGTGGTCTAAAGATCTGCGTACATCCAAAGACTAATGCGGAGGCGCTCCATCTTGCTGGTAAATGATATCTTGAATATCCTGGAGTTGTGGAATTGAGAATTGTTCTAACATGTCCAGATACATTATGCTAGTAACGGTTGGTTCAGCGAAGAAAAAGGGCCCTATCATTGTCTTCCATTAGACCAGCTCAGACATTAGCCTTCGAGCTGTCTCTCTTGTGTGCTACGTCCACATGGGGATTTTCCATTCCCCAGATTCGGCAGTTATGTTTTTCCACTCTGTCATAAAGATGGAATGTCGATTCATCGCTGAAACAGATCCGTGAAAAGAGTGTAGGGTCTTCGTCAATGCGATTAAGCATGTCTACCCCAAATGGTTTTCGACGTGGTTGATCATTTGATCGACGTTTTTACACTAACAGCACTTTATATGCATGTAGGCTTAGACGTTTATGCAGAACCTTGTGAACCGTTGCTCACGGTATTTCGAGTTCACGAATGGCGATGCGGATGGACTTTTTCGGACTCATTCGTCAGAAATGGAAGGTTTCCCAGTGCTTTTGTCTTTCAAGACACTTCCTGTTGCTTTGAATTTATTTACCCATTGTTCGATGCTCCTTCGTGTCGGCGGCTGTCTCTTGTACTCCGTTCTGAACTTAGGCTGAACTGCTTGTTAGAGATTTTGACTCCGCAAACCAAAACACACACGCTGATTGCTCCACTGGGGAAGCCATGTCTGCTGTATTCCGTGGTTGACGAGATTTTTCATTGCATGAGACACCTGGCGCCATCTATCATCTGACTTAACAAATATTAACACTGTCTCTTGTACTTCATTCTGAACTTAGGCTGAACTGTTGTTAGAGATTTTGACTCCGCAAACCAAAACACACACGCTGCTCTCTCCACTGGGGAAGCCATGTGTGCCGTATTCCGTGTTTGACGAGATTTTTCATTACATGAGACACCTGGCACCACCTATCATCTGACTTAACAAACTTTAACGTTTGCCACGTCTCTTGACGCTCAAAGTAAGTTTTTTCTATCGTATTTCTTTAATCGCATACTGAAGTTGTATACTTCCTTCATAGGCGCCCTGTAGAACGTTGTATTAGTACCTGTAATTAATATATAGAAGCAACTGCGTATTTTTCTTCCCATCTAAGTTCGTCGTCTGCTGTGACTGAATTCTCGTGGGATATTAGGGATTTTTTTTCATGAGAATTAATGTTTGAATACCTGTTGTATATTTTCAAAACTGCTCTTTTTTACGTAGATCTTTATTTTTACAGAAAGTCCAGAAGAAAATTCATCTCATCTAAAAGTAAGAGTTAGTAATCTGGAAATAAATCTAATTAACAGTGTTTAAATATTTGTTTCTTCTCTCCTGCATGGTGTCAGTAAGGGAGCTTACTTTGCCTATCACCAGTACGTTGGCGAATCTAGCAAACAGGGAGCACAATTTTCCAGTTAACTAGTAAGATGTATTAATAAACAAAATGTTGATAAATAAGACCTTGTTTCTAAAAAGATTTCTTGTGGAAAAATAAAACGAAAAACTAATGAAAAATATTGAATTACCCAGTGCTTTTTTTAGTTATTAGAAAACTTTCATTCGTTGAAACATTCACATTCATAGTTTTATTCCCCCTTACATTTGATAATCAGAAAACGTTTCAGTCAAAGGTGCTCTTAATTGAAAATGTTTTATTTAGTACGACTTTCAAGTAACATCTGGATTTTTAAGCGCCAGTACATTTCCATATTCATGGGAAGGAATAATTTACGTTCTAATTGTTCATATTGTTGCTTGTTCAAAAAGTAATAACTTTTTCTTTCCGTTTTTTTTAGGTTTACCAGATGGATTTGCGATTTGGTGTACTTCAGACCTTATCCACATATGGGAGCTTACTGCGTTGGCTTAACTTTAGCCTTCATTATCCTCAAACACAGGACAGTGAAAATAAAGCCGGTAAGAAAAATCAGCGTTTATTTTTCTGTATTTCCTTAGATTTCATCAAACTGTAAAATTTGATTTTCACTTAATTATAAAGAACTATACATCGAATATACTTAAAATACTATAACTATACTAGTAATCCGAATTTCTTGTGTAGAAAAGAAATCTGGTTAATGTGCGAAAGCATGGAAACTTTGAATTTTATTTTACGCCAAGAAATTAGTATTACTAGTATAGTTATACTATTTTTAGGTTTTCTTATTGCTTCGCCTTAGACTTACATTATCGCTTTTGTGCTATCCTTAAAAATAAAACAAATTTGGCAAAAACAAAACCACAAGCTAAACTTTATAAGCTAAGTATATTTTTTATTTGACAATTCAAAATTAAAGTATTTATGAGTTAAATTATCTGAAACTTGTCCACTGGCAATTTCGAAATGAATTTCTATTCTCCGGACTAGGTACAGTTCTTAATAATATAGATCTCATCTTCATCGAGATTTAACATCCCTTGTTCTAAGGCAAGGAGCCACCAGTTTCTGATTGAGGCACACCTGCTCTAAGGCTCCGAAAGTGCGCAGTCATTGTACAGACAAACAGGATTCTGCACCACTCGGCCGCAGGAGGATATAACGATATCGCTTCAATGTTGTCGACTGCCGTTTCTTGGAAGAGAGGTTTAAATGAGTAACGAATCACTTCTGATATTGGGATTGAACCTCAATTTCGGTCAGAGATTGTGACGTATACGTCTGTTGGGTTGGTGTGAATGAAATGTCCGGCAAGGGGTCAGCACACGCGGACGGCGAGTACGGAAAAGTACGACAGCTTACCTAGGCAAAGCAATCCCCCTCGGCATCGACACATATGTCCGGAAAAGGCCATGATCCCGGAACGAAAAAAGTCTTGTAGCTGGGACCCGAAGAAGTCATCAACTGCATGTGAAACCTCGTTATCTGTCGTGAACTGTTTCCCAGACAGGAAGTGATCCAGGCGACGAAGCAGATGATAGTCTGTCGGAGACAAGTCCGGAAATAGGCAGTGCTTCATAGTCCAAGTCACTTAGTGTCAGCATCGTTCGTTGTGCGACATGAGGGCGGGCGTTGTCTCGGAGCTGAAGAACACCATTTCTGTTTCAACACAATGTCCTGTAGTGATGGTTTGGCCTCTTGCCAAGAAACTCCGATGAATTATCCCGGCTGTGGACCACAGACAAGGAGCATCATCTTCTTGGTGTGTAGGGGTGGCTTAGGATGTCGCCCAGCAGGCTGTGCATTGCTTAACCGTTGTGCAGATCGTTTCCGATTATCATAAAAGACCCACTTCTCATCGCAGATGACGATTCGATGCAGTAGAGGTTCCTGTTTATTCCTGACAAGCAGCGACGTCGTGCTGACTTCCAAACGCCTAGTTTTGTTGCCAGTTGTCAACCCATGCGGCAGCCACATGTCCAGCTTTTTTATGTTACCCAGCGCAGCCCCAGATGCCGAACAACTGTCGTGTGCTGGACACCTACCTCTGCTGCTATCTCACGACACGTTTTTCGGGGGCCCGTTTCAATCACACGTTACAGAACATCGTCAGAAACAGCAACAGGTTGGTGACCACGTGCTACGTTCTGCAAGTCCGTATCTGCGCTTCGAAACTTCAGACCATCGCGGAATGGTTCGTTCGTCGGCTGTATTCTTCCCAAACGCTTTGTTAACGTTTCGAGTGGCAATTCCTGCAGAATAGCCCAGTTTAAATTCATACAGGAAGGTGACTTTCAAATCCAGCGTCTGCATGTTTCCTTTGCAAGCCACGTTAAGTCCAGACAAACCACGCCGGAACCTTGTTCTCCACAAGCACGTGCTAGCTATTTATAATAACTCTGTGACGTAATGCCCGCAACACCTGTGGGTGGTTCCATTCCGCTGTGGTGGGGGCCTGTCTGCAGTGCTCGCTCGCGCCGGACATTTCGTTCGCACCAACCTAATAAATAATTTGTGAAAACACAAGTTTGTTTGTGTTCCCTCACTCCGGAGTAAGTCGCTCTCCCAACTGAGCTACGCAGACAGAATGTCTCGCTGCAGATTTGTCGTCTTGACACACATTTTCACCTCTGTAGTACGTCACATCATCTGCCTCTTATATATATTTTTTAAGCGAAGTAGGAATTTTTCATTAATTCCAAACAATGTGTGGAACAAACATCGCACATTTTTCGAAGAACCCAACGGCCAGTGGATGCATTTTCCACAATCGGGCGCCAATGTGAAAACACAAGTTTGGCCGCGATGGGCATCGAAACGGTGTCCCCTCACTCCGGAGTAAGTCGCTCTTCCAACTGAGCTACGCGGACAGAATATCTCGCCGCAGATTTGTCATCTTGACACATGTTTTCACCTCTTTAATATGTCACAAACTTTTCGTTTGAGTTTCTGTTTTCTCATGTGAGTTTAGTTTCTTCTCGTTAAACGTTTTCTATCTGAATGACACATTATTTACCCGAAGAGCCATTTCATTTTGGCAACACTGACAGTGAGTCAGAGCTTAATAAGATGATTAAATTGAATGCATATTTACACAGAGTTGAGACGCATAGCTACGCAGGAAGTTGTGAGATGTATTTGATGTGGAAATTGAGAGACTTATGCGATAGAGTTATAGAGATTTAAACGTGATGAGATCTACAATATATTACCAAAAGCATTCAGACACAACAATATTTTGGAACAAATGTCTTTATTATGGCAATTAGTAGTTAGTCTGTCCACCTTTTGCTTGTATAATAGCGGCAACACGTGCAGGCATACTATCAACCAATTTCCAGTAGCTCTCAACAGGAATGGCTCGCCATTTCTCCTGCAAAGCTGCTGCCTGAGTGGAGACGGTCGTTGTGGTCGTTTTCGTATCCGTCGCTTCAGTTCATCCCAGAGGTGTTCTATGGGATTAAGAACAGGACCCTGAGCAGGCCAGTCTAACAACTCCACTTCATTTTCAAGAAGACAGTCCTGCAGACGCTGTGCAGCGTGGCAGAGATCTCGATCGTGTTGGATGAGACAGTGGTCATTTCCATAATACTGCCATATTGTTGATAGGGTAAAATAACTCAGAACGTCGAGGTACACTTCACAGTTCATGGGTTGTTGTATAATAACCAACGGGCATCCACGAAAAGCATATTCATACCATGATGAAGCCTCCGCCAAACTTAACAGTTGGAAGAACACGGTCTTACAAATATCGTTCGCCGGGCTGTCGCCAAATCCAAATATCAGACTGGAAGAGTGAAAAGCGTGACTCATCACTCCAAAGGACAGCTTTCCAGTCGCCCACAGTCCAGGAAGGACGGGAGACACCCCACCCCAAACGGAGCTTCGTATTCACGGTACTGATGTGAGGTGTGTGCACCGTTACTCTACCATAATAATTCACATTGTGCAACTCTCTGCGGATAGTTATAGTACTAATCGAGCCATTACAAGCATTTCCTACTTCAGCAGGAATGGAAACGACAGAAGAAGGACTGGATTTCTTAACATTTCTTTCCATGGCTATTCCATCATGTTCCGTCAGTTTGTGCAGCTAACCTGAACGGTTTTTTTCTTGCTGTAGTGCACTGTCCTGCTTCCATCTCCTCACGACATCCCTTACAATCGATTTTGGTATGTTTAGTTTAGCTGCAATGCTGCATATGAAAACGTTACCTTAATGACATCGAATGACCATCCTACCCTGGAACTCCGAAAGTACACGTCCATGCGGTATATCCGCTTCAAAGTTGTTGATAACACGACAGAACATATCAGCTTTATATATGTACCTGCCCACTCTCAGCGCACCTTCCTGCGCTTCCGTTCTTTGCATTTATGCAAATACGAGCGTGAATCAAAAATTAAGGTCAATGTTCTCGTTACATAGGGAAGCAGAGCTGTGGCTGATTGCTATTTGCGCAGGGGAGGGTTCGTGACCTTGACACTTGGCGGATGCAGTCGCTGATTTTCTAACCGCAGTTACCCAGCAGTTGTAAGGGCGAAAACATGGCCGCTCGTTTGTCGGAATGCTCCACCTTCGAGCAGTGAAGTGTAGTGAGATTTTTAAGGACCGAGGGTGTGCAACCCGCTGAAATTAACCGTAGGATGCTTGTACAATATGGGGATGACACGTGTATGAGCCAAAGACATGTGTACAAGCGGATAGAAAAGTTTCAAGCCGATGGAATGAATGTGTTTGATGAAGCTCGCTCGGGCCGTCCGTCTACTTCTCGCACAAAGGACCATCCGGCTGGCATCCATGTGCTCATTAAAGAAGATTTCCGCGTTGCCCTGTCAGAGATTGCCCAAAAGGTAAACATTAGCTATGGTTCTGCATTCGCAATAGTGCTTGATGATCTCAGATATCATAAAGTATGTGCCAGATGGGTGCCACGGCAGTTGTCTGATGTGCATAAGCAGCCGCGGCTGGAAATTGGCAGAAATTTATTGCAACGGTATTTGTCAGATCCCAGTATTCTGGAGAGGATTGTCACTGGGAACGAAATATGGGTTCATTATTACGACCCCGAGAGCAAAAGGCAAAGCAAAGAGTGGAAACATCTGAGCTTCCCATGCAAAAATAAGTTCGAAGTTGTCCCGTCGGCACAAAAATTAACGCTGACTCTCTTTTTTGACACGAAAGGACCCATCGTTGAACACTATCAAGCAGAGGGCGACTCAATTAACAGTCGCTCATATTCCGACTTTCTGAAAGACAAATTGAAACCAGCAATTTGCACAAAACGATGGGTAATGTTTTCCAAAAATGTGCTGTTGCTGCACGACAACGCTCATCCACATTCGGCATTGGCAACTCAAGTTAAGTTTGAGGTGTTACCACATCGTGCTTACAGCTCCGATCTAGCGCTGTGAGACATTTATGTCTTCGGGCCTCTGAAAGATGCTTCGCGAGGCCCGCCGTATTGAAAGTGATTAACAGGTACAGGAAGTGGTGCATTCATGGCAGCTGGAACAACCCAAAACATTCTTTTCCGCAGGAATCCAGAAGCTTGTAGACAGATATAAAATATACATTGAACGACAGGGGGACTGCGTTGGGAAATACAGTAATTTTTACCTGCATGCCTCTTATTTCTTTAATATACGACAGCATTGACCTTACGTTTTGATTTACTTTCTTATTTGGTAGTGTCTGAATACTTTTGATGATACCGTTCATGTACAAGATTTGTTTCAAATACATGGTAGCACAGTGGTGGATGAAATAAAGATTACTGAATTACTATAGAAATTATAGGAATCCTGGATAGCTTCACTTTGTTGCAACTGTATAAAACATGGATTATTTAATTGAGCACTAGGAATAATAATGGCCAGATGATAGTCAAATAAATCGAACTTGCAGAGCCCACTCTTTATTAACATAGTCTTATCGGAATAATATGACCACCTACCTAATAATGGGAATAACCACCCTTGGCCCAGATGACAGTGGTAAGACTGCGTGGCATGGACGCAATGAGGTCCTGGAAGGATGCCCGAGATACACGTGCCCTTTCGGACTGAAGCACAGCACGGAGATCCCGGAGATGACGTGATTGTGTGTCGGCACGTCGAACCTGTTGATCCAAATAGTCCCACAAGTGCTCTATGGGATTGAGGTCGGGCGATTTTACCGGCCAAGGGAGAATGGAAACATCACTGTCGTGTTCTTGGAACCAGTCACGCTCTCCCTCAGCGAAATGGCACGGCGCATTGTGCTGTTGTTAGGTACCATTACCACCAAGCTAAACGTCCAACATGAAGGGATGCATGTGGTCAGCGAGGATGGACAGATTGCCATTGGCATTCAGGGACCCATCCAGTGGTACCAGCGGTTCCCCATCATACAAGGAAATCATCCCCCAGACATGCAGACTGCCACCACCGGCCTGTACTTGACCAACAAGCGTGTCTGGGTGTTGGTTCTCGTATGTCTGACGCCGTATATACCACCGACTATTACTTCTGTGGAGTAGAAACCTCGATTCGTCGGAGGAGGTAACCTTTTTCCATTCTTTCACTGTCCAATGACGGTTGTCCCATGTGAACTGCAGGCGTCGTTGCCGATGGACCTGGGTTAACACGGGCGGCTTGATGCAGCGTCAACTTCTGAGACCCATGAGTAACAGGGTTCGTTTTACCGTTGTTAGTAACACGTATGTGGGTGCCCTAGCGGTCATTTGCGTTGTCACTTGCTGCACTGTTGCGCATCGATTCCCCTTTACCAATCGACGGAGGCGTCGTTCTCCTCCATGATCGATGATCTTTGGTGCTCCACACTTAATGACTTCGGGAAGCTCTGGGTGTACCAACGGTCCATTCTTTGTACACCCTTAGTACAGCACCTGCTGCTTCTGAGATGCTTCCAGCCTTGGTGTACCGATGATGATTCATTTCTGAATGTCCGTCAAATCACTACCTTTGCCCATTGTACCCATATGGAGCACTATGGGTCATCTGTCCTGGTTGGCCGCTCATATCTCCGTGTGATCGACCTTGTGACGCTCCTGGGCGCGTACACTGTGATTCCGGGGATGGTCATATTATTCAGATACGATCGTGTATGTGTCCCCTGCAAGCGTATATCATTCGTCAAACACCCAGTTCAGTTAATATTCTTGCGTATTTTACCCAGCGGTTATTCCACCGCCGGCCACCTACGTGTTGGAAAGCTCCAGGTGCGTTTTCATACAAATAAAATAGTAGTACAAACGGACGAGCTTGGGTTCCAGGGGCCACAAGCAACATGGAGAATTTTTAATGAATCAAAGTATACAGGAATTCTTGACCCGTGGAAGCTGTAATGAAGGGCATGTACTTATTCAAACCTAATTTTCCACATTTAGCCTAAAGCAGCATCCATAAATTAGCCATGAGGAATTCTGGCAAAAAGTACGCTTTAATTTAGAAAGAACTATTTGCATAATTTATGAGGCAAAATATTATTAACAGGTCGCTACGACCAACATTACGATTTTTAACATCACGCTGTCCAATTCTTAATCTTGCAGCCGTTAATAATAACACGTCCAGACACAGGTAAGTTTAATTTAATTTTTGTCTTGATTGGCTGACAGTCATTAAGACGTATACAAAATTTATTTCTTACAGATATTTCCTGGTTATGCGCTGTAATCCTTATTTGCACAAGCATTTATTACTGAAAGACATTTATCTATCCTCCCCCTGTGTCTTTCTACATCACCTCTCTCGGATGCACCGCAAACTCACCCCGAGCTTCCGCTGATTTTACTCGAGGATACGTTCCATTACACTCGAGCTCGGACGAACATACGTTGGTGTTCGATCCTGATGGTCAAGGAGCACCTGCTGAGTGGTGGTAGTCCCTACGACCTCTGAGTGACGTTCTCCTAGGAAATACGCCGCCTGGACTAAAGCAGGCGAACTCTCTTCACTGATAGTTATGTCACCAGCACGTCGTCCCTTCTTGCGATGGAAGATCAAACTTAATCATTACCAACTTTTCCCTCATCGTTGGATAACGCAGAATTCTTCTTGGTATCCGCTCTTTTTCGGAACACAGTGCTCAAGTGGACCTTTTTAGTTAGGGGGTATCGGAAAGAAACTTATTCCTTCTCCTTTGCCTATTCCAGCACATACAAGGTGTGACGTGCCTTCCCCGCAGGACGCACATGAGATAAAGGCAGATAGCAGTGAGAGCACAAAGCAGTGTTGTATAGTGGATAGCTCTCGGAGCCCCGGAACCGTGAGTTGCGGGTTCGAATCCCTCCCCTGGAATAAAAATGATGGAGAAACTTACTTCTTCATATCGGCGCACGAGCTTCAAGGATGGCCGGACTGATAGGTTTCTCGCAATATCTCTTCTTCAGTGCTTCGAAAAAATAAATCAGTGTGATGTTACGTTCCACACACCAAATTGTCTGGGATTTCTCAAATGCACGTTGTTCAGCGGATGACTGACTACAGCGACACATGGTTCCGACTGACCTGTAGACCATGCCCCCCGGCCCTCTTTCGGGGGTCAGAGTTGGAAACGGGTCAAAACTTTTAGACCCGTACCCCGCCATCACATAATTGTACCCGACCCGGACAAACCTGCTTTGAGCTATAAACTCGAATATACGATCAACATCATCAACGTCATTGTCAATCATTGAATCCACTGCTGCATGAAGGTCTTCCCAAGATTCTTCCACAACGGACTGTCTTGGGAAAGTCTCCTCCGTCCACTCATTTCCTGCGTGATCTTCTTCTGGGCCTTTCCTGTCCTTTGGAATCCAGTCTAAAATTTCCGTTGTTCTTCGGTGGTCCGTTCTCCTGGCAATATGTCCAGCCCATTGCCATTTCCGGGATTTTACTCTGATCATGATGTCTTCCACTCTTGTTATTTCCCTTATCTACGACTTCACCTTTTTATCTATCTCGGTTACACCAAGCATGCACATCTCGAGGCTCTTTTCAGTTGTCTGCAGTCTTTGCATGTCTTTTTTAGTTAAAATACACGTCACTGCTCCGTACGTAAGCACTGGAAGAATGCATTGACTAAATAGTTTTCTTTTAAGACATAATGGCATATTGATCATAAAAATTGTACTGTTTCTCCCAAAAGCTCCCCAAGCAAGTTTTATACGCCAATTAATTTCTTCACCAATGTGACTCTCCCTTGATATCTCCTGCCCATCAACATAAAAATTGTACTGTTTCTCCCAAAAACTTCCTAAGCAAGTTTTGTACGCCAATTAATTTCTTCACCAATGTGACTCTCGCTTGATATCTCCTGCCCATCAATCAAAAGATTATAAAACTTGTATTGTTTCTCCGAAAAGCTCCTCAAGCAAGTTTTATACGCCAATTAATTTCTTCACCAATGCTTGATATTTGCTGCCCATCAATCGATAGATCATTTTTTGTAAAAGCATTGTGCATCAGTTCTGTCTTCTGAAAGCTTCTCAGCAAGTTCCTGGATCATACTCTGCAGCTCTGAAGTATTTTTTCAAAGTTCAATTCTGTTCAAAAATAGAACGGAAATAAAACCGGGTCGAAATCGGGTCAGGAGCACCTTGACCTGATCCGTTTGACTCGCAAGAAATTGTTAACCCGTTTCCATCTCTAGATCTGTCCCGCAGGACGCTCATGAGGTAAAGACAGATAGCAGTGAGAGCACATGCCAGTGTAGCATAGTGGATAGCACTCGAAGCTCCGGAGTCGAGAGTTGTGGGTTCAAAACCCGCCCCTGGCATAGAAATGATGGAGAAATTTACTTCGTCATAAAGGTCTTGGGATGCATTTACCCTCTTACTCACCAGATGCAGGGGCACTTCAGTTCTCATGCCTTTTAGTGACGCAAATTACAAGAGCATGTCTGGGCCTTTCTATTTTCATTCCTATAAATTTGTCTTCCTCTGGTGCATTTAGAAACCGTCAGCATTGCTTCAAAATCCCCTTGGAACACAGCGTTGCTTAGAGTATGGCCTGTAACAACCGAGACCGAATTACCATTCTACTGTCGCCTTCGGACCACACACAACGAAAAAAGCTTTTCTGATTGGAACTTGTTTCATTTTGAGGCCTCTCTTTGCTTGCCCTGAAATCCAATGAGCGCCTACAAGCTAATCAATATGTCAATTAATGAGTATTGATTGGTCAGATCCATTAGACTTGAAACTAATAAGGCGTAATTCATAACAATATTCTTGATCACAGAAAGCATCAACTGCAGAATATAACTCTCTATGTCATTATTATAAGACTGCTTTCGTTTTAATACAGCAATTCGTAAGTAAATCAACTACCGTGCTTCAAACATCAGGAACTTTTGCAAGTCAGACAGATCAATAAATGCTACTGTCAAAAACGAGTAACAGGAATAATCAAATGCTCGTGATACAACAAAGCTCGTAATAACAAGCACTCATATCAAAGAGTACTCGCTCTAAACAGTGCTCATTACACAGCCAAAACATCAACTCGTATCTTCAGCTTTCAATTACGTCATTATTCTTTGACCTGTTATCATATTGCCAAACAAAAATTCATCGAGAGAGAAAATGTAGCCTTTAAAACGAGAAACGCTTGACGAGAATATACTAATTTTACACCAGAAGACAGGAAATAGAAAAAATGAGAGTACACGCCACAATGACGTGGAACTTTTCGTAAATTTTCATGTTGATTATTTCCCTGGCGTTTCGAATACTGTTTTTGAAAAGTATGAAGTGCTCGTATGCTCACGAAGCTCATTACGAACATTACTAGAGACTCATAGTTAGGCATGTAAACATTTAAACTAACAGCGATATTTAAACTTTAATTATCACAAGGTATGTTCATATTTGTTAACAAAATGCGCAAACAGTAGCATTTGATACCTGAAAGTTATCTTTAAGGTCGCTCCAATTTTCGTCGTAATCCAAAACTGCGAACAATAATAGCATTTGATGTTTTACAGCAATTCTTCAGGTAATGAGTTTCAACTGAACAAATGTTTGTCTTCAGTCGCGATGAACTAACTCCTATTCGGAGTTTTTGCGCATTCTTTAGAAGCATGTAAATTCTTCCCATGGAATAAAGTGTAACTCATATTTGTCATAGAGATCGTAATGAGATGAGTGTTCATGGGAAAAATATACAGTTAGGGAGTTTTTTTTATCAGCTGCAGTGCACAGGTACATGTGGCTGTTCATGGGATGAAATTCTCGCTTTCAGCGTCGCCTAGAGACCCTGAAGTTATACAAAGAGCAAAGCCAATTTGTGCGTTTAAAATATTCAGTAAGTTTGCGAGAGAAAAATAGCTATTTCGAAACCCGTTTTCGGAAATGTTGCTTAGCAGACGTTTCATCGAATCATTTCATTTAGCAAACAAAAAGTAACATCCTTGTCTCAGTAATTCCGAAAGCTGCGTTTTTTTAAACATCAGGAGCATTTTCAAATTCAATAGACCGTGTTTAATAACAAGGCGCTCACTTTTAAAATATTCAATACGGAAATCTTCGCTAAATCTGTTTTAGAGTGAAAATTACCGTAATGTAAACATATGCATACGTCGTAATATGCACGTATGTACACTATATTGACAAAAGTCACCGGACACCTAGAAGCGAAACACAACATAGCATTTGTTAACTTACATTAGTACTCTGTAGGTCCACCTTTGGCCTTAATGCATGCACTGACACTTCCAGACATGTTTTCGACAATGTTTTGGCACACAGCGATAGGTATGCGCTTTCGTTCAGTACATAATGCCGCCGCTAACTGTTGCTTAGTAGTAGGCCTTGGTTCCAAACTTCGTATGCGGCGCTCTAATTCATCCTATAACTGCTTTATCGGATTAAGATCAGGATTCTGTGCTAGCCAGTCTACACACGATACGGAATTATTGTCTAACCACGCCGCAACAGTTCTTGCTTTATGGCTCGGTGCATTTTATCCTGCTGGTGCCAACATGGCTCGGTTCCACAGTATTGCCGTAGAGTTGGAAGGGCATAATTGTCCAGAATATCGAAGTAGACGTCCTAGTTAACAGGTTCGTCCACGGTAACCAATAGACCGGGACCATACCACGAAAACCTCCCCACAGGAGTACATTGCCAACTCCAAACTTGACTGTAGGAACAGTACACTGTGGTAAATAGCGTTCCCCCGGCTGCAGCCATACTCACACACAGCCATCAGACTGATGGATCGTGTATCTGTATTCATCAGCCCATAGGGCCCGTTTCCATTGATCTACGGTTCACGATAAATGTTCTTTACACCACGCTAAACGACGAATAGCATTCCGATGGGTGATGAAAGGCTTATGAGCAGCCGCACGACCACGGTAACCCATGAAATGAAGTTCTCTGTGAATGATACGTGTACATACCGAGGTTACAGCATTTTTACTCACCTGTACACTGAGCTTTTGTGCAATACTCCGTCGATTAGCTGTAACGACTCTCCTGAGGATTCGACGTCCTCTATCCCTGAATTTCTTTGGTTTGCCGGTACGTTTTGCTGCTTCAGGTACGCCATGTGTCTTTCACTTATTCAGTACATCCAAAACAGTTGACCTGGGTATGTTTAAACGCCTCTCAGTTTCTGTTATGGACAACCCACTAATATAACACCCAACAATCTTTCCTTTCTCAAAGTCAGTTTTCACCCGCCGCGACGTTTTTACTCAAACTCACAGTTCGATGTGATCGCGGTCAGCTGCTGGCTTGTTTTTATACCGTTTGCAGCTGTACCGCTCATCTTAACAACGCAGCGGATCCGTTCATTTACTTATGAAGGGGTATCCGGTGACTTTTGTCAGTATAGTGTACTTTACTATTATATATTCCTATCAACGGGATGTACCAGAAAGATTTAATTAATTAACTACAGTAGCCCATATTAAAATAGAGTAGACGCTTACATGAGTACATAATAGCAAGGAATTCAGAAGTAGACATCATGTAGAAACACTTTTAAAAAAGAATCACATGTTCTTTTTTTGTTTTATATATACATAGCTTGTCCCAAAACAACTGAGAATGTTTTTATAAAAAATGCGCTATACTGCGTTCGACCTTGGCACGCGTTTTGAAAACACGGTGGTGATTGTAGTAACCATAGCAACCGGCCACACCTGTTTATCACGCATGTGTCGTCGTTAGTGCGAAGTTTAATAAGCGTTGTTTCGTCAACCCCTAACAAGTGCTTTCGCGCTGTGATGTTTCGAAAAAATGAATGCGAAAGAAGAACAAAGGTGCGCCATTAAATTTTGCTGTCGACTTAGTTAGTACGTCGGAGGAACTTTCCGTCTTATGCAAGATGTTTATAAAGATGAAGGTCTGAGAAATTCAATAATTTACAGATGGCATACAGAATTCATATATGGCCGTGAGTCGGCGGGTTTTAATCCCGCATGGAGGAAGAACTTCAACGAATGTTACAGAGGTGAGCATCAATACAATAGGTGCTATACACGGGAAGACAGACGCCTATCAATTAGAGATATAGAAGATATAGTTCACATTTCAAAATCGTCAATTGGCGGAATTTTAACCGAGCATTTGGGTATGAAATGAGTTTGTTCAACTTGGGTTCCCCATTTCTTTTCAGATGCAGCTTAATGCAAGACCATACATGGCCAGTTCTGTCTTTTCTTATTTAAAGGAAATGAATATTAAGTTGACAACCAACTTGCATGTAGTTCAGACTTGTCACCATGTGACTTCTGGTTGTTCTCCATTTTAAAAAAGGCATTACGGGGACGATAATTGGAGACTGATCAACAACTTATTACAGCTGCGTAGGGGTGTTTTAACAGCATTTCAGAATAAAATACCTAGAAGACATTCAAAAAGTGTGAGGAACGTTGGCGCACCTGAATGGACAGGATTTCGAAAAACATTCTCAGTTGGTTTGGGACAAGCCTTTTATATTCCCTTTGCATTCGCTGAATAACACATTAAATGACCCGTCACTGCCATAGTCTGTTGCTTCAAAATAACTTTATTGTCAGCACAAGCAGTGGCTGTTGCATATGACGATGGCCGAGTGTTCTCCTCCCAGCTTTCTTCCCTCGCCTCAGCAGTGCTTTCCCATCGACATTCTTCCACTTGCACACCAAGATTATCCTGCGTTGTTGCAATTTCGTCCTGTCTGACAGCACTTATATTCCTCCACTCCAGAACAGTGCATAACAGACTTTCTCTGCTTCGTTAAATATGGAATATCATTAAATTTTGTAATTATGTTTGTTAAAAGTTATCATTTTCCTTTTTATCTCCCGGGTTATATCCGGGGATTTCATGAAATTTTGTTCGTTTAAAACGATCAAATTAGCTATGAATTCACATCATACCAAAGAGAGGTTCATATTTTTCTCGTTAAATCTGGGATCTCGCTAAATACGTACTCATTATAAGCCAGTTCTACTATATTTTTAAAAAATCTAATCATACGTATCTGAGGAATAAGACTGGGAAAAATTGTTTGATTTCTTTGTTCTAAATATGAATGGATAACGCTATTCCTCCATTCTTAGTAATGAGTAACTGGCCACAGGAAAGGGCCGTATGGGAAAGACAAAGGCGAATGAACCTATATCTTTAGGGGATTTGAACCCAGTGCACAGGAACTCTGTTATGGATGACTACAATTTTGATTAACATTCTGGTAATCCATAAATATGTTCCTAAAGAATAATAAAAATGATGTTGAAAGGTTAATGGGATGGGGTGTAAAGTATGTTTACGTCGTATGAGGGGACTTTTACTATAGGGTGTTTCACTAGGTAGTCCCTAAAGAATTAGTCATATTTTTCAACGCACTCTACTTAGAAACATGACATGTGATTTACAATGTACCTTAGTTCATGCGAATGTAGCACTATTTACAATAAATGCTGGAAATGTCATCCACCGACATCCAAACACACTCTACTTAAAAAGATGGCATGTGGTTTACAACATACCTTAGTTCAAGAAAATGTAGCACCATTCCCAATAAATGCTGGGAATGTCCTCCATCGACATCCAAACACACTCTACGTATAAACATGACATGTGGTTTACAATATACCTTAGTTCATGGGAATGTAGCACCATTCACAATAAATGCTGGAAATGTCCACCACCGACATCCAAACACACTGTACTTAGAAACATGACATGTGGTTTACAAGTAGTTTACGACGTACCTTAGTTCATGGGAATGTAGTACCATTCACAATAAATGCTGGAAATTTCCTTCACCGACATCCAAACACACTCTATTTAGAAACATGACATGTGATTTACAACGTACCTCAGTTCATGGGAATGTAGCACCATTCACAATAAATGCTGGAAATGCCAACCACCGACATCCGAACACACTCTATTTAGAAACATGACATGTGATTTACAACGTACCTCAGTTCATGAGAATGCAGCACCATTCACAATAAATGCTGGAAATGTCCTCCACCGACATCCAAACACACTCTATTTAGAAACATGACATGTGATTTACAACGTACCTCAGTTCATGGGAATGTAGCACCATTCACAATAAATGCTGGAAATGTCCTCCACCGACATCCAAACACACTCTATTTAGAAACATGACATGTGATTTACAACGTACCTCAGTTCATGGGAATGTAGCACCATTCACAATAAATGCTGGAAATGTCCTCCACCGACATCCAAACTCACTCTATTTAGAAACATGACATGTGATTTACAACGTACCTCAGTTCATGGGAATGTAGCACCATTCACAATAAATGCTGGAAATGTCCTCCACCGACATCCAAACACACTCTATTTAGAAACATGACATGTGATTTACAACGTACCTCAGTTCATGGGAATGTAGCACCATTCACAATAAATGCTGGAAATGTCCTCCACCGACATCCAAACACACTCTATTTAGAAACATGACATGTGATTTACAACGTACCTCAGTTCATGGGAATGTAGCACCATTCACAATAAATGCTGGAAATGTCCTCCACCGACATCCAAACACACTCTATTTAGAAACATGACATGTGATTTACAACGTACCTCAGTTCATGGGAATGTAGCACCATTCACAATAAATGCTGGAAATGTCCAACCACCGACATCCGAAACACACTCTATTTAGAAACATGACATGTGATTTACAACGTACCTCAGTTCATGAGAATGCAGCACCATTCACAATAAATGCTGGAAATGTCCTCCACCGACATCCAAACACACTCTATTTAGAAACATGACATGTGATTTACAACGTACCTCAGTTCATGGGAATGTAGCACCATTCACAATAAATGCTGGAAATGTCCTCCACCGACATCCAAACTCACTCTATTTAGAAACATGACATGTGATTTACAACGTACCTCAGTTCATGGGAATGTAGCACCATTCACAATAAATGCTGGAAATGTCCAACCACCGACATCCAAACACACTCTATTTAGAAACATGACATGTGATTTACAACGTACCTCAGTTCATGGGAATGTAGCACCATTCACAATAAATGCTGGAAATGTCCTCCACCGACATCCAAACACACTCTATTTAGAAACATGACATGTGATTTACAACGTACCTCAGTTCATGGGAATGTAGCACCATTCACAATAAATGCTGGAAATGTCCTCCACCGACATCCAAACACACTCTATTTAGAAACATGACATGTGATTTACAACGTACCTCAGTTCATGAGAATGCAGCACCATTCACAATAAATGCTGGAAATGTCCTCCACCGACATCCAAACACACTCTATTTAGAAACATGACATGTGATTTACAACGTACCTCAGTTCATGGGAATGTAGCACCATTCACAATAAATGCTGGAAATGTCCTCCACCGACATCCAAACACACTCTATTTAGAAACATGACATGTGATTTACAACGTACCTCAGTTCATGGGAATGTAGCACCATTCACAATAAATGCTGGAAATGTCCTCCACCGACATCCAAACACACTCTATTTAGAAACATGACATGTGATTTACAACGTACCTCAGTTCATGGGAATGTAGCACCATTCACAATAAATGCTGTAAATGTCCTCCACCGACATCCAAACTCACTCTATTTAGAAACATGACATGTGATTTACAACGTACCTCAGTTCATGGGAATGTAGCACCATTCACAATAAATGCTGGAAATGCCAACCACCGACATCCGAACACACTCTATTTAGAAACATGACATGTGATTTACAACGTACCTCAGTTCATGGGAATGCAGCACCATTCACAATAAATGCTGGAAATGTCCTCCACCGACATCCAAACACACTCTATTTAGAAACATGACATGTGATTTACAACGTACCTCAGTTCATGGGAATGTAGCACCATTCACAATAAATGCTGGAAATGTCCTCCACCGACATCCAAACTCACTCTATTTAGAAACATGACATGTGATTTACAACGTACCTCAGTTCATGGGAATGCAGCACCATTCACAATAAATGCTGGAAATGTCCTCCACCGACATCCAAACACACTCTATTTAGAAACATGACATGTGATTTACAACGTACCTCAGTTCATGGGAATGTAGCACCATTCACAATAAATGCTGGAAATGCCAACCACCGACATCCGAACACACTCTATTTAGAAACATGACATGTGATTTACAACGTACCTCAGTTCATGAGAATGCAGCACCATTCACAATAAATGCTGGAAATGTCCTCCACCGACATCCAAACACACTCTATTTAGAAACATGACATGTGATTTACAACGTACCTCAGTTCATGGGAATGTAGCACCATTCACAATAAATGCTGGAAATGTCCTCCACCGACATCCAAACTCACTCTATTTAGAAACATGACATGTGATTTACAACGTACCTCAGTTCATGGGAATGTAGCACCATTCACAATAAATGCTGGAAATGTCCTCCACCGACATCCAAACTCACTCTATTTAGAAACATGGCATGTGATTTACAACGTACCTCAGTTCATGGGAATGTAGCACCATTCACAATAAATGCTGTAAATGTCCTCCACCGACATCCAAACACACTCTATTTAGAAACATGACATGTGATTTACAATGTACCTCAGTTCATGGGAATGTAGCAGCCATTCACAATAAATGCTGGAAATGCCAACCACCGACATCCAACACACTCTATTTAGAAACATGACATGTGATTTACAACGTACCTCAGTTCATGAGAATGTAGCACCATTCACAATAAATGCTGGAAATGTCCTCCACCGACATCCAAACACACTCTATTTAGAAACATGACATGTGATTTACAACGTACCTCAGTTCATGGGAATGTAGCACCATTCACAATAAATGCTGGAAATGTCCTCCACCGACATCCAAACTCACTCTATTTAGAAACATGACATGTGATTTACAACGTACCTCAGTTCATGAGAATGCAGCACCATTCACAATAAATGCTGGAAATGTCCTCCACCGACATCCAAACACACTCTATTTAGAAACATGACATGTGATTTACAACGTACCTCAGTTCATGGGAATGTAGCACCATTCACAATAAATGCTGGAAATGCCAACCACCGACATCCGAACACACTCTATTTAGAAACATGACATGTGATTTACAACGTACCTCAGTTCATGAGAATGTAGCACCATTCACAATAAATGCTGGAAATGTCCTCCACCGACATCCAAACACACTCTATTTAGAAACATGACATGTGATTTACAACGTACCTCAGTTCATGGGAATGTAGCACCATTCACAATAAATGCTGGAAATGTCCTCCACCGACATCCAAACTCACTCTATTTAGAAACATGGCATGTGATTTACAACGTACCTCAGTTCATGGGAATGTAGCACCATTCACAATAAATGCTGTGAAATGTCCTCCACCGACATCCAAACACACTCTACGTAGAAACATGCGGTTTACAATGTACCTTAGTTCATGGGAATGTAGTACCATTCACAATACATGCTGGAAATGTCCTCCACCACGTCCAAACACACTCCATCGCGACGGTTCATATTATCGAAAGTCTTCCGCAGCATGATCTCATCAACAATCCGGATTGTTGTACTGATGTTGCTTTCTAAGTCTTCTAACTTGCGAGACTTATTGCTGTAAGCATGGCACGTGAAATATTCCCGTAAGAAAAATTGGGAGGAGTCAGATCGGGTGAACGAGGTGGCCACAATACTTTGGAGATCACTGGGTCACAGAGGAAAGAGGAAATTTCACTCATGCTCACACGGGACATGTGGCATGTTGCTGCATCCTGTTGAAAGTACCCCGTTGTCAAATCGACGCCGATTAATTGGTCCACAAATCGTCTGAAAATGTTCACACATGACGCTGAGTTTACTACGCTCCTGAAGAAAATGGGTCAATTATTCTGATTCGGGACACAGCACACCAAACACTAACTTTTGAAGGGTGTAATGGGGCTTCAAGTAATTCATGTTGATCATCTGTAGTCCAGGAGCGGGGGTTTGGGAATTCACATACTCGTCCAAATGAAACCATGTTTCATCAGTGAACCATGTAAAATTCAAAATGTTCGGAATTGCGAGTAAAAATGCCAGGAACCAGTTACGATAAGACACATGCTTTTGGAAATCCGTTTCCTGCAACGCTTGCACAACTGTCAAACGGTTAGGACGAAGCGACGCTTTCTTAGCGGCACTTTAGCAGTTAGGAACAGTTTCTTGTGGCGAACGTCGTAATGACTTCTTCGGTGATGCTAGAATCCTGTGTTTCATTTCTTGAATTTTTCTTCCTCTAAAAGAGGGCGTTCGCCGCTGTATTGGTTCAAAACACTGCCCGTGGTTTCAAATTTCTTCGCTAACCTGGCGATGTAACGTTTGTCTGGTGTTTTTCTTCCCCCAAACTTCTCCAGGAATTCCCCATTATAGACTTTGTTATCCAATAACTTTTCACAATAAACTCCCGCTCTGCAACGGTATACACAGCCATCCTGAATGACGTTCAACGACGCAGTAAAACCCGCAGATTGTCTCCAGCATGAATTAGCGTGCCCGGCCAACTGGTGGGGTGACGTCACAATGTGTCATCGCATTATCAGGAAAATCACTCCCGCGCATTTCTCAAGGATCGAGGTCACTTGTAAACTATACGTGGTGTTTTTTATGTAGAGTGGGAAGGAAAAAATAGTTGTTTTCTTTGGGGGGGGACTACCTATTGAAACACCCTGTATAAATGTAATAACGATGGTGGTTCTACGAAGATTAAAACTGTAAACCAGGAAAAAAACATGCCAACATAAAAACGGGCATTCTATCAAATATTTTGATTTCAACCAAATATCTGTGAAAAATGAAACTCGAATAAAGATCTTAGTTACCGACACAGGACAACATTTAAAATAATGTTTCAGTAATAACTACAGGACATCAACATAAACTACAACGTTAACACTACCGCCCATTAAGATATACACAACAGGCGACATATCACTGAAAAAAATGAATCGAGCATTTCTAAATTATAACTGCATTTACTGAAAAATTTTGTTCAAGATATGTGAGGTTTAAGTAGAGCTGCCAAAAATTACATTTTTAGAGATAACCTACCTTGTTAAAGTTTTTTATTCATTGCGGTAACTTACAGTAAAACTTGAACAGTTTCTGTTAGGCTGTGGTTATTCATCAAGTCTTCACATTTCTTTCAAATTAGTGTCACGATTGATAATCTTCACTGAAGCGCAAAAGTTAGGTTACAAAGAGGAAAACGTTGATATTTCAAACAGAGAGTGGATCGTAATGGAATTTTGTACAATAGGTAGTGCATTATATCGTAGTTTTAGTGCTGGAAAATAAAAACTAAATAATTATTAATGTTCATGAAACAATTTGGTTCAAAGGCACAAATAAACGTCAACCGCGAAGATTAAGCTAATGAAAATCCAACCTTAGGGTTGTGATTAAACCTGACAGCAAAACAGGCCGTCACCTCACACTATCGAGAAGATTGCCAACGAGTTCTGATGGCACTAAATTATATTGTTCAGAAAAAGCTCTCAGAAAAGGTCATGGAGATTTCGCACCTCAAAGCATCTCACATATGCTAGTAGATTTCCATGCTAGTATGAATTCCTCCACGCTAGTCTCATAGGAATCGTAGCTCTCATGTTATGCATCAAACATTGTATTAAGATATATCTCGTACCTTTCTTTCCCTCCCCTTTCCATTTCCTTGATTTTTTCTTCATTCCTTAAAGAAATTCCTTTTTTCTTCATTTCTTCATCATACTTAAAAGAAACAGGAAATTTTCTTTCTCTTCATGTAAAAACACAATACCTTTAAAAAATATCAAGGTAACTGGCTTTTAATATGACTGGCACATCGTGAATTTTTTTCTCATACTGGACAAGCAAAAAGAGTTTAATCCGCATCTCAGGAATGACATTAAAAGTCAGAGGTCTAGATGGCTACTCATTAAAATAGAAAATAATATTAATAGCTTCATCAGAAGGAATTTTAAATGGCAGGAAATGGAACAAATTGGAACACTTATCCGATTTCTTAAAGGGGCACCTGCAATCTCTGCCCCCACAATGCTGACGCGCTACTGTAAGGAATATTTGCGTCCTGCATGTTCGGTTCTCGCTTTTTTTTTTTTTTTTTTTGATATTTACAGAACATAATCCCATGATAAACACGACGTTTGTTTCTTAATTCCTTGTGCATTGAAAATATTACGTAAAACAAAAATAGATAACGCAAAAACGTAATATATTAAAAATATTACGTAAAAACGAAAATATTGAAAATATTACGTAAAAACAAGATATATTAAAATACGTAACATTTATAAATCAATATTAAATATTTTTATCTCCCTTTTTGAAGAAATAAAACAACATGATCGATTTATAAGGTACATTCTTAAGAAAAAGGATTCAACATTTAACCGATTTATTTAAAAAAAAAAAAGATTCAAGATTAACCGATTTATTAACCGATTTTTGCAATTTTTTTATTGCATGTCCTTCATGCACAAAATATTACGTAAAACGAAATATTTAAAATAATACGTAAAAACGAAATATTTAAAATAATACGTAAAAACGAAAATATTGAAAATATTACGTAAAACGTAATATAATAACATATAGGTTACATAAAAACATAATATATTGAAAATATTACGTAAAAAAAGCATGTAACTTAACTTTTGCACTTCAGTTTATGCAGTCAGATGTTTAAAGTTGGTAGCATAAGGTGATATTGTCGTTCTCATGCTAACGTTGGCAGAAGTGGAAGATTTATGACTTCAACTTGACATGAAGTTTCGACTTTGTTCATTAGGGAGAAAAAAATGTACGGTAATAGGTTTATTGGCAGAAATGATCTTATTCTCGAAACAATTTAAACGGTAAGCAGAGTCCATTGAGTTCCAAAACGCGCATTCCCTGGTTTTGCCTTTGGCTTTAAACTTACCTCTCTCAATAGTCTTACTACGTTCAGATAACTTGAATGCTGACCAGGAAACACTGGTCATTAAATCAGAGGAAGGAATATTTATACCGGAAGAAAATGCCGATTTAGTGTCAGCAAACAGATGAAAATCTTTGGCTGAAATGAACTTTTAATTGGCCTTGGTTCAGCAAGAACTTTTGAGCAATCTCTACACAGTGTAAAAATATTAAGGATTTTCTTTTGTGTATGATTACTGTAGGTCTTAATCCGATGAGCTGAAGTTAGTAGACACAATCCGTAACATTTGCACTGAAACATATTTTTTCCCTTACTACCGTATACTCACCTTCAACTGGCATTCATGTTGCTCGAGAAGTCAATTTTTCTAATTCTCTCTTAGGAGAAATAGTTGCTCCATTTTTATGGCGCAGTTGCGATAAATCATCCAAAACCAACAGAATAAATAACCCTAATTTCTGTCACTTTTATGGCACTGTACTCACTGTAATTAATGATATTTAATTACTGATATTACTGATATATAGATAAAACTATTAGTGTAATTACTGATATTACTGAAATTACTGTCACTAATTTCTGTCAATTTTAAATCCTGTTGACTATTCTTTTAGTATTATCATAGTTTTATCTGTGATAATATCAGAATAAATAACCCTAATTTCTGACACTTCTAAGAAAACAAAAATAAATAACCCTAATTTCTGTCACTTTTAACAGAATAATAACGCTAATTTCTGTCACTTTTGTTTCTGTCACAAAACCAACAGAATAAATAACCCCACTTTTTGTCACTTTTATTTCTGTCACAAAACCAACAGAATAAATAACCCTAATTTCTGTCACTTTTGTAAGTGGTAAAATATGGCTTATAACAAACATATTTCGTTTTTTTAAGGGAATAATGATACTTTTAAATTTCTGTGATGAACAAGCAAGGGAGAGGAATTTGTGATACAAATTTCTGGTAATATGCACCGAAGAACGAAAATATTATGATCAGCGCGTCTTATGCAAATTGAAACAGCTTCAGGTAAACAACGACGCGTGTGAAGGTCATTAAAAGGTAAAAATAGCACCTGTACTGAGCTCAGTTAATCAGTGTCATTCTTGTTCTTCAGGTGGGGAAAGACAGCGGACTGTAGTGAGTTTGAAAAACGCCAAATTCTAATGGCCAGACGACTGGGGAAGGGCATTGCTGAGACTGCAAGGCTTGAGAAGTGCCCATGGTCAGGCGTGTTTTGTACCTTCAAAGTGGTCCGAGGAGGAAAAACCACAAACTATCGGCAAAGTATGGGCCGAATACGGTTCATCAATACTAGAAGTGAGCGAATTCTATGCCGTATGGTATGAGCCAATGGAAGGGATACAGTGGAGCTACTAGCCGGTAATTTTTTTTTTTTTTTTTTTTTTTTTTTTTGATTGGAGGTTTAACGACCACCGTGAGCAACTCAATGGGCTATAAGCAGTCGCCCGTCCCTAATTTAGGGTCACTGGTTCCAGGGAAGGGAGAGAGCCAGTGCCATAAGACAAACACAACATCCATGCCTGACCGGGATTCGAACCCGGACCCCTTACGGACGAATGATCAGAGGCCAACGCCTTAGACCACTGCGCCACCGGGGCGGCGCCGGTAATTGGAAGGCTGGTGACGGGAGTAATGTGTCACAACACGCAGTGCATTGTAACCAGGTGAAAAGGGAGCTGCGTAGCCACAGGCCACTCCGAGTGCCCATGCTAACCTTGGTGCACCGTCGAAAGCACCTACAATGGGCAGGCGAGCATCAAAACTGGACCTTTAATGATTAAAAGAAGGTCGTCTGCTCCGATGAATCTCGTTTCCTGTTGCACCATGTGCACAGCTGGATACTTGCGCGTAGTTCATTTGGGGAGGTTTTGGCACCAGGATGCACCATGGTACGAAAACAAATCGGTGGAGGAAGTGTAATGCTTTGGGCAAAACTTTGCTGGAATACCCTGGATCCAGTCCTTCATCCGCAGGAAACTATGACTTCCACCACTTACCTACACATTATTGCAGACCAGGTACATCCTAATGGTATTCCTCTTTAGTAGTATCTTCTTTCAAAAGGACAATGGGCCATATCACACTGCCTGGATTTTTCGAGAACGGTTCGTGGGACAAGAGGAAAACTTTCAGGTATTGTCCTGCTCTTCAAATTCTCCAGACATCAATCCAATCGGGCATCTGTAGTTTTGTTGGAACAGCAAATCCGATCCGCGGCGCGTCAACCACGTAACTGAAAAGAGTTAAGGGATCTTATGGTAACGTGTAAAAAAATGGCAACCAGATAACACAAGATACTTAAAAGTGGCAACCAGATAACACAAGATACTTAAAAGTGGCAACCAGATAACACAAGATACTTAAAAGTGGCAAACCAGATAACACAAGGTACTTAAAAGTGGCAACCAGATAACACAAGATACTTAAAAGTGGCAACAAGATAACACAAGATACTTAAAAGTGGCAACAAGATAACACAAGATACTTAAAAGGGGCAACCAGATAACACAAGATACTTAAAAGTGGCAACCAGATAACACAAGATACTTAAAAGTGGCAACAAGATAACACAAGATACTTAAAAGTGGCAACCAGATAACACAAGATACTTAAAAGTGGCAACCAGATAACACAAGGTACTTAAAAGTGGCAACCAGATAACACAAGATACTTAAAAGTGGCAACAAGATAACACAAGATACTTAAAAGTGGCAACAAGATAACACAAGATACTTAAAAGGGGCAACCAGATAACACAAGATACTTAAAAGTGGCAACCAGATAACACAAGATACTTAAAAGTGGCAACCAGATAACACAAGATACTTAAAAGTGGCAACCAGATAACACAAGATACTTAAAAGTGGCAACCAGATAACACAAGATACTTAAAAGTGGCAACCAGATAACACAAGGTACTTAAAAGTGGCAACCAGATAACACAAGATACTTAAAAGTGGCAACAAGATAACACAAGATACTTAAAAGTGGCAACAAGATAACACAAGATACTTAAAAGGGGCAACCAGATAACACAAGATACTTAAAAGTGGCAACCAGATAACACAAGATACTTAAAAGTGGCAACCAGATAAAACAAGATACCTTTACTGTAGCGTCTATCATATTAGGCAGGTGGTCTTAATGTTTTCGATGTTTGGTGCAGATCTAACAGGTTTGGCAATTATATACAGTACTAGATGAAAGCCCGTCAACAATGAGGGGAAAAATGAAATTTATGATACAGAAGTTTTTGAGTTAAAATCTATGAAATTGAGTTTTTGAGTTCCACGTCAATAGATGGCGACGTTGGCTCGCACTTTCTGAAAATTTCCAGAGCAGTCGGTTACGGAATTTGATACGACAGGTTGCCTGTTTGTTATGTGTTTTGTAAAACCTTTAGTTCCTATTTCGTCAACACTTCCTTGCACACAACATTTTTCGTATACACTGACTGTGAACCCTGTATGAACTTCCCCTCTTCTTTTCCGCGAACTATTTATTTTTATCTTGACGTCGTCAGATCGTTGTACTCTTGACTTTGCCACATACAGATAGGCGCAGTGGTCTAAGCGATGGCCTCAGATAATTCGTGCCAAAGGTGTCCGGATTCGAATCCCGGTGAGGCATGGATGTTGTGTTTGCTTATGGCACTGCCTCTCTCCCTTCCCTGGAGCCAGGGACCCTAAATTAGGGACGGGCGACTGCTTATAGCCCATTGAGTTGCTCACGGTGGTTGTTAAACCTTAAATAAAATAAAAAAAACATACAGATGGCTAAACACCGGTTCAGGCAGTGAACCGAAATTCCTGATATAAAGTTTTCGTATCTCTAAAGAGTTGACCATGTGAAAGTAACGCATTGCCGCCCCGGTGGCGCAGTGGTCTAAGCGATAGCCTCTGATCATTCGTCCGAATGGGGTCCGGGTTCGAATCCCGGTGCGGCATGGATGTTGTGTTTGTCTTACGGCACTGGCTCTCTCCGTTCCCTGGAACCAGTGACCCTGAATTAGGGACGGGCGACTGCTTATAGCCCATTGAGTTGCTCACGGTGGTCGTTAAACCTCCAATCAAAAAAAAAAAAAAAAAAAAAAGTAACGCATCTCTGACGTCATGTGAGAATGATTTGGATTAGGTGACGTCACACCAGCAGCTGTGTTCTTTGTTGCTATGACAACAGGACAAAGTGATATACGCGTGGACTGTGAGCGTATAGGTGATAACATCACCTACACCAAAAGCTAAGCGTGGTGTCACAAACATTTGTTTCTCGGTTGTTGCTATGACGACTTAAAAAGTGGCAAGGAGGAGGAGGAGGGCTCTAGCAAACTATAAATTAGGATATTAGTGTATATACATGAGGTAAAAAACAGTCATGATTAAATATCCATTCTTAGAGAAACCCTCCCCCAAAAAGAATAAAAAACAGTTTTAGTATCAACACAGACGCAAAATCAGCAGGCAAAATTTTCAGACCTGGTTTCGGTCATCAGGTAGTAATTACTAACGTTTCCAGCGTTTAAAGGAATGCCGACATCTAGAAATACTTCGACTAGCGTAAAATGAAGGATATGTGATCTGAAGAACGTAAGGAGAACAGAATATAATCGGTGAGGTAGTTCTAAATAAAAATAATAATCGGGGAGGTAGTTCTAAATAAAAATGCGCATTAGCAGCTAAAGAATTAACTAAAAACAACCCAGAAAGAACACACTTACGATTTTTTTTTCTGATTGGAGGTTTAACGACCACCGTGAGCAACTGAATGGGCTATAAGCAGTCGCCCGTCCCTAATTTAGGGTCACTGGTTCCAGGGAAGGGAGAGAGCCAGTGCCGTAAGACAAACACAACATCGATGCCCGACCGGGATTCGAACCCGGACCCCTTACGGACGAATGATCAGAGGCCAGCGCCTTACACCACTGCGCCACCGGGGCGGCACTAACGATTTTCAAAAGCAATATGAAATTTTATTTGCTGTCGTTATTTGGTATTTTTTATTAAATTCTCATTACCAATAATTTCCATAAATTTCCGTAAAAATTGCTTAATTTGAAGGATTATATATAAAAGAAAGAAATGTACGCGAAGTGACACGAGAACAATACAAAGGTTTTCTTTAAATAATTCTCTACCATCTTTTTTTTTTTTTTTTTTTTTGTGAGAGGGGGATGATGACCACTGTGAGCAAACTCGAAGGGGCAGCCCCGTTGGCGCAGTGGCCTAAGCTCTGGCCTTTGATCATTCGTTCGTGAAGGGTTAGGGTTCGAATCCCGGTGAGGCTTGGATGTCGTGTTTGTCGTACGGCTCTGGCTCACTCCCTCCCTGGAACCAGTGACCCTAAATTAGGGACGGGCGACTGCTTATAGCCCATTGAGTTGCTCACGGGGGTCGTTAAACCTTCAGTAAAGCCGCCCCGGTGGCGCAGTGGTCTAAGCGATGGCCTCTGATCATTCCCCCGAAAGGGGTCCGGGTTCGTATCCCGGTGAGGCATGGATGTTGTGTTTGTTTTACGGCACTGGCTCTCTCCCTTCGCTGGAACCAGTGACCCTAAATTAGGGACGGGCGACTGCTTATAGCCCATTGAGTTGCTCACGGTGGTCGTTAAACCTCCAGTCAAAAAAAAAAAAACCTTCAGTAAAAAAAAAACAACAACAAGAAAACTCTAAGGGATATAAGAAATCATCCGTCTCTCATCTGGGTCCCCAGACCCCTGGAGGGTGGGACCACCACACATGACTTACCAGGTACTCGGACCAAGGCCCGGTTCAGACGACTAACTGGAAGCATATGCCTCTGAACACTCGGCAACCGACACGGCTCTCTATCCATCCACACATTTCAAAACATTCAGTGCGAATAATACGTATCAGTTACTCTGAATACATGCGAACTAATAGGCAAGGTTTCCTAAGATTGTGAGATCGTTGTAGAGATTTGTGTTACTCAAAAAGAGCCGCCCCGGTGGCGCAGTGGTCTAAGCGATGGCCTCTGATCATTCGCCCGAAAGGGGTCCGGGTTCGAATCCCGGTGAGGCATGAATGTTGTGTTTGTCTTACGGCATTGGCTCTCTCCCTTCCCTGGAACCAGTGACCCTAAATTAGGGACGGGTGACTGCTTATAGCCCATTGAGTTGCTCATGGTGGTCGTTAAACCTCCAATTAAAGAAAAAACTCAAAAGAATCAGAGAATGAGCTCGGAAGATTCCTTTTTATTGGAGCCGATCGCTGGTGGCTTGTTGTTTAGCATAAATGCTCTCCGCACAGCCATAACGCATTTCTCACTCAGTCTTCACACACACACACACACACGCATGTCTGTTTAAATTTTCCCTGTTGTTTTCTTCCTAACAATGCAGTTGTGGCAGAATGAGAAGCCACCTCCTACAACTTGGATGGCTGCGTCTGGTTGACAAAGGAGTTTCCGTTCTGTTTACGTCAGAACGTTTTATGAATTTTGAGACATCCTGCTGTGTCATCCGACTGTTTATTCTCACCTCTGCAATGAGAACAGACGTTTAATGCATGGATATACTGTCATACAAAAGCACAATATTCCAACTTTTGTTTCACTTATGATCCTCTAAAAGAATTTCTGTGGATACCTTTTTTTACTATCTAACCACAAAAACTCCTTTAGAGCCTATGTCTAGGAAAAGGTGCTTTAGCTCCTCTAAGGCGCTCCAAGGTTCTCCTACACTGTTGAATACAAAAAGGTTTTAGCGTACCGCTGACAAGCTGCTTTATTTACTTTTTTATTTTGATTGGAGGTTTAACGACCACCGTGAGCAACTGAATGGGCAGTCGCCCGTCCCTAATTTAGGGTCACTGGTTCCAGGGAAGGGAGAGAGCCAGTGCCATCGCTTAGACCACTGCGATACCGGGGGCGGCTTAATTACATTAACAAGCAAAAAAGTAGAATTTTTTTTTTTTTTTTGATTGGAGGTTTTACGACCACCGAGAGCAACTCAATGGGATATAAGCAGTCGCCCGTCCCTAATTTAGGGTCACTGGTTCCCGAGAAGGGAGAGAGCCAGTGCCGTAAGACAAACACAGCATCCATGCCTCACCGGGATTCGAACCCGGACCACTTACGGACGAATGATCAGAGGCCATCGCTTAGACCACCGCGCCACCGGGGCGGCTCAAGTAGAATTGAAAGATCCGCAATATCTTTATTAAAAAACCCAGAGTGCCTATATTAACATCCAGTTTTTAGCACGTCTTTTGTAAAAAAATATTGTGCTTATGTTATCGGTTTGTCCGTCAGTCCGTCCGTCCGTCTGTAGACACCATATCTCTGCAACTATTAGTCCGATTTAAAAAATCCTTTTTGCATTGGTAAGCTTGAAATATGCGAATGATGATCCTTTATTTCGTTTTTTTCTAGGATGTACAATTACGCCGCTAGACGGCGTAAATGCAGATGATGTCGAATTTAGAAATACATTTTATTCCACATGTTTGCGTCTAAACATTCGATTGAGAAAATTCTTTTATCTTTCGATTCCGTTTATGTCGAAGAGTATTTTAGGTATAGTTAATTTTTCAAATTACGCATATATTTTCCGCTAGGGGAAAAAGTAAATTACGTTTTCCCCGATATCTCTCCTTCTTCTTTTTTTTTTTTTTTTGATTGGAGGTTTAACGACTACCGTTAGCAACTCAAAGGGGCTATAAGCAGTCGCCCGTCCCTAATTTAGAGCCACTGGTTCCAGGGAAGGGAGAGAGCCAGTGCCGTAAGACAAAGACAACATCCATGCATCACCGGGATTCGAACCCGGACCCCTTACGGACGAATGATCAGAGGCCATCGCTTAGACCACTGCGCTTATCTCTGAAGGCTATCTCTTCTTCTAAAAGCCCGATTTCAAAAATGCTTTCTTTAACGGATACAGTTCCTGATGGGAAATCTTTTGCATGTACATTCTAATTTTTGGTAAAGAATAATTTGGCCACCAGGGGACGTAAGCCTAAATTTCCGCTTCTGATGTATTTGCAGCAAAATATGAGATTCTAAAATCTCGATTGAAATTATTATTTTGTGCACCGATGCCACTCACGTCGATAAACCTTTTCGGAAAATTTCTTCTTAAAATATTGCATGGTTTCTCCACCAGGGGGCGTAGATGTATATCTTATTTTTGTCAACATCTCTGCTTCATCGTATACAGCTCCTGATGGGAAAACGTTTGCACATAATTTCTAATTTTTGTAAAAAATGGTTTGGCCACCAGGGGACGTAATTCTTAATTTCCGCTTCTGATGTATTTGCAGCAACATATGAGATTCTAAAATCTCGATTGAAAAAAAAAGTCGTTTGTTGACCGATACTACTCATGTCGACAAACCTTTAAGGAACATTTTCTTCTCAAAATAATGCATGGTTTCTATGCCAGGAGTCGTAGATATATATCTTATTTTTGTCAATATCTCTACTTCAAGGAGTCCGATTTGAAAATTTTCTTCTTTTTTGGATAGTGTTTCCGATGCGAAATGTTTTCCACATAAATCCAAAATTTTGAAGTAAATCATAGGCTTCCCGATAGGGGCTCAAAGATAAATTGCGCTTTCTCCGTTATTTCTGCTTCTAAAACTCCGATTTGAAAAATTCTTCCTGTATCGCATACAACACCCGATGGAAAATATTTTTCATATAATTTCTAATGTTTGGTAAAGAATGGTTTGGCCACCAGGGGGCATGAGTGTTAATTTCTGCTTCTGATGTATTTGTAGCAAAATCTGGGCTCCTGAAAACTCGACTAAATTTTTTTTTCTTGGACCGATACCGCTCGTATCGGAAAACCTTTTGAGAATACTTTCTTCCTAAAATAATGCATGGTTTTCCCGACATAAAGTCACATCTTATTTTTGTCGATATCTCTGTTTCTAAGAGTGCGATTTCAAAAATTCTTTCTGTGTTGGAGAGCGTTTCCGGTGCGAAATGTTTCTCTTAAAAATTCATATTTTTCTTAACGCACAAGTCTGCAACCAGAGGGCGTAAGCTCACGATTACGTTTACAGCAATATCAGTGCGATTAAATACCCGATTGAAAAACTTCTTTCTTCCGTCAGATACTATTTGTTTTCAATACCGGTTCCATTGACTTTGAATAGCTTTGATAAATTTAATTTGCGTCAGAACGGATTCAAAAGACGTGCTTATTACACCCAAAAATTCGGTGTCATTTTTCTCGCATATTTTCACATCGTCATGTTTGTGTTGTAATGCGGCTTTTTTTTTTTTTTATTTCATTGTGTTTTCCACTTTAGGTTTTGCAAGTCCTGGGATGGTGTGCTGCCATAGCGTGCAATATAGCCGTGCTGTATGGCGCTTTCGAATGGAATCGGGGAAATCTTCCCAGCAAGTTCGTTGATGTGTCTTACGCCATGCTGCACAGAACAGGATGGGCCCTAGGAATTGGTTGGCTACTATTCATGTGCATAACAGGCCGAGGAGGTGAGTCAGTGTTCAGCATGAATACTAAGCTGTGGATAACGACCAAGTCTGCCCAAACAATAAATCTGATGAACAAATTACCGAATTCTCAATCATTTGTGATGTGTTTAGGATTAGACACTATGATCTAAAATCGAAACAAAGGTCTGGCACGAAGTAAAACAAGAAAGCCAGCGTCAAATTATCGAATGCAACGAGTATTTCTTTTGAATGAAAAGAATCTGTGATAACGTTAACTTCATTATCGAATATTTATTTGCATGTGAAATATTATAACCAAGGTTTTATTAAACATATTATAAAATGTCCCTTATGCAGAGTGCAGTTGGATGAAAAAACTTTCCAAAACGGTCTTTTAGGGACTCAGAAAAAGTTGCAAATACACTGGTGGAAAAAAAATCCCAACACCAAGAAGGGGTTGTATTAGATAAACGACAGTTGGTAGGCGGTGAGAGTACATCTGTAAGATGACGTCTATGAAAATTTCGCGCTCGGCGCATACGTGTGGCGCTAGTAGCGCTCCTCGGAACATGCAAAGCTGGTTTGCTGTAAATACGCGCTGTAACGTTCGTGAGCGTTAGTTACCGTTGAGATTCGACGTAGTGTGTTAAAGTTAGTCAAGAATGCCTTTAAGAAGACGAAGAAGCCATTATCAACAGCTCACGGAGTTTGAACGAGGTCGTGTAATAGGGCTACGAGAAGGTGGATTTTCTTTCCGCAATATTGCAGAACGACTTGGAGGAATGTAGCCGCTGTGCATGATTGTTGGCGTGGTGGTCAAGGGAAGCTACTGCCTCAAGAAGACCGGGTTCTGGCAGGCCACGTGGCACTACTGAGAAGGAAGACCGCCGTGTACGGCGTATGGCCGTGGCGCATCGTACCGCGTCTGTGGCAGCAATTCGAGCTGCAGTTGCCACCACAGTGACACAACGAATCAGTTACTTGAAGGACAGCTCCGAGCCAGACGCCCTGTAGCGTGCATTCCACTTACTCCAAACCACTGCCGTTTGCGACGTCAGTGGTGTCAAGCTAGAGCTCATTGGAGGACGGAGTAGAGATCTGTTGTGTTTTCTGATGAAAACCGGTTCTGCCTGGGTACCAGTGATGGCCGTGTGTTGGTTAGAAGGAGGCCAGGTGAGCGCCTGCAACCAACCTGTCTGCCGAGACACACTGGACCTACACCTGGAGTTATGGTCTAGGGAGCAATTTCCTATGACAGCAGGAGCACTCTCGTGGTTATCCCACGCACCCTGACGGCACAGTTGTACGTCGGTCTGGTGATTCAACCTGTTGTGCTGCCATTCATGAACAGCATTCCAGTGGGTGTTTTCCAACAGGATAACGCTCGCCCACATACCGCTGTTGTAACCCAACATGCTCTACAGAGTGTCGACATGTTGCCGTGGCCTGCTAGATCACCAGATCTTTCACCAATCGAGCACGTAAGGAACATCATTGGACGACAACTCCAACGTCACCCCCAACCAGCATTAACCATTACTGTATTGACCGACCAAGTGCAACTGGCATGGAATTCCATCCCACAAACTGACATCCAGCACCTGTACGACACAATGCATGAACGTTTACGTGGTTGCATTCAACATTCCGGCGGTTACACCGGTTATTAATGTACCAGCATTTCACATTTAAAATGGCTCTTCTCGCGCTTACAATAAGCTGTGATATTGAAACCTTAATCGATTAAATATGTTACCTATACAAATGTATTGCCGCTATTTCATTCCTCTACAACTATTTTTTCGTGGTGTTGGAATTTATTTTCCGTCAGTGTAGAAATGTCGATATTTACACCCACTAGGAAACAATTACGGCACTAGAAATTTCGCACAGAATTCAATCCACTAACATACATATCCTGTTTTATTGTAATTGACGATAATTTTGTTGAATTGTTTTTAGAGTTGCCAAATTCATGAATTTCTATGAAACAATGTAAATCTGTGTTACTGGAGGTCCTTTCAACAGGGTATTTCATTCAGATCTTTTTCGTTCGAAATTAATACATTGTTCGGTTTCCGTAAATGAAGAGTCGATAGACAATTCCGTGGGAAAGGCAGGTGTTACCGCACAGTGAAATATTATCCCAGAAACACTGAGAAACGTTCCTACTTCAGATTTTAAAAACGGAATTCAGATAACAAGTCCAGGAGGTTGTGAAAACAGAGTCTTGTCCACGCCGAGCATCTAATCAGAGTCCCCCTCACTCCGGAGTAAGTCGCTCTCCCAACTAAGCTACCCGGACATGTGCTCTTATTGCTATCTGTTTTTATTTCATGTGCGTCCTGCGGCGCAGGCACGCCCCGCCCCCGAAAGAGGGGCGGGGTCATTGTCCACGGATCAGCCGGGACCATGTGTCGCTGCAATGAGAGCATCTCTTTAGAATTGCAACGAGTTTGGAAGCAGTTTGTCAAATAATACTGCGTTTTCTCCCACGATACCGCGTGCCCAGCTAACATGACGCCTCGTTTCTGCGAATGAATAATTACATTTGCACCTATTCATTTATTGTCTAGTCAAGTCACCGCGTTCAAACTGTTGAAGTGTTCTATTATCCAGTTTGATTTGATGGGAGCAGCTCAATGAGCTATAAGTTGTTGCCCGTCCCTAATTTAGCGCCACTGGTTTCAGGGAAGGGAGAGAGCCAGGGCCGTAAGACAAATATCCATGCCTCACGGGATTCGAACCCAGCCCCCTTTCGCACGAATGATCAGAAGCCATCGCTTAGACCACTGCGCCACCGGGGCGGCATTATCCAGTTTACAGTTTGGTCTCTACCTTCCTTGAAAAAGCCATCTGGTTGATGTGCGAAAGCTTGGAAACTTTGATTTCTATTCCACACCAAGAGATTCGAATTACTAGTATAGGTATCCTATTGCGGTTGCTGTTTATTAATTATACAGCTTCTTCTAGAAGAACTTGAGAAGCTGGGCTCTTCATCTCCTTCGGCCGTCCCTTACGCTGCTTGTCCTACACTTTACAATTAACAAATACATCAACACTTGTGCATCTGCAGCCACTTTTCGTTTAGATATCCCAGAACTGAAGCAGTGATAATTCCCCCCCCCCCATCCCCATGACCGGGTCGGAGGACAACCCCGTTGAGAACTGTTCTCTCGGCTTGAAGCTTTGGATCAGACGAAGAACTGGAGCGGATGGAGTGTAAGTGTGTAAACATTAGGTGGGTGTTACACACCCTCCCGCCTTTTTTCAGGTTGGCGTGAGACGGTGAGTACTGATTGCTGCTCCGGCTTCCGGATGTGGTTTTCGTGAGTTTCATTCCTCCCCGGTGGTGTCGGCGGCTGACTGGTTGCAGTTTGCTGGGTGTAGAGTACCTGTGGCGGTTTCCTCTCCGCTTCCCTTCCCCCGGACTGGCGCGACAGTTTGCTTCGGAGATCAGATCTCTCGTTCTGTTTGTAAATCCTTCTGTTTCTCTCTCCCATTGAGTTAGCATACTCAAATTTCCTTGCTTCCAATCCTAGGGCTGTTTTAGACCTGGGGTCAGACATTCCCTTCCTAAACCTTCTTCAACCAAGTGCAAGTGCAAACGCAGCCACTTTTCCGAGATTAAACATCAACAACAGATTGTGACGAGTATACACCTTGTGGATTGTCATACACTTGCTCAATCAACAGCAGGTGTGGACTGTCCGTCTACACGTGTTTTTCGACGCGGTGTTGCCACCTTGCCTCGACAGCACGAAATTCTGAATAAAATTCAACCGTTTCACTTTTTAAAAACTCTGCGTAGATTGATTGATTGATTGATTGGAGGTTTAACGACCACCGTGAGCAACTCAATGGGCTATAAGCAGTCACCCGTCCCTAATTTAGGGTCACTGGTTCCAGGGAAGGGAGAGAGCCAGTGCCGTAAGACAAACACAACATCCATGCCTCACCGGGATTGGAACCCGGACCCCGTTCGGACAAATGATCAGAGGCCATCGCTTAGACCACTGCGCCACCGGGGCGGCAAACTCTGCATAGAGCAATGCACAGACCAAATACTATAAACATTACATGTATGCAAATTAAAGATATTTATCTCATTGTTGGAAAGGGTGCATTTACTAATATAGCATTTTTCTTGGGCGTCAGATGACCTTCCATACCATTTCTCCCCAACTGAAGAAATCACATTTAGGGGACTAATTGCGTTTAATGCCGCATGGTGTAGCGGTTATGGAACCACAAAAAAGGCATAGCACTACTTTATTCCTTTGGCACAGATATAATCAGGAAAGAAGCCGTGTTTGAAATTGCCTAACAGCAAGTGCGGTGAAGTTACACACTGGAAAATTATTAAATATATTAAAAATTCATCCCTCTTTTGTATGTTATGAAATATTCATAACAATACAGAAGAGTAGCAATTTTTTTCCTTTTCTTAAATTTTTTTATTTTTTTCAAAATCTCTCTATTCTAAAAAAAAAAAAAATAGAAAAGAAAATAATAATAATAACTGCCGCTGCCGCCGCCGCCGTTTTAGAAATTTCGCGACACTCGCGCTTTCCAACTCGCAGCGCAAAAAGTATTGAACACAAAAATATGAAATTTACGGCGTTTGTACATAGAGAATTGTTTGCAAACACACTGAAATAAATCGTTTTTTCGATTCTGGCGATACTTCAAGAGCTATTGTATTTCAAAGTTAAGGTAAGCAAAAAAGTACTATCAGTTCGCGTTCCGGACACACTAACAGCAACAGAACCACGAAACTTTGTAGGCATGGCCGAAATTTTGCATCTCGTCGCTCTTTTTTTGAATTTCGATTTAGTTTACGAGAAATAATATTTTTTAATTTCGCAAAATTCTCTATTTCGCGATGGGATCCATCTTAAGAAGCGGATATACGCCAAACTATGAATCATACCGCATTGCAATTTTTACAGCATAAACGCACAACTGTCATCCCTCTTTGTTTTTTTAAAATTAAGTCCGAATGCCTACAAGAGTACGAAAAAAAAAAAAAAGATTAAAATGGAGGCTTTTGAGCATTGCTTGAATTTTTTGCGTATTGTTTGACCACTTCTAAATGACCAAGATATTTGAAAATTGTCATGCTGATACTTCTTAAGGTCCGAATACCTAGAAGAGTCCGAAAACAAAAAACAAATCAAAGTGGCGGCTTTGAAACATTCTCTGCTTGAATTTTTCGCGAATTGTTCGCCCACTTTTCAATAACCTTGAGATCAGAAAATTGGCATGCTGATAGTCCTTAAGGTCCAGATACCTAAAAAATTGTAAAAACCAAACAGTTCAAAAGAAAGGCTTAGCTTTACTATTCAAAATGCTGATAGGTTTAAAAATAATAATTATGCCAGAAACGTTGAAATGCTGTAAAAATTCAATTAAAATTTTGATTAAAAATTAAGGGGCGCTAAAGCCTGCTCCGTTTTACGCTAAACCGTATGCATTGACGTCACGATCATGTTCTAAATCGTGAAATAGTTATGTATCTTAAATTACTTTTCTTTCCCTTAATTACTTTTCGTTTCTTTAATTTTATGTTCAAAATATTACAGATTCACCGTTCAGAGAACGGGCATTACTGCTAGTGAAGTATAAATTAGTGAATCGTATTATTTTAAATCAATAATCTAGAAATAAGTACTCTTGAATCTTTGCTGAAATTGCTCGTTACTGATTGTTTTCCAGGTCTGATTAACAAATTCCTTTCTTGGAAGTTCTTCACGCCTTTGAGTCGATTATCTTACTCGGCATACATTCTTCACTTTCCTGTGTTATGGGTCCGAAATGGCTTACGCAGGGAGAGGCTGCTGTTTCACCACTATGAAATTGTAAGTAAAAATCACGATTTTAATTTAATATGCATTTTCGTGTTTTATTTCACGTGACTTCTCTAATCACAAAACAATATTTTGTACACCTAACACTAAAGGATTACATTCGAAAGGCGATTCGGCACAATCTAAAGATATAAACTTCACGTCTTCCGGTTTAACTCTAAGTACATTAAAAGTACTTCCATTAAAACTTTCAGCGGAACTCTCGTATCTAATAATAATGCATCTGCTTCACAAAAATGTAAGAGACACTGTGTATTGGAAGCTTACATTCATGGCACTACGAAATTATACCTTCTTAAACTCAAATTAAAGAAGATATAATTTCTAAGCGCAAGGTTTTAGTTTCCTTATTTTATACTTGGGCAAAAGCTGCCGATATATTGGAGTTTGATAAAGGACAAATTGGGATGGCACGGAGTTTCGGAACTACGATCTCGGAAACAGCGCGGCTTGTGGGTTCTTCACGTGCTGCTGTAGTGAGTACGTATCAAAAGTGGTGCACAAATGACAAAACGAAGAACCGTCGTCCAGCCGTGAGTCGTCCGCAGAACTTTGATGCCAGAGGGGAGGTGAGACTGTCGTGCATTGTTCACAGCGACCGCAGGGCCACAGTGCGACAAATCACCCGCTGCTACAACAGTGGTGATCAGGCCAATGTGTCATAGCGCACAGTTCATCGCAACCTTCTGCGCCTGTGCCTGCGTAGCCGAAGACCTAGCCTGGTCTCCATGCTCACTGCACGTCAGCGCCAACAATGCATAAAATGGGCCCAAGATCATCGGGATTGGACCGTGGATGATTGGAAGAAAGTGGCCTGGTCTGACGAATCAAGATTTCTGGTGCATCACGTAGACCGTCGAGCGCTGATACTCCGATTACGAACGGAGGCTATGGCACCTGGATGCACTGTTGGGCGGAAACAGGCCGGCGGCGGCGGTGTAGTGCTGTGGGCGATGTTTTCTTGGGACACTTCAGAAACAATTATCACAATAGCACAATCCCTGACAGTTGTGAGGTATCTGAACATAGTTGCGGACCAAGTTCACCCATTCATGGCAACTGTGTTCCCTTCTGGTGATGGCCATTACCGAAAGGATAATGCGCCATGCCACAGTGCCAGAATCGCCAAGGAGTGGTTCGAGGAAAATGATGGTGAGTTTCTGTTAATGCCCTGGCGTCCAGAATCACCTGACATGAATCCAATCGAACATTTGCGGTTCGACTTGGAAAAGGGGGTCGCGCAAAGTCACCACCCCAGAAATATACGGGAACTGGAGGACCTTCTGTTGACATTATGGTATCACATACCCCAGGATACCTATCGCTACCTCACTGAATCGATACCGCGCCGAATGGCCGCTGTTGTGCGGGCTAAAAGGGTTTCTATAGCTTATTAGGTAGGTGGTCGTAATGTAATGGCTCATCAATGTAAGTTACTGAATACGTAAACCTTTCATCTTCTTAGTGATTCTACTTATTTCTATTTTCTATGGATATCTAGAACAATATAATTTCATTTGTCTGAACGTTTGGATGTTTGTCCCATTTTGTTGACGCAGTGGAAACTGCCAATCGACACAGCGCACGCGTGCACCAACCACTTTGCTTTTTTGTCATAGAAACAAAAACTGATTTTTTAAGCTGCTGGTGTGACATCATCTAATCCAAATCATTCTGATAGGACATCAGAGATACTTAAATTTGCACGATTAAAATCGTTTCAGCAACTCTTTAGAAACTGGAAAATGTTATGTCAGGAATTTTGGTCTGCTTTGTCGTTCATTCGGTATCCTATCGTATGAAATTTAATTTTAAGGTTCCACTTGCGAACCTAAAATGTTTATTTTAGATTGTCAAGCTAGTTTCTTTTCTCATTTTAAATCTGAAACTAGTTCCAGGTTATGTTTCTGCTCTTTATGAAGAGAAATATTTGTATTCTGTAAATAAAAATGGTGCAAAAGTCATGGAATTAGTGTTTTTAAATATAGAATAAGCAATATTATTAATAATCGTGGGAGATATCGTCAAGCATTTCTTTTAATAGGAAAAAAGACACCGAACGAATATCCAAAGAAGGTACGTACTTTTAAGACTATTTCAAAAGTAAGGTCTCTGGTCTTAAAAGAAAATCCACGAACACAAAGAGCAATCGCTAAGACGTTAAAAATCTCTGAATCAACTGTAAACAAGGTAATGAACACAGATTGAATCTGAACAAAAATACATAATGTTCACCGCCTTTTGCATTTGGCTGAGCACAGAATATGGTGTACACTTCGTTATAAAAATCACTTAGCCGGAGACTGATGGCAATTTATTGTGACTATTGATGAAGCATGGATCTCTCCAAATGACTGTTACAAAAAAAGTTCGATTTATTACTGCAAAAGAGCGGAAAATAGCTATAAACGTGGTTCCAAGAATCTGAAAAATGTTTCCGTAAAGGATTTATGATTAATGTTGGTTTCTCGGAAAATTAAAGTTAGAAAATTGTTAAAATCAATTCGACATATACCAAAATAAAGTTTTAACTCATATATTTAAAGAGGAAATACCATTACTTTATCCACCAGTACCTTCAAAGAGCAGAGCTCCATCAAGATAAGTCTACCAGTCATACATCCAAATCTACCACTCTGCTTCTTGGAAGAATGAAAAAGAGTTGGTATCAAGTCTATAATTTTTGCTCATATTCCTTTAAAGCCCCCTGATGTGCTACTAATGGACTATTGTGCCTTCGAATTGCCAAAAAGAAAACTTTGTAAACCAGACCTAAAACAATGATTAGATTATGGAAAGTAGTGGAAGAGGAGTGAAATAAAATACCACGACCAATTTTAAGAAATGCTTGGAAATCTAGATGTAGATTCATAGTCCTCAGAAGGACTATCAGATAGAATATTTAAGAAAGAAATAATTATATTTTAAGCATTAATTGTATTGCTGGAAAACCGTTCTAAAATGTGTAAACATCTTCTGCATAACAACAGAAAATAGAAGTTCAGAGTTTTTATATCAATATACATATTTCAAGAGGGAACTCGTTTACCTTGTCGTTGAAATCTCTGTAACTGTCTTTCTATTGAAGCTGCGGTAGTAAGACTATGATTCTTCAAAACTTCTCCCTTCTCCCCAAAAATACATCCTTCCCAGTTGTTTCACTGACCTAGCAACAGTCATCTCCACCGCTCTGACTTCCGAAGACCCCCAGTGAAATCGCTAATGCAGCCAGCTTTCTGCCTCGTAATTCCTGCAGGTTATTCACCAACAACTTCTCAACACGCATCTTTTGGAAGATAGCGATCTGAGCAGAAGTAGAAAACAACATTTGCAACCCGCAGTCGTTAGTGTTAGAAATGTGCTGCACATCACGCAACAGCCAAGGAGAGAGTCATATTCAATTGCGTCCACTGAGAGGTATTTCTCAAAACCACATTTCCTCCATAGATTTAGAATGCTCATCAACATAATGTGCGGATTTTATGCTAGACTGGGGACATTCCGTACATTTATTCTGACTTTGCAATCTGCCATAAAGCTGCAACCGATTTCTTCCAGATGACTCTACTACACCATGGAAAGTGCCACCCGTTCAGACCACTTAAGCTTAATCAGGCTTACTTAATCCAGACGTTAATTAAATTCACTAATTCTGCCCTTATTTAGTTATTTTGGCAAGATATGAAATTTCACTGCAGCCACTTTTGACACTAAAATTTCCTAAGTTTATAGTGGTAGAAATTCTAGTTAAATAAGTGTGATTACTCGGGGCTTAATACAGTCAAGTTGAATTTTACCATTTCAAATAGATGACAACATTAAAACACGTATCAAGTATGTTTTTTCTTTTATCGCGAGTTGTACTGAAAAAATTGCACTAACAGTCGGTGCTATCATAGGCTGTGTCAGAACATGAAGCCCGATTGTCAACTGTTTCCCGAAAAAATGCATGGGCAGTTTTAACATTGCAAGAACATTACATCACCAGTTTTTGGCACGCCTCTCACACAGATTTCTGGCATATTTACACAAAAGTAGAGCTTCTATCAGTCAGTTTTACATACACCACTGTTTCTGAAAACTGCAACACCATGGAGAACTGCTGGTATGAGCTTGAAACTTACAGGATATGTAAAACAGGTGAGCACAGAAATCCGGAAAATGGACCGCAAAATCGCACAATTGCACCGAATGACAGACACCTCTACAGCATGGCGGCCTATTGTACAGAGACATCCACAATATTAGCGCCGGAGTGGAGCACTCTCACAGGTGACGCTTTGTCCTCCAGCACGGTTCGACGTCATCTTCTTAACAGAAGACTGATCGCCAGCATCCCATTGCTGTGCATTTCATTGACCCGTTACCACAGACGCTTCAGGATGCAATGGGGTCTAGAACACAGACGTTGGCGCGTTGATTGGCAACAGGTCATGCTTTCTGACGAGATACGATTCAACTTGATGCACCATGATGATCGCATGCGTGTTGGAAGACATCGCGGTGAAGGACACCTTGCAGGGTCATACCAACCCAACGCCAGTGTCATGGTTTAGGGGCGCCATTGGGCTTAATTCGCAATCTTGCTTGACAGGAATTGAGGGAACTCTCAACAGCCAGCGATACATCAGGGATGTTTTAGAGGAAGAGATGACACCCATCCTTCACAGTTGTCCCAGCGCTGCATTCCAGTTCGACAATGCTCAGTTATACATGCGGCCCGGGATATCCAAGACCTTTTATGCACGGCAGTTGCCGCTTCTTCCTTCGCCTGCACGTTTGCCGGATATGTCCCCGATCGAACATGTTGGGACATGGAAGCTAAGCGACTGGCCTGTCAAACATCTCCGCCAGTCACCACAAATGAACTCTGGTCTCGCACAGAAGCAATCCGGCACGCTATTCCCCAGGACACTATCAAACACTCTCTATCATTCAATGCCAGGCTGTGTAGAGGTTGTTATTTTTGCTTGAGGTGGCTTCACACGATACTGAGTTTTGAGGCGAAAAAATATTGTGTTGCTCTACAAATGTAATCAGTATCTCCTGTAACATGAGGAATCTGTGATATAAATTTCATTTGAATAGCGCGATTCTTTCTCGGTGTTGCAATTTTCACAAACAGTTGTGTCAACTCAGCGTCTCGTCTCAGTCAGGGCTATGTGTGAACGGCACATGTTTCTTGGTATCACACATTGTATGAAACAACCCTTTGTACCTAATAAAATAAATTCTCTGGGTGAGGCAACGATCTCGTTTTGAGCTTCTACATTGTCAGTGGTGGCGGAACCGCCTGGGCCAACAGGGCCTGGGCCCGGTCAATAATTTCAGCCAAGATTTTTATTTTTATTTTTTTTATTTGAAAAATGTGCGATTGTTGTGATGTATTTTAGAAAGTTCCTCTAGGTAAGTGGTCAGGTGGTCTTAATCCCCAACAAAGCTCCTTAGGCATTGCTTTTCTTATGTTTGTTCCGGGAAGCTGGAAGGGAAGGGCTGCACCACGAACCGAAATTTCGAGCCCGGTCAACGAACTTCACTTTCCTCCGCCCTTGTATATAGTAAGGTGTGTTTGGCTTTAAGAAATCTGTCTGTCTGTCTGTTCTATTATCCATATATTGATATCATTTATTATTGGAAGTTGATATAATTTTATTAAAATAAATACAGTTTACAAACTTATAACGCAATTTCTTTTCGTGCTGAAATTTTGTCGGTCTTCTTACGTTATTTATAAAACATTAAATAAGCATACGATGAAATAGTTTCTAAATGAATATTAACGACCAGACAAATCATTAGAACAGAAGTCAACTTACGGAAATTGGCTTTTTTCCAGTTTTATATCAATAGATCAAATATCACACTTCAAGGAATAACGTAATTCACATATTACATATCCACCTATCCACCACACACGAGCAACTGTTGCATCTTAGTTTTTATCTATCGTTCTTGTCTCATACAGTCATACGTCACGTTTACTCTGACCTCAAAAGTGTTGCCAATAGTATTCTCGTGAGAGAGAAGATGTCACGTTAAGTTGTGAAGTATAACTGAGAACAAACTCAAAATTTACATAGGGAAAGAAACTAAAAATGAAAGTTAATTTAGAATATACGTCACAAACTCAATAAAGAAACACTTACAAAAAGGGAAATGAAGAAGTAGAATATATTATTTTAAATTGTTACTTTTGATCTGTTTTGTATTCCATTGTGTCTTCATATTTTTTTGTATCGTTTCAGTTCTACGACTTTTTAGCAACCCTCTGCCTTACTATGTGTTTAGCTGTTACATTTCACGCGTTGTTCGAGGCACCTTTTCTGAACTTGGAAGAAGTGTGGTTTCCGAAAAAGAGCAGGATGAAGAGGCCCGAACAGAAGGAAAACGGTTCAGCGGTAAAAATTAACATTAACAAGAACGAAAATGGACGCAGAAACGGTTACAAGGGGTCAGAAAATGGACACACGAATACGTACAGAATGGGCATTGAAAATGGAAGCGGTCAACTGGCGTCTGACAAAGTGTATTCTGTACATCTTTAAAAAGTCATTACATGGTGATCGAGGTTTGAGCATAAATAAAAAAATCTTCGCGTGAATATTTTTGGTTTGATGCATTGTATTGTTCTGAACGTTTCAGATCGTGAAGCTTAAAATGAACATACGTTTCCCCCTTCTTCATTCAGTTTTCGCGCTGTTTTCAATACATACTTCATGCTAGAGAGACGCAGAAACGTATTAGTTTTGTTTTTCTAGAACAGACGAAAACTGTAAAAAATAAAGGTTTGTAAATGTTTGCTTAAAACTATGTAAGAGAGCACCTGCATTTGAAGATGCGAATTATCACACATTTCATTATGCTCATTTATAGAATTGACTCCGCTATTTGCATCTGCCAGACACGACACTAGATGTCGCCACATCCCCTTGCGTCACGTCTGGTACTTCTTCGAAAGCAAAAGCGAGATTTCGTTTATTACGAACGCCAATATGACAAATTCTCTGTTAGGATACGAAGAGAAGGAATTCTTACTCTCAGTTGCGAAGCAAACTTCACTGGTGCCCGGGAGCAAGACATACAATTTGCGCATCTGGGGCACAACAACACAGACGATTAAGAAAGTGGTTTCGGGAAATGATTTGAATATCGGGAAGAGCTTACCCGGGAAAGGTATGTTCAATTTCAATACTGAACATATTCTGAGAATTAATGGTGCGTGATCATTCGTCTGAGATGAGCTTGAGTCCGAGTTTCGGATGTATTTGCCTCATGACGCGGGCTTTCCCTACCATTTCTTGAAACCAGTGGAACTAAATTAGGAACGGGGAGACTGCCTGCAGCCCTAAGAGTTACTTATGGGGGTTGTTAAATTCTGAAACAAACAAAGGAAAACAAGATGGGTGGATTTTCTATACGTCAGAAGTGAATGTTTCTAACTATAAAATTGCTTTCTGTGACGCATCTGTAACATTTCGAGAGACACCATTCCAGTCTTTCGACACGATGCCTTCATGGACTGCCGTTCTGGGGTCACTGCATCTCTCTATTTCCTCCTCCACGTCACTACGCTTCTTCTTACCCAACTGAAATCTGAATGACTATTCCTTGTCTGCCCAAATCCATAGGCGCCCATATAGGAGGGAGGGGGGGGGGGAAAGGGGTAGCTTGCCCTCTCCTGGAAATCAGACTATTCCCCTTCTGTTTTTGGGAGGCACAACGGAGATTTTCGGGAAAACACTAATTTTGATTGTTGATTTTTCTGTTAATCACCTGGATGCACGTGTACGTTGTAAAAACAGGAAAAACGTAGGGAATTTCCAGTAGAAAAAACAAAAACTCACTGTTGGAAGTAACAATGAAATTTTCCATTGCTTTTTAGAGCATGGAGTACATACGTAATGTATGGAAATGCAAGAAACATGAAGAAGTGAAAATTATATCATCCCCTGCAGAGCCATTTACTGCTGGACAAAACTCTTCCTAAATTTTCTTCTGAATTTTCTATTGTGAGTATCTTTTTCTTCTCATTGACCGATTGAGTGGTCGCTGGGATTTCGTGATGTATGCAAGTGATCAAAAGATGCAAGGCTCAAAAGAGCAAAAAAGAAATTTCCTCATTGCATCAACAAGCTGCTTAATTTTATTTATCCATCACTTTTATGTAGTATTCAGGGTCTTCTGTTTTCAATTAAATTTATTTGTTGAGAGTGTTTTAAAAACGGTTGAATAAAAAGAAGGCGCAGCGAAAATTTCCATGCCACCCCGGTGGCGCAGTGGTCTAAGCGATGGCCTCTGATCATTCATCCGCAAGGGGTCCGGGTTTGAATCCCGGTAAGGCATGGATGTTGTGTTTGCCTTACGGCACTGGCTCTCTCTTTTCCCTGGAACCAGTGACCCTAAATTAGGGACGGGCGACCGCTTATAGCCCATTGAGTTGCTCACGGTGGTCGTTAAACCTCCAATCAAAAAAATTATTCCATATGATGTTTTATGCTATTAATATTTACAATTTTTGTTTGCCCCTTCCTGAAAATTAAGCTATGGAAACCCATGCCCAAAGCCTTTGCACCTCCGATAATGAAGCGGTGTTTAAGGGGGTGCCACGATCCCTTAATGATTTGGGAGTAAGGCCCAGTTTGAGGATCAACGGAGCTGATGAACTGATTGAACGTCAGATGGGCGTATCCATTTTGTTGCAGCGGACGATATGGAACCCATACTGTATATCCGTCGTTATAACACACTCTTAGACTACATACTTTTGAATGACAGAGATTGGCGTAAGAAACTACGCGTACGGTAGGGCAGACTTTCACGCAGAACTTCGTACCTTTTTTGAACATGCCCACAGACCAGGAGCATTGATATCGATGAAGCCCTGAAATTCGCCATTGCCTGATTGGTAATGATTCTCTTCATTATCTACCAGAAAGGTTAACTCTTTCCGTTAATCAGAAACGTAATGTATCTTTTTCTTCAGAAAAAATACTTTTTTGCTACCCGACACACAAAATGTCCTTTTAGCATTCATTTCAAAAACGAAAATTAAGAACAGAAGCACGATGCGAGCGATCTGAAGTGGCGACGTCTAGCGTCGTTTCTCGTAGGCTCAAGCAACTGAGCCGATTCTATAAATAAATCTTTCATTGCAAATATTCTTCCTTTTACTCTTACTTTTGAAACTTGAAGTTGCGTTAATATTCTATATAAACGTTTCATTTCTTGAACTGTATAATACAAATACTGCAAAATCCTGACCAAAAAAAAAAAAAACATTAAAATACAGAAAGAATTTATGTTTTTTTTAGTGTTTTGTAATATTTTTGACGTTAAATATGTCGAAAGAAAAATGATATTCAAAATATTACTTGTAACCGTACATAGATATTCCGAGTTTTGAATAAATTATTGATCTTTGGAGAGATGTAACAAAATAACAGAATGTGCGAATTCACATCGGTGAACCTGATGAAATTTGTAAAATCATTGTTATGTAAATGTAAATTGAGTTCTGGAAAACGAATGTCTATGAGCTTTTGAGATAATTCAAACCATGAAAAGCAGTAAATGTTTTTGACGTAATAGCGGGAACAAATATTCGTAATTAGGGTAAAGAAAAAAATGATTACTGATGTAAAATAATCGACGTTTTCAAATAATGTAACCATGAGGATCATGTAAAATAAAAATAAGCGAAAGCATTTCAATGAAATGAGTTTGTGTGACTGTACTTATTTATGCGTGTCTCATCTTTCTCATTTTCCACCTTCGGGAAACTGAAAAGTAAGTACCAGTAACATTTTCTAATAAATACACCGATATCCATTACATTATGACCACCCCTCGAAGAATAAGCGCACCTGGAGACCGAACGGTGACGCAGGTGAAGTTCACAGAGAAGTATACGTATATACAATACGGAGATCGGCTTTTAGTTAGTAGAGTGTTTGGAGTCAGAATGGGAAAAGCTGCCGATTTATCGGAGTTTGATAAACGGCAAATTCTGATAGATCTCGGAAACGGCGCTGCTTGTGGGTTGTTCACGCGCCGCTGTAGTGAGTACGCGTCAAAAGTGGTGCACAGATGGTCAAACGACGAACCGTCGTCCAGGCGTGTGTCTTCCGCAGCTCATTGATGCCAGAGGGAAGCGGAAATTGTCGCGCATTGTTAACAGCGACCACAGGGCGACAAATCACCGACAGCTACAACAGTGGTGATCAGCGCAATGTGTGCACACAGTTCATCGCAGCCTTCTGAGGATGGGCCTGCGTAGCCGAAGACCCAGCCGGGTCCCCATGCTCACTGTACATCATCGCCAACAACGCATGAAATGGGCCCAAGATAATCGAGATTGGACCGTAGATGATTGGAAGAATATTTGACGAATCAATAGTCTTAATGCATCATGTGGAGCGCCGAGCGCGGATACGCCAATTACCAGTGAAGGCTATATGGCACCTGGATACATTATTGGGCGGAAACAAGCCGGCGTCGGCGGTGATATTCTGTCCGAGATGTTTTCTTGGGACACTTTAAGTCTCATTATCCCAATAGCACAATCCCTGACAGCTGTCAGGTATCTGAACATCGTTGCGGACCAAGTTCACCTATTCATTGCAACTGTGTTCCCTGCTGGTGATGGCAATTACCAACAGAATAATACTCCATGCCACACTGCCAGAATCGTGAAGGAGTGGTTCGAGGAGTATGCTGGAGTTTCTGTTAATGCCCTGAACTCCAAATTCACCTGACATGAACACAATGGAACATTTGTGGTTCGTCTTGGAAATGCGAGTTCGCGCTAAATCATAGCCACTCGGAAATGTACGGTAACTGGAGAACCTGCTTTTGACATTATGGTACCAAATACACCAGGATACCTATCGCCACCTCATTGAATCGATGCCTCGCCGAATGGCTGATGTTTTGCAGGCTAAAGGGGGTCCTAAAGCTTCTTAGGTAGTACGTCACAATGTAATTATGTAATGGTTCATTCGTGTATGTGTGACGTCACAGGACACTTGCCCTTCCCTGGAAATCCGACTGTGCCCTTTCTGTTTTTAGAAGGTCCTACAGTGATTTTAGTGATAACACTCATTCTGATTGCTAAAGTTTCTGTAGAACTTCTGCATGCGTGTGTATGCGGCAAAAATAAAAAATTCCTTTAACACAGACATTTGACGTGGACTAGGAACATCAAACAGAAGTCATCTCTCTTTCCACGTTTATAAGTGAGTCACGGAAAAATTCTCATTGGCCGCCACCGGGAATCAAACCCAAGGTCTTCCAGTTACGCGCCGGACATACTGCCACTGCACCACATCGGCCTCGAGTTCCTCCAAACTCTCATGCATTTACTGCCAAGTTGGCAGGTTGTTTCTTGCAGCCCCGCACAATGCTGGGGATTCACCAAAGATGGTAAGAAGGAACTGAACAAATAACTAGAAGGCGAATGAATAATTAATACAGATATTTGACCTAGACTAGGAACATCAAACAGAAGTCATCGCTCTTTCCATGTTTATAAATGAGTCACGAAAAAATTCTCATTGGCCGCCACCCGGAATCAAACCCAGGGTCTTCCAGTTACGCGCCGGACATACTTCCACTGCACCACATCGGCCTCGAATTTCTCCAGAATCACATGCACTAACTGCCAAGCCACTTGGCAGGTTGCATCTTGGAGCCCAGCACAATGCTGGGGATTCACCAAAGATGGTAAGCAGCAACTGAACAAATAACTAGAAGGGGAATGAATAATTAATACAGATATTTGACGTGGACTAGGAACATCAAACAGAAGTCATCGCTCTTTCCATGTTTATAAATGAGTCATGGAAAAATTCTCATTGGCCGCCACCGGAAATCGAACCCAGGGCCTTCCAGTTACGCGCCGGACATGCTTTCACTGTACCACAGTGGCCTCGAATACCTCCAGACCAGCACAATGCTGGGGATTCTCCAAAGATGGTAAGTAGCAACTGAACAAATAACTAGAAGGATTTCCGGTGGCGGCCAATGAGAATTTTTCCATGACGCACTTATAAACGTAGAAAGAATGATGACTTGTGTTTAAGTAAATTTCCTGTTGCATGTTGGAGAACAGCGTACATACGTACAATATAGAAAAATATGAAAGGTGAAGAAATAAAAAACATATCATCCTCTGCAGCAGTTAATCACTTCTGGATAAAGATCTCTCGAAAATTTTCTAAAAAAATTGCCTTGAGGATATTTTTCATTATTGATGACCAATTAAGTGGTCTCTGGGTTTCGTGACTCATGTGTCACAAGTGGTCAAAAAGGATCAAACAAATGAGAAAGAAATTTCCTCATTGTCCAACATGCAGCCTAATTTCATTTATTCATCTATTCTGTGCAGTTTTTGAGTCATCTAGTTTCCAATGAAATCTATGTGTTGAGTGTGTGTTAAAAGGATTTGATGGCAAGCAACATATGCAATGTAAATTTGCATATGTTGCTTGTATAAAAATTCCTGTTTGCCCCCTCCTGAAAACTAAACTGTGGTAGCAAATGACCATAAGTTCCTACTTTTTTTTTTTTTTTTTCGAAAGACGTGCTAAAGCGAACGTGATTAAAGTATCACCTTGTCCGTCCGTCCCTCCGTGGACACCATATCGCTGCACCAATTAGTCCGATTGGACTTTTTTTGCGTTTGGAAACCTGCGCTATTAGAACCGCGGATTATGCCCTTTGTTCTTTTACCGACACCGCTTCACTTCAACACGGTGTACATGCAAATGCTATGGAATACAAAATCCATTTTATTTCATAGCAATGCTCTTAAAAGAATCCGACTGAAACAAATCTTTTTCCTTCGACGCATTTTATCAGGAATTCCAATTTGGGTAGAATTTCTTCAAATAATTTCGGCTAGGGAGAAGAAAATTCATACTGATTTCCCTGTTTCTAAGAGTACTGTTTGGTAAATTATTTTTTCGTCGGATACCAATCACTGTACCATACATTTTGCATATGTTTTTGAATCTTTCATAATGCACAGTTCAGACGCTAGGTGAAGTAAGTGTGTATTTCTGTCTGCAATTTCACCGTGCTCCTAAATATCCGAATGAAGAGATTCTTTTTGCGATGGGTAAAATTCGTTATGGTGCAGTTTACAAATATTATCCACCTTAAATAATGCACAGTTTTCGTTATCAAGAATCCTACCAAATACCATTTCTTGGTAAGATACTGTCGACTATTAAAATTTTTTGCGCCCATTTCCTTCTTCAAGTCATTCACAGTTTCCCCACAAGAGATGTAAACTTACGTTATGCTTTCATTCATATCTCTGCTTCTAACAGTTTGATCTGAAGAATGATTTTGCTTCGGACACCTTTCGGAATGAGGAACATTTTGCGCACAATTTGCGATGTTTTGTAACGCACACTTTTGCCACTAGTAGGCGTAAAGAGCTGTTTCTATTTGCAGATGTTTTATAGATTCTGGAAATCCGATTGAAAGAATTATGTAACTTTTTACATTCATATGAAGAATATTGCGCAAATTTTGTGTTACAACTAAAGCGTAGTCTTTCAGTAAGGACAGTAAGTGCATCTTTGTTGCTGATTTTATCCTTCTCTAAATTCTTCCTTTGCCGGAAAGTATCCGAAAGATATGCTCAGCAGAGAATTGGGTGTCATCTCCTCCCCCCAAAACAGCTTAGTAAAATCATGTAATGCATTGATTATGATACGCTTTCCAACATACCAGAAGTAATTACTCAAGTTATGAGGATAATGGCTGTGGAATAAATCTCGCTCCTGTGCCCTGACCTTTGATCTCATTTCGATGATATTCAACAGAACTGGTTCAGTGTACCTCCGAAATAACATGATAAAGTTTTGTCGCAATCGAAGCAATTTTACGTAAGTTGTGATGCATAAGGGCTATGGAATAGATCCCGCTCCTGTGTCCAAACCTTTGACCCAATTTCTGCCATTTTCAACGAGATTGGTCCCCAGTCAGGTCCCTACAACATACTAACATTTCATCCAAATCGAAACATTTTTACATAAGATATGACGCATAATGGCGATGGAAGTGATTCCGATCCTATGTCCCGACCTTTGACCCCATTTCGCCCATTTTTAATAGGGTTTGTCCCCAGGTGGTCCCCTACCAGATACTAAAATTTAATCGAAATCGAGCTTTTTTACGTTAGTTATGACGCATAATAGCAGTGGAATGGATCCCGCTCCTATGTCCTGACCTTTCACCCCATTTCGTTCACTTTCAATAGGGCTCCTTCCCAGGTGTTCCCCTACAACATATTAAAAGTTCATCGAAATCGAACGATTTTTACGCGAGTTATCGTGCGGACGAACATACGCACACAACGCGTGACGTTATGAGGCAGATGGGAATCGCGACCATCTGCTCGAAAGAGTGTGACGTCATAAAACTTTAATAGGATCCACAAACAACGCGTGACGCAATGAGACAGATGGCGTGATCGCGCACCAGCATTTCCAACGCGAGATTGTGACGTCATAAGTTTTCTAAGCATGGGTAACATTAATAAGACGCCATGGCACTAAAAACGTGGTAATTCGGGGTGGCTATTTAACCCACTAAACAAATTTTCCTAAAGTCGAGATCAAGCTAAATCGATTTCTAGTACCAAAAAACGGTAGGTTAACAACTTTCATCAAAATCCTTATAGCCGTTTTCAAATAAAATTTACATACATACAAGAATTGCTCCTTTAAGGTGAACGTCAAGTAATTTTTCTTCCTGTACTTCGAATGGAAAAATTTCTGTACACATTTTCTTCCCAATTAATGCGTTCCCAAGGATGAAAATTTGAACATCGATTAAAATATCTTCATTTTATAACTTGGAATACTTAATATTTTCTAAAACATAACCATAATTATGCAATTCAACATTTGTTTGTCTACTGACGTCATGAAAGTACAGGTCACGCCATCCTTTTTCTGGTTTCAACACCACCAAAGGAAAAGTTATTGATTTTTAATATAATTATGGTTATGTTTTAGAAAATATTAAGTATTCCAAGTTATAATATGAAGTTATTTTAATCGATGTTCAAACTTTCATCCTTGGGAACACATTAATTGTGAAGGAAATGTGTACAAAAGTTTTTCCATTGGAAGTATAGGAAGCAAAATTACTTGACGTCCACCTTAATAATATGGGATAAGGGCGATGGAATGGATCCCAATCATACGTCCTGACCTTTGACCCCATTTCGTCCATTTTCAACAGGGTTCGTCCCCAGGTTGTCTCCTACCACATACTAAAATTTCATCGGAATCGAACCATTTTTGCGCACGTTATGACGCATAAGGGCATGGAATGCATCCCGCTCTTATGTCCTGATCTTTGACCCCACATCACTCATTTTCGATAGGGTTCGTACCCAGACGGTCCCCTACCACATAGTAAAATTTTATTGAAATCGAACCATATTTATGCAAGTTATGACGCATAAGGGCACTGGAATGGATCCCTCTCCTACCTCGTGACCTTTGACCCTATTTGTCCCATTTTCAATAGGGTTCGTCCCCAGCTGGCCCCCTACCACATACTAAAATTTATTCGAAATCGCACCATTTTTACGCCAGTTATCGTGGACGGACGGATGGAAAACGCTGGAGCACATAAGCTTCTTCAATATACGGTTGGAAAGCGTAAAAAAGAATACGATGGCCAAGCTCAACTAATTGCCAGGCGATTTGGTTTGATGAATACGGATTTTCATGGTATTACTGTACACGGCTGGACGTCTTTTATGTACAGCTATACGAGAGCTTCCTGTTGATAGCACGCATATTCTATTTTGCTATCTTAAGCTTATACTATTTCTGAGCATGCAATTTATATCAGTTGAGTTGCCATGTATTGGGTTAGTGCGAATGAAATGTCCGGCAAAGGACAAGCATACGTGGACAACGAGAACGGAAAAGTAGGACAACTTACTTGGCAAAATAATACCCCTCGGCATTGACACATAGTGGCCATCTGTCCGTCAAGGCCATGATCCCGGAACGAAAAAAGTCTTGTTGCTGGAACCCGAAGAAGTCATCAACTGCACGTTGAACCTCGTTGTCTGTCGTGAACTGTTTCCCGGACAGGAAGTGATCCAAGCGACGAAACAAATGATAGTCTGTCAGAGACAAGTCTGGGTAATAGGCAGGATGAGACAGTGCTTCCTATCCCAAGGCACTTAGTGTCAGCAGCGTTCGTTGTGCGACATGAGGGCGTGCGTTGTCCTGGAGCAGAAGAACACCATGTCTGTTGACTAAAGCCGGTTGTTTCTGCAGCAATTTCCGGTGCATCTGGTATGATTCGCACACTAATGGCCTCTTGCAAAAAACTCCGATGAATTATTCCGGCTGGGCACCACCAGACAAGGAACATCATCTTCTTGGTATGCAGGGGTGGCTTAGGATACCGTCCAGCAGGCTGTGCCTTGCTTAACCATTGTGCAGATCGTTTCCGATTATAATAAAGGACCCACTTCTCGTCGCAGATGACGATTCGATGCAATAGTTTCCTGTTTATTCCTGGCAATTAGCGACGTGCGGACTTTCAAACACCTAGACTTGTTGGCAGTTGTCAAGTCATGCGGCAGCCACATGTCCAGCTTTTTGATGTTACCCAGCGCAGCTAGATTCCGAACAACTGTCGTGTGCTGGACACCTATCTCTGCCGCTATCTCACGACATGTTTCTCGGTTGGTCCGTTTCAACCACACGTAGCAGAACATTGTCAGAAACAGCAACAGGTCTGTGACCACGTGATTCGTTTTGCAGGTCCGAATCTCCGCCTCGAAACTTCACAAACCATCGTCGAATGGTTTGTTCGTTAGCGGTATTCTCCCCAAATTTTTTGTCAACGTTTCGAGCGGCAATTCCTGCAAAATAGCCCAGTTTAAATTCATACAGGAAGATGACTCTCAAATCCGACGTCTGCATGTTTCTTTTGCAAGCAACGTTACGTCCAGATAAACCACTCCTGAACCTTGTTCTTCACTCACGTGCGAGATATTTATAGTAACTCTGTGACGTAATACCTACAACACCTGTGGGTAGTTTCATTCCGCTGTGGTGGGGGCCTGCCTCCATTGCTCGTTCGCGCCGGACATTTCATTAGCACTAACCCAATAATGCAAGAGAAGTATGAATGTTTAGACTTCAGAATTTTGGCATTTAAGTACAAATACATCCTTCCAGTGTTACGTATGGTGCAGAGACGTGGACCTTAACTAAAAGGGACCTACAAAGGCTGCAGACAACTCAAAAAGGCATGGAGAGGTACATGCTTGGAGTATCCAGGAGAGATAAGAAGAGGAACTCGTGGATCCGAAAAATGACAAGAGTGGAAGACATCATGATCAGAGTTAAATCCCTGAAATGGCAATGGGCTGGACATACTGCCAGAAGGACAGATCATCGATGGACAGCCGAAATTTTAGATTGGATTCCAAGGGACAGGAAAAGACCCAGAAGAAGACCACATGGGAGATGGGTGGATGAAATTCGAAAGTATGCGGGAGTGACATGGAGGAGACTGGCACAAGACAGGCCGTTGTGGAGGAAACTTGGGGAGACCTTCGTCCAGCAGTGGATTGATAATGGTTGACAATGATGATGATGAAGAATACCCTGCTTTGGGTGTTCAAACACCAAGAAAAAGGTGAAACTGATTGGAGCACAGAAATAACTATTGACTTCTTGGTTAATCAGAAGTCGATCAGCCCCGATTTAAAACACACCTTATTGTTTGCCAAGTTAATCAGAATTGATGATATTGCAGCAGTAAAATATATATACTTCAGTTGTAAAGAACAGGAAAATGTCTATCATGATCGCAAATGAGGTTCTATTAGCAGATTCAACTCTGTTGATAGTTATTAAATCACGGAAAGTTTAACAAATACAGAAGAAATGCGATAGTCGAGAAGTCATTTGCAGTCGGTCGTACGATGAAAAATTAGTCAAGCGCATTTATGCTGTTGGCTTAATGATGCCGATGACAGCACACTGGAAGTTTTAGTCAAATCTCGGAATTCAGATGCTCTGGTGTTTTACCCGGTGTAGAGTTTTTAATTACAACGTAAGATCTTTTTCCTATAATTTTTTTTTTTACATAAAATTATGCCTTTTTGTTCACTTTATCGTTTCACTCTTAGGCGCCGACTTCAGAGGGTAATCCTCATCTCCTTCTACAATAATAATAATAATCAAGTGAGCTTATTTGTTTGTCTGTCTGTCAGTTGCCAAGGAAAAATACGACTCAGCGTAGATAAATGAAATTTGAAATTTAGCAGAAGCCTGCAGAGAAATATCGAGATGTGTACCTAAAAGACCTTTTATTTGAAATTCAAATTTGCAATTTTTTTATTAATTTATTTTTTAAACCTTGCAATCATTGTTGAAAGAGCCATTATTGAAATTTGATCTTGCGATATGTTGTACCATAAACTCATTCCATTTTTTGCATTATAATTTTTATTACACTCTTGCGCAACAACATTTCTTTTCACTATCCGTAAATGCAATAATATTTAACGGCACTAATGTGTAAACTGCAAGAATTTCACACCTAAAGTAATGGAAGCTATTACAATAATCCGTTTTTCTCATTAGCGATGAAACTAAGGGAGGCATAAAAATTCCCACGTGACATGACCATAGTTCGAAACGGGACAAAACTGTCGGACCCTGACCCGACCCGGAAAATCTGCTTTAAACTATAAATACGAAACTCAATGAATTATACGAGGGTCATAACAAAAGTTATGCACACGTTTTTCTAAAACGGAAGTGGATGATGAAATCGGGAAAATGATTACGTCATATCAAAGTCAGACTCTCAGCAACGTAGTGTTGTCAGAACGACGCGCTATCATTTGTTGGGTGGACTTGGGAGGGTTTGGAAATGGAAGCGTGCAGCTCCTCAGGTCGAGTCACAGCGTTAGACCTGCGCTCTTACGTGAAAATAGAAACTCTGTGGGGGAAAAACTCCGACACAGACCCACATTGCTTTGCAAGAAGTTTGTGGGGAAGGAACTCTTGATCGAAGCACAATTTCTTTCTGAGGACAAAGTCGAGACCGAAGATTCGTCCAAAATCGCACCAACGTGTTCCAAGTGGGAGCGACCATGCTGCAGCATCGGTAAAGGGACTTTTGTCACAATATGGCTGGGATACTTTATCCCACCCACCATACATCCCTGATCTCAGTCCACCCGACATTGATTTTTCCCAAAGTTAAAAAATTGGTTCCGTGGCATGCGCTACGAATCGCTGAACGAACTGTCATGACCCGAGTAATACGACAGCTGAACAAAGATGGCGTACTGCCAGCCATCCAGGACCTACCTCACCATTGGCAAGCTGTCATTAGCAGCTGAGGGAAGTTCATTGAATGGCAATAAGGTACGTTTTCTCCGTTACTTCACACTTTTCTCAAAAATGGACAGTGTGCAGAACTTTTTTATGATTCCCGGACATAGTCATGTATAATTAATAATACATAATCATATGTATACACAGGACGTTCAAAACGTCTCTCCGCAGTGGGTATCGTAGGTTACATAGAAATCACACAGGAGTATTATGGAAACGTATAATTTATTTACTTACAGAAAGTGTTCAAACTGTCGTTCTTCATATAACCTAACTGTTTTACACATGTTTTCGAAAACATGTGCGAGAGTCAAAAAGTCTCTTCGCAGTAATGTTAAGGCACTTAATTTTGATCCTGCTACAGTCAGAATTTTTTAATTGAGTAACTTGTATATTTAATTTCAGTTTTTGCTGTTTTTTTATAACATATCAAGTTTCAAAATACACTATATTGACAAAATGCACCGGACACTCCTTCAAAAGCAAATGAAGGAATCCGCTGCGTTCTTAAGATGCGCGGTACAGCTTCAAACGGTATAAAAACAAGCCTGCCGCTGACCGCGGTCATATCACACTGCGAGGTTGAGTGAAAATGTCGCAGCGGGAGAGAACTGACTTTCAGAAAGGAAAGATTGTTGGGTGTTATATTAGTAGGTTGTCCATAAGAGAAACCGAGAGGCTTTTAAACATACCCAAGTCAACTGTTTTGGATGTACTGAATAAGTGGAAGACACATGGCGTGCCTGAAGCAGCAAAACATACCGGCAGACCAAAGAAAAGCAGTGATAGAGGACGTCGAAGCCTCAGGAGAGTCGTTACAGTTAATCAATGGAGTACTGCACAAGACCTCAGTGTACAGTTGAGTAAAAATGCTGGAACCTTGGTATGTACACGGACCATTCGCAAAGAACTGCATTCAGTGGGTTACTGTGGTCGTGCGGCTGCTCATAAGCTTTACATCTCCACTCGGAATGCTAATCGTCGTTTAGCATGGTGTAAAATCATTTATCGTGGACCTTAGATCAATGGAAACGGGTCATATGTATTGATGAAACCAAATACACAATCCATCAGTCTGATGGCCGTGTGTGTATATCGCAGCAGCCGGGGGAACGCTATTTACCACAGTTTACTGTTCCTACGGTCAAATTTGGAGCTGGCAGTGTTCTCATGTAGGGGTGTTTTTCGTGGTATGGTCCCGGCCCATTGGTTATCGTGGACAAATCTGTTAACCAGCACGTCAACCTCGATATTCAGGAAAATTATGCCCTACCAACTCTGTGGCAATACTATGGAACCGAGCCATAAAGCAAGGACTGTTACTGCGTGGCTTGAAAATATTTCCGCATCGTGTGTGGACTGGCCAGCCCAGAGACCTGATCTTAATGCCATAGAATACCTAAGGGAAGAATTAGAGCGCCGCGTAGAAAGTTTGGAACCAAAGCCTACTTACTACTAAGCAACAGTTAGGGACAGCATTATGTACTGAATGGAAGCGCATAGCTATCGCTGCGTTCCAAAACCTTGTTGAAAGCACGTCTCGACGGGTTAGTGCATGCATTAAGGCCAAAGGTGGACCGATACCGTACTAATACATGTCAATAAATTTTATGTTGTGTTTCTCTTCTAGGTGTCCGGTGACTTTTGTCAATATAGTGTATGTGAAAGTTGGTGTTGCTGTGAAACATATTCTGGTTTCTTAATGAAACGAAGCAACTTCTGGCGTTCACTGTTTCCCTTTTTGTTTTGAACAAGAATATATTTGTTGGTTTTGACGCTTTCTTCAATGTGCTAAATATTAAATTAATCCATTTTAACAAATAAGGCATTAATTCCGACTCAGCGTGCAATGGAACGGGATGTTAGTGCGTCAAACGAAAACCTCCGGATGCTCAATGGAAGAGATGCGATGTGAAAAGTAACTCTCAGTCTTACAATGTGACACGCTGGGTGCGAGGAAATGAATCATCAGAAAAACAGGCGACAGGCGTGTGCCAGTATCTTGATCCGGACAATCGGACTGGAAACATACCCAAAGTATTGTTTTACGATATGCTATCATCGGTCGGTTAAATATTCTTTGCTTTAAGAAAGAGGCGGCATTTTTTTTGTATGACAAATCATTTTTCGCTCCGCTGGCACCTGCATCTAGCACAAAATTCACAGTACGCATTTTTCTTTTAAAAAATAAAACGGAAATAAGAACGAGTCGAAATCGGATCAGGAACAGCTTGACCCGACCATTTTAACCCACAGGAAATTGTTGACCCGTTGACCACATGACCCGTTTCCATCTCTGAATTTCTGAGCTATTAAATATTCGGCAAACTGTTGTCATTTATTCTTAAGTTGTTGTAGTTTATGCAGTTTATTTAATTTATAAAGAATGATTCAAACTCTGAATTTTTTAATTTGTTGTAAATTCTGCAAATTTCATAACTGGATGATTTAGATTCAAGTCCAAAAAAAAAATTAACTTATTCGTCAAGATTTGAAGCGAATTAATGTATTCGATCATAGAAAACAGGTTTAAAATGATCGAAATCGAGGTTTGATAGGTCTACTCGCTGCTCTCAGGGTGAAAAAGCTGTTCAGGATACAATTCTCGACCCTTATGGAAGAATTCGTACGCCGAATAATGATGGCAGAAAGCAATTTTCATTGAAATTGTACAGTGACCTATTTAATGACGTTGCGGATTTGATGCTAGATGAAACTAGATCCCGAGGCTCAATTTCATGGAAACTGTAAAATGTGCGATGAAATTCCCCGCCATGCGCAAATTTCTCAGTAAATAAATTCACTCAGGAAACAAAAATTTCCAGAATAAATTTTTATAAACGGTATTGATATTTTCACATTTTATGGTTCAGTTAATGCGCGCAAGTTATTTTATAGGATAGTTCGAAAGATGTTTATTGTAATTTTACCGTGGTTGGCACTGACGGGCTAAGATATGATATTTAAACCTTTAAAATATCGAAAAACAAGTTAGTAAAATCATGCAATGCATTGATTATAATACGCTTTACAACATACCAGAAATCATTACTCAAGTTATGAGGATAATGGCTGTGGAATAAATCTCGGTCCTGTGCCCTGACCTTTGATCTCATTTCGATGATATTCAACAGAACCGGTTTGGTATACCTCCGAAATAACATGTTAAAATTTTGTCCCAATCAAAGCATTTTTACGTAAGTTATGATGCATAAGGGCTATGGAATAGATCCCGCTCCTGTGTCCTAACCTTTGACCCCATTTCGCCCATTTTCAATAGAATTCGTCCCCAGGCAAGACCCTACAACATACTAACATTTCATCCAAATCGAAGCATTTTTACGTAAGTTATGACGCATAATGGCACGGAAGTGATTCCGCTTCTATGTCCTGACCTTTGACTTCATTTCTCCCATTTTCAATAAGGTTTGTAGCCAGATGATCCCCTACCACATACTAAAAGTTCATCGAAATCGAACCTTTTTTACGTTAGTTATGACGCATAACAGCAGTGGAATGAATCCCGCTCCTATGTACTGACCTTTGACCCCATTTCGTTCACTTTAAATAGGGTTCCTTCCCAGGTGATCTCCTACCAGATACGAAAATTTCATCTAAATCGAAAGATTGTTACGCCAGTTATCTTGCGGACCGACATACGCACACAACGCGTGACGTAATGAGGCAGATGGGAATAGCGACCATCTGCTTGCCGCAAGTGTGAATTCATAAAACTTTAATAGGATCCACACACAATGTGTGACGTAATGAGACAGATGGCGTGACCGCGCGCCAACATTTTCAAAGGCGAGATTATGACGTCATAAGATTTCTAAGCATTGGTAATATTAATGGAACAACGCCATCACTAAAAACGTTATGATTCGGGGTGGTTATTTAACCCACTAAACGAATTCTACTAAATTCGAGATCAAGCTAAATCGATTTCTAGTACCAGAAAACGGTAGGTTAACGACTTTCATCAAAATTCTTAGAGCCGTTTTCAAAATAAAATGTACATACATACATACAAGAATCGCTACTTTAAGGTGGACGTCAAGTAATTTTGCTTCCTATACTTCCAATGGAAAAACTTCTGTACACATTTTCTTCACAATTAATGCGTTCCCAAGGATGAAAATTTGAACATCGATTAAAATATCTTCATTTTATAACTTGCAATACTTAATATTTTCTAAAACATAACCATATTTATGCAATTCAACATTTGTTTGTCTACTGACGTCATGAAAATACAGGTCGCGCCATCTTTTTTCTGGACAATTAATGCGTTCACAAGGATGAAAATTTGAACATCGATTAAATTAGCTTCATTTCATAACTTGGAATACTTAATATTTTCTAAACCATAACCGTAATTATGCAATCCAACATTTTTTTGTCCACTGACGTCATCAAAGTACAGGTCGCGCCATCTTTTCTCTGGTTTCAACACCACCAAAGGAAAAGTGATTGATTTTTAATAAAATTATGGTTATGTTTTAGAAAATATTAAGTTTTCCAAGTTATAATATGAAGTTATTTTAATCGATGTTCAAATTTTCATCCTTGGGAACACATTAATTGTGAAGGAAATGTTTACAAAAGTTTTTCCATTGGAAGTATAGGAAGCAAAATTGCTTGACGTCCACCTTAATAATATGGGATAAGGGCAATGGAATGGATCGTAATCCTATGTCCTGACCTTTGACCAAATTTCGACCATTTTCAATAGGGTTCGTCCTCAGGTGGTCCCCTACTATATACTGAAATTTCATCGAAATCGACCCATTTTTACGCACGTTATGACGCATAAGGGCAATGGAATGCATCCCGATCTTATGTCCTGACCTTTGACGCCACTTCACCCATTTTGAATAGGGTTCGTCCCCGGGCGGTCTCCTACCACATTGTAAACTTTCATTGAAATCGAACCATATTTACGCAAGTTATGTCGCATAAGGGCAATGGAATGATCCCGCTCTTACGTCGTGGCCTTTGACCCCATTTGTTCCATTTTCAATAGGGTTCGTCCCTAGGTGATCCCCTACCACATAGTAAACTTTCATTGAAATCGAACCATTTTTACGCAAGATATGGCGCATAAGGGCAATGGAATGATCCCGCTCTTACGTCGTGACCTTTGACCCCATTTGTTACATTTTCAATAGGGTTCGTCCCTAGGTGATCCCCTACCACATAGTAAACTTTCATTGAAATCGAACCATTTTTACGCCAGTTATCGAGCGGACAGACGGACGGACAAAGCTGGAGCATATACGCTTCTTCAACCTACGGTTGGAAAGCGTAAAAAATGAAAACAGTACCTGCTCTTTGAATTCGAGAAACTTTTGAAATTTTTAGAAGTTAGCGCCTATTGACTTCACTATGTAAAACGGTTTCTCCAAAAAACTATTGCTCTCGGAACTTTCGTTTTAATTTTTCTTAACATTTTACAAAACCTTTGGATTGAAAACATCTCAGTTAATGCAATATTTCCCGTCTGTAATTAATCTGTAAGAAAATTAAACTGCCGAAGCGTAGAAATGGGAGAGGGGGGGAGGGTCCAGAGATTTTGTTAGCTACTTCCACTAGGCTCTTCCCCCTGAAATAATTTCATAATCCTCTACTGGCCAGATGTTATACTGCCTTTGTCGGACATATTTGTTTAAATGAGCTCAGTTAAAACACACGTACTGGTGCACCATTTTCACCCCAAACAGGAAAGGAAAACGATACAAATATATGATTATTTGAACTGTTACTAACTCACAAGGTAAACAAGAAAATTCAGAAATGCTCCAGTAGGTGCTGCCCTCTATAGGCTGCATTTTGACTTATCTCGATTTGCAGTGGATTTAAATCAGCGGAGTTTCATAATTTGCGACGTATGACTCAATAAAACGTAAACATATATACTTCATTTAATTCATGGCTAAAATAAACCATAGTACAAATTTTGAAGATGTGAATCCGATTTTTGGTGTAAATGTGACAAGGATGGTAAGTCAGATAATATTCGAAAACTTGAAAATTTCATCGTCCTGGAGCGGGACACGTACCCGCTTCTCCCAGATAGCGCCCGGGTAATCGGAAGCTTCAGACTTAGTCGTTTTGGCTGTGTAGTGGTTAGCATACTCGGGCGCTATCTGGGAGACGCGGATTCGGGACCCGCTCCAGGACGATGAAATTTTCAAGTTTTCGAATATTATCTGACTTACCATCCTTGTCACATTTACACCAAAAATCGGATTGACATCTTCAAAATTTGTATTATATGGTGTAGTCCCGTATTTCTTTCATAAACCATAGTAACCGAATTCTCGAGATTTCAAAGGGAGAAGTAATGCAATAGTTAGATCTTGCATTTCGTTTTGAAAATTACTTAAAAAAACCCCAAAGAAAACCCCTTCCATTTCGCAGATTTGCTGGGGTTGAAAATTTTGTATGAAATGAACTAAGAGATGTGTGCAGATTCTCCGATATAAGGGGGAGAACATAGAAGCCATGCCAGGGGCATATATAGAAAAAATTTTCAGGGAGGAGGGGCGACCGAAAATGAAAGTTTTTCAGGGAGGAGGAGGGGCGACCGAAAATGAAAATGAAAGTTTTTGAAATCCATCAGGAAAAAATAAAAGTTAATGAAACATAGATGAAAAAATTAAAGCATTATTTTCCATTGTAAGTTGACGCATTTTTATTAAATTAAAACATTTTTTCTAATCTAAGTCGCATTTTAACAAATAAATGAAACACCTTCAGGGGGCCAGGGACCACTCAGCCCCCTTCTAAATACGCCCCTCAGCCATGCTCCTTTTGAGAGTTTACTGGATTCCATTTTAATGTACCTTACGTGCCTTACTTGTCTATACCACACTTATGATGATCTTCATTTTGATAGTTTTCAGTTTTGTTGCACATTATGAACAGACATTTTTAGTCGGAATTTAATGACCACTTCGTGCAGCACGGTGTAGTGACACTTGCGTACATGTCAAATTTGGTGGCACTTGCGTACGCGTCAAGGTCCTACGTTCGGGGATAATTATGTTTTTGCAATTATTCCCGAGCAACACTGCAACTGTGACCCATATTTTGAATGATTTTAACTGTCCCTCACACTTTATCCAGGCTTAGGATTGACAGCGTCTACACCAATGAGTCATTACATTATGGCAACCTACGTAGTAACCTGTAGGACACCCTTTAGCCTGCAAAACAACGGCTTCTCTGCGAGGCAACTATTCGATGAAGTGGCGTTAGGTATCCTGGGGTATCTGGTACCATGATGTCAACAGCAGGCCCTCCAGTTCCCATACTTTTCCGGGTGGTGGTGATTTAGTGTGAACCCGCTCATCCAAGTCGAACCACAAATGTTCGATTGAGTTCATGTCAGGTGAATTTGGAGACTAAGGTATTAACAGAAAGTCAACAGCATGTTCCGCGAAGCACTCCTTGAAGATTCTGGCAGTGGCGCATTATCCTGCTGGTAATGGCCATCACCAGCAGGGAACGCATTTGCCAAGAATGGGTGAACTTGATCCGCAACGATGTTCAGATACCTGACAGCTGCCAGGGATTGTGCTGTTGGGATAATTGGGCCTATTGTGTTCCAAGAAAACATCACCCAGAGCATAACACTGCGGCCCTCTTCATGTGTCCGCCCAACAGTGCATCCAGGTGCCATAGTATCCTTTAATAATCGGCGTATCCGCGCTCGGCCTTCTACGTGATACATCAGGAATCTTGATTCGTCAGACCAGGCCACTTTCCACAGTCCATTCTCGATGATCTTGGGCCCCTTTCATACGTTGTTGGCGATGACGTGCAGTGAGTATGGGGACCTGGCTGGGATTTCGGCTACGCAGGCCATCCGCAGAAGACTGCGATGAACTGTGTGCTGTGACATATTGCCTGCGCTGATCACCACTGTTGTAGCTGTGAGTGATTTGTCGCATTGTGACCCTGCGGTCGCTGTAAACAATGACCGACATTCTCCGCTGCCCTCTGGCACCAATGATCTGCGGAAGATACACGGCTGGGTGACGGTTCGTCGTTTGACTATCTGTACACCACTTTTGATACGTACTCACTACAGCGGCACGTGAACAACCCACAAGTCGCACCGTTTCCAAGATCGTAGTACTGAGGCGCCGTGCCATTACAATTTGTCCTTTACCAAATTCCGATAAATCAGCAACTTTTCCCTTTCTGACTCCGAACACTCTACTAACTGAAAGCCGGTCTCCGGATTGTATATATACTCCTCTGTGAACTTCACCTGCGCCACCGTTCGGTCTCCAGGCGCGCTCATTTCTCTAGGCTTAGGGGGATCATAATTAATGACTCATCGGTGTATGCTGGCGTGTTTAAACGTTCTGGGCGATATTCGCCTTTTTTTATTTTTTTGTTTTGGACTTTTTCCCCCTTTTTTTTTCTTTAAAAAAATTTCAATTCACTTTTTCAAAATTTGTTCTAATTTACTCTAATTTAAGCTTCTTACATCATTCTTTTACTTCAAACACGTCTTTACATCTTGCATACTTTCGTAATGTCACAGAGTTCTAGAGATTCGCTGATCCAGTTTGATGTACCTTTTAGATCGTTTCTTTCCTTCCAGATTAAGGTCTGCTCGATTTATTGGGAAGTTACTGTACTTAGATTCTTCTTTTAGGCTATGAGGGTCTTGAATTTAGGATGTGGGCTACTCATTAAGGTATTAAACTTATTGTTCCAGCCCTCCACCGTATTATTGGTTCTGTGCTGTAGATTATGACAGTTCCGCGTGCTAGTTGCAAAGATAGAATTTTCTAGCCATTCATTCACAAAATAATCGTAAAATTCCTGCAGCTTTGGTTGGCAACCTTCAAAATTTCGAATGACAATCGAAATATTTTTATCTTTATTGTAGCTCGACGACAACAACAACAACAACAACAACAACAACAAGAAGGTGCGCTCTCCCCTTTGTACTAGCTGTGAGGAGTGAAAGGGTAAGTTGAGGGAGGTGTTTGTATGGCCTAGGCATCTGTCCTATTCTAGGTGTCTGTATAAAGACGGGTCCAAACTGGATCAGCGAATCTTTTCTGTGGTATCACGAAAGTGCCGAAGATGTTAAAAAAGTGTTTGAAGTGTTTAGCTTATACTGCTAAATTAGAGTAAATTTTGAAAAATGTATTTCAGTGAAGATTAGGGGAAGTCTAATGTTATACGCATATGTCACCGGTTTTCCCATTCTGCACCTGTTTGATTTGGGAACGTCTTGACATGTACTCAAGTGCCACCAAATTTGGTATGTACGCAAGTGCCACCAAATTTGGTATGTACGCAAGTGTTGCTGTACGCAAGTGCCACCAATTCGTGCAACACTATGAGCTATAAACAGTTTTTCATCCTCGATCTCCCAGTCACTGGTTCCAGGGAAGGGTAAGAGAAAAGCAGCACAAAAGCTTTATCCCAATTTCAATCAAAAACCGTCTGTAACAGAAAGCCTCACAACTGCTGGGAAGAAAACTTGTGACGTCACGCGCAGGAGGCCGTCTTCTTGCTCGTTCACTCAAAGCGATCATTTTGAGTATGACTGCTAATTCGTGCAACACTATGTGCTATAAACAGTTTTTCATCCTCGATCTCCCAGTCACTGGTTCCAGGGAAGGGTAAGACAAAAGCAGCACACAAGCTATATCCCAAATTCAAACAAAAACCGTCTGTAACAGAAAGCCTCACAACTGCTGGGAAGAAAACTTGTGACGTCATGCGCAGGAGGCCGTCTCCTTGCTCGTTCACTCAAAGCGATCATTTTGAGTGTGACTGCTAATTCGTGCAACACTATGTGCTATAAACAGTTTTTCATCCTCGATCTCCCAGTCACTGGTTCCAGGGAAGGGTAAGAGAAAAGCAGCACAAAAGCTTTATCCCAATTTCAATCAAAAACCGTCTGTAACAGAAAGCCTCACAACTGCTGGGAAGAAAACTTGTGACGTCACGCGCAGGAGGACGTCTTCTTGCTCGTTCACTCAAAGCGATCATTTTGAGTGTGACTGCTAATTCGTGCAACACTATGTGTTATAAACAGTTTTTCATCCTCGATCTTCCAGTCACTGGTTCCAGGGAAGAGTAAGACAAAAGCAGCACACAAGCTATATCCCAAATTCAAACAAAAACCGTCTGTAACAGAAAGCCTCACAACTGCTGGGAAGAAAACTTGTGACGTCACGCGCAGGAGGCCGTCTCTTCGCTCGTTCACTCAAAGCGGTCATTTTGAGTGTGACGGCTAAATATGCGTTTGTATTTGTGCCCGGTATTTCATTTATTATTAACTTACTCGTGCACAGTTTTAAATAAAACAAAAACTGCCATGGAAATGTTATGTTTCCATGTGAAAATCAGATTAGGCGAAAAATCGTAAAGCATGTCTTCAGCTGTACCGAAGAGGAAGCAGTGGCGTACAGGAAAAACTAGGGTGCCTCTCCGCAAAAAAAATATTTTCGAGGCCCTTTTGCGAAAATCCATTAGCTTTCAATTACTGATAATTTTAACTTCCTATTATTAAATAGGCTTTACGGGTGTTTTAATTAATCATATTCTTTGGCACCTAAGAGCATTTTTCTTGAAATCAAAATTATTCCACTTTATTGCGCGAAATACAATGTGTACCACTGATACGAAAAAATCACCGTCTTTGGCACGATATCATGGCAAAAGATGAGAAATATATACCAATTAAAACCATATGTACATGAGCACTTTCGAGACAGTGGCTACCTCTTCCTCACATGTATTCAACAAAAACACATTCAATCTGTATATAGCATAGATTATGGCATTGTGGGAAGCATTAAGAGGCGTAAGAGCCAATAACATTTCGCATGCGTCAAATAGTTGCGTACACAGCATGCTTAATGGTAAATGTGGAAAAACATATTGCAATAACTGAAGAATGTGGTGGGGTGGGGTGAGGTGAGCATAGCATTCTAAACAAAAGTTACAATTTAAAACAAACAGATTTAATTAGTGATCTCCATGCATTGTGCAATTCATAGGGGTATGTTCATTACAACATTGTACACTGGAAGCTTCTATATACACACTTTCGCTTATTAATAGGTCCCTTAGGTTGCTAGGAGTATGGATAATTCTTGCATTACTCCAATCTGGATTAAGGTTGTCTAGGAGTGCATATTTGGCTAGGGATATGCAATACATGTCTGCTTTAATGTTGTATTTATGTTCTTTAATCCTTAATCCAAGATTACGTGTTGTGGAACCCAAATAATTCGAGGTAATTTGTCCTGTGGTTGCCTGAAGTAGCGGAACGTTGTAGATACCCCATTGATCCCTACTACAGCATTGTCTACGATCTTTACGAACAGCTCAAAATAGGTTTCGTGATTGTAAACCAAACTTTACATCATGTTGTTTGCAAAGGTGTGATAAAGTTCTTGTTAAAAGTGGGTTATACTGCATGGAGCTCACGTCTTTAGTGTTACGATTAGAGTCTCTTGACAAAGTAGTATTCAGGGCATATTTGACTTTACGAAATACCCGACTAGTCAAGTATCTAGGATATCCGTGTTGCTCAGCTATGTATTTAACTTCTTGTTGTAGGAGTTCGGGGGTTGAGGAATGTGAGTGCGCTCTTCTGAACAAAAAGAACAAAGCCTACAACGTGTGTTGTTTCAGATGTCATGAGAAAAATGGAATAATAACTGGAGAATGACAAGGTTTTCTATGTACACCAGTAGTGATACAGTTACAATTATAATTCTTATTAATAAGTATATCCAGAAACGGTAAACAATTATCATTTTCAAACTCCATCGTGAGCCTGGTAGTTGGGAACTAGGATGATAGTTCGTTGGCGAACAAGTGTAAATCCTCCCGGCTGTGAGGCCATGCAACCAGGATGTCGTCAAGGTACCTTAAGTAAAGCAATGGACGGTGAGGAAAGGAACTAATGACCTGATTTTCAATATGCTGTAGAAGAAATTCAGCTAAGACAGCTGACAGTGGTGTACCCATTGGGGAGCCCTCCAACGGTTGATAAATGCTGTCTTGAAATTTGAAATAAGAACGTTTCTTAACCAGGTGAAGTACGTTCATAATTGCATCAATTTCAAAAATTTGAATATGGGAATCAGCAAGTTTTGCCTCAATAATCTGATGCGTGGCCTCGACCGGTACATTAGGGTACAACGAGACCACGTCAAGAGATGCCAAAATGAAGGGACATTAAAGCAGACATGTTTTGCACATCCCTAGCCAAATATGCACTCCAAGACAACCTTAATCCAGATTGGAGTAATTCAAGAATTATCCATACTCCTAGCAACCTGAGAGACCTGTTAATAAGCGAAAGTGTGTATATAGAAGCTTCCAGTGTACAATGTTGTAATGAACATAGCCCCTATGAATTGCACAATGCATGGAAATCACTAATTAAATCTGTTAACTTTAAATTGTAACTTTTGTTTATTTGTTTAGAATGCTATGCGCTCACCCCACCCCACCTCATTCTTCTTTTCCTTTTTTTTTTGTTTTTTTTTTGATTGGAAATTTAACGACCACCGTGAGCAGCTCAATGGGGTATAAGCAGTCGCCCGTCAATAATTTACAGTCACTGGTTCCAGGGAAGGGAGAGAGCCAGTGCCGTAAGATAAACACAACATCCATGCCTCACGGAATTCGAACCCGGACCCCTTTCGGACGAATGATCAGAGGCCATCGCTTAGAGCCTTAGACCACTGCGCCACCGGGCCCTCATTCTTCCGTTATGACAATATGTTTTTCCTCATTTACCATTAAGCATGCTGTGTACGCAACTATTTGACGCATGCGAAATGTTATTGGCTCTTACGCCTCTTAATGCTTCCCACAATGCCATAATCTATGATATATATATAGATTGAATGTGTTTTTGTTCAATACATCTGAGGATGAGGTAGCCGCTGCCTCGAAAGTGCTCATGTACATATGGTTTTAATTGTATATATTTCTCATCTTTTCCCGTTGAATCGTGCCAAAGACGGTAATTTTTTCGTATCAGTGATTCATTCTTGCACGAGTCTTCAACCTTCATTGATTACAATGTGTACGTTCAAAGAGATTACAATGTGTACGTTCAAGAGCATTTTTCGTAAAACCAAAATTATTCCATCCAGCTCGACCTTTGACCCCATTTCTTCCATTTTCAATGCGGTTCCTTCCCAGGTTGTCCCCTAATACATACTAAAATTTCATCGAAATCGAACCATTTTTACGCAAGTTATCGTGCGGACGGGCAGACAGACAAACAGAGAGACGGAAAAAGCTGAAGCATATAAGCCTCTTCAATCTACGGTTGGAAAGCATGAAAAAAATTCTCGCGATATGTTAACTCCATTGGGTGCTGTGCTGTTTTAAAAATTATTCACATTTTAACACTACCCCCGCGTTTTGAAGACTGTGCGGCCACGGACAGGTTCCTCGGACTGTCCCTGCAATCCTCTGCGCCTATCATTATTCTGCTGGTATAACGTAATGATACAGATGAATGATACACGTGATGGCAAGAACAGAGCTGCAGGAAAGTTACAGAGGAATCTGTGGCACGCTGTCCGGTCATCTTCAATAGCGTGTCGCACTCCCTCGTGCAGCGATACATGCCGCAATACGGTCCGGCATGGAGGATAGTGCGGCACGGTGGCAGCTGGAGATAGTGCGGCACGGTGGCAGCTGGAGTTTCCAATCATGCTCGATAGGGGAAATGTCCGAGGAACGGACAGGCCATGGAAATGTCTGGACATGATGTAGGCAGTCCTGAGAAACCCTATTCGTGTGCGGGAGGGCATTATTCTGCTGGTATACCACCCCTGGAATCCCGGCCAGGAATATGAGCATATGGGGCCGTAGGATCTCATTCACGTACCGCTGGCTCGTCAATGATCCACGTGAGAGCTGATCGGCTATCGTAGGCAATGGCTCCCCAGACCATAATTCTTGCAGTGGTGGAGGTGTGGCACTCGATAGCGAGGTTGGGATTGTGCCGTTGACCCGGGGACCGCCACACCCGGACATGATGATCATCTGTCCCCAAAACGAAGCGGCCCTCATCGCTAAACACCACACGTCGTCAGTCTGTGGCGTTCCATGTCGTTCTGGTCTAGTACCACTGCACACGGAGTCGACGATGTTCTGGTGTAAAAGGCATCACACGTAAGGGGCGCTGGGATTGAAGATTCTATACCGCAAGGCGTCGAGAAATGGTTCATGAGCACACAGGTGCCGCTAAATCGGCCTGTATAGTGGACCGGGTCACCGTAGGATCCGTTCGTGTGAGACACACGGTTCGTCGATCTTCTATACCGTTGGTCCTCCTGGTCCGTCCGGAGCCGCTCCGCCATGTGGCAGTTTTACGTGTCCACTGCTTCCAACACAGTCGGACGGTATGGTCAGAAAGATCCATGTGGCGGACTATACGGCGCCTACCAAACTGGTGTTTCTCAGCTCGATGATCAGGCCTAGCTCATAGGTCGTAAGTGGCGTAAATCGACGTCTCTGGCTTCACCCGGCATTCTCGTCACTCTGTACTATTTCTTGCGTCGGCCGGTGCTTTACGCTTTCATGGGGCATCAACTACACGCCGGTTTTTAAGGTCGCCGGTTCGTGCTTGCAGCGCCACCATAGGGTGTGCGTGCGGTCATGTGCATTTGCACCAAACGTGAATCATTTGCAAACTAGCATGCCGTTTAACTATTTACATGGTTTCGCGGTTGTAGCATGTGTTCTTCTAGGTGCGCAAATTTCATTGTCCGTGAGTGTATTAGGGTGTCCAGAAAAAAGACGGCGTTTCTGACACACAGGTTTCACTTACCCAGAACGTCGAAAGAATCCAAGCTAAATTTAAATGTACATGACATCATGATCAATAGCTTAAACCCAACTGTTTGCCAGCTGTTCAATTCCTCCACGGTACCAAGCTTACGGTTTAGTGGCAAAGAACTCTTGGCCCTGGCGTTCGACATCGTCCAAATTAGTAAATTGCTTTACACGGGGAAAATGTGCCACCGCCAGAAACAAGTGGTATTCTGAAAGGACAAGGTTGGAGCTATATGCTGGATGAGACAGCAGCTCGATTCCATGCAGTTCTTGAAGTTTATCTTGGGTCTCATTAGCGGTATGAAGTTTTGCATTGTCTTGTTGCAGCAGAGCTCGCTTTTGGTTGACTAAGGCAAGATACTTCTGCTGAAGTTTAACTTGGGTTCGATTAGCGGTATGAGGTTTTTGATTGTCGTGTTTTAGCAGTGAACGCTTTCCATTGACTAAGGCAAAATACTTCCACTGAAGTTTATCATACATTGCCTTACAGAGAAAATGCCACACCGTGAAGGAATGCTCGAAAACAAACCAAACTGCACACACAGATAGCTAAGTAGTTCCTAAAGAAATGATTTATATGTCACATACAGACTAGGCTCCAGTAGCCGTATATACAGGATGATAAAAAAGGAGTGTGGTCCCCATGTTGAGCGATACAGCTTTGAAACCGACGTGGCATCGGTGCAATGATAATCCGAATAGGGACCTGGGGTATTGTGGACCATGTGATGCTGATCAGAGTCCTTAGTTCATCTTTGTTTTGCGAGAGTGAGAATGTACTCAACCCAAGTCCAATCATTTCCCACAGATGCTCTATAGGTGGGAGGTCGGAGGACTGTGCTGGCCACGGATGCATCAGCACACCGTGTAAAGCATTCAGGCTGATCGGAAAGTTAGGCGGCCTCCTGAAGTTATGCTGTTGAAAAACGGCGTTTAAGATGCCCTGAAGATAGGGTAGTGCCGCGGGCCGCAGCACGTCGGTAACATAGCGACGTGTTGTCAGTGTTCCCTTAATGCGTACCAGCGGTGAGCGGCTGTTGGCGCTGATAGCACTCCACACCATGATTCCACGTTGCCGGGGCCTGTGGCGCTCCACAATGGCGGAGGAATCCGCCCGTTCGACACGTCCCCTCCAAATTCTCACACGGCGATCATCCGTGGTGAGGCAGACCGCTATTCGTCGCTGAACACCACACTGTTTCATTCGGCACTCCACGCAACTCTGAAGTGACACTACGCCAAGCGGTGACGACGATGGCTTGCTGTGAAGGGTAGACTTTGCAACGGACGGCTGGGAAGCAAATTAGACGCAGTCAATCGGTGTGACACTGTTCGCGTCGATATCGGAGCAATCAAGCCTCCCCGTACATTGCGCAAAATATCGCCGCTTTGGTCTGTGGGTCCGCTACGGTATGACGTCGTATGCGACGATCGTTGGGCTCGGACGTCCGTCTCCGTGCTCCGGTTCCCCTACGACGTTGCACAGATCGTTCCTGGGACCACTGTCTTCAAATGCGACCAACGGTCGTGGCGTCACGTTGCGTGTCTTCCGCAATACGACGCAAGAACCATCCGGCGGTACGAAAGCATACGATGACACCTCTTGGGAACTTATTCGTTTGACGAAATTTCGTACGACGGAGTCTTAACGACATTGGAACACCTTGTTCGTTTTCCAGACATGGTTACAGCAGAACCACTCACGTCTCGCGGCCGTGACGACGTCTCGAGTGATGGCCTCACGGGCTGGTTGTCCGCTTATATCCCGCGAGCCGTTCATGCCATAGGCCTGCAAATGCAATCATTCGCATAACTTGTAGGTGTGCACCCCATCCTGCAATTTGCATGGCGCTGCGTTCAAGTCTTAATGGTGTGGCATTTTCTCTATCAAACAGAGTATATCCAGTCCAGTACTGGGCATACAGTTCAGCTTTGTTCGACCGACCATTCGGAACGAGGTCAAAGTGTATTACACCTTCAAAATTCCATCTGACACACAGCATGAATATTTTCTCAAAAAGGTGCACGTTTGGGGAAAGGAGCAGGCGAATTCATCGAAAACAAATTCATCGAACGAGAAATTTATCGAAACACAACTTTTTCGAACAAAATGAAACGAATTCATCGAAAACAAGTTTCTCAAACAAGCATTTTGCTGAAAGGTGACTTTTTCGAAAAAAATGAAACGAATTCATTGAAATGGAGTTGAAGACAAGTCGCCACCAGACAACTGACCACTAAACAGCTGGGTCAATTGGACAATTGGCCACACACACTGTGACGTATATTCTAAATTTACTTTCCTTTTTAGTTACTTTCCCTATGTAAATCCTGAGTTTATTCTCAGTTATTCTTCACTCTTAACGTGATATCTTTCTCTCAAACGAATACGTTTGGCAACACAATTGAGGTTGAATGAACGTGACGTATGCCTGATATTGATAAGAACAAGAGATAAAAGCGACGACTCAAATGTTGCTTAGAGAGAGCGTTGTAAGAGAGCGATTATTAAGAGCGTTGTAAGAGAGCGATTATTAAGAGCGTTGGATTGTAAACTGATTATTGAAAGGAGTGTTGTGATAATGTGTGGTGTGTGGAGCGTTTACTGCAATATGCTATGCTACGATGTGTTTTCAACAACCTTGAATAAAGCATCTTTTTCAGTAAGTGTGACTTCTGTTGTTCACATGTTTCGTCTGACCGTTAAGGTTTCTTTCATTTAGGAACTATTTCTTAGCATATTGATGTGTTAAATTAACGTAGAAGTAAGACAAGACTTCTTCGTCGTTATAACACTTTAAAAGCCGTATAAAAATTTCCGTTTCTTGGTTTCAGACGTGCGCGACAAATTTTTTGTCACTTATAAAATGCGAATTGAATTCAAAACTCCATCGACATGAATAAATAATTCTTATACCAACAAAAACGTACTTTGTTGAATTGCATTAGGGGTCAAGTGAAAATTGCACTTCTATTTGGGAAAATAAATTGCCGTGGCTTCGTTAATACGGTGTTCCACAACGGTGTTTAGTGAAGCAAACACTGTTCCTATGGTGTTCAGTGAAATAAACAAATTATAGCATGACTCATGCTATAATTCCGTTGGAGATTCTTTGTTTTCGGTGGATATTCGTGGGATTTTAAACATTTTACGGAAATGGTAAAATGCAGAGAATTTGCCACTGCAAAATATTTGCTTTGGCAACATGTACGCGACGTAACTTTACCAAACAACAGCGGCGTTTGGTGCAGTGAAATGCCGCACTTTTTCTTTAGATTGGGATTTAACGACCATCGTGAGCAACTCTGTGAGCTAAAAGCAGTCGCCCGTCCCTAATTTAGGGCCACTGGTTCCAGGGAAGGGAGAGAGCCAGTGCTATAAGACAAACACAACATCCATGCCTCACCGGGATTCGAACCCGGACCCGTCTGGGACGAATGCTCAGAAGCTATCACTTAGACCAGTGTGCCACCGGGTCGGCGCGCACCTTCTTTACTGAGGCTCAAATCTTTAATTATAGGACACAAGGCCGTTTATTTTAACAAGTTTGATCCGGCAATGCACGTATTCATAAAGTTTAACTAACCTGTGAAGTTTTTACTGTTGCGCTTTTACTCAGACATCAAACGTTAATTATAAGACCCTGATCCTAGGCCTTTTCAGAAAATTTTAATCCTGCATTCGTAACGTTTATATAATAAGTCCAGCTCATAATGCTGCGCTTTTATTTCAGCATCAAATATTACTAAATAGGCCCTGGGCTTTGACTTTTTTAACAGTTTTTTATTATGTCGTGCTCATCGTCAAGTGAAAATCCGCCACTGTATTTTCAATGGGAAAATTTTGTTACATAAGTTCTCATACAAGAAATGCTTCCTGACTTGTGAAAATTCGCACACATACGAAGAAGGCACTGAACTATAGGCAGTGACAATTAAATTTGAGAAAACAATTACAGAAAATATTTTAAAATTAAATTTCTTTGAGATGGAGTAGTTTAACCTATCGTTACTAGGTGGCGCTCTAGGTACGTCAAGTACTGAAAATGTGGCATATCCTTGAAATTTTCCTTGAATATTAAAAGTTTTCACACAAATAATAATAACTGAGCTGTCATAGACTTTAGCTTGGGATGTCAGTAATTATTTAAATCGCTTACATTACAGTTTATTGGCTTTTCTACCCCCAAATTATGTAAAACAGCAATCACATGCTGGTACTCTAAGATGCTGACCGAAGCTTTTACGAATCATTGCTACCTCCCCCGCCAAGCAGGGGATGAGATTTCGCCCTCAGCGAAGGGAATCGATTGACGGCATCAGGTTTCTGTAGCATTTGGGGAAAGAGTGAAACCTATTGTGCTGACCCTTCTTCACGAATAATGTTTCAAAACAGAACCAACGTTTATCGGGACGGAGCAGGGCTATTGGGACTAGGAATGTATGTTTGGCAGCGACAGAACGAACGAATCTACATTAATTTTTCGTTTATTATTTTTTTCATGAAAAAAATGTAATTGTGAAAAATGAAAGGAAAAACAATTATCAAAAAATGACGAATAGTAAAAGTAAGACACAGTAGCTCACGGAGGATTTCCTTATGGGGTGGCCCAAAATATTGAAGATACGAATAAAAAAAAAAAATATCCCGAAGAAAACATCTGCCAAAATATTGCAAAGCGATAAAAATATATACCCCATACTAAAGGGCGCTTCTTATTATTCGTAAAATATATATTTAAAAATATGCACCAATATATTTTTAAAAAAGCAGCCAGAGAACGAAATACCAAGTGATACCTAATGGAGAGGGGCCCCGGAAACCTTGTCCACCCACACTGAATAGGTAACTGGTAAAACAAATGTATGATATAAAATGTTGGTACTTCTTTTTTTAAGAAAGTTACATGTATTCTAGTGTCCAAATAACAAAAGCTAGATATGAGCTCACAAATAGCAGCAACAGTCTTCGTTTCGGAATTTGTAATTTCAACTTAAAACTTTTTAAATTCGTTTTTCATCATGTTTTATTTCCTGTCTAGGATAAATAAATCTTTTTTCTTTTTAATTTGAGAAAATAACCCGTAAACCATATAAATATATATATATATATATATATATATATATCATCATCATCATCATCATATTTGTCAACCATTATCAATCCTCTGCTGGACGAAGGTCTCCCCAAGTTTCCTCCACAACGGTCTGTCTTGTGCCAGTCTCCTCCATGTCACTCCCGCATACTTTCGAATTTCATCCACCCATCTTCCATGTAGTCTTCTTCTGGGTCTTTTCCTGTCCCTTGGAATCCAATCTAAAATTTCGGCTGTCCATCGATGGTCTGTTCTTCTGGCAGTATGTCCAGCCCATTGCCATTTCAGGGATTTAACTCTGATCATGATGTCTTCCACTCTTGTCATTTTTCGGATCCACGTGTTCCTCTTCTTATCTCTCCTGGTTACACCAAGCATGCACCTCTCCGTGCTACTTTGAGTTGTCTGCAGCCTTTGTATGTCTCTTTTAGTTAAGGTCCACGTCTCTGCACCATACGTAAGCACTGGAAGGATGCATTGATCAAACACTTTTCTTTTAAGACATAATGGCATATTGCTCTTGAAAATTATGCTGTTTCTTCCAAAAGCTTTCCAGGCAAGTTTTGTACGCCGATTAATTTCTTCACCAATGTGACCCTCACTTGATATCTGCTGTCCAAGATAAACGTACGTGTCTGTTATCTCCAGCTTTTCTCCATCAATCGATAAATCTTCATTTCTTGTAAAAGCATTGTACATCACTTTTGTCTTCTGAAAGTTCATTTTTAATCCCACTTCTTTACTCTTGTCAGCAAGTTCCTGGATCATACTCTGTAGCTCTGATGGGGTAGTTGCAAAAAGGACTATGTCATCAGCAAAACGAAGGTGGGTTAGATAATCTCCATTAATCTTTATCCCTTTGTTTTCCCAGTTCAGTGATTGAAAGACATTTTCCAATGTGGCATTAAAGAGCTTCGGAGATATGGTGTCACCTTGTCTCACTCCTTTTCCAATTTTTATGTGTGTCGTATTTTCAAACAGGCGAATCTTTGCACTTGCATTTTCATAGATGTTATTAATAATATTAATGTATGCATCTTCAATACCGCAGGATTTCAGAGCCATTGCAACTGCTGATGGTTTCACCGAATCAAAGGCCTTTTCATAATCGATAAAAGCCATGCACAATGGAAGTTCATATTCCCTCGCTCTTTCAATTAGTTCTCTCAGTACGTGGATATGATCTATTGTGCTGCAGCCACTCCTGAATCCAGCTTGTTCTCTCGGTTGAGCCATGTCCAGTGTCACCTTCAAGCGGTGTGAAAGAACTTTAGTGAAGATTTTATAAACCACTGGTAGGAGGCTGATAGGTCTGTAGTTCCTGAGATCCTCAATATCACCTTTTTTATGTAGCAAGATCATTGTAGCGTTGTTCCAATCCTCAGGAATTTTCCCTTCATTAAGGCATCGAGTGAAAATTTGGGCGAGTACTGTTTCGATTTCTCCACTTGCTTCTTGTATGATGTCCACAGTAATTCCATCTTCTCCTGGAGCTTTTCCCGCTTCATGTTCTTGATTGCATGTGCAATTTCTGCTGGAAGGACTGGAAGAACTCTGGTACTGGTACCTTTCATGTTGTCTGGAGTACATGTATCATCCCTTTCATATAATTTGGAGTAGAAATCTTTCACTCTTGTCAAAATTTCGCCTCTATTTCTTGTTACAGAACCATCTTCTTTTCTCAGTGCCATAATCTGTTTTTTCCTCTTACTGAGATGTCCCTTTGCTATCTTTAGGCTTTGGTTGTTTTCAATTGCTTTCCTTACTAGTTCACAGTTGAATTTCCTTACGTCTTCAGTGATACTTTTTCGTACTGTCTTGCATAGCTCTATATATTCCACTTTGGAAGTCACATCTTCTTTAGTTGTCCTCATCTCTCTTCTTTTTTGCATCTACATTTTGGTTTTTCCTGATAATTTGTTCACATACAACTTGTTCTTAGACCCAGCTAATTTTGTTGCTGTTTCCATAAGAGCTTTGGTTACTTTTCGGTTAACTTCAGAAATATCCACTTCTTCTGATGTTAGACCTTCTAAAGCAGAGAATCTGTTCTTCAGTTCCAACTTGAAGGTATTATGTTGTTTTTTAAGGTTGGTTATGTCAATACATTTTGTTTGTTTTATGAGCTTGCCACGTTCGAGTTTAGTGTTGAGGTGCATCTTACATCTCACCAATCTATGGTCACTACCTGTGTTGAACTTGTTTAGCACACTGCAGTCTTCTATGACGAATTTTTTGTTACACATAATAAAATCAATTTCACTAGTCGTCCCATTTGGATGTCTCCATGTCCATTTCCTCTGTGGCTTTTTCTTGAAAAAGGAGTTCAAGATGAAAAACCTTTCTGCCTCTGCAAACTCTACGAGAGTATTTTCGCGCTGGTTTCTGTTGCCGTGACCGAATTTACCTACAAAAGTTTCATTCTGTTGCCGTTGTCCTATTTTTGCATTGAAATCTCCCATAATTATCTTCAAGTGCTGCTTACCTTTATTATTTAGATGACGAGTTTCCTCATAAAATTCTTCAATTTCTTCTTCAGGATGACTTGTGGTGGGAGCATAAGTTTGAATAATCTGAGCCTGGTATCTTCTCGAGAGTTGGATAACGAGTCATGCAGCTCTGTCAGAGGAACTTTCAACTTCTACAACTTTATCTTTCAGTTTCTTGTTTATTATAAATCCAACACCACTAGTTCTGCCAGTATCTGTCCCACGATAGTAGAAGAGATGTCCACTTTTCAGTTCAATGAGATCTTCTCCTTTTCTCCTTACCTCATTTAGCCCGACGATGTTCCCCTTGATTCTTTGTAGTTCCTTTCCTAATTCAAGAAGTCTTGAATCAGAAGATAGGGAGCGTCCATTATGCGTAGCCAAGGTCAGCATCAGATGGAAGTCTAGTCCGGTCCTCCGGGGATTCTTAGCAACCTCTGTCTTCATGTCGCACTGGCCGCTGCCTTGGCCAGGTACATTCCAGCTGCCGGAGACTGAGGGCCAAGATTTAAGTTGTGGAATCATTTTGGAGGGGTTTGGCCATAACTCACCACGCTGGCCAAGCGGGTTGGTGAGTGTGGGATAGCATTTCCTCTTATCCCGATGTTATAGTTATACCGCTATTGGCGGTCGTCAGAGCCCCTTTAGTGGGAACAGGATGTACCACGAGAAGGCGGGGTTGACATTTGTCAAGGAGAGGCTGTGATGTTACGCATCACCTGACCTTACATCCCTTTGCTATATATATAATTTTAACAACTATATTTATATATATAGAAGTAATTACTATATATCTAGCACAAGGGCGCATTTAGAAGGGGCCTTGCCCCCATGGAAAATGTTTAATTTTTTTTTTGTTAAGACGCGATTTACATTAGAAAAAAATGCCTTAATTTTATAAAAATTTATCCACTTACATTAGAAAAAAATGCTTTAATTTTTCTTCAAATATTTTATTAACTTTAATCTTGTTCCAGATGGTGGATTTCAAAAACTTCTTTTTTCGTCCCCCCCTGAAGAAAAATTCTATATACATTCCTTGTCAATTAACACATATCAATAATTATAATTATTTTTGAAAGCAACTGAAGAAATATCTGCTAACAAATTAAAATACAAAAATTCTATGGTAAATTTCATTAATCAGACTACATATGAGAAAATTTTATATGTGCTGGACGTTTGACTTAACTACATACTTTAGGGGAATTGGGATTCACTCAGACTATACATATATAGCCTTTTACTCAATTTTCTGTTCTGTGGTTACCCTGTACATAAGTATTTACATTATCATCAACATCATCATTGTCAACCATTATCGATCGACTGCTGGACGAAGGTCTCCCCAAGTTTCCTCCACAACGGTCTGTCTTGTGCCAGTCTCCCCCATGTCACTCCCGCATACTTTCGAATTTCATCCACCCATCTCCCATGTGGTCTTCTTCTGGGTCTTTTCCTGTCCCTTGGAATCCAATCTAAAATTTCGGCTGTCCGTCGATGGTCTGTCCTTCTGGCAGTATGCCCAGCCCATTGCCATTTCAGGGATTTATCTCTGACCATGAAGTCTTCCACTCTTGTCCTTTTTCGGATCCACGAGTTCCTCTTCTTATCTCTCCTGGTTACATCAAGCATGCATCTCTCCATGCTGCTTTGAGTTGTCTGCCGCCTTTGTATGTCTCTTTTAGTTAAGGTCCACGTCTCTGAACCATACGTAAGCACTGGAAGGATGCATTGATCAAACACTTTTCTTTTAAGACATAATGACATATTGCTCTTGAAAATTATGCTGTTTCTTCCAAAAGCTCTCCAGGCAAGTTTTGTACCCCGATTAATTTCTTCATCAATGTGACCCTCACTTGATATCTGCTGTCCAAGATAAACGTACGTTTCTGTTATCTCCAGCTTTTTCCATTAATCGATAAATCTTCATTTCTTGTAAAAGCATTGAACATCACTTTTGTCTTCTGAAAGTTCATTTTTAATCCCACTTCTTTACTCTTGTCAGCTAGTTCCTGGATCATACTCTGTAGCTCTGATGGGTTAGGTGCAAAAATGACTACGTCATCAGCAAAAGGAAGGTGAGTTAGATAATCTTCATTAATCTTTCTCCCTTTGTTTTCCCAGTTCAGTGATTGAAAGACATTTTCTAATGTGGCATTAAAGAGCTTCGGAGATATGGTGTCACCTTGTCTCACTCCCTTTCCAATTTTTATGTGTGTTGTATTTTCAAACAGCCGAATCTTTGCACTTGCATTTTCATAGATGTTATTAATAATATTAATGTATGCATCTTCAATACCGCAGGATTTCAGAGCCATTGTAACTGCTGATGATTTCACCGAATCAAATGCTTTTTCATAAACTTAAAAGCCATGCAAATGGAAGTTCATATTCCCTCGCTCTTTTAATTAGTTCTCTCAGTACGTGGATATGATCTATTGTGCTGTAGCCACTCCTGAATCCAGCTTGTTCTCTCGGTTGAGCCATGTCTAGTGTCACCTTCAAGCGGTGTGAAAGAACTTTAGTGAAGATTTTATAAACCACTGATAGGAGGCTGATAGGTCTGTAGTTCCTGAGATCTTCAATGTCACCTATTTTATGTAGCAGGATCATTGTAGCATTGTTCCAATCCTCAGGAATCTTCCCTTCATTAAGGCATCAAGTGAAAATTTGGGCGAGTACTGTTTCGATTTCCCCACTTGCTTCTTGTATGATGTCTACAGTAATTCCACCTTCTCCTGGAGCTTTTCCCCGTTTCATGTTCTTGATTGCATGCGCAACTTCTGCTGGGAGGACTGGAAGAACTCTGGTACTGGTACCTTTCATGATGTCTGGAGTACATGTAACACACCTTTCATATAATTTGGAGAAGAAATCTTTCACTTTTGTCAAAATTTCGCTTCTATTTCGTGTTACAGAACCATCTTCTTTTCTGAGTGCCATAATCTCTTTTCTTCCCTTACTGAGATGTCCCTTTGCTGTCTTTAGGCTTTGGTTGTTTTCAATTGCTTTCCTCACTAGTTCACAGTTGAATTTCCTTACGTCTTCAGTGATACTTTTTCGTACTGTCTTGCATAGCTCTATATATTCCACTTTGGAAGTCACATCTTCTTTAGTTGTCCTCATCTCTCTTCTTTTTTGCATCAACATTTTGGTTTTTCCTGATAATTTGTTCACATGCAACTTGTTTTTAGACCCAGCTAATTTTGTTGCTGTTTCCATAAGAGCTTTGGTTACTTTTCGGTTAACATAAGAAATATCCACTTCTTCCGATGTTAGGCCTTCTAAAGCAGAGAATCTGTTCTTCAGTTCGAACTTGATGGTATTATGGTGTTTTTTAAGGTTGATTATGTCAATACATTTTGTTTGCATCTTACATCTCACCAATCTATAGTCACTACCTGTGTTGAACTTGTTTAGCACACTGCAGTCTTCTATGACGAATTTTTTGTTACACATAATAAAATCAATTTCACTTGTCGTCCCAATTGGATGTCTCCATGTCCATTTCCTGTGTGGCTTTTTCTTGAAAAAGGAGTTCAAGATGAAAAACCCTTCTGCCTCTGCAAACTCAACGAGAGTATTTCCACGCTGGTTTCTGTTGCCGTGACCGAATTTATCTACTGAAGTTTCATTCTGTTGCTGTTGCCGTATTTTTGCATTGAAATCTCCCATAATTATCTTCAAGTGTTGCTTACCTTTATTATTTAGATGACGAATTTCCTCATAAAATTCTTCAATTTCTTCTTCAGGATGACTTGTGGTGGGAGCATAAGTTTGAATAATCTGAGCCTGGTATCTTCTCGAGAATTGGAGAACGAGTCGTGCAGCTTTGTCAGAGGAACTTTCAACTTCTACAACTTTATCCTTCAGTTTCTTGTTTATTATAAATCCAACACCACTAGTTCTGCCAGTATCTGTCCCACGATAGTAGAAGAGATATCCACTTTTCAGTTCAATGAGATCTTCTCCTTTTCTCCTTACCTCACTTAGCCCGACGATGTCCCACTTGATCCTTTGTAGTTCTTCTTCCAATTCAAGAAGCCTTTTTGAAATGTAATATAACCAAATGTAACCCTAGAACAAAATAAATACATAAAATGAAAATAATATAGTAATTACTTCTTCAAACATTTCAGGAAGAACAAACTTTTTTCAGCTAATAGAGGGGGGGGAGGTCCGCAGGCTTGGAATTTTTATCTATTAAAATGCATTCAACGTCAAGAGATCATGAATCACGATTAATAGACAATTAAGTACGATTAGTCTACTTATTATATTTTGAAGAATGCAGATATTTAAAAAAATATAATTGGAAAAATATTTGTAGCATAAAAAGAAACGAAACGTCTTTTTTCATCTTAGCCTTATAACGAAGTAAATTTCTCCGTCATTTTTATCAGCGCCGGGGTTCGAATCCGGGTCCCCTCATTCCGGAATAAGTTGCTCTACCAATTAAGCTACGCGGACATTTATTCTGCTTCCTATCTGCCTTTATGTCGTGTGCGTCCTTCTGGCAGGTACGTCACATCTCCTCGTACGTTACATCATCTCCCCCTTTTTTTTTTTTTTTTTTTTTTTTTTTCGAAGTGCTGCTCGTATTTTTCCTATCTCGCGGTGTGGGTGTTGCGAGATTGTGAACGGTCGGGTCATCCGGATAGTTCGGGCGCAATTATAACGAAGTAAATTTCCTCCGTCATTTTTATCCGCGCCGGGGTTCGAACCCGGTCCACTCACTCCGGAATAAGTTGCTCTACCAATTAAGCTACGCGGACATTTATTCTGCTTCCTATCTGCCTTTATGTCGTGTGCGTCCTTCTGGCAGGTACGTCACATCTCCTGGTACGTTACAGCCTGAATTTATTAAAATTTGGTTCGGTAACCTAAAATGTCTCCGGCGGGAGAGAGGCGAATGGTCATTTCCAGGAGTGCTGCGTTCCCCTGGATGTATGTCTGAAAGAAACACTGAGCACAACATCCTGTATCCTAAAGAGAATTTACCCTCCACACGAGAGACATAATAGCCAGAAAAGGACAAGAAATTCAATATAGGTTGAAGAAAATGGTTTATTGGCAAGGCACCTGCTGATGTCTTTTGGATGAGATTCATATGCTATCAGGCATTACTGGTGAGACAGCGCATGTATAAAACAGTGAAACTGGAAAAGGATAGAGTAAAAATGAATATATAACTTCAAAAATATTGAAAAAAGATAAAATAGTAAATTAAATTTCCTCGTTCACCGTTATCTGTTAAAATTTGAATTATTTATCAGTTCCGCTGTGCTGTCATATATCACAAATTTTCGGATCATTTGTGTTAGCAGAAAAAAAGGCTTGCGTTTTATTGCCTAAAACGACCTTGTAAAGGAAATGTTGTACTGAGCTTCCCCCTTGGGAAACATGGGGGTGAGGAAGGAGGGTAAGGACCTGTAAACTGATCCTGCATCTGATAAGGGAAAGTGGTCATGCCACTAAGACCCCCACAAGAAGGGGGTATGAAGTAACCGTGCGATTTTCAGCGCCATCTATGAGCAGAAGCTTTACGTTCGACATGCCTTTATATCCACCTTAAAACATGCAGCTGCTTTGCAACAATTATGATTCATTCCTGTTCTTGAAAGCCTTTTTTAACCTAATTCATGTATCAGAAATGTGAATTTCAGTGTTTCATTTTTCCTGCAAAGTTCTTATATCTTTGTTACTGACAGAAGTTTTTTTTTTTCACTTATCATTCTGCGGAATTTCAGGTGAGGTGGCGCCTCACTTACCACATCTGACGGGCCGCCACGGGACGATACCAATATCCAAGAATTTCTTTTGCTACGCTCTGATACTGAAATCGCTGGGTGGATCTTTCCTATATGTCCGACGGTAATTCCTTTGTACCGTAATCACAGACTTCGTCTTAAAAAACCAACGCACGCACATTGCTTTCTCCTGCGGCGACGAGATTTTCAGTTGTTTTGCAGTCGGCGTCGGTTTTTGCGAGAACGTAACGTCATCTGTTGGAAAAAGATGGTGTTAAAAACACGAATATTTACTCTTTCAAATGCCGCAAACCTTATTGCTGTAGATCTGTTCGTTTTTGTACAGTTGTCAATCAAAACTCTAGGGGACTTTTCGACCACCCTGTATATTACATTCAGTACTACCTGTTCCTCTCTCAAAAACCGCAACTTTTGTGTTTCCCTTATTTGTACTCAGTTTGAAATTCATGCAAACTTCATACATCCGGAACAACATACTCTGCAACTAACTCTTGCTCTTTGCCGACAGTACAGTGTCATCAGCATACAGCAATCTGCATACATGGATATTACCAAGACATAAAGCAGTAGTAGTAGAAAAGGACCGATTCTGGCTTAAACCGCAGCCCATAGACTTAACATTAGGCTGCGGCCGGGCGGACGCAGCCAGCCGCAGCCAGCTGCAGCCGAGCAAACGGAGGGGGGTGTGGTCAGTAGCAGCCTCCTATTCCCCGCTGCAATTTTTCCCCCTCGACCGAAGTGTGTGCTTATCTCCGAAGATAGTAGTATTTATTGGACTTTGTCGAATTTTGGGGGAAATCAATGAAGGCTTATTCCTTTTTTTTTAATTTAATGAAGGTTTATTCATTATTTATTTTCCCCTCTCTCGACCCCATCCCCTTAGGTTATTGTTATGTAAAACGTTTTTTCCCTCGTAATTTGTTGATGTATTTTTTTTTTTCAATTAATTTTCATGAATTCCTCATGTGTCTTCCCTAATGAAAATTATGTAGGGTAAGTATTATTTCTCTTTTATTTTCTCGAATAATACGGTCATGTCCTCATCTCAAGAAATGTTATTATATCTTATTTTTGTTCATAAATGTTTGATTTTGAGGGATGGCAACTCCCGAGTGGAAAAGGGGTTGGATATAGGGGGATGGCAACTCGATGTGTTGCCCCCTAGCGGTGCTTCTTGGAACTTTCGATTGATCTTTGATTTTGAGGGATGGCAACGCCTGAGTGGAAAAGGGGTTGGATATAGGGGGATGGCAACTCGATGTGTTGCCCCCCTAGCGGTGCTTCTTGGAACTTTCGATTGATCTTTGATTTTGAGGGATGGCAACGCCCGAGTGGAAAAGGGTTGGATATAGGGGGATGGCAACTCGATGTGCTGCTCTCAGCGGTGCTTCTTGGAACTTTCGATTGATCTTTGATTTTGAGGGATGGCAACGCCCGAGTGGGAAAGGGGTTGGATATAGGGGGATGTCAACTCGATGTGCTGCCCCTAGCGGTGCTTCTTGGAACTTTCGATTGATCTTTGATTTTGAGGGGTGGCAACGCCCGAGTGAGAAAGGGGTTGGATATAGGGGGATGTCAACTCGATGTGCTGCTCTCAGCGGTGCTTCTTGGAACTTTCGATTGATCTTTGATTTTGAGGGATGGCAACGTCCGAGTGGGAAAGGTGTTGGATATAGGGGGATGCCAACTCGATGTACTACCCCCTAGCGATGCTTCTTGGAACTTTCGATGGATCTTTGATTTTTGGGGATGGCAACGACCGAGTGGGGTACGTTGGGAATTTTTGCATTTATTCCTGTGGTTTGCAAGCAAGATTTCCCCTCTTCAATACTTTTTTCCCCCGGAGGAAATTTTTACGTAACGATGCTGGGGAATTTTCTTTCCAAGGGAATAAAAATGCTCCTAAGATCTTAGCGAGGTTCTAACTCACGATGATTTGGTTTCCAAAAATAGTCAGGGGTCAAATGGTTTTCGTGTACTACGTATTCCCTGTATATATATTTTTAAATTACTTTTACGTTATTTCTTCATGTGTTTTTATATATTTTTTGTATGTTTTGAGGGAGTTTTTTTTCGTGTAGATGTAATTAATTTTCTGGGGAACTTTTCTTTTTCCACCATTCAATTTTATTTCAGACCATGAGACGAGGAAATGCTTCTTTAGAAAATATTTCGTTCTTGTTCGCAGTAATTACTGGACATAGACTTCATGTTAATTCTGAGTCTTTCACCGCTGCAATAATATTTTCTCGTAATTTTTTCGTATGTTCAAGAACTCTACAGATCTTTCCCAGTTAAAATTCTGCTCAAACAATATTTTCGGTCTTTATTTCCTTATAGCTTCCCAATTTCCGATATTTTTCTTCCTCTATCTTTGAAATTTCATTAAACTTCTCAATAGGTCAGGATTCTTTTTTTCTTGGACAAACTTATGAGTCCTTTTATTCCCACTATCTTTTTTTTCCCATTTCATTTCAGCAAACGATTATTTTAGATGCAACAAATCGTCAGATTTTGGTTTCTTATATAGCATATTTTCCAACTTGCTTAAAAATATTCCTCAAAGCTTGCATGTATGTCAAATATACATTTTTTTTTTTATTCTTTCGTAGTTAGCCATACTTTTCGTGGACTGCCTCGACAGGAAAGCATTCAATGTCAAGACATACAATCTAAAACCATTTTCTTTCGATGAAATTTGTATTCTTTGGGCTGAATAAGTTTCTGTCTCGTCCGAAAAAACATTCATTCTAGAGGCAAAGCGACTAATTCCGTTCTTCCCATAAACAATTTAATGTAAAGGTATATTCTTCCAAGCTGGGGAAATATATGTATATATTAGTTCATTTCCAGTTAAAGGAAATGCATCTTTATATTTCAATATGAAAAAAGAAGCCCTATAAGTGAAAGCTCAACCTAAAGACGGATAGATTGTTCACACTCTCTCTACTCTATGACATTTCTTTACTGAATGAACCATGACCTTTTTTTTCATGAACTGCTTTAAAATCTTCGTTCTCACTTTACTATTGTCAGATTCCATGTCCCTCCAGTTCTTTACTTATTCAATTTTAATTTATTAAGAGAGTAGAACTCTTTTAGGCTTTCGAAGTACTTTCAAGTCTTTCATTACGAAAATGTTCATTGTCATGAAAGAAGCCATAATCGAGATGATTTACTATCGTTTCAATGAAAGTGTTTACGCATTCATTGCTATGATGTCAGTTTTCATTTTCTTATACTTCGAACAGAAATCAGTTTGAATCATTCGTCGAGAAAATATTTCTTTCATATATATATATATATATTTGCCTCCGGATCAAACGAACTCAAAAATAAGAGACGGACTTTAATATTTTTTTTTCCTCTTATGAGAGGAATACGGGAATATGATACCAAAATTAAAGAATAAAGAATATCGACTTTCTTCTCAACACCTTACATCTACGTTTTTTTTTTATTTTTTTTATTTTCAATAAGCTATTTCTATATTTTTACAACTGAATAGAATTATTTATTGAAAAATTCTAAGTAAAACGAAAAATGGTTTTGTTGATTTCCTAAGAGGATGATTTTGGAAATTTTCGTTTTCTGGTAATTGTAAAAATCTCATAGAGTAACATGGGAAAACTAGCATGCATAAAAGACTGTTTTGGATCGAGTAAATTGAAAGAATTTTACAAAGTTCATTTCAGAAAAGTACATTCCTTCCTAGTGTCAAAAACGAATCACTTCGTTTTTTCTAAGATACACTTTGGAATCTTATAAAAGTGCATAGGGTCAAAAACGATTTTGATGATTTTACTAAGATGACAGATTTCGGATTTCTTATGATAGAAAATACAGTGAATTTCCCATTGAATAACATGGGAAACTGCGAAATTTAAGAAGCACGTTTTCGTTCAAGTAAAATATTTTAAAAGTCTTTTTTCGAATCAGTTGAAAACAGACAGGGTGTGTTTCTGAACAGTTCATTATTTCCTAAAATCAAAACGAATCACTTCGGTTTTTTTTTTGTTTGTTTTCTTTCCTAATGTACGTTTCTGAAAGAAGTAAAAATAGTTTAGGTAGAAAATTGGAAAGATATTTTTATGAATCCTAGACTGTTTATTTACGTATAGCTAGAGGGGTCTTCAGTGAGAGCACTTATTCTCTTTTCAAACTAAGAGAATGAAGTGTAGTCAGTTTGAAAAAAAAAAATTCAAACTCCCCTAAATTTAGCCTTTTGTCCTGGTTTCGACTCAATACTGTAAAGCATTGCTCTCAGACCAGTTGAATTCCTGGCCCTTAATGAAATACATTAAGCCTTTCCCTTAAAAATAAGCAATCTCTTCTTCAATACCAGATAACCAATAAATTTCTTTAAGAGTTATTCATTCACCCTTTTACTTTTAAAAACTTGAAATTCATTATTATTTAACTCATTACAAAAAATGAAACTCATTCATACAGAAAAAATATAAATGAATAAAAATAAATAAAGTAGTCCTAAAAAAGGACTGTTTTTCTGGGTCCCCTTCATACAGCTGCTCCATGGTCGGTATAAGGAATTTTTTTTTTTTTTTTGCCTGCTAATATCTCAGCACATTGACTTCACAGTCTCTAGCAAGTTCTTTACAATTATGCTTTCCAAGAACGCTTTGGACGGGACATGGTCTCCAGTGACTGCAACAAAAGATTCTGCTAGAATCTTGGGGTTAAGCAATGCAACGGCATCATCGAAATACTTTTGCCACTTGGATTCGGGGTATATGCACAGCTGTGGGCCGTGATGTTTGCGAATATGCGATTTGGTGGTTGGTGGCACTCCATACAATAATATAAGTTATTGACATGTTCCTGAAGGCGATCCCTTACCATGTCAGCAAGCATGATGAAAAACTCTTCATCTGAGATGGAAGCAACAGGGGAAGAAGTCCTTGGATGGTGCAAAACAGCCTTTCTAAAGACAGGTCCAAATAGTAGTTGAGTAATGCTGTCCCATATTTTTCCACATTGATCAATAAGAGTTCCAAATTGTTGGCAAGTCAGCTTTATCGGAACAGGATTCAATCGACGAAAACCATGAATTCTGGGGGAAAGCACTTCTAACGTGTAACTGCCAGAAGCATCTAAGAGGGAAGGACAGCAGGAAACGATAAGTTCACGATTAATCAAGATGTCACAATTCATGCCCTGAATCCAGTGTGATTTTCACATGAATTTTCGGAACGTTGAAGCTGACATTGTTATTCCATTCTTAGAAGGGTAGAAAGATTCCCCATCTTTCCTATAACTTCGAATATGAACTCGGACCGTGTTGTTAAAATCGCATACTCTTGCAAACGTGTTTTCACCTAAATGAAAATGATGAGGTGCAAGATTTTTCATAGAAATTCTTGGGAGAATAACTTCTCCACACGATTTGGGCTTTAAAGGAACGGACTCACATACCTTCTTAGCGAGAGTAGCAGAAATTTCAGCACTTTGCTTCATCGTGGAAATGGAATCGGTAGCGCTCAAAGCAACAGACAAAAATAAAATGACTCGTTTGAAGACTAAAGACAAACTGAAGGAACAGCTCTTATTCTAAGTCAAAACTGAGAAGAGGTTGGAGTTCGTCACTTGTTTACTGCTTGAGAGGGAAAGAGCAGAGTCATGGGGGTAAAGAACACTCGGTTATCTTCTTTCTAAAGGTCAAATTCAATCTAATGTTTGGAGCATTCTTTTGTCGAGGCAGACCATGACTCCAATACGAATTAGTTGGTGGCAGGATCTGTAGTAACGTTCCAGATCTCAAAGATAAGGAAACTGGTTTAAACCCGTTTCGCTTGAAAACAAGAGTCTCTTTCCTGTCCGAGAGATACTGGTGTAATACAAGACAAAGGATCTAATTCAGCTTCGTCATCACCGTGATCACCGATTTGGTTATCACCATTTCTTATAAAAGTGCATGGGGATCAAAAAACGATTTTGATGATTTTACTAAGATGACAGATTTCGAATTTCTTATGATAGAAAATACAGTGAATTTCCCACTGAATAACATGGGAAACTACGAAATTTAAGAAGCACGTTTTCGTTCAAGTAAAATATTTTAAAAGGTAATCAGTTGAAAACAGACAGGGTGTGTTTCTGAACAGATCATTATTTCCTAAAATCAAAACGAGTCACTTCGTTTTTTCCTAACGTACGTTTCTGAAAGAAGTAAAAATAGTTTAGCTAGAAAATTGGAAAGAATTTTTTATGAATCCTAGACTGTTTATTTTTTTATAACTAGAGGGGTCGTCAGTGAGAGCACTTATTCTCTTTACAAACTAAGAGAATGAAGTGTAGTCAGTTTGAAAAAAAATTTCAAACTCCCCTAAATTTAGTCTTTTGTCCTGATTTCGACTCAATACTGTAAAGCATTGCTCTCAGACCAGTTGAATTCCTGGCCCTTAATGAAATACATTAAGCCTTTCCCTTAAAAATAAGCAATCTCTTCTTCAATACCAGATCCCCAATAAATTTCTTTAAGAGTTATTCATTCATCCTTTTACTTTTAAAACTTGAAATTCGTTATTATTTAACTCCTTATAAAAATGACTTCTAAGGAGGTAAAAATATTCTAACGCGTATCTAATCAATGTTCTGTATACTTAAGACCAAGCGTAAATGGAATCGATAGCACTCTTCCTCCCTGAAGGAAATGACGTCTGCATACATCTCAAAATCCTTGTTCCCTAAGTCAAACGCATGGAGGGAAAATCAAGAAATCTTATCTGTATTCCTTCGTTGAAAGTGTATGTTTGTTTAGAAAAGATACAAAACATTTCCTTTCTCAAGTTAAATTCGAATCAGCATTACATTAGATTGAGGGTTCACGTGTTAAAAGCAACACAATCGTAGTTGTTTACCAAAAGTTAGAATACAAATTTCCTGTGAAAGAGGAAACTATGATATTGAATGCTGGAAATCAGATTCCTTTCTGAAGCAAATCAAAACTGATTGAAAAGAGTCTGTACAATAGACAAAAAGGAAATACAAAAAAATTCCCCTGAGAAGTACTTCAGAAATAAATCTCAAAGCAGAAAAAATAAAAATATGCTAGATTAAAGAGTAACGTAGGTCAGATAAAAGAAATGGCAGAAAAAAGAAATATGTTAGGAAAAAAAAATAACTCCCCATTAAATGTACTTCGAATCAGCATTACATTGGAGGGAAAAAATCCCCTGAGAAGTACTTCAGAAATAAATCTCAAAGCAGAGAAAAATAAAAATATGCTAGATTAAAGAGTAACGTAGGTCAGATAAAAGAAATGGCAGAAAAAAGAAACTTCCTAACATATTTCTTTTTTCTGCCATTTGGAAGTACTTGTGATTTCGTATTTGCATAGTGGTGTGTTTTGTGTGTGTGTGTGTGTAAAACTATGATCCCCACGCTAATGTTGCCTATATCTTGTCTTGATTTAAAGTTTAACGACCACCGTGAGCAACTCGATGGGCTATAAGCAGTCGCCCGTCCCAAACTTAGAGACACTGGTTCCAGGAAAGGGAGAAAGCCAGTGCCGTAAGACAAACACAACATCCATGCCTCACCTGGATTCGAGCCTGAACCCATCACGGACGAATCGTCAGAAGCCATTGCTTAGGTCACTGCGCCACCGTGGCGGTGCCGACATATATGTATCTGTTATTGTAAACTTATTTATGAATTTGGTTTAAAAAATACTTCATGGGAGTACTATCAACGGATTATTGAACGAAAAGCATCTCTCCACTCAGTTTACTGAAAATAAGTTTGTAATACTGGTTACAGCTACGGAGAGTGACGTTTTGATAGTAAATGATTTTGTTCATTGAATGTGCAAGAGAAGTGCAAGAGAAGGGTTCGATTCCTCTAACCCTTCTCTTGCACTTCATGAAACTCTAGCACCTCCGTACTTTCAAAGCTACTCAGATACACAGTTTGTGCAGAAGAACTAATTGACATGGCTGTTATTTTAGTTGGATTACGTTAAGATTCTAGAATAGATTCTTTACAGATGTTTAAGCTTTTGACGAGGTTACAAACCTTGATTCATGGCAGCTAGTTCCAGAAGTTGAATCAGGGAACACATTAAACATAAATGGGAAGTTTAATTGCAACAATGCTAATTTTGTAGGAATAATTTGAACAATATTCCAAAATATAGCGGCTATTCAGAATAAACTGCTGCACAGGAAAAGGGCAGCAATGGAATTTGCAAATAAAGTGCCTATAATTGAAGAGGTCAACAAAGGATTTTCCGCATAAAGTGCACATACTCGTATTTGAAGACATCAACAATGGATTTTACAAATAACGTGCACACAGTCAAAGAGATCAACAATGACACTATAAATAAATCAAAAAAGCAATAAATCATGCACAAAATAGTATAACTATTGGTAACGAGGAACAGTACACCAATTATGTACGAAATTGTAATATTATACTAGTAATCCGATTTATTGGCGTAAGAAATAGACATATAAGCGTTTCCAAGCTTTCTCACATCCACCAGATGGCTTTTTCGAGGAAGTTAGACAGGAACTGCCAAAAATTCTAGTAATCCGAATTTCTTGGTGTAGAATAGAAAACCAGTTTCCAAGCTTTTGCACATCAACCACATGGCTTTTTCAAGGAAGGTAAGCAGAAAACTGCAACTGGATAATAAACCACTTCAACAATTTGAACGAGGTGTTTTGACTTGACATTAAACGAAGAGATGCAAATGTAATTATTCAATTCAAGACACGAGGTATGTTCGTTTTGCATGCGGAATCCTTGGGAAAAAAACAAAAGGCATTACCTATTTGAAGAACTGTTTCCAAATTCGTGGTAACTCTAGTGAGACGCTGTCATTGCAGGCCTCATTGTTGGTAATGATTTACAAAGTTTCCCGAATTGCAGTGGATTTAGGAGTAGAGTAGGAAGGTAATTTCTTTATGTCGTTCCACATAGGATCAGCGGACTTCAACTGGACATCTCTGGATAGGGCCGTGGTTAATTTGCCGTTCTTTATGTCCCTCTTATGCTCGTTGACTAATTCGAAAAGAACGTTTGGCCGTTCCAATGTAGTATCGCTTGCAGCCGTCCGGATATCGTAGAGGTATGGCGTAAACACCTGCGCTTCGTTGGAAAGAGAAGGCGTGTCAGTTTTTCGCTTAAGCATAAGCATAGAATATAAATATGTCGGAGATTTTATGCTAAAACCGAGGTTAATATTCCTGAGCTCGTTCTTGAGTTTATACGAAATGTTTGGTACTCAAGGAATAGAGCACAGATAGCGTAACCGCGGCATAGGAAGATTGGCATATTCTTTCTGTTTCTTTCGATGTATCTATGTACCATGTTCGTGTTGTGTCCTGCCACAGTCGCCAATTAAATAACGCGTTATAATTCGCTTAGTCTAGATTCTAGAAGGAACATCGGAGGAGATGGCGAAGGCTCTTCTGTTTTGAGAACGGAAGAAAGCTGGCTTGTAATCAGCGGGGCAAAATGGTTGGGAACGGAAATGGGTTTATAATAGACTTGAGTACAGTGGAGATTTTTAGGCGCTTTATTTAGTAAAACATCCAGATAAGGCAATGCATTGTTGTGCTCTAGCTTCATGTAAATCATCTTACTCTTTCCATCAGTTTTACATACTTCCACGACTAGAAAATCCAGGCGTAAAACAAAAACTGAATTTTCTAATATTGAGTTTTAGAGACAGAAAGATGACTTTTGAAGTGTCAAGGCAGAGGAGTTATTTCACATTTTCTTCTAATACATTTCTAGAGCTCTAATAATATATGCAACTTAAAAGAAATCCTTTGAATGAATCGTTGCAATTAAGATAAATATTTGATAAAATTCCCTGATAAGCACAATAATAATAAGAAGAAAGAATATGTTAAAAAGAATCAAAATTACCATTATGTATGACAAAGACAGATAAACGTTTAAATAGCTGTGTAAACTTTCATTTTAGCATAAACTTGGAAGAATATTCCAAACGATCTTGACTTGAATAGAAATTTACTGTAACTTACTGGAACTTAACAGGAACTTACCTACTTTTTTTAATATTATATGTTATAAAATTAATGTTGAAATGTAACATGGTCAAATGTGACCCCATAACGAAATAAATGAAATGAAATGAAATATTTTATCAATACTGTTCCACCCTTCTGCTTTCAGATAGAGATTCATGTAACCAATTTCTAGAGATTTCAATTTTGCTACATTGGTATGAAATAGAAGTGAAAAGTAAACATTGCTTTGTGCAGAAGGTAGACTACGTTAATCACCGTGTGCCGTCTCGGTGGCGCAGTGATCTAAGCCATGGTTTCTGACCGTTCGTCCTAGACGGGTCCGGATTCGAATCCCGGCATGAACCGACGACTGCTTATAGCCAACTGAGTTGCTCAAGATGGTCGTTAAACCTTCAACCAAAAAAAAAAAAAAAAAAAAAAAAAAATCTGTGAAATTGTTTAGCCTAGTGTTACTAAGCTTGTCTGAAACGAAAAGAGAAACTTGCCGTGACGTAAGACTCTCATTTAAGGAACCAATCCTTGCGACGAGGAACGCTTTAATTAGTGCATTCGGAATTTCAGTTTCGCTGCTATGTTTAGTAGGCTGTGGACAAATAGTTAGAATTATTTTCGTCCCTTTGATGTGTCTTGAAGAAAGGAATGTTACTGAGAGATTAAGCCGTGATTTTCAGCCAAATAAAATGAGACAGTGCGTGGAGAGAAGGTAGAGCCGACTGCGTTTCTAGCTGTTCCTTGAGTGTTGAGGAAATCAACACATGACCGAAAGAATATCAGTAGCGCCCCAGTCCTAAAACTGCATTTGAACTCGCTTTCCGAGAGAATAATGAGATAAAGGTTGAAATTTTTATTCGGAATGCAGAAGACAACCGCGTCATTTCACTGAAGAGACACACACACTCATTCACATGAACGCACTCACAGTGGGAGAGGAAGAGACTAATAATTTTGACTGACAAGGAACACCGCCGGGTTCGAACAAACAAATCCGCACCAAAATTCCGTTATACGTCATTTACGTACCTCAGAATTCAATGGTGCTATTCGTTTTTCTGTAAAACTTCGCAGTTGCTCACTAGAGGGCTCCGTTAAGTCACCCTCCGGCTGCTACGCCAGTCGAGAGTGTGCAAGTGCTTGTATCACATGCCTTGCTTGTTTGTATACGTAGTGAGACGACAAAATGGTTCGACCTTTTTTGTGTCGGTTTTGAATATACTTCTGTCTGAAAAGTCACTGGCACTTTGTGATTCCTGGTCTGGACACAAGGATGAACTAATACTTCAGGAGGCCTCCGGGGAAAACAAGTTAATTTAAAAATCATTCCACCAAAACCTACGAAATATGTTCAACCCCTGGATGTTCATTTCTTCAGACAATATAAAATTTACGCAAAGAGGATTACAGACTACATAAAACTAGGATCCACCATGCCTCAGCCAAAATTACATGACAGAATATTCCTTCTGAAGATGCTTTCTGTGATTTTAGACTACATAAAACTAGGATCCACCATGCCTCAGCCAAAATTACATGACAGAATATTCCTTCTGAAGATGCTTTCTGTGATTATAGACTACATAAAACTAGGATCCACCATGCCTCAGCCAAAATTACATGACAGAATATTCCTTCTGAAGATGCTTTCTGTGATTATAGACTACATAAAACTAGGATCCACCATGCCTCAGCCAAAATTACATGACAGAATATTCCTTCTGAAGATGCTTTCTGTGATTATAGACTACATAAAACTAGGATCCACCATGCCTCAGCCAAAATTACATGACAGAATATTCCTTCTGAAGATGCTTTCTGTGATTATAGACTACATAAAACTAGGATCCACCATGCCTCAGCCAAAATCACATGACAGAATATTCCTTCTGAAGATGCATTCTGTGATCTACAATCAACTGTCTGCGGAGATCAACAGACCGATGCTTCGTTACGCATGGCAGAAAGTTGGCTACCATTGTGGTGAACCTGTGCAGCATTTTAAAACTGTCATCGACGTGGCTTTCAACACTAACATTATTTGTGCGTGTGCATTCTGTGGGAATGTGGCATTTATTAATTGTGCATTTTGCGGCAATGGTTAATGTCTTGATCACTTTATAGACAGCCCTCACATGAATTAATCTTTTGACACTCGCACACCCTGACCCTTCATTATGAAGTTACGGACGTCAACAGTCCTATCTACGTGATAGTTATTTTCGTGCAGATCCGTTCTTTACGCTTCGACGTGGCACCTACTTCAGAGACCTCTACTGGTCAACTGCGGAGTTTTACAGAAAAACGAATGTCACAATTGAATTCAAAGGTACGTAAATGACTTATAACGGAAGTTTGGTGCGGTTTTGTTTGTTCGACCTCGCGGGTGTTCCTTGTTACACTTTCCAACCGTAGGTTGAAAAAGCGTACATGCTCAAGCTTTGTTCGTCTGTCTGTTCGTCCGTCCGCACGATAACTCGCGTTGAAATGATTCGATTTCGAGGAAATTTTACTATGTGGTAGGGGACCACTGGGGACGAACCCTATTGAAAATGGTCGAAATGGGATCAAAGGTCAGAACATAGGAGTGGGATCCATTCCATTGCTCTTATGCGTCATAACTTGCATAAAAATGGTTCGATTTTGATGAAATTTTAATATGTGGTAGGGGATCACCTAGGGACAAACCCTATTGAAAATGGACGAAATGGGGTCAAAGGTCGGGACATAGGAGCTGGATCCATTGCATCGCCCTTATGCGTCATACTTATGTAAAATGCTTCAATTGCGACAAAACTTTATCATGTTGTTCCGGAGGAATACCGAACCGGTTCTGTTAAATATAATCGAAATGGGGTCAAAGGTCAGGACACAGGAGCGAGATTTATTACACAGCCATTATCCTCATAACTTGACTAAAAATGCTTCTATTGCAACACAACTTTATCATGTTGTTCCGGAGGTATACTGAACCACTTCTGTTTAATATCATCGAAATGGGGTCAAAGATCAGTTCACAGGAGTTATATTTATTCCACAGCCATTATCCTCATAACTTGAGTAATGATTTCTGGTATGTAAGAAAGCGTATCATAATCAATGCATTGCATGATTTTACTAACTTTTGAGTAATAACGTAAGCTGAGGGCCGGCTCAAGCAGGTAAACAAGACATCTAGGCGCTTTCTTTAGAGGAGCGCCTTTGACAATGCAACTCTCGAAAACTTTTTAATAATGAATATCCCTTTTAGGAAAAACAAAATATTTGTGTGGTTCCTACAGCCTTGTTTCGTTTTATAGCCAGGTATCTCTAATTAAAGCCATAGTATCGCTAAGGTATCTCTGATTCAATTTTACTTCAGTGCAAAATACACTGAAGTGCCGTTGAATTAGCGATACTTGCCTAGCAACGCATTAGGCCACTTCTTCTCCCAATGAAGATGGCTACATGATGGAGCATGGACTCCACGAGCTTATAAAAATGTTCTGCGGGGATCGCCAGACATGCCTCCTCCAAAGCTGTCCATAATTCGCTCAGGTTCGTAGCTGATGGAACATGTTCTGGAACAGCCTGTTCGACGGTATCCCAAAGATGTTCCAAGGGGTTTAAATCCGGGATGCTAAGTGACTACTGAAGCGTTTCAAATTCACTACAATGCTCTTGTAACTATGCAGTAGCTAGGTGAGACCTGTGAGATCTTGCTGGAATACGCCATTGCCACTGGGATGCATGCTGGACATGAATGGGTGTAAATGGTCAGCTAAGATGTCCACATCATTAGTAGCACTCAAAGAATACTGTACACGTTAAAATGGTCCCAAAGCATTCCAGCTGAAAACATCCCAGATCATCACTTAACTACAACCAACCTGCACTGTTGCAACTTGACACGAAGGGTTCATGGCTTCATGAGGTTGACGTCAGATTCGCATTCTCCCATCGTCTCGATGCAGTTTAAATCTGGATTCATTGATCTGGATCGTTCGCTTCCAGTCCTTTGTGGTCCATTGCTGGTGGGCTTTTGCCTAGGCAAGGCGTTCAGCCTGGTGTCGTGATGTTAACAGTGGGACTCTTGTGGGCCGGTGGCTCCCTAACCCTAGACTTTGAAGACTATGTTGCACTGTCCATGCAGTGTCATGGCTGCTTGATCTACTGTTCCAAACGATGGTGGTTTGTGACAATGCCTTCGGCCTATCAGTTCCAACAATAAAGCCAAACGGTGTACACTTCCAGCTATCAAGGTTTGTTCAACTCTGTAATTCATTCGAGAGTTTCGGGAGCTTCTTCTGTTGCCAGAATATTCGTATTCTTGAAATACTTTGTACACGGCAGCACGGGGAAACCTCAGTGTATTGATGACTTACAAGGTGGAGTGGCCCATCCCGTTGTCACCTACAATCTTCCCTCTGCATAAAGCATCCGAATCACGTGTCTCATCTATGACGAATGTAATCTATCACTGTTGAGTAAGCTGTGGGTGATGGCTTCATTTCACAAGTTTTGGCCGGGCATGCGCGATAATACGGGGATAGCTGCCTTAAAATCCAAAAGGATCGCCGGAACTGTTTATTAAATTAAATTTCGGATTGGAAGTTTAAAGGCAAATATTTGCGAATTTATTACTCAGAGCTCGTTCTCTTTTCATTTTAATTATGTCTTTCTGTTTTTCTTCCCACGACAGCTCAGTTATTATTAGTACATGTTCTACACGAAACACACAGACACACCTCATTAAAAAAAATGGCTGTTTCCCGAGTTTACTTCACCACCTGCAGCCCCTGGAAGAACTCGGAAAGGGGAACTCCTGAGTTCACAACCTAAAAGACGCTGGGGAAAGGAACCTTGGGATTTCTTCAGGTAAGTAGCTAAGTGCTTTTTGATGGTGACTAACTCTGTTGTAGTGTCTGATGGAAATTTCATCCAAAATTTCTATATTATACAGGTTTAACCTAATTCATGAGTGACAGTAAGGAGAAGCCCATGAGATACGACTCCTCCCTGCCTATGGCTTCAAAAATGTTTTTCTTTTCAGAGATTGTGTTTATTGTTTTTCGTGCTTGTGCTTATTGTTTGCCACTACAAGATTACCCATGTGCTTGAATTTATGTTATACATTGAAACCTGGAATGTCACAAATTATTCATAAGAATAAGCTTCAATCTTATATCAAGCCGATTCTATTTAAATACTTTCAATATCTAAAGCCAGAGCCGGACGTAGGCACGAGGAGACCCTGGGTCTAATACGAAATCGGGGTGTCACCTGCTGTAAGCGTTGAGGCATTGAATCAGATAATATGTGAATGGTGTCCTATGGAATAGCCATCCAGGCTCTATTGTTTCGCGTCCAAAGTTCATTAAGAGCTGCTGGCGGACGTTCATACCGCTGTACCTGTCGTTTGAGCATGTTCCAGAAATTTTCCATAGGTTAAAAATCCGGGTATCTAGCCTGCCACTACAAAAGTGGAACAATGTTATCCCTGAAGATGGCGCGTGTTGTCACTGCAACACACAATGGGGCATTTTCCCGCTGCAATATGACCTCGGAGACATCCTATACGTAGGGAAGGGTGGCCTGCCATAGAATGTCATGACGTAACGGGCACTCGTTATGCTGGTACTTACTCTCACGAGAGGTGATCTGCTTTTGTACCCGATATCACCCTAGGCAATAATACCTTTTGTTGGTATGGTATGACGAGTACGAATAATCTTCCCGACGCCTCTCCCCATCGTTGGGGGATACAGATGTGGCCGTCATCTTCGCCTAAACAAAAGAGCTAGCGTTTCATCCCAGAGCAAGATATTGTGCCATTCGTCCCTCTACTTCCTTCATTCGATGCGTCATTGCGGCCTGCCAGTTACTTGCTGCGGTGTCAAAAGTAGCCTGACGAGGAGCCGAGTCAGCAATTCTAGCTGTAATAACCGGCGACGTACTGTTACACCTGATATGGAAGAATGTGCTACAATTCGCCAATGCTGCACCAACGGTTTTGATGATGCAGAACGGTCATTCAAAGCATCCTCATGAGATGTCGATTTTCCCTTGGCGATATCTGTGTACGACTTCCAGAACCTTATCTTAGTGTCCTATGTCATACATGGTACTATTACCCAGAACACTCTTACCACGACGGACACACTGCGACCCACACGACCGGCAATCTCTCAGAGAGAAACATCACGACCGGCAATCTCTCAGAGGGAAGCATCACGACCGGCAATCTCTCAGAGGGAAGCATCACGCCCGCCAATCTCTCAGAGGGAAGCACCACGACCGGCAATATCTAAGAGGAAAGCATCACAACCGGCAATCTCTCAGAAGGAAGCATCACGACCAGCAATCTCTAAGAGGGAAACATCACAACCGGAAATCTCTGAGAGAAGCATCACGACCGGCAATCTCTCAGAGTGAAGCATCACGAGAGGCAATCTCTCAGAGTGAAGCATCACTAGAGGCAATATCTCAGAGGGGATCATCACGACAGGAAATCTCTCAAAGGGAAGCATCACGACCGCCAGTCTCTCAGAGGGAAGCACCACGACCGGCAATCTCTCAGAGGAAAGCATCACAACCGACAATCTTTCAGAGGGAAGCATCACAACCCGCCATTCTCTCAGAGGGAAGCATCACGACCGGCAATCTCTAAGAGGGAAGCATCTCGACCGGCAATCTTAAGAGGGAAGCATCACAACCGGCAATCTCTCAGAGGGAAACATCACAACCGGAAATCTCTCAGAGTGAAGCATTACGACCGGCAATCTCTCAGAGGGAAACATCACAACCGGAAATTTCTCAGAGTGAAGCATTACGACCGGCAATCTCTCAGATGGAAGTCCCTCATGCTGATAATGCGACCTGTGTCGAACTCGCTGATGTGTCTGTACGACTGTCTTATACGACGACGAGGTATCCTTATCCACTGCTGAACAAGCACTGACATGCTGATCGAGCCACGTGGCGCTCGTAACAGAAAAACGGACGGTTTTCTTTCTGTGACGTTACCAACGATATTCCTTCTGAGCTGTCATGGGCAAAGCGTGCCAAACCGAATGAGCTGGTCAGGCATCAAAAACCACTTGGGCAAACATTTTTATTTTCTCATCTTCTCTTACTAATGCAGTAGAAACTGGAACTTGGATTGGAACCTTAATTTTTTTTCTAATGCCCTCATTTTTATCACCGTTCTTTTCGCAATTGATTTCAAATAAAAAACAACATGCTTAAAACATTTCATTAATTAAAATTTTTATTTTCTAAAAAGTGAAAAGCTCAAACTTACTTCTGAAGTAAAAACACTGGATATTAGGAAAAGCATGTTTGCTCATAAAACATAGTTTCTTTGCATATTAAAATACCAAGGAGAATAAGAAACAAAATGACAACTAAATGCAAAATAATTAGTTCAAATAGAACAAGTGCAAAGTCGTTCAGATCTGACAGTCGTTTCAAGGAATGAATCACCTCTCAGTTTTTCCCCCCAAACCGAAGACTCAACCGTGGGAATTTAGGACTCGACCATCATTGAAAGTACTCGGAAAATATTGTTTACCATTTATGAAGAAGTTGTCGGCTGATGTCTTCAGCTTTTGTGACTTTTACAAAACTTGTAGACTCTCTCAAGATCGATATGTCCACTTGCGAGATAGTATTTTATTCATATCAACATATCCAGTTCATTAGACTATATCCTCTCTCAGCATCGGAGCTCGGAGCTTGAAAAGTGCCGCATATGTCAACCAACTTCGATAAGTTTGAAAACGTTTTTTCTCAGAATACATAGCCCATCACATCTTTCAAGGTTTCTAATGCACCTATTTCTAACTTTTCCGTTACAACAAACTAAAGTTCTGTGTATAATGAACACATTAACTTTAACACATAATAGTTAATGCACTTTAACACATCTTTGATTTCATTTTTCTCAACATTTGTCTGAGCTGATTTTGTCAAAAAAAGTATCTTTCTCGGCGTGGGGAAATCAGAAATCCCCATTCTCGCGTTTACTATCTGCTCGCATGAGGCTACTTTGCAAGAAGCCTTTGAGAAGGAAGAAGACAATGAGACGAACTTAGAAGGAAGCGAACGACATTTAAGAAAAGTGTTGTTTTGACTTTTGAGAGCTTGAATTTTTTTATTTTTTAAAATTTTTTTGCAAGTAATTGATTTTTGATTTATGAAAAAATAATTTGGGATTTGGGAATTTTAGTCTAAAACGCATACTGGGCGGAGGAAGGTAAGTCGCTGTGCTGCCGCTGGGGCACGCAGCATAGAGAGAACAGGCTGTGTTATGCTGCGGGGGATGTTTTCTTGGGACAGGCCCCATTATCTGAATAGCACATTTCCTGACAGCTTTCAAGTATCTGAACATCGTTGCGGGCCAACTTCACCCATTCATGGCAACTGTGTTATCTGCTGGTGATGACCATTGCCAACAGGATAACGCGCTATGCCACGCTACCAGAATCGTCAAGATGTGGTTCGAGGATCATGCTGCTGACTTTCTGTTAATGCCCTGGCTTCCAATTTCACCTGACATGAAACCTATCGAACATTTGTGGTTCGACTTGGAGAAGCGGGTTCGCGCTAAGTCACTACCACCCTGAAATGTAAGAGAACTGGAGGAGTTGCTGTTGACATTATGGTACCAGATGCTCCAGGATGCCTATCACCACCTCATTGTATCCATACCTTGTCGAGTGGCCGCTGTTTTGCGGGCTAAAGTGAATCCTACAGCTTATTAGGTAGGTTGTCCTAGTGTACGGCCGCATCGGTGTATATAAATGTATTTCAAAATAAGAAGCCATTAACAAAGAAAGAAGGACCAAGTAATACCTCTCAAGGAGGGCGCATAATCCTGGGCCAACCCCATTGAGAGCGCCACTGGTCTTAGTAGAACTACTATTTTAAACATTTAACTTCACTTAAAGCTCAAGTGTCACTGGACTCAATCTTTACTTTTCTGAACCGGATTATTTCAATTTCGTTCATAATGTTGTTTGTCACAACCGAAACCTAAATTAAGCATGAATGTATAGTTTTGAGGATAATGATCAGGGTGAGCTATTAGACAGTACTTAAAGAAATCAAATTCCGTTTTTTTATTGTATCAATTACCACGTTAAACAGTCTTTCCCAAAACACATCGTTCTCATCAACAAGACTAACGTACTTCACATTGCTATAAGTTTGACAAGTAGCTCACTTTACACAATATATTCAGAACATTGCTTTTTATATCATTGCTAAGTAGATACAGTAGCTTTTACAATATCGTTCTCAAAATAAACTCTGAATACAATCTGCTCTTACTCTGAATACAATCTGTATGCAGATTAGCCCTAAATACAATCTGCTCTTGCAATGTCGTTCTGCTCATCGAATGTAACTCTGATAACACACATCATCTACCTTCTGAGCATTGCTTTAGCATTGCTATAACTTTGCACTTCTGAGAACATTCAATACCCTTTATATACGTTTAATTACATTCTGGCTCACTCTGAGGATGTTGCAAGCTCACCGGAACATTTTGTGGATTAATTAAGAAAATATTTAATGAGGAGGAAAACAATTTACATGAGAACACAGAAATTCAAAAGGAACGTTTAAGTATAGAGCTGTTTGTCCCACACCACTCTGCAGCGTTTGAAGGAACTATTCCGTAAACGATGCCCTAATATGCTTACAAGAAGAGTGATCATTTTGCATGAAAATGCTCATCCCCATACAGAAAGAGGGACAACGCACCTGGTGAACAGGTTTGGTTTGGTACTGTCTTCTCATCATGAGTACCACCCGTAACGTGTACCATCCGACTTCCATCTGTTTAGCCCTGTGGAAAATCACTTTGATGAAACACATTTTCAAAGGATTCCACCTGTTCAGTCCTCTGCCAAAAGCACCTTGATGGGAAACATTTCCGGAATGATTCTGTTAGCCATATTGCTCACTGCTCTGAAGTTTCCTAAGTCAAGTCAAGTGCGTGAAACCGCTGCTAACCGTGACTGTAAAAAGGGTTGTTGTTGTGCTGTGAACTGGAATACTCAAGTGTTCTCTGTACTGTTCCGTGACATCGAGTGGAATGAAGAGTGTCATGAGATGAAGTGAAGTGAAATGAAAAATAGAATGATGTGAAACAGAATGACTGTTAATATAAATTATAATGTATGTAGGTATGAACTCATTCTGCTAGATAAATTGAGAGGAATGCAACGTGTTTTCTCGTCATGAAATGAGATCCAGCTATGGGCCACTTGAAACAATAGGTGTTACGCACCTAATATGGTGTGGGAGCACCTTTGGCATTTAACTGCTTGAATCCTCCTCGGAATGGACGCATACAAGTCCTAGATGGTGGCAAGTGGTATGTTGAACCATTCTTCCTGCAGAAACTGTTCCAATTCCTTAAGAGACGACGCAGGAGGATAACGGGATCGCAATATGTTTTCCAACACAGACCACAGGGGCTCAATGATGCTTTAGGTCTGGTGACTGTTCAGGCCAGGGAAGGTGTGCAACTTCATCCTCATGTTCCTCAAACCATGATTGAACACTTCGACTTCTGTGAATCAGGGCATTATCATCTTGAAAGGTGAAATCCCCTGACGAAACAATGATTGCGCCATTGAATTCCCATGGTCGACCAAAAGTGTGACATAGTCACCGCTAGTGATCCGTCCGTGTAAGGTGATAATGGGACCTGATGTAAACCACGAGATTATGGCCTAAATTATTATGGAACCGCCCCCATGCTTCACTGTAGGAAGGAGACAGTCTGGATTGTAGGCTTCTGCGGGTGTTCTCCACACGTAAACCCGTCCTGTGGTGGGGAATAGTGAGAAACGTGATTCATCGGAAAGCAAGACATGTTTCCATTGATCCGTAGTCCACGTTTTATGTTCCTCGCACCACTGTAGTCTCCATTTCACATTCACCTGTGACACCAGGGGTTTTGCAATAGCAGCTCTGCCGTAAATAGTGTGCTTATGCAATTCCCTTCGCACGGTATGGGTCGACACTGGGTTTTGGAGTAAAATCAGCAGTCACTTTCGTCGCCGTGGTCTTCCTTCTTGCGGTCACAATCCTCTTTAATGTCCTCCTGTCTCGCGCAGTGAGTTTGGTTTTCCTTTAACAGTTGTGTCTCGCAGATGATGTTGGGCCGTGAACATTGTATGCTGTCATGACCTTCGACACGGTACCTCTCGATACCCCCAATACCTGTACCACTGTGGTTACCGACACACCAACCAGACGGGCTCCTACAATATGCCCTCTTTGGAACTCCGACAGGTCACTCATTGTGCCTTCACCTTGAACGAAATTATGCAGACACCGATTTACAATACAATCGCACAGACTCTTGAGACTATAAGCAACACTTTGTCACACAAAAATTGTAGCTACATGTTTGTTTTACTCAAAAAGCAGCACATACCAAAGTCACTGTTTTCAGCGAGGTGTTTCCATTATTTTGGACAATCGCTGTGTATATATTTTAACTCCATGTTGTACAGTTTCTTACTGGTATTAAAATGTAGCATATATTATTGAAATATATGTGTTGGGCATTAATACTGGAGCTCAGGTATGTTATTTTCGAAATCTTGATGATTGACACTATATCGCAAATTACAGAATAGATTCAGATGCTTGTTTATACTTCTTTTGTCACTGGCCTGCTTCGTGTGAAGCGAATAAAAGCAAACTATCTGATCTTTTTAATTTTTCAATCACAGATTCTTTTAGTTTCCACCTGTTCAGCCCTTTGCAGTGATTGAAAAATTAAGAGAATTTCCGGAATGATTCCACTTGTTCAGTCCTCTGCAAAACACACCTTGATGGGAAACGTTTCCGGAATGATTCCACCTGTTGAGCCTTCTGCAAAAAGCACCTTGTTGGAAAACATTTCTGGAGTGATTCTGAAATGACATCTGAGGAAAAGGCTTGTATGCTGACACTTGAGGCTGAATCTTTCGCATAAGATTTCCAAAAACTGGTGTGTTGATGGGACAAGTGTCTTAACCGTTTCGGAGTTTATGTGGAAAACTAAGATTTGTGTTCTTTATTCTATAACGTAAACGTCTTTTTGTCCTGCTACGTTATTTTAAAAAAAAATCACCATACGATGAAATAGTTCCTAAATTAACTGCCAGACGAAACATTTAGAAACACAAGTCAAACTTACGGAAAAGATGCTTTATTTCTCCTGCACATCGTAACATAACATAGCACTTCGCATTTTATGCAACAAATCAGTATCAACACTTCACATTAAACGCTCCACACACCACGTCACACGAGAAACTTTTCCCTTATCTAATAACCAGGCACACGTCACGTTCATTCCACCTCAATTATGTTGCCAACAGCATTCGTTTGAGAGAAAAGATATCACGTTATGTGTGAAGAATAACTGAGAACAAACTCAAGATTTACATAGAGAAAGAAACTAAAAAGGAAAGTTAATTTAGAATATACGTCACAATTTATTTTCCTAACTCATTTGTGTGGGTGGCTATAATGCAATTATTGTAACTGGTATCGGAAGTTACTTATTTATCAGCGCTGATATACACACAAAGAAAATGAAAGATACATGTCGGACGAAGAGAACTTGGTATTAATCAATAAGATTCTGCTTCTTTTTAGTCTGTTGAATTCACATTATTTCGAGTAACATAATAGATATTTTTGGAGATGCAGTATTTTTCAAAATCGTTTTCTTATATGAATTACTCTGAGTTTTGGGCGTTGTACTGCATCGCCATGTATGTGGAATTTCAGAAGACTTCATGCGTTAGTGCTTTAATGCGCCGAATTGTATATGCTTCAGTGAATCGCGAATTTTTCTTGCGTGTGGCAATTGCTTTCTCTTCCTTTTTTTGCGAAATTGCTTTTCTTTTTCTTGCTTTTAGCTTTTCGCAAAGATCCACATCGTTCGCTTAGATGGCAGACTCAGGACCCACTCAAACACACCGGGGGACACGACGATACGCAAATCAAGTGAAATCTTTAACTGCATCATTTTTAAAAATAAATTCTGCCCAAGGGACTAAAATATCACCAGTTGACAAAGACCAGACTTCCCTTATTTCACTAAGGAAGAAAAACACATCGCGATAACTGAAACTTCAGGTCACCCACCGAAGTTCGTACAGAAATCCGGTTTCAATAAAATTTTCAACCATTTCGGCACAAAAACGCATGATTACCTCTTATAATTTTACGATTCTGCCAATTTTGAGTCTTACTGTTCTTTGACCTCACGCTGTTTAATGATTCATGATGAACAAAAAATAAATATGTTAAGGGTATGGAAAAGTTTCCACCGTTTTAAGTAGAAAGGAGACAGAAACTATCAGGAAACCACTACACATTTATTCAACGAAATATTGGCCGTTAGCATCAATGACCTTTTGCTGTTTTTCAGGCAACAAATGAAAGGCCCTCTGATAGAAGGACTCGGGTTTTGAGCTGAAAAACGCAGTGACGAAATTTCCACCTCTGGAACTGTGGTGAACCGCTGTTGAGCTAAGGCATGTTGCGTACAGCGAAACAGATAAAAGTCTGAGGGTCAATGTCCGGGGAGTAAGCAGGGTGCGATAAAACCTCCCAGTGTAATTGTTCAAGGGTTGATTTCGTGGGGACACCGACATGTGGTGTGGCATTATCGTGTAATAGGATGACTGGGAAGCGTCCTTTACCTGTCCATCGGCGTTTTTGCTCGCTTGCAGCGTTTAGTTTCATCAACTGATCGTTATATCGCTGTGCAGTGATTGTTTCGCCCGGTTTCAGCAGTCCGAAGTACAGCACTCCATGCATATCCCACCACACAAGCAACAGCACCTTTCCCTGGTGGATATCCTGTTTTGCAGTGGATGGTGATGGCTGGCCTAGGTAGATCCAGGATCGCTTGCTTACGGGGTTATCGCAATCGACCCATTTTTCATCCCCGGTGACAACCTTCCACAAGAAATTCTTCCCTTGAAACCTCTTCAGCAACGACATGTTGATGCCTAATCGTTGACCAAAATTACGCTCCGTTAAAGTATGCGAAACCCACTTACCAATCTTCTGGGTCTTCCCCAACGCCTGTAGACGCCGTACCACCGGCGATTGAGCCACTTTCAAACGTTTTGCTACTTGCGTGGTCGATTGTGTAGCATCCTCTTGCAACAGCGATTCCAGATCCTCGTCTGTGGGTTCCTGCGGTCTACCTGCACGTGGCTTGTCTTTCAAGCTTAGATCACCTTTCTTGAACCTGGCAAACCATTCTCGACACGTCCGCTCACGTAATAACCGTTTCGCCATACGCCTAACATATTGAACCGTATACTTCACTCGCACTTTTCCCTAAATTAAACATGAATAACAAACAGAGCCGCAAATTAACTTTATCGACAGCCATGCTTGGCTTCATGTATGAACTGACAGCATGGGTCTCCGGCCAGTTAGATCCCTACAGCGCCCCCTAGCACGGGCGGCGGAAGCTTTTGCATACCCCTAATATAACAAAAAATAAATGAAGAGTAAATGAAGGTATGTGATGAATATATACTTAAAATATAGCCAGTTGAAATTACGATGGATTATACTAAACATCTTATTTTGAATTTTTGGTCAATCAACTCCAAAATTCTGTTATATATGAAAACGGAAAGGAATGTACCGAAATTTCTTCATTTTCATAGTCACAGACAGATAGGGGTAGAGATAAATGAGAGGGAAAGAGAGAGAGAGAGAGGGGGACAGACAGAGAGAGGAGGAAGTGAGGCCAATAGCATCATTCCCACTTTCGTGTTTCTTCCAGATCTCAATTGCCGCTTGATATCCGACGAAAGACAAAAGCGGCTTTCATCTATGAGCTTAGCCATTTATACTTAGCCCATTGATCTGAAGACCAGTCAGAGTGAGACATACCCCACTTTTGACGGGTTGTAAGATGCTTTTAGAATTATGATAAACAGTGTACTGGTTTTCGAGAAGAAAGTTCTGCTACATTTAGACGTCTTGACACGGGTTGGCGCGAAATTCGCATATTTTGCTTTACTTCATTGCAAAAATTTTCTGAAATTCACGTGCCACTTTCCATGATTTAATTCGTGAATTAACAAAGCATGTTTCTGATACAATTTTTCCGTAAAATGACGGAAAAATTATTCTGAATTTTACGGATTTTTCGTACGCCAGAAATTTCTGAATTTTAAGAAACCTTTCCGCAATTTCGTTCTCATCATCATCATCGTCAACCATTATCTATCCACTACTGGATGAGGGTGTCTCCAAGTTTCTTCCACAACGGTCTGTCTCGTGCCAGGCACCTCCATGTTACTCCCGCATGCTTTCGAAATTTCATCACCCATCTCCCTCATGGTCTTCTTCTGGGTCTTTTTCTGCCCTTTGGAATCCAGTCCAGAATCTACGTTGTCCATCGGTGGTCCGTTCTTCTGGCAACATGTCCAGCCCACTGCCATTTCAGGGATTTTACTCTGATCGCGATGTCTTCCACTTTTGTCATTTTCCTGATCCGCGAGTTACTCTTCTTATCTCTCTTGGTTACACCAAGCATGTAGCTTAGCATGCTTCTTTCAGTTGTTTTAACGGACTTAATTTTTCAGCTTATATAAATCAAGATTTTATCTTTTCATGTTTTCATGTACTACCATTTATTTAATCTTTTACGGTGCCAATGCTTTATATATATTTTTGCTAATTAGCATAATAAATTATTATAATTTCAGTTGTTTGCAGTCTTTGTATGCCTTTTTCAGTTAAGGTCCACGTCTCTGTTCCGTACGTAAGCACTGGAAGGATGCATGGATTAAACACTTTTCTTTTAAGACATAATGTTTCAAAATTACTAGAAAGCATTGCCCTCATTCCTTCTCACATTGACGATAAATTACCGTTTTCAAGATGTGTTAACGGAAAATTCCCTTCTCATATTGACGGTGAATTACGATTTTACGGAAAATTCCCTTTTTATATTGATGGTAACTTACCGTTTTACGGAAAATTCCCTTCTCATATTGACGGTAAATTACCCTTTTACGGAAAATTCCCTTCTCATATTGACGATAAATTACCCTTTTACGGAAAATTCCCTTCTCATATTGACGGTAAATTACCGTTTTACGGAAAATTCCCTTCTCGTATTGACGGTAAATTATCGTTTTCAAGATGTGTTAACGGAAAATTCCCTTCTCGTACTGACGGTAAATTACCGTATAACGAAGTAAATTTCTCCGTCATTTCTGTCCACGCCAGGATTCGAACCCGGATCCCCTCATTCCGGAATAAGTCACTCTACCAATTGAGCTACGCGGACGTTTTATTCTGATTCCTATCTGCCTTTGTGTCGTGTGCGTCCTTCTGGCAGGTACGTCACATCTCCTGGTACGTTACATCATCTCCCCCTTATTTTATTTTTATTATTTTTTTTCTCTGACGGTAAATTACCGTATAACGAAGTAAATTTCTCCGTCATTTCTGTCCACGCCAGGATTCGAACCCGGATCCCCTCATTCCGGAATAAGTCACTCTACCAATTGAGCTACGCGGACGTTTTATTCTGATTCCTATCTGCCTTTGTGTCGTGTGCGTCCTTCTGGCAGGTACGTCACATCTCCTGGTACGTTACATCATCTCCCCTTATTTTATTTTTATTATTTTTTTTTCTCATGCCAAGTTTGATATTGTAGATACTGCTGCCACCAAAACAACAACAAAAAAGAGGTCGATAAACGTCAGTCAACGAAGTGTAAGACTTACACTCCAAAATCCAAAATTGATAGGTTTTTCGAAAAAAAAAAAAATAAGGGGGAGATGATGTAACGTACCAGGAGATGTGACGTACCTGCCAGCAGGACGCACACGACATAAAGGCAGATAGAAGTCAGAGTAAAACGTCCGCGTAGCTCAATTGGTAGAGTGACTTATTCCGGAATGAGGGGATCCGGGTTCGAGTCCCGGCGCGGATAAAAATGACGGAGAAATTTACTTCGTTATAATGGCGCCCGAACTATCCGGATGACCCGACCGTACAAAATCTCGCATTGGTGTGATGTTATTTCCACACCGCAAGATAGGAAAAATAAGAGAATCCTTTCTCCAGCACTTCGAAAAAAAAAAATAAAAAAAAATAAAAAAATAAGGGGGAGATGATGTAACGTACCAGGAGATGTGACGTACCTGCCCGAAGGACGCACACGACATAAAGGCAGATAAGAATCAGAATAAAAAAAAAGGTCCGCGTAGCTCAATTGGTAGAGTGACTTATTCCGGAATAAGGGGATCCGGGTTCGAGACCCGGCGCGGATAAAAATGACGGAGAAATTCACTTCGTTATAATGGCGCCCGAACTATCCGGATGACCCGACCGTACAAAATCTCGCATTGGTGTGATGTTATTTCCACACCGCGAGATAGGAAAAATAAGAGAATCCTTTCTCCAGCACTTCGAAAAAAAAAAATAAAAAAAAATAAAAAAATAAGGGGGAGATGATGTAACGTACCAGGAGATGTGACGTACCTGCCCGAAGGACGCACACGACATAAAGGCAGATAGGAATCAGAATAAAAAAAAAGGTCCGCGTAGCTCAATTGGTAGAGTGACTTATTCCGGAATAAGGGGATCCGGGTTCGAGACCCGGCGCGGATAAAAATGACGGAGAAATTTACTTCGTTATAATGGCGCCCGAACTATCCGGATGACCCGACCGTACAAAATCTCGCATTGGTGTGATGTTATTTCCACACCGCGAGATAGGAAAAATAAGAGAATCCTTTCTCCAGCACTTCGAAAAAAAAAATAAAAAAAAATAAAAAAATAAGGGGGAGATGATGTAACGTACCAGGAGATGTGACGTACCTGCCCGAAGGACGCACACGACATAAAGGCAGATAGGAATCAGAATAAAAAAAAAGGTCCGCGTAGCTCAATTGGTAGAGTGATTTATTCCGGAATAAGGGGATCCGGGTTCGAAACCCGGCGCGGATAAAAATGACGGAGAAATTTACTTCGTTATAATGGCGCCCGAACTATCCGGATGACCCGACCGTACAAAATCTCGCATTGGTGTGATGTTATTTCCACACCGCGAGATAGGAAAAATAAGAGAATCCTTTCTCAAGCACTTCGAAAAAAAAAAAAAAAAAAAAAAAAATAAGGGGGAGATGATGTAACGTACCAGGAGATGTGACGTACCTGCCTGAATGATGCACACGACATAAAGGCAGATAGGAATCAGAATAAAAAAAAAGGTCCGCGTAGCCCAATTGGTAGAGTGACTTATTCCGGAATGAGGGGATCCGGGTTCGAGTCCCGGCGCGGATAAAAATGACGGAGAAATTTACTTCGTTATAACCGTTTTCAAGATGTGTTAACGGAAAATCTTGAATTTTCAGAAACCTTTCCGCAATTCCTTTCTTATGTTGACGGAAAAACTCCGTTCTCACCTTTTCCGTATCCATATCACGAAAAATTCCCAGTAATAGGAGAGATTCACGGGAATACTTGGCGGTTTGATTAACTGTTAAATCTCAATCGTTTGTCGAAGTATTTGATTTTGAAGTTCTGTAGGGAAACCGGATATTGTGGATAGCATATCGCAATAAATTTCGGTTACTGTGGCACAGGATATTTCTTCTCCTCTTCCCCATTTTGTTCACCAGCTATTACATATTGTGTTACCCCAAGAAACTGGGTAATTAATTTATTTTACACGTCATTGTACGTTGTCTATGTATCAATCTGTGGAGTCCTTAAAACAAAACTATATAGTAATCAAGAGTACATTTTATATTTAGAAGTTTGGTGAAATTATATTATAAAACAGTACATTGCCCTTTTTCTTAAAATAATTGAGTTATTGTCAGTTGTAAAAAAGGTCTATAACTAGAAATTACTATGTTGCTTCGAAAAAGCATGATGAAAAAATACGAAATTTGTAATAACAACTTCTGCAGAGAAAATATTATTACAAACGTATTAAAAAAAATAAGATCCAATGAAGTGACTAAATCACTCGCATTAATGAAAAAAAAATCGTCCAATTAGTTTTACCTTGAACTTGAGTCTGATTCCTGTGACATTCTGGCTCAGTGGTTAAGACGCGCCAGTTCAACCCAAACGACCTGGGCTCGATCCCCCACCACCGGCGCAATTATCTCGCTCAAAGAGTAAAATATTCAGCGTGTTGGATTTTGCGAAATTTATGTCTAAATACGCAAAAACTTGTAACGGAATTTTCTGAAATAAACGGAATTACCGACTACGGAAAATCTGCACACAGTAGTTAAAAAAAGGGGGCATTTTTAAAAACGGAAATTCCGTTAAAAGACGGACATTTACCGGCAACTTTGCTGCACTTTATTTTCAGAAATATTCCGTGAATTCGCACCACTTATTTTTTACAGTATTGAAGACTATTAGCCAACTGGTTCGCAGTACTTTTCAAACTCCTGTTTTCCATTATGGCGAGCTAACGGTCATCCGTATGGCCCACTACAGCGGTAACGACCTCCAGGAAAACATATGGCAGCCGTTCTGTGTCTCTTGAATGCCGTCCAAAGCTGCATCACTATGCTGTATGCTACTGCAAACTTTCTGACGACACTGGTCCCAGCCCGGTGTATTGGAGCTTGCCGATAATTCAGCCTAGGATAAAATCATCCATACGATGGCAACGGGACACTCTTTATTACCTCAGACACGTAGTTGCTTGCTCCGTCGCTGAGACACAACAAAAACGGAATGAACTCATTTGCGACACGACTTACCCTCTTTCCTATACGCACCCCCTGAATCTGTCACGTGCTCACAACAAATTTGCATCATAGAAAGTCTCCATATGTCTCGCCGCACTCGTGTGCATACGTTGGCAAAGTCTTTCAGTCCAAGATGAAAGAATGAGGGCAATGCAATCGTCCTTAAGCTTCGGGCATCAGTGTATTTTCAACATATTAGGCGCACAAATAAATTTTAAAGCGTTTTTTGTGTGACGTATACCGCTAATTTACATATCCGACATTCCCCCACGTTGTTGTCATGCCACCGTAACTGGTCCACAATATAAAATGTGACACAGAAGTTTGCCTAACAGTCAAACGCACTTGCACATCGGTAGGTGAAAGATGGCAAGCGAAACTGCATTTATTCGGCACTGCATTCGTTACAAATTTCATCAAAGAAAAAGTGCTGCAAAAACATGTGTATCGATCTGTTCTGTTCTAGGGGAGAATATTGTATCGATAAGCACGTGTGAGGTTTGGTTTAGACAGTTTAAAGTAGGTGATTTTGATGTTAGCGATCGAGAACAAAGCGGCGCTCCGCAGAAGGTTGCACGTGAGGAACTGCAAGCATTGCTGGATGAAGATTCGTCTCAAACTCAGAAAGAACTAACTGAACAACTAGGGGTAACTGAACAAACCATTTCCAATCGTTTACGCGCAATCGGAAAGACTCAGAAGGAAGGAAAATGAGTGCCACATGACCTGAGTCAGAGAAACAAGGATGAGCATGTCATGAAGTGTTTGAATCTGTTGAATAAACAACACTGAAAATCTTTCCTGTGGAAAATCGTTACGGGTGATGAAAAGTGGATATGGTGCGACAATCCCAAACGCAAAATGCACTTGGTAGACCCCGGTGAAGCAACGACTTCGACACCGAAACGCAATGTTCACTCTAAGAAAGTTCTGCTATGCGCCTGGTGGGATATGATGGGTTTGCTCTGTTATGAATTATTGGAACAGGGTCAAACTGTTAATGTTGATCGCTACAAGCAACAGTTGCTGCGATTAAACCAGGAAATCTGTCAGAAACGTCCATTCACTGGCAAAGGATTGCGTCCCGTGAAATTACTGCATGACAATGCTAGGCCGCATATTGCGAAATAGGTCAAGGAAACGTTATTGACGTTTGGCTGGGAAGTTTTGGAGCATCCGACGTATAGTCCCGACATATTCCCTTCAGACTATCATTGGTTCCGATCGAGGCAACAGGGTTTGTCTTCTGCTGTACGATTCCAGACATGTGACAAAGTGTAAAAATGGGTTGACGACTTCATCGCGTCACACGACGAAGTATTCTTCATGGCTAGAATCCGTCAGCTGCCCGACCGATGGCGGAAGGTGATAGACAATGACGGCGGATATTTTGATTCGTAAAGGTACTGTTGTTTTCTCTCAAATTAAATGTTGCGTTGTCTTAAAACGCTTTAAAACTTATTTGTACACCTAATATATTGCAATAGCAAGGACATCATTTTTACTTACTAACTTACAAGGACATCATTTTTTAATATAGTTCCCTTACTTTCCAAAGCAGTTGGTCGAGCGCTGCACGTTCACCTTTTATGCAGTCAGAAAATAATCCTTTCGATTAGACACGAGCCTCATAGCCGCAGCTTCTTTCACTTTTTGGTCGGTGAGAAATTAAAGGCCTCTTAAGCGTCTTGCAGTGAATCAAACTGATGATAGCCGGAATAGTGCAAGGTAAGGACAATACGGAAAATGCTCCAATACCTCAAGGTTTTTTTGTTTGAGGGTTTCAACATTATAGATGGCAGTATGTGGATGGGCATTGACTTAACCCTTTCGCGACCACGATACTAAAATGTTTTGTCGCTCAGAAAACCACAGCGCCCGAAAATGTCTGCTGTTCGTTTCCGAATTTCATTCTCCCATCCCTTTGTCAAGTTAACAACAGAAGGATTACTGCTGGTTCACCACTCGAGACTTCCGATCTCTAGGCTTGATATGCATTGACCTGCGGACATTTCCTGGGGGCAATCGGTGCATTCTTCCACTGAGAGCCTTACACAGGTAGAAAGGAGTAGTAACAGCTGGAAAATCTTGTTTACTTCCCTTTTCTTGTTTTTTTTTATGTAAAAAATATGCCCTCAATCTGTTTATTTAGATTGAGCAAAATGAAAGAATGTTTACGACAAGTTTCTTCCCAGAAACTCCGCTTTTTAGACAATGGAAGATACCGCAGTTTATTTAAAATGAAATACTAGGATTTTATGCTGTCTTTGAGGATGAAAATCACTATTATTCTGCTAAATGAGCTTTTTTTCTCATAGCACAAAAATATTTCATGACACCCGATTTTCTTTTTCTTTTGCTGTGACATCTACTGAATTTATATTGTGTGCTCTATCGGTTAGAATTATATTGTGTGTACTTTCGGTTAGAATCAGCCCCCCCCCCCCCCGCAAGGTAGTATAGCCTAACAGGGCTTAACACTACCAGCCTTTTCTATTACTAAAAGACGCTGGCTCAGTGTTGGGCCTACGTTAGGTTTCAAGGCTGTGCTTTCTGGGCCGGATTTTTCCGTCTCCATGAACTTAGTCGTCCAGAAAAACGTAATTAATAAATTTATTTGTTCCACGAACACATAGGCACCCAGAAAAATGTTCCAAATAGTTTTTACAGAGCTTAGTCTTTCATCGTTTCAATATAAATCATTTTTACTCACTTCATAGTATTTTCGCCACAGAGCTGGTAATATCGCTTAACAGGTTCGGCTGCGTTTTTAAATGTTTGCTCCTCATCGTCTACACACGTGTTCAGCGCACCTGATTTGCATCTTGTGCTTCTCATGTACTGGTTGGAACTCCGTGTGCCTGCTGTAGGTTTTTCGAACGTGCTCTTTTCTGGCACTAGGAGTGGAATGCGGCTATAGGTTCCATTGCAAATATTGTTCGCCTTGATGTGTACTATCACCCCTTTTGTTTTGTTGAAGGAGTTTACAATCACCCTGTAATTTTTATATGTGGAACAATCTAAATTTAAGTGCTTCTCGTCAAACCACGCGCTAATTGCATGCAAGATTTCGGAGCAACCTTCTGGCTTTTGTATTTTAACTAAAATACAGAGGATGTTCATACATTTTTAGAACGTTTTTGGTAAAAAATTACAGAAAATAAAAGAAGACGAGGAGTTGAAACTAGCAACAGCGTATTAGATGACCATGAAGCAAAGATCTTCTGCTATTGAACACCGCCTTCTAAGAAAATGGCGCACGTAAACATGCTGTGGATAGAAGATTATGTTTTTGCTCTTTACAAAAAAAAAAATGTTCATATTCTGTAACTAAAAAACCATGTGAAAATCAAAGAATTAGCATTTCTAAATTTAAAATAAGCAATATTATTAATAATAGAGGAGGAAATCGTCAAGCATTGCTTTTAACAGGAAAGAGAACACGAAACGAATATCCAAAAAAGGGAAGTACTTTTACGACTATTTCAAAAGTAAAGTCTCTGGTCTTAAAAAAAAATCCACCGACACAAAGAGCAATAGCTAAGTCGTTAAAAATCTCTGTATCAACTGTAAACAAGGTAATAAACAAGGATTTGAATCTGAAAAAAAAAACTAAAAAACATAATAGTCATCGTATTTTGCTTAGGCACGTGGCTGAGCGCAAAGCACGGTGTAGACTTCTTTATGAAAATCACTTAGCCGGAGACATATGGAAATTTATTGTGACTACTGATGAAACATGGATCCAGCTAAACGACTGTAGTAAAAAAAAAAGGTCGATTTACTATGGCAAAAAAGCAGGAAAAGACTTACATACTGGGTTTCAAGAACCCAAAGGAAGTTTCAGAAAGGAATGATGGTTTCTCGTACAATGGGAAATTCAAATTAAGAAAAGTTGAAGAAAATGTTAAAATCAATTCTACATATTACCACAACAATGTTCTAGTCAAATTTCTGCATTACGCAGGATGACTGAAAAGTATCTGGTTGTTGGTAAAAAAGTGTTTGCTGCCTTCATATATTTAGAGAAAGCTTATGACAAAGTACACTCGTAAATAGGACTCTTCTGTGGAAGGCACTGAATAAATATGATATTAGTGGGAGTCTACTTAATAGCGTGAAAGCCATGTATGCTGGTAGTAGAGCATATGTACGAGTGAATGGTGTTTTATCGAAATGGTTTTCTATTGGTGCAGGAGTCAGTCAAGGTTGTGTGATGTCACCCTGGCTGTTTAATATATTTATGGATGCGTGCATGCGTGATGCCAAAATGGATAATATTGATTTATGTATCGGTAATATGCGAGTGTGCAGATTGTTCTATGCTGATGACACAGTCCTATTGGCAGAGAGCAAAAGTGAATTGCAGGGTATGTTGTCCCAGATGTATTAAATTTGTATGAAATTCAAACTGAGTATAAATAAGTGAAAAACCAAGGTTATGGTTTTTGAGCGAGGAACTGTTCGTACTGAATGCAAGATAAGTCTTAATGGCACAGAGATTGACCAGGTGAGTGAGTTTGTATATTTAGGAAGTATGTTTGACAGAGCGAATACATTAGATGGCGAAATTAGTAGGCGAGTGAATTCTTCATTGAAAGTCATAGCTGCCTTAGGAGGATTTCACAAGAATGATGGGTTCTCAAGAAAGTCCTGAATGGCTGTGTATGAAAGTGTAATTGTTCCTACTCTGATGTATGGCAGTGAAACCTGGGTGCTGCAGAAAAAACATACAAGTCGTACCTGTATATTCAATGTTTTTATTTCGTCATATATCTTCTGCTCATTCGTTCGTCATATTGCTGATATAAATTGTACATACACAACCTGTATATATTTCGCTGTTCATTCTGTACATATACATATTCCTTGGTACTGTGTATGCTCCGTTTTGGAGCCGTCCTACAAGCTCATTCTTTACTGTCTGCATCTTACATATCTCAGTCATGCACTTTTTGTACACATCTGTATATAGTACACATTTCAATTGCATCATTATATTCTGCGTCATATTTATTTATTTTCATTGCATTGTATGTATATATCTCACTTGCTGCACATAGTTTGTTCCTTGTTCCTATATGGCTTCACGCACATCCGTATATACTTCGCCTAAATTGTACATTTATTCAGTCTCACGTATATCTTTTCCATTATCACACCCTGCACTGTTGCACTTATGTTGTATCATCGCTCATCTGTCACACTAGCACTGTATTATATATGCACCTCTTATACTGTAACTTGCGCATTCGCTGTATATATACACCTCTCATACTGTAAATAGCACACTTCTTGAATACATACTACGGCAATTATGTTTTGTAGTCCGCTCATCTATTTCACTTGCATTGTATATACCCCTTACATAATGTAAATTGCACACACTTTGTATATATCTGACTCCTGTAATTAGGATTTCAGGCATTGTAAAGGCACATGCCGCCTACCGCCTTCTTTCCCTGTACCTTTCGCTCAGAATGAAACATTTTGAAAGTTTGTGTGCTGGGGAGATGCATTACTTACGGGGGGTTTGTGGTAAGACAAGCTCTAATAATTTGAGGAATGAAGATGAGTTGCAGATGTGTAATTTGAGGCAAAATGTTGTTAGTAAGGTGGAGACTAATATGCTTCGGTGGTTTGATGCCATGTTGAAAGAATGAGTGATGAGATGCTTACTAAGATAATTTCTGCAGCCCAAGTGGCAGGAAAGAAAGGAAGGCCAAGGAAATCATGATATTACCAGATTGAGAAATGTCTGCTTGAGAAAATGATTATGAGTTAGAAGTACAAAAGGTCTTGTGTGTGGCGTGTAATGGATTTTAATGAAGCTCGAGCTGTGTGCCTAGATCGTTGTAAATAGAGACATTTGATACACCAAGAGTAAGTAAATTTTAGTTCTATCAGTAAATATGCACTTGGTACACGGTCTTCTTTGGGGAGCTAACCTCTGAATCTCAGAGAACATCTTAATGATGTGTATGTATGTTTTAACTCCTGTATTTAAAGCAGAAATACCATTCCTTTATCCACAGAGCCTTCAAAGGGTAGAGGTCCATAGGAAGAGGGCTGCCAGTCATACATCCAAATGTACTACTCTAATTTGTGGAAAAATGGAAAAACAGACGGGTATTTAAATCTATAACATTTTGCTCATGTTCCTTCAAAGTCCCCTGATGTGTCACCAATGGGGTATTGTGCCTTAGAATTGCTAAAAAGAGCGCTTTTAAACGCAGACCTAAAACAATTATTGGACTATTAAAAGCAGTGGAAGAGGAGTGGTATAAAATATCATTACCAATATTTGAAGAAATACTCTGTTATCTTGGAAATCCAGATGTAGGTTTATAGTCCAGAGAAAGGGTTATCGGACAGAACCTACTAAGGAAGAAATAATTTTATTTTAATCTTTAGTTATATTGCTAGAAAATTGTTCTAAACATATGCGAACAACCTCTATATGTATATTAAGATAATATTGGATTGGTGCGAATCAAACGCACCGCGCGAACGAGCAGTGGAGACACGCCCCCACCTCAGCGGAATAGAACCACCCACAGGTTTTGCGGGTATTACGTCACAGTTACTATAAATAGCTAGCACGTGTGTGAAGAACAAGGTTCAGGCGTGTGTTATTTGGACGTAACGTGGCTTGCAAAGGAAACATGCAGACGCCGGGTTTGTGAGTCATCTTCCTTTATGAATTTAAACTGGGCCTTTCTGCAGGAATCGCCATTCGAAACATTTATAAAGCGTTTGGGGAGAATATAGCCAACGAACGAACCATTTGGCGATGGTTTCCGAAATTTCGAAGAGGAGATACGGACCTGCAAAATGAAACACGTGGTCACCTGTTTCTGACGATGTTCTATTACGTGTGTTTAAAGCGGACTCCTGAAAAACGTGTCGTGAGATAGTGGCAGAGGTAGGTGTTCACCACACGATAGTTAGTTGGAGTCTCGCTGTGCTGGGTAAGGTCAAAAAGCTGGACATGTGGCTGCCGCATGAATTGACAACTGCCAACAAGACTAGGCATTTGGAAATCTGCATGTCGCTGCTTTCCAGGAATAAACAGGAACCTCTACTGCATCGAATCGTTACCTGCGGCGAGAAGTGGGTCCTTTATGATAATCGGGAACGATCTGCACAATGGTAAAGCAAGGCACAGACTGCTGAACGGCATCATAAGCCACCACTACACACCAAGAAGATGTTGCTCCTTATCTGGTGGTCCACAGATGGGATAATGTATCGGAGTTTCTTGGCAAGAGGCGAGATCATCACTGCAGAACATTATTTTGCTGAAGTACACCAGATGCACCGGAAGTTGCTGCAGAAACAACCGGCTTTGGTCAATAGACATGGTGCTCTTCTGCTCCAGGACAACGCACGCCCACATGTCGCCCAACGAACTATGCTGACACTAAGTGCCTTGGGCTATGAAGTACTGTCTCATCCTGCCTATTCCCTGGATTTGTCTCCGACAGACTATCATCTGTTTCGTCTCCTGGATCATTTCCTGTCCGGGAAACAGTTCACGACAGATAACGAGGATCAACGTCCAGTTGATGACTTCTTCGGGTCCCAGTCACAAGACTTTTTTCGTTCCGGGATCATGGCCTTTTCGGACAGATGGCAGCTATGTGTCGATGCCGAGGGTGATTATTTTGCCTAGGTGAGTTGTCCTACATTTTCGTTCTCGCCGTTCACGTGTGCTGGTCCTTTGCCACACATTTCATTCTCACCAACCCAATACTAGGTTTGTGACCAATATTTTATTTTTTCAAGTCGACCCAGGTTTCGCTGTGTTTTGACCAAGCTACATCAGGACGAACGGCACGTAAATACTCAAATTGTACATGATATCATAAATGGTGTTTACAGTTACGGGTTTTGGTTATTTGCTTCCATGCGCTTGATAGAAATGGGGTGGATATCATGTCACTAACAGTTGCAAAGAATTCTGATGTATATGGAAAGCTTCCAAAATATCAAGTTTGGTGGTTGAATCTGGCTTGCCAATTAGTTTTGCTTCTTCAAAGAGAAATTTATAGTCCTTTTCGTAACAGTGTTCAGCCTTCGATGATTTCTTTAGGTCACAGTTCCGAGTATAGGTCTTGTGCTCTTTCAATCATTTATGTGAATCATTTATTAATTCCATGTGGATGTAACGCTTCGTATATCGGATGATATACGAAGCTTCTTTAGGTCACAGTTCCGAGTATAGGTCTTGTGCTCCTTCTATCATTTTAGTGAATCATTTATTAATTCCATGCGGATGTAGCGCTTCGTATATCGGACAGTTCCATACGGCTTTGAGTTTTCGATTGAAGCAGCGCAACACCTATATTCGGAACTGTGACATAAAGAAGTCATCGATGGCTAAACACTTACGAAACGGACCATAAATTCCTTTTTGAAGAAGCAAAACTAATTAACCAGCCAGATTCAACCACTAGATTTGATATTTGGACGTTTTCTATATATATATCAGATTTCTTCGCAACTTGTTAATGACATGGCATCCACATCATCTCTTTCATGCGCGTGGGAGCAACTAATCAAAACACGTGAGTGTAAACACCATTTATGACATCATGAACAATTTGAATATATACGTGCCATTTGCCCTGATGTAGCTAGGTCAGAACCCGAAGAAACTTTTTGCGTCTTGTAAAAATAAAATATTTGTGACAAACCTTGTATTATCTTAACATACATTGAAGTGCCAGAAAAACTGGTACAGACGAGCTTATGCAAAATACATAGCAACGTCACCTATGCGCGTACTCGGTTGCGTCCGCCAGTGCGTGTATAAAGTGATAGACATCCTTGCCAGCTGTCAGAGCTGTTTTCGGCATGAGAATGACAAGTAATAACGATTTAAGCGATTTTCAATGCGGTGTCATTGTTGGCGCTCGTGAGATGGGCCATAGTATTTTGGAGGTAGAAAGGAAGTTCAAAGTTTCACGGACGACCATTGCAAGAGTGTACCGTGACTACGAGAATTCTGGCAAAACCTCCAACCTACAAAACCAGTGTGGCCGTAAAAGACATTGGGTGAACGTGATTATCGTCGGTTGTCAAGAACCGTTTCACGCGATAAGCGTGCAACACTCTCGCAGGTATCATCGGAATTCAATGCTGGAGCCTCAACAAGCATCAGCGTCCGGACTGTGCAAAGTACCCTGCACGATATGGGCTTTGGGAGCCGACGCCCAACTCGAGTCCCCTTGATGGGTGTTCGACACAGAGCTATGTGCCTGGCTTGGGGACGGCAACACCGCCACTGGACACTTGATGACTGGAAACAAGCAGCCTGGTCTGACTGACGAGTCGCGTTTCCAACTGTATCGGGCAGATGGAAGGTTTCATGTGTGGCGCAAACGCCATTAAGCCATGGATCCCGACTGTCAACAGGGAACTGTACCGGATGGTGGGGGGTCCGTAATGGTATGGGGTGTATTTAGCTGGACTTCACTGGGACCTCTAATACCTCAACAGACGTCTGTGACCGGCCAACGCTATGTGCGCATCCTTTCTGACGAGGTACACCCGTTCATGTCCTGCATTCATGCTGATGGGTTGGGCCTGTTGCAACAGGACAATGCACCTCCACACAAATGTCGGGACACCACATTGTGGTTAGAGGAGCATTCATCTGAGTTTGGGGGTTTGACATTCTCACCCAAGTCCTCAGATCCGAACTTGATAGAACACATTTGGGATGCCATGAAATGTGCCATCGAACACAGGAATCCGAGACCTCGGAATACACCCGAATTGTGGAACGCTCTCCAGGAAGTATGATGTGCATTGCCTACAGCATATTTCCAGAAGCTAGTGGAGTCCATGCCCCGTCGTGTTTCTTCAGTCCTGCGCTCCCGTGGGGGACCTACCAAGTATTAAATTAAGCGGTGTACCAGTTTTTCCGGCACATCAGTGTATAAGAAAAACTGGTGTACCAGTTTTTCCGGCACATCAGTGTATATAATCGTCACAAGACTGTTGTCTCTGATTTCAAGAAGTCTCTGCATGTTCTTAATAACATATTCATTTTTAATTTTCATAGTTCGTTTAATCGTACTTTTAAAATCACAAACACTATTCCTCATGACAAAGGCGACTTTCTGTGGTTAAGAATCTTTGTACGAGGGAAGCAGGTCATAATAATATCACTTTCAAATGTTCTTTGCTTGCTGCTAGCAGAAGAAACTCTTTCGATGACCTTTAAATATGAAATTAATTTGGCCCAGGGAAAGAAAATGGCCAATTCGTAGTTTTTATGGTATGATAAATTTCCACCAAGGTTATCTCCTCAACTAATTTTATCACAGAGAGATCATGAATTACATCTGGGCGTATGGTTGGGAAGTGATTATTTTATCTTCTGCAAGGACGAATACAATTAAGAGTACAATCTATTCCCTTTATGTTAAATAAAGTACGGCATCTCAGCGGCAGAAGAAATCTGAGCAACTCTTTTCTTGTCATATTTCATCAAGAATAACTAAAGAGGCTTAATTTAACGAAGTGTTAGCAAAGCACTACGAAAATCATATAACAAGAAGAAGCATGGTAATAATTAAAATAATAAAAAAGGAATACAGACAAGAAATTATAATGTCCAATGACGTTGACTCTAATTGGATAATTGCACAAAATTCATGAATCACGATAACTGATACTGCACTGACCGGTTTGTCGAACTTCTGTGCTTTGCCTTCGGATGCATTTACTCCTTGCTGAGTTCATATCTTTCGTGATCAATTCTTGTTTCTTTGATCGCGTGATAGTAGACGAAAACTATACGCTCTCATTGCGAATACATACAAGTCTTTAGCGATCATTTTTTTTTCGTGTAACCACTTACCAGCACAAAGTGCTTATGATTACTCTCATTCAATATACTGCACACATTTTTCGTGATAATATTTTTCTGTGATCTCTCGTTAGGAGAATATCACTTAAGTACAAATGTTCAGTGATCATTTTTTTTTGATCAACACTTATCACCAAAGTGGTATTTTAGCGAAATTATGTTTTACCTATCTTATCGTGTTCATTAAGTGATATAATCGTCATTTGTGTGCTAAAATATCAAGAAAATGTTTCTGGACACCGCACACCTTTCATGATAATTTCGCGTCACATCTGTGATAAATCACTATATAAATGTACGTACCAGATCAGAGCTGCAGAGTATGATCCAGGAACTTGCGGACAAGAGTAAAGAGGTGGGATTAAAAATGAACTTTCAGAAGACAAAAGTGATGTTCAATGCTTTTACAAGAAATGAAGATTTATCGATTGATGGAGAAAAGCTGGATATAACAGATACGCACGTTTATCTTGGACAGCAGGTATCAAGTGAGGGTCACATTGATGAAGAAATTAATCGGCGTACAAAACTTGCCTGGAGAGCTTTTGGAAGACATAGCATAATTTTCAAGAGCAATATGCCATTATGTCTTAAAAGAAAAGTGTTTGATCAATGCATCCTTCCAGTGCTTACGTATGGTGCAGAGACGTGGACCTTAACTAAAAGAGACATACAAAGGCTGCAGACAACTCAAAGCAGCATGGAGAGGTGCATGCTTGGTGCAACCAGGAGAGATAAGAAGAGGAACTCGTGGATCCGAAAAATGACGAGAGTGGAAGACATCATGATCAGAGTATAATCCCTGAAATGGCAATGGGCTGGACATACTGCCAGAAGGACAGACCATCGATGGACAGCCGAAATTTTAGATTGGATTCCAAGGGACAGGAAAAGACCCAGAGGAAGACCACATGGAAGATCGGTGGATGAAATTCGAAAGTATGCGGGAGTGACATGGAGGAGACTGGTACAAGACAGACCGTTGTGGAGGAAACTTGGGGAGACCTTCGTCCAGCAGTGGATTGATAATGGGTGACAATGATGATGATGAAATGTGCTTAATCGAATTTACAGAGGGTGAGTCGAAAGTTTTGCAATATTTGGATCACTTTATGTCTTTATATGTACCTTTACGACGAAAGCTGACTAGCATTCAAAGTATAGGCTATAACGAAGTGAATTTCTCGGTCATTTTTATCCGCGCCAGGATTCGAACCCGGGCCACTCATTCCGGAATAAGTTGCTCTAACAATTGAGCTACGCGGACATTTCATTCTGATTCCTATCTGCCTTTATGTCGTGAGCGTCCTTCTGGCAGGTACGACACATCTCCTGGTACGTTACATCATCTCCCCATTATTTTTTTTTTTTTTTTTTTTTTCGAAGTGCTGCTCTTATTTTTCCTATCTCGCGGTGTGGAAATAACATCACACCATTGCGAGATTGTGAACGGTCGGGTCATCCGGATAGTTCGGGCGCCATTATAACGAAGTAAATTTCTCCGTCATTTTTGGTCTACGCCGGGATTCGAACCCGAGGCCGCTTATTCCGGAACAAGTCGCTCTACCAACTGAGCTACGCAGACATTTCATTCTGATTCCTATCTGCCTTTATGTCGTGTGCGTCCTTCTGGCAGGTACGTCACATCTCCTGGTACGTTACAAGGCCATCGTGTTGCACCGTCTTTACCCATCTGTCTGTCAGTTCTTCAATTCCACGGAGGTACCAGTTCTTGCCCTTCGCGGCGAAGAACTGCTTCACTCCAGCTGCCACCTCCTCCTAGTTGTTGAAGGGCCGCCCGCGAAGGAAATGAACCCGACGGTTCAAGATCCGGATCATATGCTGGGTGTGGCGTCAGTCCGATGCCCTCAAGTTCCTGGAGTGTTGCCCAGGTCATTCACACGGTATGAGGCCGAGCGTTGTCCTACTGTAGGAAAGTGCACTTTCTGTTCACCAATGCCGGGTACTACTCCTCCAAAACGACGTACATCCGCTCCAGCTGTTCAGAGTAGAGGTTGGCGTTGATGGTCCGACCGTCTGGAACAAATTCGTAATGGATTATCCCCTCGAAATTCCACCAGACGCAGAGAATCACTTTGTGCTCGAAGAGCACACGTGGTTCTGGAAGCTGGCTTGGACTCAACCACTTCCGTTTTGTGTTAGGATTACGAAAATAGACCCACTTTTCATTGCACATAACGATTCTATTGATTAAACGTACATCGTGCGGGTTTTTTGGGAGTTTCGTGCATACTTCTACTCGGCGGTTTGCTTCAGCTGGCGTCAGTTCGTGAGGGACAATGTGGCAGCTCCTTTAGAGCTTGCTGAGGTCCACGGTGGTTTGTGATATGCCCAGCTCGTCTGATAATTTCAGAGTGCTGGTTGTCGGATTTGCGTCAACGGCCTGGCGCACTACCTCCAAATCCACGGTTCGCTACCTACCTGACCTAGGCTGACCGTTGAGGTTTCTGTCACCTGAGCGAAATTTCTTGAACCATCTGGTTGCGATGCTGTAGTCCACAGAATCTTCCCATTTCGCATGACAAATGTTTCGAGTTGCTTGAGCAGCGTTATGGCCCAGTTCAAACTCATAAAGTAAACGTTCCCTAATTTGCCGGCTGTGGCTGTTCATCTTTTAGGCGTCCCAACCACAGGCAGAACAACGACATGCAATGCTGTTCACAGCAATGACTACCACTTTATACCCCTTTCGACTGACTGCAGTGCGCGACTTGAGCCAGTTTAAACACGTGACATACCCGACGCAGCACATGCGTTTATGTAAATATTGCAAAACTTTCGACTCACCCTCTGTATTAGTACACAGTGTGTATAATTCATTTCGAAATAATTTCACTACTGTTCTGTGATAAATCTCCGTTAGAATTCACCTCAGTGAATGTTTTCTGTACGAATCTGGCACGATTAATTTTTTTTTATTTATGTGTGGTCGGCAGAAAAATAAAAAAAAATGATTCAATAAAGAAACGATGACGAGAGATCAGTGATATGACGGAGAAAGTGCATCCGATTTCACTTTTTCCGTCATATCATAGATCCGTCATCGTTTCTTTATTCTTGTGAGATAATTCACAAATAGAATGCTATACACTTTCACTAACCAACATGCATTTTATGATGCAAATTTTAAATTTTTTTCTGGTAACTTGCCATTATTGGGTGGTATGGTGGAGGTACATGTTCTTGGAGTGCCACTTTTCCAAAACAAAAAATCAACGCTACCAAAGTTTTGTACCAGTTCTGTACACTTTCGTACACGCGAAAGAAAATTCTGTACACCACCGGAAATGGTACTTTTCGGCTCTCTAAAAGTGGCCTTCCAAATACATGCTGCATGCAGGACCACTTTTTCAAAATCGAAAATAAATACTGCTAGACTTTTGGCTTAGTTTTGTCCAGTTTTGTACACCCCCAAAAATTTTTTTTACACCACCAGAAGTGGTACTTTTCGGCTTTCTAAAAGTGGCACTCCAAGTACGGCATAAGTGCCACTTTTTCAAAATCGAAAATAAACACTGCCAGAGTATTGTCCTAGTTTTGTACAGCCAAAAGTAAATTTTGTACACCACCGGAAGTGGTACTTTTTGACTCTCCTTTGTGGTTCTCGAGAATGTACTTGGACTGCGACTTTTCCAAAATTGAAAATAAACACTGCCAGAGTGTTGTCCTAGTTTTGTACAGTTTTGTACACCAAAAAGAAAATTTTGTACACCTCCGGAAGTGGTACTTTTTGACTCTCCTTTGTGACTCTCGAGAATGCACTTGGACTGCGACTTTTCCAAAATTGAAAATAAACACTGCCAGAGTGTTGTCCTAGTTTTGTACAGTTTTGTACAAAAAGAAAATTTTGTACACCACCGGAAGTGGTACTTTTTGACTCTCCCTTGTGGCTCTCGAGAATGCACTTGGACTGCGACTTTTCCAAAATTGAAAATAAACACTGCCAGAGTGTTGTCCTAATTTTATACAGTTTTGTACACCAAAAGGAAAATTTTGTACACCACCGGAAGTGGTACTTTTTGACTCTCCTGTGTGGCTCTTGAGTATGTACTTGTAGTGTGACTTTTCCAAAATAGAAAATAAACACTGCCAGAGTGTTGTCCGAGTTTTGTAAAGTTTTGTACAACCAAAAGAAAATTGTGTACACCACCGGAAGTGGTACTTTTTGAATCTCCTTTGTGGCGATTTTGAAAAAGTGTCACTCCAGCATGTACTTGGAGTGCCACTTTCAGAGAGCAGAAAAGTACCACTTCCGGTGGTATACAAAATTTTGTTTCGGGGTACAAAAGTGTACAAAACTAGTATGAAACTTTGGCATTGTTGATATTTTGTTTTGGGTAGGTGACACTCCAAGTAAATGTACCTGTATGGCGGCACTTTTGATGCTAGGCATCTTTCCCGACAGCACTAAAGGAAATCACATGCAAAAAATTTCGATGTAATGGAATTGGGTAACGGAAGTACTAGAATCTGGCGTCGACCAATTGCGTGGCCGCCTCAAATACACGGAGATGACTCATGATCGATACCTGGCTGCAAAAGCGTTTTATGTCTGTGCATACGGAAAGTAGCAGTTTTGATGCAACACATCTTTCCCGACTGAAGTGAATTAAATCCCATGTATAAAATTTCGATATAACGAAAAGAGGTAGAGGAAGTAGGCACAACGATTGTTGAAATCTGATCTTCAAATGTTGTCCCATGAAGTGACGCACTAACACTTAAATTTCATTATTATTAAACAATATATTTTATTAAACTATCGCCGAAAATTATTTCATTACGTTTTACATAGACGTAGCAATATCTCACTGCAATCTGCGTAAATTACGAGAACCTGATGTGATAAAAGCCATTACAAAAATTCATTTTTGATGCTGTGGAAACGGTTCGTCTTAGCGAAATTTGGTTTCTTCTTGATCCCTCAAAGGATAGGTTACCTACTATCGACGAGAGCTTTAAAATGATGTGTAACACGATGGGGTGCAAACTGGAGATATCCTAGACAAAACGGTATCAATCCCCTTCACTAACACATTTGCGATTCAGCTTTTCTTTCTACCTTGAGGTCAGATTTTTGGTTGTGTATGCTCAGATGAACTTTCGTAAGTACATCACATTCCATCTGTGCTTCTTACGTTCCTTTAAATTTGAATAGTAATAATAATAAATATTTTTTTTTAAAAACTAAACAGTGGAACTACTTAGTTTTACCGTAGTCATGATTTAGTAAATATTTACTTCTATGATTCGTATTATCTTCTTTCATTTTTGTTGTTGTTGTTGAAGGCTTAACGATCACCGTGAGCAACTCTATGGTCTATAAGCAGTCGCCCATGCCTAATTTTGGGTCACTGTTTCCAGGAAAGAGAGAGAGAGAGAGAGACAGTGCCTTAATATAAATATAACATCCATGCCTCACCGGGATTTGAACGAGCACCCATCTCGGACGAATGGTCACTAGCCAGCTCTTACATCACTGCGCCACCGAGCGTCCTACAGGTTTGTGTCGCAGTAAAGCATTCAACAGAACAATGCATTTTTTTCAGTACTGGCAAAGGGTATAATCATCTTGTTCTAAAATCTAATATACTTTGTGTCTTGTGTTAGCATAAATTACACCTACATTATTATTTTTATACGAATAGGTGTTATACATCTGCCTGTATCAGAAATACATCACCCTTCCTCCTAATTCACTTCTTTAGAAGCCTTATGGGATCTTAGGAATTGTTTACTCACTTGTACGGAAATAGCATTATATTAGACCTACAGAAATATTATGTTGGATCTAGGACAACTCTAATCGATCCGTTTTTGCTTTTTTCTTTATATTATTATATTTTATTAACTATTCCTTTTTCGCGACAAGGTAAAGCAATATCTTCGGGTTTTATAGTTATTGCCATATGACTCCATAGAAAATATCGAAATGCCTAACAGAAGCTATAAAAAGTAACTATGATTTTGATATCTTTCTCTATATAAAATAGAATGTCTGTTTGTATGTTCTCTATAAACTCCTAAATCATTTGACCGATCTGGACCAACTTTCGCATAATTGTTCTCCAGAAGTTTGAGGAAATATAGGCTACAATGAAATCTGAACATCCTACTCCCATACCCCTTCCCGATTTCATCCCCTTGATACCTTGTGCCTAAACCCTTTGACCGATCTGGACCAAATTTTGCAAAGTTACTCTCTGTGCCTCTGTGGGAAATATGGGCTACCAAGAAAACTAGACACCTACTTCCTCCACCTGATTTCATCTTTTGCCATGATTTCATGCCTTTGACACTTTGTGCCTAAATCCGTCTACCGATTTGGACCAAAATTTGCACAGTTACTCACTCATTAGGACCCCGCGGAAAAAATACAGGGGTTAGACAGAATAATGTGAACACCTAAGAAAAGAAAGTTTTACGTACCTAATAGGGTTTGGGACCACCTTTGGCATTTAAAACCGCCTGGATCCTCTTTGGAATGGGCGCGTACAAATCCTGGGTGGTGGTTAATGGATGTTACACCATTCTTCATGCAGAAATTGCTCCAGGTCCTTGACAGATGCAGGAGGACAACAGGGTTTACTCTGTTTTCCAACACAGACGACAGTAGCTTGGTGCCGGTGATTTGGGAGGCTAAGGAAGATGTGAAAGTTCGTCCTCATGTTCCTCAAACCATGATTGGACATTTCGAGCTCTGTGAATTGGGGCGTTATTATATTGATAGACGGCATCCCCTGCAAGAAACAATGCCTGAGCCATTGGATGGACTTGGTCTGCCAAAATGGTTTCATACGCCCTGCCAGTCATCCATCCTTTCGAGGTGATCAGGGGACTGCTAAAAACCACGATATGATCGCCCAGAGCATGACAGAACCACCATCATGCTGCACTGTTGGGACCAGACAGTCTGGGTTGTACGAAACTGATGGTGTTCTCCACAAGTAAACACGTCCTGCAGTGGGGAATAGTGTTAATGTGGATAAGTCCGACCACATTACACGCTTCCATGCATCGGGAGCCCAGGTTGTATGCTCCTGGTACCAGGGATACCAGAGCTTTCGCAATAGGAACTCTGCCATGAATACCTTATTTATGCAGTTCTCTACACACTGGTTTCGTTGATACTGGGGTCTGGAGATGCAGATTGAGCTCCGCACTAATTTTCGGCTCCGTGATCTTATTACGGGTAACAATCCTCTTTGATGCTCACCTGTCTCTGTCAGTCAGGGCCGTTTTCCAGCAGCTCTTGTATTACGCAGAAGAGGTTTCGCCACGAACAGGGTATGCTGTTATGACGCTAGACACAGTAGCTCTCGATACTCTCACTACCTTGGCGACTGTTGTCATGCAGGTACCAATTGGCCTGCAACCCAGTCCTTTTTTGAAGTCCGTTAGGTCGCTCATTTCGTGGTCACCCTGAAAGAAATTTTGCAACAAGATAATTTAAATGCACTTACACAGGACATTGAGGTTCTGAACAGAGCTATTACAACCAAAAAGAGGTGGATACCTTTGCGTTTTGCGACGAACGCAGCTGCATTAAAAGTCGCATCTCTGAGCGTGGTGTTCACATTATTCTGTCTAACCCCTGTAGGTTACAACGTAACCTGGACACTCCACTTCCTCCCTCGGATTTCATCCCACCACCTGATTTCATTTTCTTGACACTTTTTGCCTAAACCGTTTGACTGATCTGGACCAAATTTTACATAGGTACTCTCTAGGACGCTGGGGAAGATATAGGCCACCGTGAAACCTGGACACCCAACTCCCTTCATTTCATTTCATCCCCTTGACTTCTTATGATAATTTGTGTTTAATGCACCAGTTAATTTTAAAACATCATATTTTGATATAATTGCTACATAAAAGGGACAAACACGATTTGTCTAAAAACCAAACGAATTTCAGTTATTATTTCAAACTTCTATGTTTTTATGTAATTTTAACTTAATTCAAGAAAGCAAAAATCTATTGGACGAATTAATACAAAATTCGAGAAAGTATAATTATTAAGGAAAAGTGAGACCGCTCTCAACTGCGTGAACGGCAGAATGCTTCCGTCAACGCAAAAATCTATTGCACAAATCAATCAAATACCCAAGAAAGAGAAATTATTAAGGGAAACTGAGACCCTTCAACTGCGTGAACTGCAGAAAGCTTCCGGAAACGCAAAAGTCTATTGAAGAAATCAATCCAAAATCCAAGAAAGTGAAATTATTAAAGAAGCTGAGACCCCTCAACAGTTTGAATTCCAGAAAGCTCTTGAAAAAGTGAAAATCTAATGGTTAAATCAATCCGAAACTGAAGAAAGTGAAATTATTAATAGAAGGTGCGACCCTTGTGACGTACTACAGAGTACAAACATGCGTCAAGACGACAAATCTGCAGCGAGACATTCTGTCCGCGTAGCTCAGTTGGAAGAGCGTCGTACTACATAAGTGAAAACATGTGTCAAGACGACAAATCTGTGTAACGTACCAGGAGATGTGACGTACCTGCCCGAAGGACGCACACGACATAAAGGCAGATAGGAATCAGAATAAAACGTCCGCGTAGCTCAACTGGTAGAGTGACTTATTCCGGAATGAGGGGATCCGGGTTCGAATCCTGGCGCGGATAGAAATGACGGAGAAATTCACTTCGTTATAATGGCGCCCGAACTATCCGGATGACCCGACCGTTCAGAATCTCGCAATGGTGTGATGTTATTTCCACACCGCGAGATAGGAAAAATAAGAGAATCCCTTCTCCAGCACTTCAAAAAATAAAAATAAAAAAAATAAGGGGGAGATGATGTAACGTACCAGGAGATGTGACGTACCTGCCAGAAGGACGCACACGACATAAAGGCAGATAGGAATCAGAATAAAACGTCCGCGTAGCTCAACTGGTAGAGTGACTTATTCCGGAATGAGGGGATCCGGGTTCGAATCCTGGCGCGGATAGAAATGACGGAGAAATTCACTTCGTTATATCTGCAGCGAGACATTCTGTCCGCGTAGCTCAGTTGGGAGAGCGTGTGACGTGCTACAGAGGTGAAAACATGTGTCAAGACGACAAATCTGCAGCGAGACATTCTGTCCGCGTACCTCAGTTGGGAGAGTGTGTGACGTACTACATAAGTGAAAACATGTGTCAAGACGACAAATCTGCAGCGAGACATTCTGTCCGCGTAGCTCAGTTGGGAGAGCGTGTGATGTACTACAGAAGTGAAAACATGTGTCAAGACGACAAATCTGCAGCGAGACATTCTGTCCCCGTAGCTCAGTTGGGAGAGCGTGTGACGTACTACAGAAGTGAAAACATGTGTCAAGACGACAAATCTGCAGCGAGACATTCTGTCCGCGTAGCTCAGTTGGGAGAGCGTGTGACGTACTACATAAGTAAAAACATGTGTCAAGACGACAAATCTGCAGCGAGACACTTTGTCTGCGTAGCTCAGTTGGAAGAGCGACTTACTCTGGGGTAAGGGGACATGGTTTCGACGCCTGTCGCGGACGAACTTGTGTTTCCACAACCCCTCAACAGTGTGAGTTTCAGAATGCCCCCAAAGAAAGGCGAAAATCTATTGGATAAATCAATCCAGGATCCAAGAAAGTGAGATTACTAAAAGGAGCTGAGACCCTCAACAGCGTGAATTCTAAAATGCTCCCGAAAAAGCGAAAGTCTATTGGACAAATCAATTCAGAATCCAAGAAAGTGAAATAAAAGTGAAATGCTTAAGAGAAGCTGAGGCACCTCAACTAGGTAAATTCCAGAATGCCCCCGAAAAAGCGAAACTGTATTAGACAAATCAATTCAAAATCCAAGATAGTGAAATTATTAAGAGAAGCTATGACCCCTCAACAGCGCGAATTTCAGAATTCCTCAGAAAAAGTTAAAATCTGTTGGACAAATCAATCCAAAATCCAAGAAAGTGAAACCAAGAGCAGCTGAGACCTCTCAACAGCATGAATTTCCAGAATGCCCCCGAAAAAGAGGAAATCTGTTGGACAAATCAATCCAAAATCCAAGAAGGATGTTCTGAAAGCGCTGACCCAGAAGCTGATTCTTGTACTTTTTGTTACACCCGGGCAACGCCGGGTACCTCTGCTAGTTTCTTAAAAAAAGAAATCATAAAAAAGCATGGAAATCGAGTGCAAAATTTTCTTGGCTTCTGGTTGAAGGGTTAAATCGTGTGAAGGAAGTCACAAAGGAATTAGGATAAATCTGTTTACATTTCTCTCAGACCTTGGCCAATGAAACCGAAATTGTGTAGGTTGTTGTAGATCGCAAAAATAAAACCCAATAAAATCCACATTTTGTTAAAGGTTAACCCGTTGTTTTCTAAGGCGGTCTTTACTGGATGTTTACATTTTAGCTGATATACGCGGTTTGGCCATTATTTCATTGTTTTCATTTCACTTTCTGTTTCTTTTTCATGGAAAGAAGGTATTTTGTTTCACTCTTTTTCCTCTTATCTTCAATGTTATCGCTTACAGCCCCGCAGTGTGTTGTTCATTGTTGTTACTAATGATATCATGATTAACATGATGTCCGTGAAACCAGTTCGCATGCTAATACAAGTTTTCTGCTTTCAAAAAGCACTTTGAGAAGAATAGACATCCACGCTTCAGGAACTCCTGTCTGACCGAATTAAAAAAAGGGAGAAATAGATGAAGAAATTTTCAGCAGAACACAAGAATGGAATATGTTTAAATCATTTTTTTCCAACAGAAAGTAAGATCACATTACACGTCGAGATATTTGCAAATTATTTATATTTATTCTCGGAATTTTTTGGCGCACATAACTGAAGGCCGACGCTCTAATTTTGGAGGCCCTATACCAATGATATCAGTGGGGCCGGCTATGTGGAAGAATCGATATTAGTGAAGCCCCGTATTTGAAAAGGCAAAAGAAATTCCAGGAAATTTAAACATATAACGAGACGTAAAACATTATCAAAGCAATAGTAAAAAGTAATAACACAAAGAAAACTGAAGAATATTAAAGGCAATCAAATGGGTAAACGGAATAACATATATTATGCTGAAAATTGTCTGAATAAGATTTTTGCTTTTTTTAAGTTCGAATTTTGGTTTAGTCTCAGAAAATAACTAATAACTTACATCTTGATTAGACAACTGTCAGATATTAACAGCAATACTTCAGTTGTACAGCGATGATCAGTTCCAGCAATTGCCACTTGACGGTATTAACTAAGATCATGATACCATTTTTCTCATCTATGAGATCTTTTTCGTATCTTTCTTGGCTACACCAAGCATAAATGTCTTGAGGTTTCTTGGAATTATCCGTTGCCTCTGTAGGTTTTTTTAAGTTAAGGTACTACCTCTGAAATGTCAAGAACAGGAAGTGCATTTTTATTAAATACTTTTCTTTTAAGACATAATGGTAAATTGCTCTTGAAAAGGTAGTAAGTAATTCGGTCACTTCTACACAGGGTGTATTGAATGTTTTGCAATATTTGGATCACGTTATATCTTCATACGTACATTTACGGAAAAATGCTGACTGGCATTCAAAGTATAGGATATCGTGTAGCACCGTCTTTAGCCATCTGTCTGCCAGTTCTTCGATTCCGCGGCGGTACCAGTTCTTGTCCTTCGAGGCGAAGAACTACTTCACCCCAGCTGCCACCTCCTCCTGGTTGTTGAAGTGCGGTCCGCGAAAGAAGTAGACCACGGACCGGAACAAATATTAATCCGACGGATCACCGGACTATATGCTAGGTGTAGTATCAGTTCGATGCCCTCAAGTTCGTGGAGTGTTGCCCGGGTCGCTCACGCGGTGTAAGGCTGAGCGTTGTCCTACTGTAGGATAGCACGCTTTCTGTTCACCACTGCCGGGTACTACTCCTCCAAAACGACGTACATCCGCTCCAGCTGTTCAGAGTAGAGGTTGGCGTTGATGGTCAGACCGTCTGGAACAAATTCGAAATGGATTATCCCCTCGAAATTTTACCAGAGCTTCACCTTGTGCTCGAAGCGGCCACGTGGGGCAAGAGGTTCTGGAAGCTGACCTCGACTCAACCTCTGCCGCTCTGTGTTAGGATTATGGAAACAGACACACTTTCCATTGCACATAACAATTCTCTTGATGAAACGTACATCGCGCGGGTTTTCTAGGAGTTTTGTACATACTTCCACTCTGCGGGTTGCTTCAGCTGGCGTCAGTTCATGAGGGACAATGCGGCAGCTCCTGTAGACCTTGCCGAGGTCATGAAGGTGACTAACTACGGTGGTCTGTGATATGTCCAGCTCGCCTGATTATCTCCGAGTGCTGGTTGCCTGATTTTTCTCAACGGCCTGGGTCACGGCCTCCGAATCCCCGGTTCGCAGCCTACCTGATCTTGAATGATCGTCGAGGTTTCGGTCACCTGAGCGAAATTGCGGTACTGTGGTCCACGGAACCTTCCCTTTTCGCATGACAAATGTCTCGTGTTGTTTGAGTAGCGTTATTGCCAAGTTCAAACTCGTAAAGAAAAAGTTCCCTTATTAGCCGGTTGCAGCTGTTCATCTTTTAGGCGTCCCAACCACAGACAGAACAACGACATGCAATGCTGTTCACAGCAACGACTACCACTTTATATCCCTTTCGACTGACTGCAGTGCGCGACTTGAACTAGCTTAAACACGTGACATACCCGCCGCATCCCATGCATTCATGCAAATATTGCAAAACTTTCTACTCACTCTGTGGTTATGTGGGGATTATTTTGGGTGGGAGAGCATTCGTCTTGTTCCTGGCAATTTTGCATTGCATTAAGAAACCATATTTCGTTCAGTTAACAAAATGTCGGCTTTATCAGCCGATTCATTCAGGACGCATCAGAGCTTTTGAATTATGCTCAACCTGATTTCCCCCTGAATATTGAATCCTCGAATTATTTAATTTTTTAGGTCGCCGGTGTACCTAAGCCAAATAGTATCTAAAAATTTCTGCGCTTGCCAAACAGAAATGCTCTCATAGCGGGCGGGTTTTACGAAACATTTCTTTCCCCTCTCTTCTCACAGCTGTACGACCTATGATGAGGTATTTTTCTCTATCATTTTTATGCCATGGACAGGATTCGAAATTGCAACTCTCTGGTCCGGAGCTCCGAGCGCTACACACTACATTACACTGGCATGGGATCTCACTGCTTTCTGCCTTTATCTCATGAGCGTCCTGCGGGGCAGGAACGTCGTATCCCCCTTCCACAGAAAGAGGGCCGGGGGCATAGCCCACGGGTCAGCCAGGGCCATGTGCCGCTGTAGGCAGTCATCCGATGAAAAGCGTACATTTGAGAAATCCCAGATAATTTGGTGTGTGGAACGTAACACCACACTGATTTATTTTTTTCGAAGCACTGAAGAAGAGATTCTCATTTTCCATATCTCGTGGTGGGGAAAGAACATCACACCATTGGGCGAAACCTATCAGCCTGGTCATCCTTGAAGTTCGGGTGCCAATATGGCGAAGTAAATGTCTTCACCATTTTTATGCCAGGATTCGAACCTGAAACTCTCGGCTCCGGAGCTCCGAGTGCTATCCACTATACCAGCGGTTCCCAACCTTTTGTACAGTATTCGTCCCCCCATCGTGGCTAGCTAGCAATGGCGCCCCTCCAGCATACACACAGGTGTTCATTGCTCTAAAATCAATATTTCTATTTTGTTTTATTTGTGTATTTAGGAAGCATGTTTGACAGAGAGAGCAAATTGGATGGCGGAATTAGTTGGCGCGTGAATTCTTCACTGAAAGTCATGGCTGCTTTGGGAGGTTTTCACAGGAATGATGTGTTATCAAGAGAGTCCCACATAGCTGTGCATGAAAGTGTAATTGTTCCTACTCTGATGTATGTCAGTGAAACCTGGATGCTACAGAAGAAACAAGGAAGTAGTTTGTGTGCTGGAGAAATGCGTTACTTACGGAGGGTTTATGACAAGACACGTTCTCATTGTGAGGAATGAAGATGTGTTGCAGTTGTGTAATGTGAGGCAAAATGTTGTTAGCTAGGTGAGACTAATATGCTTCGGTGGTTTGACCATGTTGAAAGAATGAGTGATGAGATGCTTACTAAGAAAATCTTTTAGCAAAAGTGGCAAGAAGAAAAGGCAGAGGAAGGCCATGGAAGACATAGGTGGATCAGATTCAGGAGTGTCTGCATGAGAAAAAGATTATGAGTATGAAGTATAGAAGACTTTGTGTACTGCGTGTGATGGATGTGAGTGAAGCCCGAGTTGTATGTCAAGATTGCTGTAAATGGAGAAATTTGATACGGTAACACTCAGTAAAAATTATCTGGTAGTTTGTTTTTCTTTGTGGAGCTAACCTCTGAATATCAGAGAACAGCTTAGTGATATGTATGCATGTATCTACAAATTCAATGATACCGAAAATGGACGATGTCATCGCTCTGTCCACGTTATTTTATAAACAACGCATAGCGACTGAAAAATTGTGTTCCGACACCCAACAAAAATCCTGGTCTCGGAACACATTTTTTCAGTCGCTATGCGTTGTTTATGAAATAACGTGGACAGAGCGATGACATCGTCCATTTTCATTATCTCCTCGTATTTGATATATATTTACCATTTCTATCGCCCTTTGAATTTATCAGCTAGAATTAAATAGCTGTTCCATTAAATGCCACCAGATGACGACATCTCAGTTGCTGAGACCATCAATACGGATTCGTGTAGTCAGATGCTGACTGATAAACCACGCGTGGCGCTGAGAATTGTTGACGCCGTAGCGTATATGCGAACGCACTCGACTAGTTATCGAGAGATCTGGGGTTCGTTCCCAGCGGTGTCGGAACAAAATTTTTCAGTCGCTATGCGTTGTTTATAAAATAATGTGGACAGAGCGATGGCATCGTCCATTTTCATTATCTCCACGTATTTGATATATATTTATCAATGATACCGGTAATGCTTGATTGAAAAAAATTAAGCAAAAATGCAACTGTACTATTAAAAATACAAATATACCTATCTACAGCACTTTGCACGAATAAAGTTAGTAATATCTGTACATAGTATACGATCAGCAGTTTATTCCAACCGAGTAAATTTATAATATTCCAAATTTAAAAAAATGCTTTCCATATTTTTACAAACTGTACACATCAATGTTAAACTTGGGTTTGTTTTGAATTGCACAAACGACTGATGTTTTGTTCTAACTGCGACAGTCCCACATGCAGGATGGTCTCCACATTAAAGAGTTTCGCGGCTCTAAGGCTGTAATTGGCGAGAACTTGAAAACAAATAGCACGCTATACGTGCTGTTGAATGCCGGATTTGCTACTAAAACAAGAAAATCCGAACTTGATATAACTTGCGCCATATTACCTGCACTTTTTCTTTCCTTTATCCGGGGCTGTACTTGCGTTGTCAGTAGTAATCCTGCTATTATTGCTAGGCTCACTTTGGTCTGAAGATTCTGCACTACTCATATATCTCTTCAAATTGCGGTCCATTCTCAATGTCAAGAAGATTAGTTTAGCTCTAGATTAAGTAGACTATATGAAACACAACGAATGTTATTTGCACAATGACAGGAAACAAATGAGAGAGTGACGGAAAAACCCCATGTGCGTGTGGAGGATTATTACATTGTGTTTGGAGGGGTGTCCGTTTTCATCCACGTACAGTGAATAAATACCATTGCGCATATCGGCTCGCGCCTCTTCTGCAGGTGCTCCGCGCCTCCCAAGGGAAGGGCGCCTCACCGGTTGGGATCCTAGGCACTATACCACACTGGCATGTGCTCTCACTGCTATCTGCCTTTATCTCATATGCGTCCTGCGGGGCAAGTACGTCACAGACTATAAACCCATTACTGGTTATAAGCGCTCACTCCTAGTCTTTGTTTACTTGTCTTCGACCCCTAGCGTTATGAAGGTCTAGTTCCCATGACAACAATATCATGCTACTGGGTTAAGAGTATTACACGTAAAAACAAGTAACTCAAAGATATTCTCTCTCCTTTCTCAGATTCTACGACATTCTTATAGCCCTTTCAGAAGGTAATCAAAACATTCAGGTGCGCAGAATCATTCGTTCCAATAGCATTCGGCCTAATTCTTAAACAGATAATATATTCATTTGAGCAGATTTCAGCCCATTTTTATTCCCTGTAGTAAATTCGTTCCAGCCGATTAATGGGTTAAATGAAGGATCAACTTTTGAAGAGATTTGTTTCTTTAAAAACTGGTCACCACCAATTATTTAACGTATCGGCTGTTTGTTTCATGATCAGGTATGTCCCGAATTTGGCACTTAAATGCATCATACTTTCGCATACTACAAATTTAATAAAATCAAATTTCATATCGTAAAATAACATAAAATTTGATTTTTACTCGAAAGTTCATTTCCTCCAAATATCAACAAAGGCTGTTTCATAAAATCTGAGAGTAATGTTTTCTGAGTTGGCAACAATGCGAAAGGAAAAATAACCACGCAGACGACTAACTGAATTAAGGAAGTATCTATGGCAACAGTTATTAGCCGTGGCAGAGGATTCTGGTTTTGTTATGGCGCAGTTGTTAAAGATACGTTTGCCTTTCGCCATACAGCTATGGAGGTGAGTGATTAAGGATTAAAAAGTGAAACGCATTGTGCAATAACATTTTGCCATCGTTTGGGTAAAACAGCTACAGAAACAGTTGATTCAATGAAAAAATCTTACAAAAAGAAATATTTGGGTGAGTCAACGTTTTTTAGATGGCACCATAATTTCAAAAAAAGGGCGTTTGTCGGCAGAACTCGCTCCTAAGCCTGGTCGACCTGAAAGTGTTGTTACGGAGCGTATTGTTAACACTGTTTGGGCAATCATGCAAGAAGATCGACGAATGACGTGGGAAGACAGCGGCGTCAACTAATATTTCAAAAACATCGGCATTCCGCATTCTACGCGAGAAATTGCTGCTGCATCGTGCGTGTTCCAGATGGGTACCTCATCACCTGACGAGAGAACAATTGGTAGCCAGAGTTGAAGTGTGTCATGAGTCGAAAGAAATGTTTGCAAAGGATCCAAACATTCTAAGCACTGTAATAACTGCCGATGAAATATGGATCCATTATTTCGACTTCCTCGCGAAGCGCGCAACGATTGTCTGGAAACACAGAGGCTCTCTTCCTCCGAAAAAAGTCCGCCAAAACAAATCAGCTGGGGAGATGATGATGATATTTTCTTTGATCACAAATGTGTAGTATACCAGCATGCCATTACACCAAGAATTACTGTCAATACTGAATATTACATTTCAGTCTTGAAGTGTCTGGGACGACACATATCGATTAAGCGACCGGAACTGGTGGGCAAGTGGACCCTACACCATGATAACGCCCGCTCACATGTGGCTGCTTGTGTTCAACAATTTCTTACTAAATGAAGTATTGAAGTCATGCCACAGCCTGCCTACAGTCCTGATCTCGCCCAGTGAGATTTCTTGTCGTTTCCAACATTGAAGGAGAAGTTTCCTGGCGCAACATTCAACACAGGTGCTCACGTTATTCAAGCAGTACGGAAGTCGCTAAAGCAGCTTCCACAAAATGCGTTCGCCATATGCTTTGAAAAGTGATAGATGCTTTGAGTGTGATAGAATGAGGTCTGTTGCATATCCTCCGAGGGAAGATACTTTGAGCGGTATAGAACGATCAGTCTGTTGCATATCCTCCGAGGGAAGATACTTTGAGTGTGATAGAACGATAGGTCTGTTGCATATCCTCCGAGGGAAGATACTTTGAGTGTGATAGAACGATCAGTCTGTTGCATATCCTCCGAGGGAAGATACTTTGAGTGTGATAGAACGATAGGTCTGTTGCATATCCTCCGAGGGAAGATACTTTGAGTGTGATAGAACGATCAGTCTGTTGCATATCCTCCGAGGGAAGATACTTTGAGTGTGATAGAACGATAGGTCTGTTGCATATCCTCCGAGGGAAGATACTTTGAGTGTGATAGAACGATCAGTCTGTTGCATATCCTCCGAGGGAAGATACTTTGAGTGTGATAGAACGATAGGTCTGTTGCATATCCTCCGAGGGAAGATACTTTGAGTGTGATAGAACGATGGGTCTGTTGCATATCCTTCGAGGGAAGATACTTTGAGAAAGAATAACATATATTTTGTTGTACCTATATTTTTTCATTTTTTGTGATTTTGCTCTCAATTTTAATTGAACGGCCGTTGTATGTTTTAAATGGCATTGCATTTCGGCTTTTTAAAAGACATGTTACCGATTCTACTTTCCCCATTATCACCTCTGCTCTTAAACAACTGAAGCGGTGAACTCGGGGATGTTCAAATGAAATTTCGTTCTTACTTGGAGATTTCCTTTTCTGTTCGGTTTAGCTTACCTTAAAAAAGGTGTAAGAATTGCCAAGATGACACAGGCAAAAGGTTGACGTGAAAGTATAACAGAAAGCAAGATCGTCCTATAATTTTAGATGAAAACAACGGGCAGGGCACTCACTCACTCACTGAGCCTTAAAGTTTGTCCTTACATCGAGCCCTCGCCAGGCCGGGCAAACATGTGGCAAATCTAAAACGTATACCTGTATTGAACATTTGAGTTTACAGTGTCTTTACAGATCTTTAACTGCTGTAACAACGCATTTATTCCTACTAAATTGAAACTGGAGTTTCATGTTGTTAGCTTGAAATCGAGTCGCATTCGACTCTTGGTGACTGTATAAACAAAAGCCCGTATTCTCAGCAATGTCACGCAACTTTTCTATGGCCCGTCTACAAGCGCTTTTGACGACTCCAGTCAACCATTTTGATCACTGTCTTCCCCTTCTTCTGCTTGGTCCAACCCAAGGAGTATAGAATAAGGGGAGAGAGCATGTGCTCTCACCATTGAAGGCAGCTAAGTTGGGTGGCCGCCATGTTACAATACCCTCAGTTGCTCATTTTTGCTTTGTAAGTTAAGGAAGATTTCAGTTTTTATTTCGTGTGAGAAGGGTGTTTGCTTATGACTGATTTATGGAATTGTTCATTTGAAGTTTAACTAACATTAAAAGCTGAAGAGAGATCTATTTGCGGATCAAAAACTTGTGATGGAATAGTTAAACATTTCCAGTACGAATTAGAAATTTTTAAAGTTTTCAATAACTCCTGGTCAAAGATCACATTCCCGAAAACGTTTTGTTAAAACTTTGTAAAACGCATTCGTTTCTCGCGCACAGTAAAATCCGTGTATTTTTTTTTTTTTTTTTTGTTATTTTAAATTCGTAAATTATTGCATTTCTTATTAGTACATAGTTATCTATCAACGCGAACGGATTTTATTGTGTGCTACAAACGTTTTTCAATTTGCATATTCCGTGTACTCTTCTTTAAAATTTTGTAAATTATCAAAGTTTAGCACGAACTATTGTTTCAAAGGTAACATTTCTTCTATATATATAAAAATGTTAAGTTGGTTTGTGTACGCTTCAAAAACTCAAAACGTTCTGCACCGATTGAGCTCAAATTTTGACACGATATACAACCCGCTTCAAAGATTGTTTTTATCTATTTTTCGCGTCAGTAACATACCCGCGATCGCGAGAAAACAGCTTTTTCCTTCGACCATATATACTAATGGACTGCGCACTGGCAATAGCTGCATCAGAGCGTAATAAATGTATTCACGAATGAAAAGTCGTAATGGAATTCTAAAAAAGAAACTTCTAAAATTCATGATGAGCACAGCACGAGTTAACCATCTTTTTGCCCGAAGTCACGTGATTTCGTGGCTTGCGATGATGGAGCCAGAAATTTTGATGCCATGCGCAGTCTATCAGTATATATGGTCGAAGGCTTTTTCAACGGTCAGCTGTGTACCAGCAAACGCGCCATCTGCCAGAAGCGAGGAGAACACTCTCCATACTAGGTGATCGTGTTGTTTTTATCTATTTTTCGCGTCAGTAACATACCCGCGACCGCGAGAAAACAGCTTTTTCAACGGTCAGCTGTGTACCAGCAAACGCGCCATCTGCCGGAAGCGAGGGGAACACTCTCCATACTAGGTGATCGTGTTGTTTTTATCTATTTTTCGCGTCAGTTACATACCCGCGACCGCGAGAAAACAGCTTTTTCAACGGTCAGCTGTGTACCAGCAAACGCGCCATCTGCCGGAAGCGAGGGGAACACTCTCCATACTAGGTGATCGTGTTGTTTTTATCTATTTTTCGCGTCAGTTACATACCCGCGACCGCGAGAAAACAGCTTTTTCAACGGTCAGCTGTGTACCAGCAAACGCGCCATCAGCTGGAAGCGAGGGGAACACTCTCCATACTAGGTGATCGTGTCGTGATTGAGCTGCGCCGTTCGCCAAATCGTAAGTAGAGGTTATGTTTTGTCTCTTATCTCTCATGGTTTTCAACCTAGAGCTGTGAGATCCATAAGAGGTTATAATCTTATCCCTTCCTTCTGTTCCAGTGAAAACCGAAATAATGCCTCGCAAAAAAACGAATTTGGGTCGTCGCACTCGCCACACAGAAGGATCGAGAAGACGGCTTTCGAATATAACTGAGAAAGAGCTGGCATACGTACGAGAGAGGAACAGACTAAGCACCATCCAGATGCGTAACACGGAACCAGCAGAAAGACGAGCAGCCAGGCTTGAGGATGCACGATTGCGAGCACGGCAGTCGCGTTCTGCAGCAACAGATTTGGTTCGTTCTCAACGGAATAAACGCGAGGCGTCGAGGATAGCTGAAACACGTACCCAAAGAACAGCAGATCTGATTCTGCAATACAATCGTCTTGCATTCCGGTACAATCCAGCTGTTGATTATAGTTCAAGTCCGCATATTGTCATTGGCCAGATGAGTCATGTCTGTACCTACTGCCAGGCTCTAAAGTTCAATAATGAAACGAATGGGATGTGTTGCGCTGGCGGAAAAATTAAATTGCATCAACTTGAAGTACCACCAGAGCCGTTGAAAACTCTACTTGCTGGATCTACCGCTGAATCGAAGCATTTCCTATCGAACATCAGGAAATATAACTCTTGCTTCCAAATGACGTCATTTGGTGCGGAAATTGTGACTGCTCAATTCATGCCAACTTTTAAAATCAAAGGACAAATATATCACAAAGCTGGCTCCCTGCTTCCGTTCCAAGATAGTGACCATAAATTCCTTCAAATGTACTTCATCGGTGATGATAGAGATGAAGTCGATGCACGTTGTGGAATACATACCTCGCTAAGAAGATCCATCATTTCGCAACTACAGGAGCTCCTTCACGAAAAGAACAATTTGGTGCGTTTGTTCAAAACGGCAATGGATATGATGCCATCAGATACCCACAAGATTGTCATTCACGCCGACAAAACGCCCGCTGGAGAACATGTCCGAAGATATAATGCTCCAACTATAGACGAAGTAGCAATTGTCATAGTCGGAGATCAGTTCCAACCTAGAGATATTGTTCTCCATCGAAGAAACGATCAATTGATAAACGTCGCAGAAACTCACCGTTGTTACGATATTTTGCAATATCCAGTTATCTTCTGGGATGGTGCCGATGGATATCATTTCAATGTGAAGATGACAAACCCAGTGAATGGTGCAGAAATTAATAAAAAGTGCAGCGCAATGAACTTTTACGCATTCGGAGGAACGAGGACAATTATATTTTGAAATGCCGTCAGTTGTTTCACCAGTACATTGTGGATATGTATGCAAAAATTGAAACGGAACGTTTGCTATTTCTTCGTTTGAATCAGACCAAACTCCGCTCCGAAGGATACATTCATTTGCGAGATGCAGTTGTGAATGACGGTAATACAACCAACGTTGGAAAGCTTACTATTTTGCCATCTTCATACATAGGCAGTCCACGTCACATGCAGGAATATGCTCAAGATTCAATGGCATATGTTCGTCATTACGGGCGTCCAGACTTATTTATCACCTTCACGTGCAATCCAGCTTGGGACGAGATATAGCAGCTGTTACTTCCTGGGCAATCACCCGTGAATAGGCATGACATCACAGCACGTGTTTTCAGACAAAAGCTTAAGTCGCTGATGGATTTCATTGTGAAACATGAAGTGTTTGGATCTGTGCGGTGCTGGATGTATTCAGTAGAATGGCAAAAGAGAGGATTGCCACATGCGCATATACTAATCTGGCTATACGATAAAATAACTTCAGACGAAATCGACGATGTGATATGCGCTGAGATTCTACGGGCCGACGTCGATAAGGATTTGCATGCAGTTGTTATCAAAAACATGATACATGGACCATGCGGTACACTAAATCCGAATTCACCATGCATGGTAGACGGGAAATGTTCTAAGCAATATCCTCGAGCATTCGCAGCCAACACAGTAACAGGAGACGATGGATATCCTCAGTATAGGAGACGATCAACTGAAGATGGCGGGAATTCGGCAACTATACACATGCGAAATGGTGATATTGATGTAGACAACCTTTGGGTGCTCCCATATTCGCCTCTGTTGTCAAAAACATACAGAGCGCACATAAACATAGAGTATTGCAATTCGGTCAAATCGATTAAATACATCTGTAAGTATGTGAATAAAGGCAGCGATATGGCAGGTTTTGGTGTACAACCAGAAAATAGTGACAGAAATGCAGTACGAGTTATCGATGAAATTGCACAATACCAGGCTGGAAGATACATAAGCAGCAATGAGGCTGCATGGCGAATTTTTTCATTTCCCATGCATGAATGCAATCCAGCTGTGGTTCACTTAGCAGTACATTTAGAGAATGGACAGCGTGTTTATTTCACAGATGCAAATGTGCAACAAAGAGCCCGTAATCCACCTGGTACAACTCTGACTGCTTTCTTCACCTTATGTCAGGAAGACGCTTTCGCCAGAACACTGATGTACACAGAAGTGCCCTCTTATTACACGTGGAATGTAACTAAAAAAGCATTCGTACGACGCAGACGAGGGGAGCCAGTCGACGGTCAACCTGGCATTTTCAGAGAAAATACAATTGGTAGACTTTATACAGTGCATCCTAATCAAGATGAATGCTCTTTCCTTCGCATGCTGTTGGTAAATGTGCCTGGTCCTAGATCTTTCCAGCAATTGAAAATTGTTGACGGCGTCACATATGCCACTTTCCGCAGTGCTTGTCAAGCTCTTAATTTATTAGAAAACGACCAACAGTGGGATATATGTATTAGTGACGCGTGCAACACTGCACATCCAAACCAAATTCGAGCACTATTCGCAACTATATTGACCGCTTGCTTCCCTTCATCTCCCACAGAGTTATGGGAAAGATATCGAACGCATATGGCTGAGGATATTTTGCATAGGGTACGCCTAGAAAATGCCAATATGACCATGGAATTCACAGAAGGCATTTACAACGAAACATTGATAAATATTGAAGACAAGTGCTTAGCTATTGCAAATAAAGTTCTTAGTCAATTGGGAATGCCAGCACCCAACCGAACTACGACTGCTTCATTTGATGTGGATTTGCGCCGTGAACAGAGTTACAACACCGGTGATCTCCAGTCATATGTCCAATCAAACATTCCCAAATTAACGTGTGAACAGAAGGGCATTTATGATCGCATAATGCAAATGATAAATGACGGAGTTGGGGGGGGGGGGCTTCTTCTTGGATGCGCCAGGAGGAACTGGGAAACCATTCCTTATCAGATTGATTTTGGCAACGGTTCGATCAAAAAATGACATAGCCTTAGCTCTCGCTTCGTCTGGAATAGCTGCGGCATTGTTACCAGGTGGAAGGACTGCTCATTCAGCTCTGAAGTTGCCATTAAACATGCGAATCATCGAGACTCCCACGTGCAATATTTCCAAAGCATCCGGTATGGGAAAAGTATTACAAAAATGTAATATCATTGTTTGGGATGAATGCACGATGGCACACAAAAAATCGCTTGAAGCTCTTGATCGATCGTTGCGAGGTTTGCGTGGAAACGTTCAACCATTCGAGAATGCATTGATATTGCTCGCAGGAGATTTTAGGCAAACATTGCATGTAATTTCTCGATCAACACCAGCAGACGAAATAAATGCTTGCCTGAAATATTCAACATTGTGGCGACACGTACGTACATTGCAGTTGGCTACGAATATGCGTGTCCAGCTGCAGAACGATCAATCAGCCGAGGTATTCTCACGACAGTTACTGGACATTGGGAACGGACAACTGCCAGTCGATGAGACGTCAAGACGAATATCATTTCCTGATAATTTTTGTAATTTAGTAACATCGAAAGAAGAACTGATCGAAAAAAATTTCCTAATATTCAAATTAATTATAAGAATCACGATTGGCTCAGTGAACGAGCTATCCTTGCCGCGAAGAATAAAGATGTCTATCAAATTAATAATGTTATTCAATCCAGCATTCAAAGTGAGGAAATTACATACAAGTCGATAGATACAGTTGTGGAAGCAGATGAAGCAGTTAATTATCCAACGGAATTTTTGAACTCACTTGATCTGCCAGGGATGCCACCACACATATTAAAATTGAAAATAGGTGTGCCAATTATCATGTTGCGGAATATTAATCAGCCAAAACTCTGCAACGGCACGCGACTCGCAGTTAGAAAACTGATGAAAAATGTAGTGGAAGCAACGATTTTAACGGGGCCTTTCGAAGGTGAAGATGTCCTCATCCCTCGAATTTCCATGATCCCGACCGATACACCATTTCAATTTAAAAGATTGCAATTCCCAATTCGATTGGCGTTCGCAATCACAATCAATAAAGCTCAAGGTCAATCTTTAGAATTGTGTGGTTTAGATTTCGATGCGGATTGCTTCTCACATGGACAACTGTATATTGCGTGTTCCCGTGTCGGCAAACCAGATAGCCTTTATATCTACGCAGAGAATGGAAAAACAAAAAATATTGTATACCCACAAGTATTGCAAAATTAAACTTCTATGAAACGTATGCTTTGTTTTGTTCCTCATTTCTCATCCATGCAACCACAATGTGCCACAGCTACGCGTGGCCGGGTATAGCTAGTATGTTATAAAAAAGCAGCAAAAACTGTGATTAAACATACAACAAATTACTTAATTATTTTTTTTTTACTGTGACGCCATCAAAATGGGGTTGAACAGCCTTAATATTACTGCGGAGGGGCTGTTTGACTCTCGCAGATGTGTTTGAAAACATGTGTAAAAAAGTTAGGTTATGTCTTGCAAATAAAGGACGACAGTTCCAATACTTCCTGTAAGTAAGTGAGTAAATTATACATTCCCATAATTCATTTCTTTGATTTCAGTACAACATAAGATACCCACTGTGTAGAGACTTTTACAACGCATTCTATGTATACTGTATAGCGTCTTTTGTTTCAAAAAACACTTCTCGTTTTTTAGTTGGGGTTTGTTCCCGTGCTCTTGTATTTTTGATTGTAGCAAGTGTGACATACCTGCCACCAGGACGCACACGACATAAAAGCAGATTGGAGTCAGAATGAACGTCTGCGTAGCTCAGTTGGTAGAGTGACTTATTTCGGACTAAGCGGACTCGGGTTCGATTCCCGGCGTAGACCAAAAATGACGGAGAAATTTACTTCGTTATAATGGCGCCCAAACTATCCGGATGACCCGACCGTTCAAAATCTCGCAATGGTGTGATGTTATTTCCACACCGCGAGATAGGAAAAATCAGAGAATCTCTTCTCCAGCGCTTCGAAAAATAAATGTGTGTAACGTTGCATTCCACACACCGGATTGACTGGGAGTTCTCAAGTGCACGTTCTACAGTGTATGGCTGCCTGCAACGATTCATGGTCACGGCTGACCCGTGGGCCATGCCCCCGGCCCTCTTTCGGGGAGAGGGGGAGATGTGACGTACCTGCCAGCAGGACGCACACGACATAAAGGCAGATAGCAATCAGAATGAACGTCTGCGTAGCTCAGTTGGTAGAGCGACTTGTTCCGGAATAAGCGGACTCGGGTTCAAATCCCGGCGTAGACCAAAAATGACGGAGAAATTTACTTCGTTATACAAGTTCACTCCTCATTTATTACAATATTAGTGTATATAGTAACTTAGTACAATCACTTAATTATTTCTCTTTCCCTATTTCTCCAATTTGTGACCCCTGTTTTCAGTTCTGAGAAATTTGTCTCCGAGTAATTTTGGTAATTTTAAAAAGTTTCCTTAACTTTGTACTATGTTTTTTTATTGTTACCTACTTTTGACGTCAACAGCGCTTAGCCAATGAAAAAAAGGTACGTGTCGTGAGCTGGCTTGGAGGGCAACGAGTGATATGTTCCCGGAATACCTACGGCTTCGAAGTTGCGTGAGGACCGATCGACATGCTACAGTGGAGCAACTCACTGGCCGAATGAACCAGGGGGCTACCGGAAGTGTGTCTAAAATAACAGATCAGCGAACCCTGCTGCGTAATTGCCTCCGATGCAGACGGAGGGTCACTGCATCTATGCTAACGAAGGTGCATCGGCAGATAAGTCTTACATTCGCACGACAGTATCGGAATCGGATCTCCGTCGATTGGCAAAGGATTGTCTTCTCCGATGAGTCACGTTTTCTGCTTCATCGAACGGATGCACATTGACGTATAAGGCGAGAAACATCGGAGAACAGACACTCTTTAACTATTGCTGGAATAACATATGTTAGTGGAGGCAGCGTTATGGTCTGGGGACTGTTTTCGTGGCATTCTCTGGGTCACTCATACTTGTGGGAGGCACTATGGACAGAATTCGGTATGAATTCATTCTCATCCTTGCAGACCACGTACACCCATACATACTGATTGTCTTCCCTGGGGTGCATGAGATCTTTCAGTACGACAATGTGACATGTCATACAGCTAGAAACGTCCGAGAGTGGTTGGAAAAGCACCATGAAGAACTTCCTTGCCTCCTATTTCCCCAGACTTAAACCCAACTGAGCGTCTGTGGGGCCACCTCGATCGTGTTGTTTGTTCTATGGATCGTCCACCACGCACCCTCCAGCAGCTGTCAGTTCCACTGCAGTCAGCATGGCTCCACATACCTGTGAACATCTTCCAGTACCTTACTGAGTCCCACCCAGCCCGTCTAGCTGCTGTCTGCGCTGCACACGGCGGTTACTCTGGATATAAGCTGGTGGTCACCATGATGTGATTCGACCGTTTATATATATGGTTCAAAGAAGAGTTTTCAGGGTCGGATTCGGGTCAAGTCCGGTTCGGGTCCAATTATGTGACGTCGGGGTTCCGGGTACAAAAGTTTTGACCAGTTTCCAACTCTGTTCTTGAGCAGCTTTTTGCCATGTCTCTCTGGCATGCTTTTGAATTTCAACCATAAATCTTCCACGTGGTCTTCTTCTGGAAGTTTTTCTGTTTCTTTGTATCCAGTCCAATACTCGTTTTATCCAACCATAGTCAGTTCTGCTAGCAATATGTCCAGACTATTCGTGGTCTTAACGTGGATCAGGATGTTACCCATTCTTTTCATGTTCCTCACCCATGTGTTACTTTTCCCATTTTTCTTGGTTACAAAACCATACATTTCTCCAGGTTCCTTTGAGTTGTACGCAGCCTCTGTATGCCTTTTTTGGTTAAGGTGCATGCCTCAGAACTGTAAGCAAGAACAGGTTGGGTGTATTTTGTATAAACACTTTTCTCTTAAGACATAATGGCAAATTTCTTTTGAAGCTAGTTTGGGATTATTTTGGATAGAACAGCGTCTGTCCCATTCCTCCCAGTTTTCTGCAGTCTTTCAAGAAACACATTTACTTGGAAACCATATTTTGTTCAGTTAACGAAATTTCTCGCTAATGAATTTATCAGCTGATTCATTCACGACGCAACACAACTTTCGGATTATCCACAACTTGATTTCTCCCTGATTATTTCATCCTTGAACCGTTTTAATGAAGGACCAACATTTTAACAAGTTTGTTTTCGAAAACACTAGTCACCTTCCCTTTTGCATATCGACTGTTTATTTTACGATCACTTCGGTCCCAATAAAAGAAAACGAAGAACAAAGTTACTGACAGTTATAAATCTTATGTTTTATGTAGATAACATCAGCTTCTTGAACAGTATATGTTGGTATAACCGGCTTCGATTATGGCCGTCGACTAAATCCTGATGACGTGCATGACTTGCACGGGAAATAATTCGTTGATTTTTTAGTCTTGTGCATGGATATGCCCTTATGTTTCAAGCGGTTTCGATTGAAAAATAAAGCCACACGTGAGTGTATTAATGCGATCTGAATCTACCCAAATAATCAAGGATAGTTTTCCTATCTGAAGATTTACATACTCTGGAACCTGCACCCGTAAAACTGGTTCAAAAATCATTCCTCCCAAGCTAGGTAATAATAAAAATAAAGGCATTCCCTTGTCTTTTGTTTTAATTCAGTCTGTGAGTTTCAGGTTTGAGTGTAAGAAGTTGCAGGGGCACTTCCTGAGTACCACGTCATAAATCCGAAACAAGAAGGGATTGTGAATGAAACCTTGGAGTTCAAATTGGTTTTTTGACCTATTACAGCTTCCCCTTCACGAATTGTCTACAGATATCAAGAGGCAAGCCCTTCCAGTCTTTGTAACCTTATTGCTAACAATTATTAATAGGCAACTAGTTGCTTTTATTATTTTGTTCTTTCACTGGCCGAATCCTTCGTACAAATTGGATCATTCTTCATAAGATTCTAAACGAGAAAAATAATTACCGCAAAGCAATGGTTAGTTTCTTGTTTACTTTTAGTTTAATAATCCAGACAGAGATTGGGTTATGTGCAACGAACTGTTAGTTTTTGCATCTTTTACAGCCGGAGTGCTATTTCAGAAAAACTTGGATTTAATGTTTCCCTGCGTTCCCTGAAGTATTTCCTTAATTCTGGGTTTCCATTGGAAAACCCCACGTCGAACCTTTCGTGCAGCAAGTGCTCTCGACTTTACAGCATTTCCCCCTTGCATTCGACGTTTAATAGCTGCGTTCCATGTTTATCACTATCATGAATGGAAACTGACCTTTATTTCAATAGCTTGCACGTTTTTAATTCTATCACGAAAGCCCTTTTTTATAAAACTATTCTGGCTTTAAAATGCCACGTTGAATCACGTATCTTGGTATAATTCTGGGAGTAGAATGCTGAAATCCTGTTGAATTAGATATTTTGGTATCATCCTGGGCGCAGAATGCTAGAAATTACGTTGAAGTGGACTATGGTATTATTCAGGCAGTAGAATGTCGGAATTTCCTTGAATTGGGTACCAGGGTATCATTCTGGGCTTTTAATGTCAGGAATGTTTGTTAATCATGTAACATGGTGTCGTTCCTGGCGCAAAATATGAGGAATTGCGTTGAACGGAAAATCATTGTACCGTTATGTGCACAATATATCAGGAATTCCGTTGAACTGGTCATCATGGTATCATTTTGTGCATAGAATGATAGAAATTGCGTTGAATTGAGTACAATTGTATCGTTGTAGGTGATGAATGTCAGACATTTTACTGAACTAGATACAATGGTATCATTCTGGTGTTAGAATGTCAGAAATGTCGTTGAATTCTGTACCGTGGTATCATTCTGGTGTTAGAATGTCAGAAATGTCGTTGAATTAGATACTGTGGTATCATTCTGGTTTTTAGAATGTCAGAAATTTTGTTGAGTTGTGTACCGTGGTATCATTCTGGTCTTAAAAATAAATGTCAGAAATCTCGTAGAGTTAAGTACGGTGATTCTATTCTGGTCGCAGCATATGAGAAACTCCGTTGAATTGGGAATCATGGCATAATTCTGGGGATAAAGATGGTACAGGACACCTATGACACCCTTCGAGATTTACTGGAGTCGATGCTACGCCAGGTGAAAACGGCTATCCCTGTGATATGCTATCTAAATGTAGGCGATAATAATTTTTCTAATAATGAGTGTGTTTGAGCCGAAACCATACGACAGTCATTCAGCGTTGGTAACAGTGGTTGTGAAAAGTCTTACTCAGTTATTAACAGGAATCTGTTGCACCAAATAATGTTTACATGCGCGTCATAGATTGCATCGATTTCTGTTAGCTTTGTAACGCGAGGTATCGTCAACGTATAGGCTGGAGTAGTGTCGATCTGGGGGTAGTATGTACTACATGGTCATGCCGTCATTAGTTACGAATCTCCAGCCTTAACTGTGAGACAACCCTTTTTGGAATTATGAATGAAAACAACACGGTGAAAGCTTTAGTCCAACTGACATCGTAGAAAGACACACTGGCCAAACAATAGCCGTTAAGGTTTGGGCTTCGATAAGTTACAAGAGCCAATCATCTATTGTATGTATTCCAGGCATTTTGACATCTTGCATTAGAGATGTATCGGAACCTTTGTGAATCAATCGCCTTCAGCGTATTATTTCAGCAAGATAATAACAGGCTACATACAGTGGCTTTACCATGTTATGACTATACCACATCTACAGTTTCTTTAATTAGATACACTCACGGAAAATGAAACTTGCGCACCTAGAAGAAAGCATGTTACAACCGCGAAACTTTGCAAATAGCTAGAGTGCGTGCTGGTATGCAAATGTTCCACGTTTGGTGCGATTGCGCATGGCTGCACACCCTGTGGTGGCGCTGCAAGCACGAATCGGAAGCCTTATAAACCGGCGTGCAGTCGATGCCCCATGAAAGCAAAAAGCACCGGCCGATGCAAGCAAGAGTACATAGTGAAAAGGATGCCGGATAGACACGCCAGAGTCATCGATTTATGCAACTTACGGACTTTGAGAGAGGCCCTGATCATCGGGCTAAAAGCCGCAGGGTGGTCGGCGCGCCGTACAGCCAGCCTCGTGGATCGTTCAGACATACCGCCCTCCTGTTTTGGGAGCAGTGGACACGTGACGTCACTGCCACACGGTGGAGAGGCTCCGGACGGACTAGGAGGATCACCGGTAGAGAGCATCGACTGATCATGCGCCAGGCACGAAACGGGAACCAGGTCCACTATATAAGCAAGTGTAGCGGCGCCCACTAACCATTTCCCGACGGATCGCGGAAGCGAATCTGCGATCCCAACGTCCCTAACGTGTGATGTCATTAACACCGGATCATCGCTGTCTCCGTTTGCAGTGCTGACATACCAGAGCTACGTGGGACGCCTCAGACTGGCAACGTATGGTGTTTAGCGATGAGTGCCGCTTCGGTTTGGAGACAGATGATCATCGTGCCCGGGTGTGGAGGTCCCCGGGTCAACGGCACAATCCCAACCTCGCTATAGAGCGCCACACCTCCTCCATTGCAGGCATTATGGTCTGGGGAGCCATTGCCTACGATAGCCGATCAGCTCTAGTATTAGTACGTGGATCATTGACGAGCCAGCGGTATGTGGATGAGATCCTACGGCCCCATGTGCTGCCATTCCTGGCCGGGGTTTCAGGTGCGCTATACCATCAGGATAGTGCCCGAACGCACACGGCTCGGGTTGCACAGGACTGTCTACGTCATGTCCAGACACTTTCCATGGCCAGCCCGCTCCCCCGACATGTTCCCTATCGAGCAGATGTGGGACCAGTTGAAACACCTACTGCCGCCGTGCCGCACTATCCAGGATTTGGAGCACACCGTCCAACACATGTGCGCCAGTCTGCCACAGGACAACATCAGGCGTCTGTTCGTCTCCACGCCGGACCGTACTGCAGCATGTATCTCCGCACGAGGAGGAACAACCCGCTATTGAAGATGACCGGACTGGGTGCCACAGATCCCTCTGTAATTGAACTTTGACCTTTAGCCAGCACAGATTTTAAGTCACCCAACGGAACTGCATAGAATGGGCATGATGACATGTGCCTTAAGACGCGGTTCAACTCCTGTGTGATTCATTCCGCGGCAAATAGCCTCATGTGTCAGGAAAGGTGGAGTCCTCTTATGGTACTGACTCCTAATGTGCAATTCCTCTGTGTGAAATACATATATAAATTTACACCTTTGCCTCGTAAGTTGGTCAAGACAGCAAAGTTACAGCCACAAACTTTATCGGTGTAGCTTAACTGGGAAAACATTCGGCTCCAGAGTAGAAGGTTGCGGTTTCGATTTTCGACACTAGCAAATGGATATTACGCTATATTCGCTTCCGAAGGTAAAATTAATCTCCTGGCCGCTGCATTTTTTGAATAATATGTGATGTTCGTTCCCCACATCATCTTCAATTAGATTAGTCAGAATTCCTTCTTGTACAGCGAGTTCTACTTCAAGCGTGGATGCCGGATCATCCGGAAACCTACGATTCCGTACCAGCCCTTTCTCATGGAAGGATATACGTTATAATGAAGTAAATTTCTCCGTCATTTTTGTCCACGCCGGACATCGAACCCGGGTCACTTCAACCCGGAATAAGTCGCTCTCCCAACTGAGCTACGCAGACGTATGGTCTCGCTGCTATCTGCCTTTATCTCATGTGCGTCCTGCGTGGCAGGGACGTCACATCCCCCCCCCGCGAAAGAGGGCCGGGGCATGGCCCACGGGTCAGCCGGGACTATGTATCGCTGTAGGCAGTCATCCGCTAAAGAACGTACATTGCAGAAGAAATCCCAGTCAATTTTGGTGTGTGAAACGTAACATCACACACATTTACTTTTCGAAGCACTGAAGAAGGGATTCTGGATTCTTTTATTTTTCCGGTCTCGCGGTGAGGAAAGAAACTCACACCATTGCGAGAACTTTAACGGCTAGGTCATTCTTGAAGTTCGGGCGCCAATACAACGAGGCAAATTTCTCCGTGATTTTTGTCCACGCCAATCATCGGACCCGGGTCCCTTCAACCCGGAATAAGTCGCTCTCCCAACTGAGCTACGCGGACGCATGCTCTCGCTGCTATCTGCCTTTATATCATGTGCGTCCTGCGTGTCAGGCACGTCACACCGTGACATGCACTATGTTCTTTCCACACATCGTCTGGAATTTGTTAGAATTCCTTCTTCTACAGTGAGCTCTCCTTCAAGCGTGGTTTGCCTGCTGACTCTGTACCTGCGCTTTCTCATATACACTGGCGGAAAGTGAAAAAGAAACACCAAGAAGGAATTGGCGGACGATCATGAAATTTACATATGTTAATGGGGTCGAGTTTGCGTAGGTGTGATGTTAATTTCGGGACCAACCGGTGAGCGCTTACGCCACAGCACGGCATAATATGCAAATTATCGTCGGTGGTATTTAAGGAGTACGGCGAAGTGAGTGTAAGCAGTCGTCGGCGTAAGGACACGGGCGAAGACCCTGAAGAAGCTGCAATGCCTGGACATGACAGACGTGTACGATTTCAGCAGTTATCGGACTTTGCGCGAGGTCGTCTAGTCGGACTCCGCGAGGCCGGGTGGTCGTATCGTCGTATTGCGGAGCGAATTTAACGGGAAGTATCGGCGGTGGTACGATGGTGGCGTAGATGGTCCGAGGAACATTCCCACACGAGAAGACGTGGAACCGGCAGTCACAGACGGACTGATGAGCGGACCGATCGACGCATAAGAATAGCGGCGTTTTCAAGCAAAACATCCACTGCGACGCAAATCCGAGCCGCCGTTGCACCTGAAGTGACTGTGCGAACAATCCGCAACCGTTTACTGGATGCAGGACTACGTGAACGTGTGCCTCTGGCATGTGTACCTCTGAATCCAGCCCACCGTCAGGAACGACTGCAGTGGTGTCGCCAACGTCTTCACTAGAGAACGCAATGGCGATCTGTCGTGTTTAGCGATGAAAGCAGATTCTGCTTGGGAGCCTCCGATGGCCGTATACGTGATCGCAGACGCACAGGGGAGCGTCTCCACCTTTCTTGCACCAGCCAGCGACACACAGGACCTACACCTGGTCTCCTGGTGTGGGGAGCGATCAGCTATACTCCCGTACACAACTAATGTTTGTACTGGGTACGTTAAGCAGCACCTCCTACATCAACAACATCATTCAGTCCGTTGTTGTGCCATTTGTAAGATCGGTCCATCGTGGTGCTTTCCAGCAAGATAACGCACGCCCACACACGGCACGTGCAACGCAACATGCACTTCAGGGTGTGAGACAACTTCCATGGCCTGCACATTCACCGGATTTGTCCCCCATTGAGCACGTGGGGGATTTTATGGGACAACGACCTTTTCGTTCTCCACGGCCAGCCACGACCATCCCCAATTTACGCGTCCAGGTTGAGGATGCTTGGAACTCAATAACCCAAACTTACATACAACATCTGTACGACAGACTCCATGCCAGAATTGCACAGTGTGACGCAGTTCATGGCGGTTCAACCTCGTACTAACCATGTTACATGGAAATATTATTTTTCAGTTTACCAGCAAATACAGCTGTATTTTGCTATAATGTTTTGATCACGTTATCATCTGTATTCCATTATTATGCTGTATAAATTTCGTTGGTATCAGACATCTCCTACTTGGTGTTCTTTTTTCACTTTCCGGCAGTGTATGTGACGTACAGAGGAGACACATGTCTATACGGAGAAGTTGAAACTTTATGGGTGTAGCTTGATTGGGAAAACATTCGGCTCCGGAGCAGAAGGATGCGGTTCTGATATCTGGCACCAGCAAACGGCTTTCGCGCTATAAAGTGTATAACGTCTTATTCCTCTGCAATCTGTTTTATATGTGATTTTTATCTGATACTAATAAATTCTTCTGGGTGGCACAGGTTCATTTTCACAGCCTGGAGTAAAAGCAATGATTTCTCTGAGCATTGCGCCTTTTCAAGTTCTAGAATGCGCTCGGTTCCTTTAAGAACACAAAGCATTGTATTGTCGTCCATTAGCTGAGAAATTGAATAATTTATGGTTATGATATCTTTGCGTGCGAGTGAGAGCTTTCTAAATGACATATCATGCAGTTGCAAATTCAGCCGCAAGACAACTGCTCCAATTTAATTGCGAAATTTATTTTTCCATTTTGCATGGGAATGAGGTCGAATCAGTTATCTTCAATGTTTTATGCTTGGATCCATCGCGTCCGTTTCGACATAGGCCACTAATTTCTTCCATGGTGTCTAAATATACAAAGCATGCTTATCAGGGACTAATAAAAACTTATGCCGCTGACCTCTGAGATTGTTGTACTTCGGAAGTCGAGGTTTCATGCCAGACAGCCTAGTTTCCAGATTTATTTGGAACCGATAATACTTCATTAAGTATTTATTACTAACACCGGTCGTCACTTACCATCTTATTTAGGCCAATTGACGTGGAGATGGATAGATTCTATCAGTTTAAGCTATAAACTAAACAAAAGTCATATGCTTATCGGACGCATGGGTTATCAAAACACTTTCACCGAACGGTAGATGGGGGAAAAGCCTGTATGATGGTACATTATCTGTATATACTGAATATTTCAACACCCGTTAGTATTGTGATGAGAACTGAAAGGTGAAAGAGCTTTCTTTAATAGCACTGAAACACTGTTGAAATCTGTAACGAACAATAACGCCCTTCAGTATTTGAAGATTTTTATCTTTTTGATCTACAAATAAATGGATATCTCCTTTCCCAAAAGTCGTAAGGAAAAAATACTGTCACAGTCACCTAAATTTTACCATGACCAAGATTTTTCAAGCACTTTCTCTTTTCCCGGACTTAATATTTGCTCTTTACATGACGCAAACTTCCATTTTTTGATACAATATTCCAAAACTTCTGTTTAGGTATACACTGAAGAGCAATTGAATTAGAGACAGCTGGCGTTATGCAAATGTGAACGGAAACGACATGACGTATGCAGCAATCCGACAGTATAAGGAGTGATGCAATGGGAATCAGTAAGAGTCAGATGCAGTATGTGTAAGACGAAGGATCTAAGCGTATTTGATCGTGGGCAAATTGTCGGGGCCTGACGAATGGGTCACTCCATCTTGGAAGTCGTGCAGGCACTAGGATTTTCACGAGCAAATGTGTCACGGGTGCACCGTGAGTTCATCAAATCCGGTAAAACCATCCCCGCAAGGGCCAACTACCATGGACAACAGCGTGTGGATGAGCGGTTTCATCGTCGGCTAGCTCGCATTGTAACAGCGGAAAGACGGGCCACAGTGCAAGAAATCACTCGGCAATTTAACGCTGCTGCACAAAAACGTGTAAGCAGCCACACCATCCAGAACCATCTCCTCGCTATGGGGTACAGAAACCATCGTCCCGTGAGGGTACCGCTGCTGACCACACACTACAGGGTGCAAAGATTAGCATGGGCGCGGGAACATCGCCACTGGACCCTAGACATGTGGGAAAATGTTGCTTGGACTCATGAGTCGAGATTCACGTTGGTACATGCGGATGGCAGGATACGAGTACGGCGCAAACCACATGAAGCGATGGATCCTTCTTGCCAGCAGGGTACTCTTCAAGATGATGGGGGTGGCATTCTCGTCTGGGGACTGTTTACGTGGACTGAAATGGGACCCCTGGTACGTGTGACATCGTCCCTCACAGGTCAACGATACCGGGATATACTGGACGACCATTTGCTCCCGTTTGTGCGTCTTCAACATACCACTGGGGACCTCATCCTGCAACAAGACAATGCACCGTGCCATCGCTCCCGAATTGTATCCGAATGGTTGGATGAACACTCCACCGACGTGACCTCGCTTCTTTGGCCAGCTAGGTCTCCTGACCCCAATCCCATCGAGCACATCTGGGATGCCATCGAGAGAGATGTTCGCGGCTCTGACCCCCTCTATCAAATCTTCGTGAACTGTGGGAGCTTCTTCAGGGGTCGCGGATCCGTATGGCTTCCCAACGCTTCCGGTGTCTTGTCGAGTCCATGCCGAGACAAATCGCCTCCGTCATCAGGGCGAAAGGTGGTGCTACACGTTACTAGGCGGGTATCTCTAATTCAATTGCTCTTCAGTGTAGGGTAGAAATAATACTTCATGTATGTTTTCCAGTTCCCAGCTTTCGTGCTAATTCGCGTGAGTATTTCCCTTTATCACTGCATCTCAGTCTGTAAAAATTAGCTGGTAAAAATTCTCTAGGATAGAATATACACAGTCGAGTCACATTATTGTGACCACTTCTTACTTTTGACGTCAACAGCTCGTAGCCAATGAAAGAAAGCACGAGTCGTGAGCTGGCTAGTAGGGTATATAAGGTGTGCTGTAGGCATTCTGAAAACATTGAGCCGCGGATGGCTTAGTGGTTAGTGTTTCAGACTATCGATGCTGGGTCCCCAGGTTCTAGCCTGGGCTGATCCTTCAGAGATGGTGTGATTTACTAACAATCGCTGAATATCCGCCGTGCATCGGACGAGCACGTTAAGTGACGGCCCCCAGGTTGGATCCACTGGTTAAATGGGTATCCTTTCCTATGTCCTCCCTGAAATTCTCTCACCCATCTATGTGCAATATCGTACTTGTACGGTGGCGCCATCTACTGTACTCTAATCTCACTACAAACTGTTCTGTCAAAAGTCGCTAGACTTGCTCTCATTCCTTCCGTTTCTGTGTCCTGCCCAAAAGACGATCTCGCTGTAGGTGGCTGGGACCTAAACTCTACTCACTGTGGACGGAAGTCTTACATGAAAATGACAAACTGCACAACAGGATCGCGATAGTTGATTTTGAAAACATTTGGGCCGCGGGTGGCCTAGTGGGCAACGTTCGTGATTGCCACCGAAAGGGCCTCAGGTTCGATCCCAGGCAGGTACGAACGCTCGATGCACTAAATATCCGCCGTGCGTCGGATGGGCACGTTAAGCCGTCGGACCCCAGGTAATAAATAAGGGCGTCTTCCTCCCACTTTCTACTTCGCTTCCGTGTCACTTTCCTATCGGGCACTCTATCCCAAATCCCCTAGCTTCCTATTTCTAAGGGTTGTTTAAGACCTGGAGTCAGATACGCCCTTCCTAAAATCCTCTACATATGATCAGATCTGAAAACACATCACTCGTTGCTGTCATGGATAAAAGAAGCAATTTATCAGATTTGAAAAAAGGATGATTATCGGCTTTCGGGCCAAGGGTTGCAGTATTTCTGAAACAGCGCATTTTGTGAACTATAACGAAGTAAATTTCTCCGTCATTTTTAGTCTACGCCTAGAATCGAACCCGGATCTCCTCACTCCGGAATAAGTCACTCTACCAATTGAGCTACGCGGATGTTTGTTCTGATTACTATCTGCCTTTATGTCGTGTGCGTCCTGCTGGCAGGTACGTCACAGAACTGTTCGTGTGCTGTTGTTGTTAAAGCGTATCGTGATTGGAGAACTGGCACCACTGCGAATAAGCGACGTGCAAACTGCGGAGCACCACGTGCTGTTGATGTGAGAGATGAACGTAGGCTTCGAAGGTGCGTGAGGGCCGATCGACACCCTACAGTTGAACAACTCACTGGCCGAATGAACCAGGGGGCTACCGGAAGTGTGTCTAAAACGACAGTTCAACGAACCCTGCTGCGTATGGGGCTCCGATGCAGACGGATGGTCAATGCACCTATGCTAACGAAGGTGCATCAACAGAACAGGTTTACGTTTGCACGACAGTATCGGAATCGGATCTCCGTCGATTGGCGAAGGATTGCCTTCACCGATGAGTGACATTTTCTGCTCCATCGAACGGATGGACGTAGGCCTATAAAGCTAGAAATATCAGAGAACGAACACCCTGCAACCACTGCTGGCAGAACACAAGCTGGTGGGGGTAGCATTATGGTCTGGGGAATGTTTTCGTGGAATTCTCTGGGTGCACTCATACCTGTGGAAAGCGTTATGGACCGAATTCATTAGGAATCCGTTTTTGCAGACCACGTACACTCATACATGCTGATTGTCTTCTCTGTGGCGGACGGGATCTTCCAGCACGACAGTACGACGTGTCACACAGTTTGAAATATCCGAAAGTGGTTGGAAGAGCACGATGGAGACTTCAAATGACTTCCCTGGTACCCTAATTCCCCAGATGTAAATCCAATTGAGTATCTGTGGGACCACCGCGATTGTGTTGTTCGCTCTATGGATTCTCCACCACGTACCCTCCAGCAGCTGGCAGATGCACTGCAGTCATCATGTCTCCACATACCTGTGAACACCTTCCAGCATTTTATTGAATTAATCCCAGCATGTCTAGCTGCTGTCCGTGCTGCACACGGCGGTTATTCTGGATATTAGCTGGTGGTCACATTAATGTGACTCGACCGTGTACATTCACCTTACCAAAAATTTCATGTATTCTTCACTTTCTCGACATACAATTTTTCCTAGGTTAAATCATCATCGACATCAACCATTATCACTCCACTGCTGTATGAAGGTTTTCCGAAATTTCTACAACTTTCTGCCTTGAGACAGTTTTCTCCATGTCGTTCCGACATGATTTCGTATTTCATACACCCCTCTGCCGCGTGGTCTTCTTCTGGGTCTTTTCCTGTCTGTCCGTTAGAACCCAGTCTACCATTTCCGTTCCCCGACGGTGACGTACAATAAGTCAAGCCCATTTCAATTTCAGGGATATTACCTTGATATCATGATGTCATCAACTTTGGTCACGTTCATAATCCATGAGGTTCTCTTCATATCTCTCCTGGTTATGCTAAGCATGCATCTCGCCAAGCTTTTTTGAACAGTTTGCGGCATCTGGATGTCTCTTAAGGTTCATATCTATCTATAATCCATAAGTAAGAATTGGTGTACACTTCGATTAAACGTTTTTTAAGTCATATAGGTAAATTGCTCTTGAAAATTGTACTGTTTCTGTTAAATGCTCTCCACCTAAGTTTTAGGGGCTTATTAATTTCTTCTTTGATGTGATACTCGCTTGATGCCTGTTGTCCAAGGAAAATGTAGGAATTGGTTACTTCAGAAGTTGTACCATCAGTTTCAGAATCTTCATTTCTTCTGATTTTACAACCTACGTACAATACGTTCCAGGACTGATCGCGTAACTGAAGTAAGAGTAGTGGGATAAAAATATCACGCCTATACTATGCCAGAAGACAGCACTTCTTGGCCAGTCGGCGAACACCTGGAAACCGGTTTAACCTGGTACCAACTGGCGGGAGATGCGAATTAATGGAGTCATAGCAAGCGTTATCGTACTATTTCATTTTAGCCATTGAAGAGCAGAAAGAAAACAGAGCCGTGTTTGTTGAAAACTTGATAAATCAGAAACAGATTTTGTACTGAAACTTGCAGAATGATAAAAGAAGCATATGGATACACAGCACTGTCCCACAGCAGATTTTTCGAATGCTATGCATGGTTTCGTGACGGGCGGGAATCCTTTGATGAGAATTCGAGGTCTGGGTGACCCTCCAGTGTGCGTACAGCGGAAAAAATAGAAGAGGTACAGAATCAATTAAAGACAGATCGCTGAATAACGTTGAGACTTTTGGGTGAGTCGGTGGGCATCAGCAAGTCTATCTGTCATGAGATTCTACGCGGGGATCTGGGAAAACGAAACCTTAATGCCAGATTGGTACCCCGTATTCAGAATGACGACCGAGACTTTTGGCTGAGTCGGTGGGCATCAGTAAGTCTATCTGTCATGAGTTTCTACGTGGGGATCTGGAAAAACGAAACCTTAATGCCAGATTGGCACCCTGTATTCAAAATGACGACCGATACTTTTGGCTGAGTCGGTGGGCATCAGTAAGTCTATCTGTCATGAGATTCTACGCGGGGATCTGGAAAAACGAAACCTTAATGCCAGATTGGTACCCCGTATTCAGAATGACGACCGAGACTTTTGGCTGAGTCGGTGGGCATCAGTAAGTCTATCTGTCATGAGTTTCTACGTGGGGATCTGGGAAAACGAAACCTTAATGCCAGATTGGTACCCCTTATTCAGAATGATGACCGAGACTGGCTGAGTCGGTGGGCATCAGTAAGCCTATCTGTCATGAGATTCTACGCGGGGATCTGGGAAAACGAAACCTTAATGCCAGATTGGTACCCCGTATTCAGAATGATGACCGAGACTTTTGGCTGAGTCGGTGGGCATCAGTAAGTCTATCTGTCATGAGATTCTACGCGGGGATCTGGGAAAACGAAACCTTAATACCAGATTGGTACCCCGTATTTAGAATGATGACCGAGACTTTTGGCTGAGTCGGTAGGCATCAGTAAGTCTATCTGTCATAAGATTCTACGCGGGGATCTGGGAAAACAAAACCTTAATTCCAGATTGGAACCCCGTATTCAGAATGATGACCGAGACTTTTGGCTGAGTCGGTGGGCATCAGTAAGTCTATCTGTCCTGAGATTCTACGCGGGGATCTGGGAAAACGAAACCTTAATGCCAGATTGGTACCCCATATTCAGAATGACGACCGAGACTTTTGGCTGAGTCGGTGGGCATTAGTAAGTCTATCTGTCATGAGATTCTACGCGGGGATCTGGGAAAACGAAACCTTAATGCCAGATTGGTACCCCGTATTGAGAATGATGACCGAGACTTTTGGCTGAGTCGGTGGGCATCAGTAAGTCCATCTGTCATGAGATTCTACGCGGGGATCTGGGAAAACGAAACCTTAATGCCAGATTGGTACCCCGTATTCAGAATGATGACCGAGACTTTTGGCTGAGTCGGTGGGCATCAGTAAGTCTATCTGTCATGAGATTCTACTCGGGGATCTGGGAAAACGAAACCTTAATGCCAGATTGGTACCCCGTATTCAGAATGATGACGGCGACTTTTGGCTGAGTGGTGGGCATCAGTAAGTCTATGTGTCATGTGATTCTACGCGGGGATCTGGGAAAACGAAAACTTATTGCCAGATTGGTAACCCGCATTCTGAATGATGACCAAGACTTTTGGCTGAGTCGGTGGGTCATGAGATTCTAAATGAGGATCTGGGAAAACGAAACCTTAATGCCAGATTGGTACCCCGCATTCAGAATGATGACTGAGACTTTTGACTGAGTCGATGGGCATCAGCATGTCTATGTGTCATGAGATTCTACGCGAGGATGAGGGAAAACGAAAACTTATTGCCAGATTAGTAACCCGCATTCTGAATGATTACCAAGACTTTTGGGTGAGTCAGTGTGTCATGAGATTCTATATGAGGATCTGGGAAAATGAAAACTTAATGCCAGATTGGTACCCGGCATTCAGAATGATGACCAAGACCTTTGGTTGAGTCGGTGGGCATCAATTAGTATATCTGTCATGATACTCTACTCGAGGATTTGGGAAAGCGAAACCTTAATGCCAGATTGGTACCCCGCATTCTGAATGATGACCAAGACGTTTGGCTGAGTCGGTGTACATCAGTAAGTGTATCGGTCATGAGTTTCTACGCGAGGATCTGGGAAAACGAAAACTTAATGCCAGATTCGTACCCCGCATTCTAAATGATGACCAAAAGGAGGCTCGTTCATCGATCTGTTCTGATCTGCTGGGCACTGAAGCTGAAGATTTTGATTTTGGCACCAAAAGTTTTATTGCAGGAGATGAAACATGGTGTCTGCGGTATGATCCACTAATCAAGCGGCAAAGCGCCGAATGGAGAGGTTCTCACTCACAGTATCATGCAGACGTTACATCTATCCAAATAGCCGTGACAAAACAACTTACGGACATCCCAGAAAGTGCCTTCCAAAACTGTTTTCAGGCTCTTCAGAAACGCCGGGAACTGTGTGTTGATTAGGAAAGGCGGTATTTTGAAGGTGACCAGTATTAATTGCGAGTATGGTACTTTTTTATATTCTTTATTCAGTCAGTCCTGGAACTTTTCTGACGTAGGTTGTATACCATTTTTGTTTTCTGTAAGTTCATTTTTAAGCCCACTTGTTTATCCTCTGCAGCAAGTTCCTGGACTTATATTCCTCAGCTCTGAGAGTGTACTTGCTAAAATGACTATGCCATCAACCAAACGAACTTGGGTTAAACAACCTCCATTAATTGTTGTCCCTTTATTTTCCTAGTTCAGTGACTAAAAAACACTCTGCAAAGTGGCACTGAAGAAGTTGAGTACATACATATGCAGTGTGATCGAGAATTATCCAGACTGGTTGCATAAATCCGGAATCGCGCGACACATCAAGAAGCGGTTTGGCATAGGTTGACCTTAGAACATACTACGCATATGCTGTCTGTCACGTGTTGAGAGTGATAAACGGTCAGGGATCCACAACAGCAAAAGCGGAAACAATGTTGAACTTGTGCCCACAGCTGTTCGGGAAAATCCCGTAGTCACTATTCTTGTGTTATATGATAACTTCAACATCAGTTTTGGTTCCGTGCAGTCGATTCTTACGGACGATTTGGGTATGAGACGCGGCTCATCTAAATTAGCTGAGCAAAACGTGTTTCAGTCGTTAGTGACCTGCTTGACTGCGTCGAAAACGACGAAAACTTTTAAAAACTATCGTGACTAGGCATGACTGATACGTACATACGCATCCTACAATCATCACCAGTGCAATTAATTAAGTACCAAGTTTCTTACGGTAACAGAATATGTTATAGCTGCTGGTTCACAAAATGGGGAAGAGGAAAAGAAATATTCAGCGCCATAGGAACAGAAATTCATGCGATATACTGTCCACAATATCCGATTTCCATATACAGAACTTCAAAATCAGAAATTTCGACAGACGATTTAAAATTTGGCAGTAAATCAAACCCCCAAGCATTCCCGTGAATCTCTCCTATTACCAGAAATGTTTCGTCATAAGTATACGGGGATGTCAGGTGATGCGTAACATCACAGCCTCTCCTTGACAAATGTCAACCCCGCCTTCTCGTGGTGCATCCTGTTCCCACTAAAGGGGCTCTGACGACCGCCAATAGCGGTATAACTATACCATCGGGATCAGAGGAAATGCTATCCCACACTCACCAACCCGCTTGGCCAGCGTGGTGAGTTATGGCCAAACACCTCCAAAATGACTCTACAACTTAAATCTTGGCCCTCAGTCTCCGGCAGCTGGAATGTACCTGGCCAAGGCAGCGGCCAGTGCGACATGAAGGCAGAGGGTGCTAAGAATCCCCGGAGGACCGGACTAGGCTGCCATCTGATGCTGACCTTGGCTACGTATAATGGACGCTCCCTATCTTCTGATTCAAGGCTTCTTGAATTGGAAGAGGAACTACAAAGGATCAAGTGGGACATCGTCGGGCTAAGTGAGGTAAGGAGAAAAAGAGAAAATCTCATTGAACTGAAAAGTGGACATCTCTTCTACTATCGTGGGACAGATACTGGCAGAACTAGTGGTGTTGGATTTATAATAAACAAGAAACTGAAGGATAAAGTTGTAGAAGTTGAAAGTTCCTCTGACAGAGCTGCACGACTCGTTATCCAACTCTCGAGAAGATACCAGGCTCAGATTATTCAAACTTATGCACCCACCACAAGTCATGCTGAAGAAGAAATTGAAGACTTTTATGAGGAAATTCGTGATCTAAATAATAAAGGTAAGCAGCACTTGAAGATAATTATGGGAGATTTCAATGCAAAAATAGGGCAACGGCAACAGAATGAAACTTCAGTAGGTAAATTCGGTCACGGCAACAGAAACCAGCGTGGAAATACTCTCGTAGAGTTTGCAGAGGCAGAAGGGTTTTTCATCTTGAACTAATTCTTCAAGAAAAAGCCACACAGGAAATGGACATGGAGACATCCAAATGGGACGACAAGTGAAATTGATTTTATTATGTGTAACAAAAAATTCGTCATAGAAGACTGCAGTGTGCTGAACAAGTTCAACACAGGCAGTGACCATAGATTGGTGAGATGTAAGATGCACCTCAACACTAAACTCGAACGTAGCAGGCTCATAAGAAAAACAAAATGTATTGACATAACCAACCTTAAAAAACACCATAATACCTTCAAATTGGAACTGAAGAACAGATTCTCTGCTTTAGAAGGCCTAACATCGGAAGAAGTGGATATTTCTGAAGTTAACAGAAAAGTAACCAAAGCTCTTATGGAAACAGCAACAAAATTAGCTGGGTCTAAGAACAAATTGCATGTGAACAAATTATCAGGAAAAACCAAAATGTTGATGCAAAAAAGAAGAGTGATGAGGACAACTAAAGAAGATGTGACTTCCAAAGTGGAATATATAGAGCTATGCAAGACAGTACGAAAAAGTATCACTGAAGACGTAAGGAAATTCAACTGTGAACTAGTAAGGAAAGCAATTGAAAACAACCAAAGCCTAAAGATAGCAAAGGGACATCTCAGTAAGGGGAAAAACAGATTATGGCACTGAGAAAAGAAGATGGTTCTGTAACAAGAAATAGAGGCGAAATTTTGACAAGAGTGAAAGATTTCTACTCCAAATTATATGAAAGGGATGATACATGTACTCCAGACATCATGAAAGGTACCAGTACCAGAGTTCTTCCAGTCCTTCCAGCAGAAGTTGCACATGCAATCAAGAACATGAAGCGGGGAAAAGCTCCAGGAGAAGATGGAATTACTGTAGACATCATACAAGAAGCAAGTGGAGAAATCGAAACAGTACTCGCCCAAATTTTCACTCGATGCCTTAATGAAGGAAAAATTCCTGAGGATTGGAACAACGCTACAATGATCTTGCTACATAAAAAAGGTGACATTGAGGATCTAAGGAACTACAGACCTATCAGCCTCCCATCAGTGGTTTATAAAATCTTCACTAAAGTTCTTTCACACCGCTTCAAGGTGACACTGGACATGGCTCAACCGAGAGAACAAGCTGGATTCAGGAGTGGCTACAGCACAATAGATCATATCCACGTACTGAGAGAACTAATTGAAAGAGCGAGAGAATTTGAACTTCCATTGTGCATGGCTTTTATCGATTATGAAAAAGCCTTTGATTCGGTGAAACCATCAGCAGTTGCAATGGCTCTGAAATCCTGCGGTATTGAAGATGCATACATTAATATTATTAATAACATCTATGAAAATGCAAGTGCAAAGATTCGGCTGTTTGAAAATACAACACACATAAAAATTGGAAAAGGAGTGAGACAAGGTGACACCATATCTCCGAAGCTCTTTAATGCCACATTGGAAAATGTCTTTCAATCACTGAACTGGGAAAACAAAGGGATAAAGATTAATGGAGATTATCTAACCCACCTTCGTTTTGCTGATGACATAGTCATTTTTGCAACTACCCCATCAGAGCTACAGAGTATGATCCAGGAACTTGCTGACAAGAGTAAAGAAGTGGGATTAAAAATGAACTTTCAGAAGACAAAAGTGATGTACAATGTTTTTACAAGAAATGAAGATTTATCGATTGATGGAGAAAAGCTGGAGACAACAGATACGTACGTTTATCTTGGACAGCAGATATCAAATGAGGGTCACATTGATGAAGAAATTAATCGGTGTATAAAACTTGCCTGGAGAGCGTTTGGAAGAAACAGCATAATTTTCAAGAGCAATATGCCATTATGTCTTAAAAGAAAAGTGTTTGATCAATGCATCCTTCCAGTGCTTACGTATGGTGCAGAGACGCGGACCTTAACTAAAAGAGACATACAAAGGCTGCAGACAACTCAAAGCAGCATGGAGAGGTGCATGCTTGGTTTAACCAGGAGAGATAAGAAGAGGAACACGTGGATGCGAAAAATGACAAGAGTGGAAGACATCATGATCAGAGTTAAATCCCTGAAATGGCAATGGGCTGGACATACTGCCAGAAGAACAGACCATCGATGGACAGCCGAAATTTTAGATTGGATTCCAAGGGACAGAAAAAGACCCAGAAGAAGTCCACATGGAAGATGGGTGGATGAAATTCGAAAATTTGCGTTAGTGACATGGAGGAGACTGGCACAAGACAGACCGTTGTGGAGGAAACTTGGGGAGACCTTCGTCCAGCAGTGGATTGATAATGGTTGACAATGAAAATGATAATGATACGGAAAAAGTAGGAGCAGACTTTTCCCGTTAACATAATAGAGAAATTGCGGAAACGTTTCCGAAATTTCACAATTTTTCTGGCGTATACAGAAAATCCGTGAAATTCAGAGATTTTCCCGTCATTTCACGGAAAAAAGTTGTATCAGAAATATGCTTCGTTAATTCAGGAAAAATTCACGGAAAGTGGCTCCTGAATTTCAGAAAACATTTTATGGTGTAAGGATAGAGATGTGGAAGAATTTTATAAATGCTTGACAAATGACAATTATGCTTATACGATGAAAAAGATGTAGAAGAATTTTACAAATGCTTGGAGAGCAAGAAATATGCTTATCTAAATTTTTCGCCTGTGAATAAATTTTAGTGCATAACGCTACTTTTTTATATGAAAAATACATTTTGTCTGACAAATATACAATGAATTTTGATGATACAAAATATAACTTCGAACAACAGACATTAATCCTTAAAATAATGTTTTTTTTTTTAAAATGAAAATCTTCATTAATCCTTAAATAATGTTTATTTAATTCTAAATGTTTCCGTTTGTTTGATACATATTAGTTAGGTTTAGGAATAAAATGAAGAAGCATATTTATTTTCCCATCATTAATATTTTTGTATGATACAAAATAATTTCCTTCGTAAAAATAACGTCAAATGATTTTTATTGTGTTAAAAGAAAATCTCAATATGATTTAGGTACTTGAATTTGTTATACATGATTCAGAGTTTGGAAGATTTTGCATGTACTTGACTGTCGCAGTCACTTCGGCCTCCAAAACTCAGCCAAAAATCTAAAATGAAATAATGGTCCTTGTATCATGAATTCTTGAGATCCCCAGAACATCTCGCAGGATGAAAAAAAAATGGAATTATACAGTGACCAAATCAGTCAGGTTGTCAAACAATTCATACGTCGTACCACGACACGTACGGACGAAAATCATAATTGTTACTTTGAGATATCATATCTTGTTGTTTAACAAGAAGTCTTTTTGAAACTTTTGTTCGAAAAGACCTGTTTTAGCCCCTAGACCCTTGAGGATATTAAAACACTTCTTGCTACCCACGAAAAATAAGGAAGGTTTCTTTAGCGACCTTGAAGGTCCCTTAGCATTCAAGGTCCCTTAGCGACCTTGAATGCTTCGGATAGTGCTTTTGTAATTCCGTGTCTCAGGCACAAAAAACGTGATCCGAACAAACAAAAAAAAAAATAAAAAAAAATAAAAATAAAGAATGAAAATAAACACATTTCAAGGGCTTCCAGGTGTTTTCCAAACAACTTTATAACTGGCTTCCAAGGATCGCGTTTTCGTGGATTTATAAAGTCTTGACGTTACAGTATCGGCAAATAATCAGGCTGTTGTCAGTTTTTAGACAAATGCCCCATAAATCGTATGAGATATGTATAAATATTTTTGCACTTTTCCTAAAGCTTTCTTTGTAACCCTCCACCCCTCTCCCACGCACACACGTACTTGCTTTTCTTTACTTCTTAGGTTTTGTCTTTTTGAGAGCATAGTTATTTAGAAAAGATTTAAAATAAAGTCGTCCAAACTGGTGTGCGATAGTTTTCCAATATGATGTACCCACTGTTGATAATATTAACAAATGCCTTGCGATCTTCTGACAAAGGACTAATCTGCAAAGATGTAAGAACAACAAATTAAAAATAATTCCTTGCTCTATAATAATTGAACAAAAACCTACCTTTTCGACGCATTCCGTCGCAGTGGGAAGTTCTCTTTACAGCACTCCGAAAATTTAGTTTACAGTTTCCATGACAAAGTTATCTATTACTCTTAGATCAACTAAGTCCACTTTTAGTGTTAGAAACACTTAGGAACACTTACTTGAGATATTAGTGTACGAAAGGTTTTTTTGAATTAATTGTTATATACTCCTCTCAAAAGACCAAAATTCATATTCACAAATCACATTTTCAAGAACCAACTAAAGCAGTTTTGGTAAAATTTTAAAAAAGTATTTACAAATTTTTGTAGAAGAGATTCCAGAGTATGGAAAATTTTACACCAGTTATTGAGATTATATGATTCGTTTATAACGAAAACTAGCAGTCATACCCGTTTTCCGAACGGTTAATCTGTAAAATCATTTTTTTGAACATGAAATTTAAGAAAGGGAAACGTAATTAAGGGAAAGAAAAGTAATTTAAGAACCGTAACTTTTTTACGATTTAGTACAGAATTGTGGCGTCAATTCTGACGCAAGCATGGTAGCAGGTTTTGGCGTCCCTTAATTTTAAATAAAAATTTCATGGAATTTTTATAGCATTGCAACGTTTCTGTCATAATTATCTTTAAACCTCTCAGCATTTTGAACAGTAAAGCTAAGCCACCTTTTTGATTTTTTTGGTTTTCAGACTTTTTTCTAGGTGTAGAAGTGGTAGAAAAATTCAAGCAGACAGTATTCCAAAGCCGCCCTTTCAAAATTTTTGATTTTAGGACTTTTCTAGGTATCCGGAACTTAAGAGCTATTTGAACAGTAAAGCTAAGGCACCCTTCTGAATTTTTTGTTTTTAATATTTTTCTAGGTGTAAAAGTGATAGAAAAATTCAAGCAGACAATATTCCAAAGCCACCATTTTAATTTTTGGGGATTTTCGGACTTTTCTAAGTATTCGGAATCAGCATACAGATCTCTAGGTAATTTAGAAGTGGTCGAACAAGTCGCGAAAAAATTCAAGAAGGTGTGTTGTTCCAAAGCCTCCGTTTTGATTTTTTTTAGGGTCTCTGACTTTTCTAGGTCTAAAGACGTTAAGACCCATCAGCATACCAATTTTCAAAGATCTAGGTTATTTAGAAGTGTTCGAACAATTCGGTGACGGGAACACTCGCATTTTCTCACTTTGCTGTACATACTTGTATATACGTAAATAAAAAGCAAGCGACCTTCTGAGAAAATATTAGGACACAAGTAAATCTTCTCAAATGGATTTTACGTACAAATATATTTCAATCACAAATTTTGAAGATGCCAATCCGATTTTCGGTGTAAATGTGACAAGGATGGTAAGTCAGATAATATCCGAAAACTTGAAAATTTCATCGTCCTGGAGCGGGACTCGAAACTGCGTCTCCCAGATAGTGTCCGGGTATGCTAACCACTACACCACCCAGAACAGCCAAGTCTCCAGTTTCCGATTAATTCGAATATAACCATCACAGGATTCGCTAGTAGAAGTCACCGGCATTCATGTTTAGGGAATCTGGAGGTTAACAATCATATCCCATGATTGTCCAGAAGAGCAGATAAACCATGAATGAAATACGGGATTACACCATATAATACAAATTTTGAAGATGACAATCCGATTTTTGGTGTAAATGTGACAAGGACGGTAAGTATGGTAATTTTCAAGTTTTCGGAAATTATCTGACTTACTATCCTTGTCACATTTACACCAAAAATCGGATTGCCATCTCCAAAATTGGTATTACATATTATTTCTTTCATGATTATCTGCTCCTCCAAAATTTTTCATCTTCAAAATTTGTATATCCCGTATTTCTTTCATGATTTATCTGCTCCTCCGGGCAGTCACGGGATAGAATTCTTAACCTCCAGATTCGCTAAACATGAATGCCGGTTGCTGCGAGTAGCGAATCCTTTGATGGTTATATTCAAATTAATCAGAAACTTGAGACTTGGTCGTTCCGGGTGGTGTAGTGGTTAGCATTCCTGCGCGCTATCTGGGAGACGGGAGTTCGAGTCCCACTCCAAGACGATGAGATTTTCAAGTTTTCGGATATTATCTGACTTACCATCCTTGTCACATTTACCCCAAAAATTGGATTATCATCTTCAAAATTTGTAGTACATTATGTAATCCCGTATTTCTTTTATGATATTTCAATCACAATTAGTAAAATACACAGAAGTAAAAATTAACTAATTTAATGAGTGAAATTCATCTTCAAGTATAAATTTGTAAATATTTAGATAAGAATTAATTGAAAATCTGCTTTAAATTTAAAACGGCGAGTTTAATATTTCTTTTAACCGTCGATCTCATTTCATCCGTTTTCGTTACCCATGTTCAGTCGAAGATATCTCTAAATGCATGCAAAAGAGCCAAATACATTGAAGTCTGTTTTAGAGTGAAAGCTTTTGTGTTTTCGAGAAGGATCTTAAAAGCAGTTATTGCAAGGCACATTTTCTGAATTTCTCAGAAAAATCTACAATCATGTAATTTTTCGTACTTATTGTAATTTCGCTTCACAAACTGGATTACGATGGCTTGATTTATCAAGAAAATCTGCTAACAGATCTCAAGGACTCCACCAGCATCGACTTTCAAAGGTTGTGAGAATTTCACGTAAGTTAACTTAATCATAGATCCTTGTTTTGATTTGGAGCGGAAATCCCATTTGTCATTTATTAGAGTCTCTCTCGACCGACAAAGATGTCTTTCGTTCCTTTGACACAAATCACAAAATGGTCATAAATTCACTGTCCTCAAGGAAACAGCTTTCAATTTTATGCTGGCTGCGAATCCCTTTCAAGGCATGTGCTGATTTGTATCTTATTCGTTTCCCAGAAGTCAGCTTTAACCAATTTTTCATGTTATAATGCGCGGTTTAAAGTTTCTGGTGACGTAAGCAAAGAGGATTTCTTGTAATAAGGGTAACGAGACGGAGTGTTCGAATGGTCTATCTGGCGGAAAACGTTTCCTTGTCAAACTCGCTTTGAAGCCAATGTGATGCTTCAAAACAGTTTATTCTTGTTGAGAAATATCGAAATACAGGAAGATTATAAATTATCTTTTCTGTAACAAATATGTATTGAGAGAAAAGTATAGGCCTTATACAGTAAATATAGGACAAACACTCAAAGAAAAAGCAACTCACAAAGTTTCTCTTTGGGTCCTAAATGAGTTCAACATGTTCACTCTTCTAACGCTGCGTACACAGAAACAGTATTCGATCTCTTCTCAAATATTCCTGAGCAGACTCAAATGATTTACAGTTGCTTTTTTACGCTTTCCAACTGTAGGTTGAAGAAGCGTATATGCTCCAGCTTTGTCCGTCCGTCTGTCGGCACGATAACTCGCGTAAAAATGGTTCGATTTCGATAAAATTTTAGTATGTAGTAGGGGACCATCTGGGGACGAACCCTATTAAAAATGGACGAAATGGAGTCAAAGGTCAAGACATAGGAGCGGGATCCATTCCATTGCCCTTATGCATTATAAATTAAGTAAAAAATGCTTCGATTGATACAAAACTTTATCATGTGGTTCCGGAAGTATACTTAACCGGTTCTGTTGAATATCATCGAAAAGGGGTCAAAGGTCAGGGCACAGGAGCGAGATTTATTCTACAGCCATTACCCTCATAATTCGAGTAATAACTTGAGTAAATATTTCTGGTATGTTTAAAAGCGTATCGTAATCAATGCATTGCATGATTTTACTAACTTGTTCTATGTCAGCCTTTAGTGATTGTAAACAGCAGTGGGGCTTAAGTTCTAATTGCTACTGCATAGTTATCAGTGATTGTCAGGAGGGAAGCATTTTATATCTTTTAAACACAAGAATAATTGAGCTATTTTCTTTCATAGAAATTCAAGCATGCAAAGTGCCTTTTTTCGCAGACACAACATTTTCTTCTGCGCAGGAAGTTATCTCCACCTGCCAGATCTGCGTAGTTACACGGGCGCTGAAATGAACTCATTGGATTGCTCTTTCACCTGAAATTGGCAACTTGGGTCATTACATAAATGCTGTGACATACTACAGAGGTCTAAACATGTGTCCTGACAACAATTCTGCAGCGAGACATTCTGTCCAGGTAGCTCAGTTGGGAGAGCGACTTACTCCGGAGTGAAGGGATACGGGCAAACTTGTGCTTTCACATTGGCGCCCGGTTATGGAAAACGGATCCACTGACCGTTGGATTCTTCGAAAAATGTGTGACGTTTGTTCCACACATTGTTTGGAATTAATAAAAAATTCCTACTTCGCTTTAAAGACAAAAAAAAAAAAAAAAAGAAAAGAAAAGAGGAAGATGATGTGACGTACTACAGAGGTGAAAACATGTGTCAAAACGACAAATCTGCAGCGAGACACTCTGTCCGCGTAGCTCAGTTGGGAGAGCGACTTACTCCGGAGTGAGGGGACAAGGATTCGATGAACATCGCGGACAAACTTGGTTTTCACAATGTCTCTTCAGAGTTATTTTTTGTTATCGGGAACATGATTTGTGATCACGCTGTGCACCCCTCCCAAGAAATACACTCAGCAGACAAAACATTAGAGATAGGGTTGATGGGTATGGGAATCCCCCCCCCGCGCAAAGTGGAACAGACCCAAACCGAACACAGGTGATAAAGAAGCGGACAGCAGGGCTTCTCAACACTAAATCGCAATCGACGAAGATAGTCAAACGGGCTGTTCTGAGCGACTTTGGTCGTGGATGCATTTCGGTGCAAGACAGATGAGTAATTCTATCGCCCCAATGGTAAGAACCGTAGAGTTCCTGAAGGCAACCGTATCAAAGGTGTACCGTGAGAATACCATCCACGGATATACCAGTGCTCAGAGAGCAAGCGGTGGTTCACCACATGCCATTGATGACTGGACTCGACGTAGACACTCCAGGCTCGCACAGACCGACCTCCCGGCAACGGTGGCACAAATGACATCCGGGTAAAATGTCGGAGGACCAATCAGCGTCAGTGAGTGAACAGTGCGGCGAATGCTGTATACCCTGGGCTACGGGAGCCGACGCACTACCCATGTGCCACTGTTGTCGGCCCGCTATCCGAAATTATGCTTGGCCTGGTGCTGGAAACATCAAAACTAGAGCTCTGCAGAGTGTCGCCGCGACGTGTGGTCAGATGAATCCCGTTTCCAGCTGTACCGAGCTAACGGGAGAGTGCAGGGCGTGGCGTCGAGAGCCTGGGACCATGGCCCCGTCGTGCCAGGTCGTCTCTATATAAGGCGGTGGTGGCTTTGTAATGGTTTGGGGAGCCATCTCATGGGACACATTAGGTTGCTTAGTGTGCCTGAAAATATCCTTAAGAACTGCGCGCTGCCAGCATGTGCTGGCTGATCACCTACACGCTTCCATGGCCTTCGCGCATCGTGCGGCCGATCGTCTGTTTCAGCAGAACAATGCGCCACTTCACCGGACCGCAACCACCGAGGCATGGCCCGAGTAACACTCATCTGAGTTTGGATTCTTCCAGTGTCATCCAAGATCTCCGGATTTAAACCCTGAGGAAACTCTCTAATATGCATTGGAGCGGCACATCAGTTCCATGGACCCTGGACCGACGTCTCGTGCGGAGTTGTGGACAATTCTGCAAACGGTGTGGCTGGTATTACCTCCGGAAGCGCTCCGGTAGGTGGTGTAGTCGACGCCTTGGTGTGTACAGGCTGTTGTTATTCTCTAATGCTTTGATATTGAGTGTATAAGAATATACTCCACCTTACCATTAAACAATGGACACTCCTCTCTTGATAGTGAATTCGGTTCAATGCAAACAGTAAGTCATGGACCCTACACCAAATGTGCTCGTTGGGATATCATGATACAACAGCACAATTGTAAATGAAAGATACATCGATCGTCAGATTTAACTGATTTCCTGCGTGGACTGATAATAGAATGCCACATAAGCAACCGCTCCGTACGTGACATTTCAGTAGCATTGAAGATACTTAGGTCAACGGTTAGTGATGTGATACGCAAATGGAAGCGCTCTGGGGATGAATATGTCAAGAAAACACTCCGTAAATTTCCGAAACTAATAGAACGTTACAGGAAAGCTCCGCAAAGGACTGTCCGCTCATAACGCAAAGAACCAGTGTCTCAAAAACGATTGAGATTGATGTCAGCATCAGTACAGTGCGCAGAAAACTGCACAGCATGTATCATTTCGGTCACGCAGCCGCCCACAAGACACTACTGAGTTCGACAAATGCCACACACTGATTAGCACGTGTAAGAAACGCCGACCTTGGAGGTTAGACTAATGAAATAAGACTGAATTTTGGACTGAGCAAGATCAATTGAAGACCGAGTTTGGGACTGAGTCAGACTAATAGAAGATTGTGGTTTGGGCAGAGTCATACCAATGGAAGACTGAGTTTTGGACTAAGTCAGACTAATGGAAGACTGAGTTATGGATTGAGTCGGGCTAGTGGAAGACTAAATTTTTGACTGAGTCAGACCAATGGAACCCTAAGTTTTGAATAGAATCAGATCAATTGAAGACTGTGCTTTGGACTGAGTGAGACCAATGGAAGAATGAGCTTTTGACTGAGTCAAGTCTGCCAGTATAATGGCAGTTCCAGGGTGTGGCGGATGCCTGCAGAAAAACGCCTAGCAGAATGTATCGTCCAGACAATGAAGTTCTGTGGAGGCAGCGTGATGGTATGGAGCTCTTTCCAGTGGTTCAGCTTATGCCCATTAAACGTTTTGGACAAAACTTTGAATGCTGAGATGTCCTGGCCAATTACGCAGTACCAACATTTTGGCAGCACTTTTGTGAAGCCCCATACCTCTATTATCATGAAAACACACCATGTCATACTGCTCGCGTTGTTATAGATTCGTGTGAGGACATGTGCATCGAAAAGTTTAACTGGCCAGTCCAGAACCCTATAGAGAATGTCTGGGACAAATTGGATCGTCTGGTGCGTGGAAGAAATCGCCCAACAAACAAATTTAACTGCTTTGAAGGCTAAATGGCGAAAGTCATTGGCGGTCATTTCTAAAAGGTGGAGGAGAATATTCAACGAAATCTAGACGCCGGTATAAGAGCTAAATGTTTCAATACGCAATATTGAATTTTCTGTAAAGAAGCATTATTTGTAGACATGATTGCGTCCGGATATTAATGGTATACTTGCATGCAAGGGCTATTCAGATTTCAACTTCCGTTGTAATGTATCGCGCGATGTAAATACAGTAGGACACCCGCGCATGCGCCATACATCACGTGATGCTTACCCCTCTCCACACGCCACGCGATCGACCACCTGGCGTTAGTTTTCAGTGTCGTACGGACGAGTAAACATGTGTGCTGTACTCGATGCCCCCGCTAGCTGTAAAATTTGCGCTGTCATTCGGTTTTTTCTTTACGCTGATGGGAAAAGTGTCGCAGAGATTCATCAGAGAATGAGTAGAGTGTACAGGTCTGAACTTAATGAGTGAAAAAAGCGTGGGAGAGTGGTGCAGAAATTTAGAGATGAGAGAACAGACGTGCGTGATGAAGGGCGTCAAGGTCGGCGGTCCTTTTGGCTGAGTCCGTAGGCATCAGTAAGCCTACCTATCATGTGATTCTACGCGAGGATCTGGGAAAACGAAAACTTAATGCCAGATTGGTACCCCGCATTCTGAGTGATGACCAAGGCTTTTGGCTGAGTCTGTGGGAATCAGTAAGTCTATCTGTCATGCGATTCTACGCGAGGATCAGGGAAAACGAGAACTTAATGCCAGATTGGTACCCCGCATTCTGAATGATGACCAAGACTTTTGGCTGAGTCGGTGGGCATCAGTAAGTTTATCTGTCATGATATTCTACGCGAGGATCTGGGAAAAAGAAAACTTAATGCCAGATTGGTACCCCGCATTCTGAGTGATGACCAAGACTTTTGGCTGAGTCCGTAGGCATCAGTAAGCCTACCTATCATGTGATTCTACGCGAGGATCTGGGAAAACGAAAACTTAATGCCAGATTGGTACCCCGCATTCTGAGTGATGACCAAGGCTTTTGGCTGAGTCTGTGGGAATCAGTAAGTCTATCTGTCATGCGATTCTACGCGAGGATCAGGGAAAACGAGAACTTAATGCCAGATTGGTACCCCGCATTCTGAATGATGACCAAGACTTTTGGCTGAGTCGGTGGGCATCAGTAAGTTTATCTGTCATGATATTCTACGCGAGGATCTGGGAAAAAGAAAACTTAATGCCAGATTGGTACCCCGCATTCTGAGTGATGACCAAGACTTTTGGCTGAGTCTGTGGGCATCAGTAAGTCTATCGGTCATGTGATTCTACGCGAGAATCTGGGAAAACGAAAACTTAATGCCAGATTGGTACCCCGCATTCTGAATGATGACCAAGACTTTTGGCTGAGTCAGTGGGCATCAGTATGTCTATCGGCCATGAGATTCTACGCGAGGATCTGGGAAAAAGAAAACTTAATGCCAGATTGGTACCCCGCATTCTGAGTGATGACCAAGACTTTTGGCTGAGTCGGTGGGCATCAGTAAGTCTATCGGTCATGAGATTCTACGCGAGGATCTGGGAAAACGAAAACATAATGCCAGATTGGTACCCCGCATTCTGAATGATGACCAAAAGGAGGCTCGTTCATCGATCTGTTCCGATCTGCTGGGCACTGCAGCCGAGGATCCTGATTTTTGCTCCAGAATTATTGCAGGAGATGGAACAAGGTGCCTGCAGTGTTACTCACAAACCAAGCAACGAAGTTCTGAATGGAGAGCTACCACTCACAGTATCATGCAGACATTACATCTATCCAAGCAGCCGTGACAAAAAACTTGCAAACATCCCGGAAAGTGCCTTCCAGAACTGTTTTAAGGACCTTCAGAAATGTTGTATATGCAAAAACTATGCAATGTTACGTGCATATTAATTACATACACCTTTTAACGTGCTGCCAGCGTAATCATAATTTTCCACGATCTGTATTCTTAAGATAGCACTAAAACGTCTGTTCAGGCTGAAATTCGCGTCTTGGGTCATGTTTTGCCCTAGGCAGTCATGGCGCTTAAGATTATGCGCCTATGGGCAAGCACCAACCATTCCAGTCGCTTCTCATTCGATACGGTGGCTACTTGTCTCCTCGTACAGTTCAAGTGCTGCGTTGCTGTTTTCCTTTGTTTTTACCATCATGAACACCTCTACCAAAGAGCTGAATTCACATACTGCCCGACATGCTAAGTTCGAAGTGGTCGCACGGAAGCTCTAGTGATCAGTCCTTAAATTCAGTCAAATCACACTTCGTTTTGTCCTACAACTTCCCATTTCGACATAGCTAGTCGTAACTCTCTGTCCTTGGAGCGTGAGACAAATACGGGTTTCACTCTTCTTCGATAGTACATTTTGGTACGAAAGAGAGCTATAACTGTTTGCTAACTCGGTGTGTTTTAAATTTCGTGTTTTCTCTGCATTTAGATCATATGGAAACTGAAACTCGAAAACTTTGTTTTATGTACACAACTCCTGTTGTGGGTAAGACTCCTTAAAAAAACTAAGCGAGACTTCGTCCTATGGCTTTTATAGATCGGCAAGATCCATTGCCGCCAAGCGGAGCCGCACCCCCACATTAGGATACTCAGCAGGGAATAAACCAGATTGAGTTGTCAGCCCAATGCTGAGAAGAGTAGGAAGTCACAGGGGCAACTACGCCGAGAGCGGCTTAGAAACAGGATCGATTATCGGGACCTATCCATACATTGGCACAATGTTCGGGTGAACTCTACACTGTTAAAAAAAATCTACTTAAAAATGAGAACCTGAACGTACTCGTTTTTTTTAAGTGCAATCATATCGTAAACGAGTACATGACATGCTCAATATAAGTAACCATATGGAGAGATGCATGCTTGGTGTAACCAGGAGAGATAAGAAGAGGAACTCGTGGATCAGAAAAATGACAAGAGTGGAAGACATCATAACCAGAGTAAAATCCCTGAAATGGCAATGGGCTGGACATATTGCCAGAAGGACAGACCATCGATGGACAGCTGAAATTTTAGACTGGATTCCAAGGGACAGGAAAAGACCCAGAAGAAGAAAGTATGCGGGAGTAACATTGAAGAGACTGGCACAAGGCAGACCGTTGTGGAAGAAACTTGTAGAGACCTTCGTCCAGCAGTGTATTGATAATGGTTGATGATGATGACGTACTTACAAATAACTGCGTCAATAAATATAAATATAATCTCGTATTTCTTCATTTTATATATTATAGATTTCAAGAGAAATTGTTTAACAAACGTGTAAGTACAACAAAGTCACTGATCACAAGTAATTAAATTATACATAAAGTATCTTTGTGTACGTTTTTACATTAACTATATTTGCGTCAATATCCTAAATAATATATTGTCGCTTCATCACTATATTTGTCATAAAATTGTGCGGTCTATTTGCCCAGCATGTGACAACGAGTATATATATTATCCCAGATGTGCCATTGAATAATATACAATACTTCCAGTTGATTCTGAATAAAGGAGTATGTATGGAGTAGACTTATTACAACCCGGAAATCGAGCCGATGGTGGAAAAGTGGTTAGGGATTCAAAGTACTGATGTAGACACCTCGGGTTCAAACCTGGCGTGGGGGTGTGAATTTCTAACAATCGCTTAATGTCGGACGAGCACGTCAAGTGAAAATTCGTGCGGTGGCGCCATCTAATGTGCTCTCTCTCAATTACAAACTAGCCTGTCTGAATCCGTAGATTCATTTTTGTGTAACTATTGGGTATATAAATAAGTTTTGAGGGATTTCCGTTCGGTGTCGTACTTATTACTGCTCGCATGTGTTTTAAGGTGGCAACACTGCGATATCGCAGTTCGAGACGCCAGCTGTCAGAGTCAGTGTACGACGTTCGATTGAGTTGTGAAGACGTATTTGTTTTACTCGATGGAAAATGGCAACTTTCGTCCCGACAAAACAGCATTTGCGGGAAGTGTTAGTGCATTACTTTCTTGTCAAGAAAAGTGCTGCCGACAGCTATCGCTTAATGTCAGAAATTTATGGTGAACATTCCCCATCCATAAAAACATGTGAGTATTGGTTTAGACGATTCAAAAGGAGCTATTTCGATGTCAGTGATAAAGAACGTTCTGGACCACCCAAAAAAATTGTTGATACCGAATTGGAAGCTTTACTCGACAAGAATCCGTGCCAGACCCAAAAAGAACTAGCAGCAGCATTAAATTTTAGTCAACCATGCATTTCACAACGTTTAGCTGCCATGGGAATGGTGCAAAATGAAGGGAATTCAATTGGGTTCCACATGCTTTGTGGGAAAGATACCTTGAACGTCGAAAAACCATTTGCGAATTGCTGCTTCAAAAGCAAAAAAGAAAGGGTGTTTTGCATCGTATTATTACTGCCGACGAGAAATGGATATGGTACAATAACCCTAAACTGCAGAAAGTATGGGTGAAGCCAGGTGAACCAGGTCCTTTAATGCCAAAACGCAATATCCATGGTTCCAAGGTAATGCTGTGTATGCCGCCCCGGTGGCGCAGTGGTCTAAGGCGCTGGCCTCTGATCATTCGTCCGTAAGGGGTCCGGGTTCGAATCCCGTTGAGGCATGGATGTTGTGTTTGTCTTACGGCATTGGCTCTCTCCCTTCCCTGGAACCAGTGACCCTAAATTAGGGACGGGCGACTGCTTATAGCCCATTGAGTTGTTCACGGTGGTCGTTAAACCTCAAATCAAAAAAAAAAAAAAAAATGCTGTGTATCTGGTGGGACCAGAAGGGTGTGATCCACTTTGAACTGCTGAAATCGTCAGAAACTATTACTGGTGATCGGTATCGAACCCAATTAATACGTTTAAAACGAGCTGTCACGCAAAAACGGCCGGAATGGGAGAATAGGCACAACAAAGTCATCTTACAGCATGACATCGCAAGACCACATGTTTCTCGACTTGTGAAAAAGTACTTAGAAGGATCCGACTGGGAAGTTCTACCCCACCCGCCATATTCTCCAGATATTGCGCCATCGGATTACCATTTGTTCCAGTCGATGCAGTCAGCACTTTCTGGAGAACGGTTTAGTTCTTATGAAGACATCAAAAATTGGCTGGACAACTGGATCTCTTCCAAGGAACCGGAATTCTTCCTTCGGGGCATACGTTCACTGCCCGAAAGATGGAGTAAAGTTGTAGCTTCAGATCCCTCTGTAAAGTTGCAGCTTTAGATCCCAATGTATTAAGGCTTAGCATACTTTGATTAATATTACAATATTGTTTCTGTTCTCCAACAACGTGTTTTGTTCACCTCAAATCCTTCAAAACTTATTTATATTACCCAATATATTTGAAATATATGTACTCAAAAATGAGTACATATATTTCAAATTATAAATACCAGATATACTCACAATTGATTCCCTGTATGACCTCAAAAATGAGTACGTGTCTTTTTCAAAAATGAGACACAAGTACTCGGAGCTATTATAAGCCCAAAATGTACTCAAAAACGAGTACATTTTGCTTATTTCTAAGTACCAATTTTTAACCATGTAGGAGGAACCCAAATTGAATGGACGGCAACGGGGAATCGAACCCAAAAAGGTCACACACCATACTAGAACGAGACTAGCGATCAACCAAACAGCGGCACAAAATGTATTAAGCGAGAAAAATCAGCTCTGTGAGATCACGCGAGTTTGAAACTACAGTGGGTAGCCCAGTGTTCGGGTTATTAAAGGCGTTGGCTTTCGCCTAGCCGCGTGACATGCGGTGGATTTGACGTGGATGAAGCATCTTTAGGTGTACTTGCCTTACTTCGTGGGCTCTATCATTTGGAGGAAGGCCCTGAATTATGAAAGGGCGACTTCACGGGACCTTTAAATGTTAAAAAAGAAAAAGGATTACAGTGGGAATGTTTTAGTTTCCGGAATTTGACATTCCTCATCAACATACAAGGCAAGTAGCAATTTCCAATACCTAATTTACTTGTTGTTTGTTTGTCCGTTTGTTTAACGACCACCTAATTTGAGCCCATTGGTTCAAAATAAGGTTGAGAATCAATCGCATGAAGAAAATCTGACATTCAGACAGCCTTCGGATTCGAACACAGCTGCAGTAGTACGCTGAGTTAATACGAGTGATTTGTTTTGCTATTTTTGGGGTGAACAGCCTCCGAGAGCCGTCCCGGTGGCGCAGTGGTCTAAGCGATGGCCTCTGATCATTCGTCCAAACGGGGTCCGGGTTCGAATCCCGGTGAGGCATGGATTTTGTGTTTGTCTTACGGCACTGGCTCTCTCCCTTCCCTGGAACCAGTGACCCTAAATTAGGGACGGGCGACTGCTTATAGCCCATTGAGTTGCTCACGGTGGTCGTTAAACCCACTCTGCCGCCCCGGTGGCGCAGTGGTCTAAGCGATGGCCTCTGATCATTCGTCCGAACGGGGTCCGGGTTCAAATCCCGGTGAGGCATGGATGTTGTGTTTGTCTTACGGCACTGGCTCTCTCCCTTCCCTGGAACCAGTGACCCTAAATTAGGAACGGGTGACTGCTTATAGCCCATTGAGTTGCTCACGGTGGTCGTTAAACCTCCAATCAAAAAAAAAAAAAAAAAAGAAAAAAAGCTTCCGAGAATATCTAAGAGCAAGGGCAGTTACCCGAAACCCTGATTTGGAGCTGCTGATTCCAAGATGAGGACAGAGCTAGTAAGAGCACACCACCCACCTATATCTCATCTTGTATGTAATCAGACTTTGCGATGGGACAATAAAGAGAAGCGCGCGCCTCTGCACACTCGGGAACCGGGGTCGGTTTCCTGCTGCTATCTGACTTTAGTGAAATTTAATATGATTAAGCAAATGTTAATCACAAGTGTTACCGAAGTGTTTGCAATTAACACTTGATTCAGTATGTATTCGCAGACACTGAAAATGTGAGACTGGATATGTGCATCCTATTCCGACGTCGTCCTGGTGAAACCTTCCATCAAAGGTTTTAACGGAAGAAGAGGCTAAATGCAATAATGTAGTCAATTCAATTTAAGGCAATGAGTTCTGTACTTTAATTTTTCTCTATCTTATTGTTCAAACGCTTACCATAGAAATCAAGAATGAGTTGTCCTTGCATAATACATACAGTGATTCTCGCTTCAGGAAAGCAAAAGAACCAAGATAGAAGAAAATTCCTAGTACACTTAAGTTTCATTAGGTGTTAGACAAAATAGTTTTAGTCAAGTCATACGGCAAGAGGAAGATATAGACTGAAGTTAAAACAATTTGAGATCCTCCGTCCCAACGTAAAATGGATCAAACTAGCCTACAAGTTTTAGGTGTTTGTTAAAAGCTCTAGTATGAAAATCGGCTTTTGATTCATTTTAAATTCATTGATGCATGAAATTATTATCCTACAGTGTTAACTAATTAAATAATACAATTACTACTTTCATAATTTGAGTAAATTGCTATTTGTTCATACCTCATAAGGAGAGCCGTTTACGTTCTGTGTGTTAGATTTTTCAGAAGTTGATTAAAACATCAGAGTTTCAATCTTTCGATGCTGAAGCAAAGCACCCACATGTTTTCAACACGACTGTCAGCGTTTTAAGAAAACTAAAACAAATGCAGACAAACCTGTTTCACGGTCATGTTCTAGATGCTTAAGTAAGAACACGGTAAGTCTTTCGCTACTTCGTCCACTATTTTGGTAGAGAAACATCATACATTAAAAATAGCATATTCTTTCGACATACCATCTCATTTTATTAATTCAGCGTAACTTTTTGCACTTATCGTTTATTTAGGATTTAAATTAATTCAGCCTCTGCGTTTGAGAGAATTTTTCTGTTAATGTATCCTCAGAAAGTTTCATGGTCTCGGGAGAGAAAAATGGACACGACTCCTATTTTGCGAGACAGAAATGTAAAGTTTGGGGATCGTTTCTCAAACTTTTCTAAGTGCAATTCGAAAAAACGATGAGATTAAGTAGTGAGGAATGTATTCAGGCGTAGTAATCACACAAAATGTGATACCACATTCCTTTAATTAGAGTACGTATTGGGCATGTTTCTAAACTTTCCAACTTAGCTTTCAGTGTTTCCCAAACGAGGTTCCGCGAAATATTAAAGTAACAAATTTTTACACTGGAGTAAATGTACTGTATATGTTTCTTACAAGATGTAATAATAATGGCAATCAAATGTAAATATGCTGTATTTTTTGTCCGTGGAGAGAGCGCCGTCATGATGGAGTAATTTTTGCCTTGGGGGAAATTTCGTGGGTCAACTTGCTACGGCGTCAAGCCACGGTCAAGGGCAGGAACACCCTTGTGGTGAACCGCCTTGTGCTTTCTGGCACAGCACCAGTACAGTACTTTGGAGAATCCGTAAGCCGCCAGCACTTCCTGCTTGCCAGCGATAAGACGCCCATCCTTCCTAGAAAATCCCAACCAGAAACATCCAGGATCATTACTTTAAAATTCCTCGAACATTCCAGACTCTCTCTATCGGCCCTTAGTGTTTTAATTAGTGATGTTATACTTAAGTTCCGTTTCTTGTGTAAAAACTTTTGTGAACGTGATGCAAACAATTATGACTTGTGTGTTTTGAAGATGTGGAAATTCGTACATCACAGGATCAAGAAGACAGTGCAGAGAACAGTAAACCTACCAATGGCAAAAGTAAGGTAGGTGATAACTATTCGATGCCCAAACCAAGTACAAGTAGTGAGCGCCGGAATATAACAGACACTAGGAAGAATCGCCTGTATTGTGAAAGCTATTTAGCAATGGATGTTTACTAGGACTGGTGATGAACGTTGTCCCATTCCGTTGTGCATTATTAGTGCAAAAACTAATTGATATTATATAATTAAATATTCTCACTTAAAAACATAATCTGTGTTAGAATCGTTGTTTATATGTTTTCCATTCCAATTAAGTATTAATTATGGTATTTTATTCGTTGTTTTTAGATAATCTGATAATATAAAATAAATATTAGGTAAATGGTTTAACATCGTGTAGGCCTTTAGTAATTATGCGAGCTATGCTTCCGCGATGTCTGAAGGCCTACTTCAAGGGTTCCGCGAAGTAAATATGATTAGGAAACACTAGCGTAGTTAAATAGATTTTAATGAAACTCCATTTTCAAGAATTCCATATTTGGTTTCACGAAATCGGTTTGGTTGAGTAGTCTAAATTCAGTAAATATTTGTAATGTGTTTATGTTTTGTATTAATTAATTAATATTATATTATTAGCTATTCTGATTTAATATCATAATTTGTGTTAGAATCGTTGCTTATACCTTTTTTCATTCCAATTAAATATTACTTGTCATTTTATTCGTTCTTTTTAGATACTCTGATAAAATAAACCAAATATTAGGTAAATGGCTTAACATCTGTAGGCCTAGAGTAATTATGCGAGCTTGGCTTCCGCGATGTCTGAAGGCTTACTTCACGGGTTCCGCGAAGTAAAAATGGTAGGGAAACACAAGTTTTTTTTAAATAGATTTTAGAGAAAATCCGTATTCAACTACAGTACAGCGTCGAAATCCCGAACGTCAAAAATCCGAACAAGCTCCCCTTCACTTTCACTTTTTTTTTCTTTCTACTTTCTTTTGTTTCGTTTTGTTTTTGTGGTGGTGAAAATTTTAACTATAATCCGTTCATTTTAACTTGACACTTGATGATAATGTAATCGCCTAATTTTGGAGATGGAAGTATTTTGGGCGCGACGTGTCGAAGGTGGAGGTGACTCCTGATACTCAGAGACAAAAGTTGAAAACTTCCAGAGTCATTTGTTCCCTGCGGGCCTAAGATTTTACGACCCATTACCACCTCTTGTTCCATCCCTCCGCCTCAATGTTCACTGTGAGGTGGGAGGAAAGCTAGTCCCCCTACACTCAGCATAAAGTTCACCCCTTGACAAACGGAACCAGCTTGTAATGATTGGGAAGTTTTAGAATTTCTACTTTATGTCTAGAAATCTCACAGCAGTAATAAAAATAGAAAACTTTTTCGTATTGCATAACAAAAAAGAAATCTTTGTCTGATGAAAATTTTTGTGTATACAATTGCTTATTTTTGGTATATGTATTTGAATAATATCATATAGCGTATTTGTATTTTTTTACATGTTCGATAATCCAAACTATAAGTGGTCCCCCTTAGTTCGGATTTTCGACGCTCTACTGTATTTCCTTTTTGATTTCACGAAATCGGTTTGGTTGAGTAGTCTGAATTAAGTAAATATTTGTAATGTGTTCATGTCTTGTGACCTTTCTTGCAGGTGGTGCGATTCGTACTCACATCTTTCTGCTGCTCAGCGACTGTTCTCTTAATTGAACTGCTCCGGCAGGCTTGTCATTACTTCATTATCTTTTTGTCACATGTGTAACCTCAATAGTACGTCTGTGCTGAAGCTGGAGCTCACTTCATGTAAAACAAAACTTTAATTCCATGATTTTCACTTAAGCAACCTGTTGTACCCGCCATAAACCAACCTTTCCTGCCAGAGTCACAATTCCTTCAACATTAGCATGTCTCTATCTTATCCCTCTCGCCAAAATGCCAAAGGAACTACGTAAAATCTTAAGCGACAAGGTGTCCCTTAGATCTCCTTCAGGGGTCATGTGGTGTCCGTGGACAACTGTTAAGAGGTTTTGTTGTTCGGAGGTTATCGTTAATGTTAATCCTACGACAGCTGTTCTGAACTAACCAGAACTTATCGTTACCCAGAGGCTACCCTTATTCGGAGGTGTTCGTTAATCGAGGTTTCACGATATAAGCCTCTGATAATAAATAAGAAATAAAGACGAAGCGATACAATATCATTTCAAAGAGATAAAAATATAATGCACTAGCAGGGGTATCCAGTATTTTCCAGGTAGACATTACTATTTGTGCAATCACCAAGTTCAGCGGGTGAAAGTTAATGAATGAAAAATATATTCCTGTAATTTTCCAGTAAATTTATTTTAATTCATTGAGGTTATTGCTTTTTAGTAAACAATATTTTTAGTACAACTTGAAATATTTAATCCGTATTGAATGGTGTAAAAATTTATTAAACATACAACGACTAAGTGCCAAGCTTTCACACTCCGAACGGGAGGCTTTCTCAAGGCCAGTAAACACAAGAATATTTAAGGAACAACGATAATTTGAAATTTTGGAGCACGTATCTATTACGTGTCTAGGTGATATTTCGTCACGCGGAAGGTGGTGTCTCGTGACCAACCTTTCAGACATTCTCTCTCCTTTTCTCCTTAATGTTCTATTTCAGTAGAATCTTCCACGCAGCCGAGAGTTCGTTCGAGGTCTCCAATATCAGGAGTGCTCGCGGAAGCTGTCCTACGCACGCTAGAGGAAAATATCTTCTCAAGCAGTGGCAAGAAACCGAAATTGTGGTTTAGATATGTAGACGGTGTGTTCTTAATTTGTCAACATGACGACAGAGACCTCGAGGAATTCCGACAGAGAATCAACACCATACATCCCTCCATTAAATTCACTTATGAAAAGGAAAAAGACGGGAAGCTTCCGTTTCTTGACGCTGAGTTAAGCAGATCCCAAGATGGCCGCTTATGCTCCACCGTATATTACAAACCAACAACAGTGACGAATTTCATCCCTCCTAAGTCTGTATCCCCTAGCTCATATAAAATGGCGGCATTCCGTATCCACTTCAATAGAGCAATCACGATTTGCTCCACCAAAGAAACGAGGGACAGAGAAATAACAAATATCATCAACAAAGGGGTCACTGTGGGATTCTCGGAACGAACTCTGCAATCCATATCACACAAGATGATAACCAGGAGCCACAAGACAACACGCTCAGGAGTCGACAACTTGCAGTTTGCTGGATCTATTTCATACATCCCGAAATTTTCGTTTGTGTTTAAGAACCTTATGAAACGCCATGGATTATGCATTGGAATTAAATCACCAATGTCCATCGCCACAACAACAAGAAATACACATAAGGAGCCTGACGTGAATTCTGGAGCTGGGGTGTATGAGATACCATTAGAATATCCAGATGGCTTGTCTCGATCATACATCGGAATGACCAAAAGATCCCTGACAATTAGGGGAAAAGAACACATAAGGGACATTAAAGCAGGAAAAACACAAACAGCGCTTTGCAAAGAAGTAGCCCAATATGACGCCGTACCGATGTGGAAAAACATGAAGAGGATCGCTCGGTACACTGAGTACAGAGGAACACTGACTAGAGAAAGCGTCGAAATATTCATGCACCCCAACCCTTGCAACGAGAGCCCTTCCTCGAACTCTCGGCTGCGTGGAAGATTCTACTGAAATAGAACATTAAGGGGAAAAGGAGAGAGAATGTCTGAAAGGTTGGTCACGAGACATCACCTTCCGCGTGACGCAATATCACCTAGACACGTAATAGATACGCGCTCCAAAATTTCAAATTATCGTTGTTCCTTAAATATTCTTGTGTTTACTGGCCTTGAGAAAGCCTCCCGTTCGGAGTGTGAAAGCTCGGCACTTAGTCGTTGTATGTTTAATATATTTTTACACCATTCAATACGGATTAAATATTTCAAGTTGTATAATACTAAGGTGTAAGTTCCATTATTGTAATATTTTTGGTTTTTCCATTGGGTTTAAAAATGTAGAGATTTTTAGGATTGCCAACCCTTGAGCAGGCGCCGTAGAGTTGCCCGTGTGAAAAGCAAGGTTTCCCCAAATTAATGCCAGCCAAAGCCAATGACTGGCTGATGCAGTAATATTTCTGCCAAAAAAAAAAAAAAAAAAAAAAAAAAAGAAGCCGGCATGGCTGGAAATGTGAACAATAGAATTTGTTTTTTATTTAGTTAATTAATTTTTACGAAAATTTTGTATGGGGGCTCCTTGACTTCGAGCTCCGAACCCATTCGAAAACCGTCTGTGATCTAAGTTAAAGTACCATGAGATAGTATGCCAAATTTGGTGGTTCTAAATTGAAAACTGTAGATTTTACTGACATTTTTGTGGGGACCCCTTGACTCCGGGTTCTGACGGACCCTGTGCTCCGACCCCTTCCAAAAACCGTCTACGGTCTAAGTTAGGGTACCATGAGATAGTATACCAAATTTGGTGGTTCTAAATTGAAAACTGTAGATTTGTATATCGGACATACAAACAAACAAACATTCAATTTGGTATATATAGATTTTTCTAATCAAGTTATAATACATTTCCACAATGCTTCGAAAGCCATATGATTTCTTCAAAAGCTCTACTTCGCATTTTTTTTTCTTTGTATATATTTAGCTACCACGCGTGCATTCAGTGTAGCATTTAAATTGCGAACTCCCTCAATTAAGTCCATACTGGTTACGGTTTTACCAGAGTGACTTAATGTATAACATTTAACAAGAGTGAATGCTTAAATCTAAATGAACTCCCCAGCTGCCTCTATTGTTTGCATTGCGACATTGTTGTTACCACAGCTTCTGCTCGGAAAAAAAAAATAATTACCTCCTAATTGTTTTTCTGAGTTTCTATCTTTTGGTTTTTTTAATGAGATTTCCCAACTAAGTAATCACGGTAAGAAACAAATGCGCAGAATTTCTGAAGGGGAGCTCAAGAAATGAAGGTGTCATTAGTACAAGGAAGAAAGACAGCAAGCGCAGATGTCACCAAAACGATATTTGCGTTATCTGCCGGTCGGTTCAGTTGCGATAGCACTCCATTCATTTTTACCGAAGTTAATGGCTCGTTGAAAGAATTTGCAATCCCAAGTTGCGAAGTTGTGGTTTCGTTGCTGACAGTTTAACTAGAGATAACGAATGTCCTTTCGCAGGTGCTAGCTTTTCTTATTTCTACAAATTTAACGAAGAGATCAGAATTAAATGAAACAAGGGAATGAAATTACTTAACAGGCGTGAAAAAAGAATAAAAGCGTTTGTCTCTGCAATCTCGTATATTTGATCACCGCTCGTGAGCTTCTTATTTATACATAGCAAGGTAACGTTAAAGAGTTTCATAATACGAGATAATTGTGCTCGAAAATTCGATTGCCAATTTAACCCAACAAACGTGTTAGGAAAGCTGTTATACTGATGAAGGCTCGATATTCAGAAGTGGATGGAATCTATTTATATCGGCCACTTACGCTACTACATACAACCCACGAACCCTACAGAACCCTATTTTGAAATACGCACTTAAATTACTGTACATTTAAAATAGAGTTGCAACTATTAGTAATTAGTACTCAGTATTATTTTAATAGAACAGAGATTGCATCTAATACCAGTAATTAGTTCCCTACAGTATTTTAATAAAACAAGTATTAATTATAATTTTTTAAAGCAGAGATTAAAACTACTAACAATTACTACTCAATATTATTTTAATAAAACAGATTGCAGCTACTAGTTTAATTAGTACTCAGTATCACAAAGATTGCATCTACTACTAATAATATTTATATAATATTTCAGTAAACCAGAAATTGCAGTTACCAGTAATTTTAGTAAAAAAAATACTAAAGTGTTAAATATCATTTTTTTAAAGCAGAGGTTACAACTACTAACAATTACTACTCAATATTATTTTAATAAAACAGATGTTGCAGCTACTAGTTTAATTAGTACTCAGTATTATTTTAATCCAACAAAGATTGCATCTACTAATAATAGGTACTCTACAGTATTTCAGTAAAACAGAAATTGCAGCTACCAGAATTTATACTAAATATCATTTTTTTTAAAGCGGTGGTTACAACGCTAGCAATTACTACTCAATATTATTTTAATAAAACAGAGATTGAAGCTATTAGTAATAAGTACTCAATATTATTTTAATACAACAGAGATTGCAGCTACTAGTAATTAGTACCTAATAATATTTTAATAAAATGCTATTTTAGAGCAACAGAGATTACAGCTACCAGTAGTTAATGATGAATATTATTAAAAAGGGCATCCTGAAAGTAATGCCTCGTCCCTAATAAGATTTTTATCTGTTACAGCAAAAATGTGAAACTTGGTGAAAAAATACTTGGACATATTGTTAATAATGTCAGTCTATTCAAAGCATTGTCCATCATTTTCTATACATTTCTGACATCTTTGAACCCATTGGTAAAATCCATTTTGGAAAAATTCCTGAGGCTGTAGTTTCCCCCATGAGTTTGCAGCCAGTTTAACGTCTGTCACATCGTCGAAACGTTCCCCACGAAGGGTGTTTTTAAAGGGGCAAACAGAAAAGTATGAGGAAGCCAAATCAAAAGTGTAGGGTGTTGGATCATCACCGTCCACCTAATTTCGGCAATAGCCTGTGAAGTCTTCATTGAGGTGTAGGAACGCGTGTAATCATTATGTAAAACAACAGGATGAAGTGGAATGTCACGTCTTTTCCTTCTGATAGATTCCTTTAGGTTTTTCAATGTCTGCACATAGTGAGCACTGTTTATTGTTGCAACTCCTGGATGGTGATACGTCGATCAGCTGTAATGAGGTCTTTCACTCGTTGCTGTTGGCATCTGTCACTGCAGTTGCGAGTCTTCCACTCTGTTGTTCGTCCTACTTTCTCCCTCTCAAAACCTCTTCATCCATTTCGGACATTATTGATATCGATTGTGGCAGCTCCATACACCGCCAGGAGTCTTCTGTGAATTTGTGAATCCTCACATCCTTCTTTTTCCCAGAATTCAATTACTGCTCGCTACTTTTTCTGTCAATCATGCTCTTTATTTCTGATTCTGAAAATAAATGTGTTCCTGGATTGGTAATATATCGTAGTACATGTCAGCGCAGTTTCATTAATATCACTTCAAAATTTCAAAAGTTATTGAAGAGGAGGCATTACTTTCAGGATGCTGCCATTTGTATAACACAACAAGGATTGCAGCTACTAGTAATTAGTATTAAATTTTATTTTAATAAAACATATTGTAGACACCAGCAATCAGTACTCAATATTATTTTTATAAAATTTAGAAAGAAAACTCAGTAATGCCTGTAGTAAATTGTAGTCTTAAAGTCGTATGAACATCAAACACCTCCATACGTGTACTGAAGGCTGCATTACACACAGCTTGGTTGGCCATACCTCCGAACTGCTTCCGGCATCTTATTAAATCGATGCCACCTGGAATAGCTGCTGTACTGAGGGCGAAAGGAGGACCTACGATGTACTATGTAGGTGGTCATAATTCAGTGATCAATCAGTGTATATATTCAATCATGGGATGTAAGGTCAGGTGATGCGTAACATCACAGCCTCTCCTTGACAAATGTCAACCCCGCCTTCTCGTGGTGCATCCTGTTCCCACTAAAGGGGCTCTGACGACCGCCAATAGCGGTATAACTATACCATCGGGATCAGAGGAAATGCTATCCCACACTCACCAACCCGCTTGGCCAGCGTGGTGAGTTATGGCCAAACACCTCCAAAATGACTCTACAACTTAAATCTTGGCCCTCAGTCTCCGGCAGCTGGAATGTACCTGGCCAAGGCAGCGGCCAGTGCGACATGAAGGCACAGGGTGCTAAGAATCCCCGGAGGACCGGACTAGGCTGCCATTTGATGCTGACCTTGGCTACCTATAACGGACGCTCCCTATCTTCTGATTCAAGGCTTCTTGAATTGGAAGAGGAAATACAAAGGATCAAGTGGGACATCGTGGGGCTAAGTGAGGTAAGGAGAAAAGGAGAAGATCTCATTGAACTGAAAAGTGGACATCTCTTCTATTATCGTGGGACAGATACTGGCAGAACTAGTGGTGTTGGATTTATAATAAAAAAGAAACTGAAAGATAAAGTGGTAGAAGTTGAAAGTTCCTCTGACAGAGCTGCACGACTCGTTATCCAACTATCGAGAAGATACCAGGCTCAGATTATTCAAACTTATGCACCCACCACAAGTCATCCTGAAGAAGAAATTGAAGAATTTTATGAGGAAATTCGTCATCTAAATAATAAAGGTAAGCAGCACTTGAAGATAATTATGGGAGATTTCAATGCAAAAATAGGGCAACGGCAACAGAATGAAACTTCAGTAGGTAAATTCGGTCACGGCAACAGAAACCAGCGTGGAAATACTCTCGTCGAGTTTGCAGAGGCAGAAGGATTTTTCATCTTGAACTCCTTTTTCAAGAAAAAGCCACACAGGAAATGGACATGGAGACATCCAATTGGGACGACAAGTGAAATTGATTTTATTATGTGTAACAAAAAATTCGTCATCGTAGACTGCAGTGTGCTGAACAAGTTCAACACAGGTAGTGACCATAGATTGGTGAGATGTAAGATGCACCTCAACACTAAACTGGAACGTGACAAGCTCATAAGACAAACAAAATGTATTGACATAACCAACCTTAAAAAACACCATAATACTTTCAAGTTGGAACTGAAGAACAGATTCTCTGCTTTAGAAGGCCTAACATCGGAAGAAGTGGATATTTCGGAAGTTAACAGAAAAGTAACCAAAGCTCTAATGGAAACAGCAACAAAATTAGCTGGGTCTAAGAACAAGTTGCATGTGAACAAATTATCAGGAAAAAACAAAATGTTGATGCAAAAAAGAAGAGAGATGAGGACAACTAAAGAAGACGTGACTTCCAAAGTGGAATATATAGAGCTATGCAAGACAACACGAAAAAGTATCACTGAAGACGTAAGGAAATTCAACTGTGAGCTAGTGAGGAAAGCAATTGAAAACAACCAAAGCCTTAAGATAGCAAAGGGACATCTCAATAAGGGAAGAAAACAGATTATGGCTCTGAGAAAAGAAGATGGTTTTATAACAAGAAATAGAGGCGAAATTTTGACAAGAGTGAAAGATTTCTACTCCAAATTATATGAAAGGGATGATACATGTACTCCAGACATCATATAAGATACCAGAGTTCTTCCAGTCCTCCCAGCAGAAGTTGCTCATGCAATCAAGAACATGAAGCGGGGGAAAGCTCCAGGAGAAGATGGAATTACTATAGACATCATACAAGAAGCAAGTGGAGAAATTAAAACAGTACTCGCCCAAATTTTCACTCGATGCCTTAATGAAGGGAAGATTCCTGAGGATTGGAACAATGCTACAATGATCCTGCTACATAAAAAAGGGGACATTGAGGATCTCAGGAACTACAGACCTATCAGCCTCCTATCAGTGGTTTATAAAATCTTCACTAAAGTTCTTTCACACCGCTTGAAGGTAACACTGGACATGGCTCAACCGAGAGAACAAGCTGGATTCAGGAGTGGCTACAGCACAATAGATCATATCCACGTACTGAGAGAACTAATTGAAAGAGCGAGGGAATATGAACTTCCATTGTGCATGGCTTTTATCGATTATGAAAAAGCCTTTGATTCGGTGAAACCATCAGCAGTTACCACGGCTCTGAAATCCTGCGGTATTGAAGATGCATACATTAATATTATTAATAACATCTATGAAAATGCAAGTGTAAAGATTCGGCTGTTTGGAAATACAACACACATAAAAATTGGAAAGGGAGTGAGACAAGGTGACACCATATCTCCGAAGCTCTTTAATGCCACATTGGAAAATGTCTTTCAATCACTGAACTGGGAAAACAAAGGGATAAAGATTAATGGAGATTATCTAACCCACCTTCGTTTTGCTGATGACGTAGTCATTTTTGCAACTACCCCATCAGAGCTGCAGAGTATGATCCAGGAACTTGCTGACAAGAGTAAAGAAGTGGGAGTAAAAATGAACTTTCAGAAGACAAAAGTGATGTTCAATGCTTTTACAAGAAATGAAGATTTATCGATTGATGGAGAAAAACTGGAGATAACAGATACGTATGTTTATCTTGGACAGCAGATATCAAGTGAGGGTCACATTGATGAAGAAATTAATCTGCGTACAAAACTTGCCTGGAGAGCTTTTGGAAGAAACAGCATAATTTTCAAGAGCAATATGCCATTATGTCTTAAAAGAAAAGTGTTTGATCAATGCATCCTTCCAGTGCTTACGTATGGTGCAGAGACGTGGACCTTAACTAAAAGAGACATATAAAGGCTGCAGACAACTCAAAGAAGCATGGAGAGGTGCATGCTTGGTATAACCAGGAGAGATAAGAAGAGGAACTCGTGGATCCGAAAAATGACGAGAGTGGAAGACATCATGATCAGAGTTAAATCCCTGAAATGGCAATGGGCTGGACATACTGCCAGAAGGACAGACCATAGATGGACAGCCGAAATTTTAGATTGGATTCCAAGGGACAGGAAAAGACCCAGAAAAAGACCACATGGGAGATGGGTGGATGAAATTCGTAAATATGCGGGAGTGACATGGAGGAGACTGGCACAAGACAGACCGTTGTGGTGGAAACTTGGGGAGACCTTCGTCCAGCAGTGGATTGATAATGGTTGACAATGATGATGATGATGATTCAATCATTCTAAATCAATTGGGGATAAAGGTATAAAAGTCTCTCTAAGTCTATTCCAAGCTTCAGGCCATGTCACTATAACATGTTTCCGAATGTCATCCAGCCATCTGCCACGAGATCATGCTTTCGATATTTTCTTGCCTTTAGAATCTGGTCAAATGTTTCAGCTGTCCAATAGTTGTCAATTCTTCCAGTAATATATTCAGCCCATTATATTCACGATTTTAATTTGATCATGATGTCGTTCCCTCTTGTCATTATCCTTATCCAAACGTTCTTCTTCCTATCTTTCTTGGAAATTTAAAGCATGCACCTCTTCACATTCCTTTTTGTTGTCCGCAGCCTCTGTATGTCTTTTTCAGGTAAGGTCCGTGTCTCTGATTCATAAATAAGAAGTGGAAGGATGCACTTATTTAAACACCTTTCTTTTATGACATAACGGCAAATTGCTCTTGCAAAAAGTACTGTTTATCTGTTAGCTTTCTACAGATTCATCAATACTGAAACGAAGTGTGGCGAGAAATATCGACTGTTTTAGGCACTTTTCATAGTATTGGCTCCCCTAAAACACGGAAGTTTCTATGTACTTACTTTTTTAGAAATCATCAAATCGAGGTTAAACAAGAAGGATGCCATCGAATTTTCGGGTGTAATGAGCACGTCTTTTGAATCCCTTCTGACGCGAATTAAATTTAGTCAATGAAACAGGTATGGAAAATAGTAGTATATGACCGAAGAAAAAAGTTTTTAAATCGGATTTTTAATCCCGCAGATATTGCTCCAGAGGTAATCGTGAACTTACGAGTTATGGTTGCAAACTTTCTTGTTAAAAAAATTTGAAATTATTTGAGAAACATTTCGCAGCGGAAAAGCTCTCCAACAAAGAAATAATTTTTGAAATCGGACTCTTAGAAGCAGAGATATTGACAAATATAAGATCTGCATCTACACCCCGGGGCATGAAAAGCATGCATTATTTTAAGAAGAAAGTATTCTCAAAAGGTTTTTCGATGTCAGCGGTATCGGTACCGGAAACAGTTTTTCTGGTCGAGTTTTCAGGAGCTCAGATTTAGCTGCAAATACATCAGAAGCCGAAATTAACACTTATGCCACCTGGTGGACAAATAATTATTTACCAAATATTTGAATTTATATGAAAAGCATTTCCAATCCGAAGCTGTATGCGATAAAGGAAAAAAAAAATTCAAGTCGGAGTTTTAGAAGCAGAAATATCGGATAAAACGCATTTTTCCTTTAGGCCCCCTAGCGGAAAGTCTACTAGTTACTCGAAAATTTAAAGCTGTAATGTAAACCTTTCGCACCGGAAACGTTATCCAACAAAGAAGGAATTTTCCAAATCGGGCTCTTAGAAGTAAAGATATTGACAAAAATAAATAATACATATATACCTCTATGCCTCTTGGCGGAGAAACCATGCTTTATTTTAAGAAGAAAATATTCTCAAAATGTTTATTGACGTCAGTAGTATCGGTTCACAAATGATTTTTTTTTCAATCGAGATTTTAAAAGCTCAGATTTTGCTGCAAATACATCAGAAACGGAAATTAAGACTTACGCCCTCTGGTGGCTAAACCATTTTTTTTTACCAAATATTAGAAGTTATATGCAAAAGATTTCCCATCAGGAGCAGTATCCACTGAAGAAAAAAAATTTCAGATCGGAGTTTTAGAAGTAGAAATATCGGGGGAAACACAATTTGCTTGCACGCCCCCTAGCGGAAAATCTATGCGTAACTTGAAAAAGTGACTATACCCAAAATAGTCTTTGACATATATATGGATTCGAAAAGTAAAATCATTTTTTTAATCGATTGTTTCGAAGCAAATATACGGAATAAAATGTATTTTGAATTCTGCATTTACGCCCTCTAACGGCGAAATTGTGCATCGTAAAAAACAAAATGAAATAAAGGATCACCATTCGCACATTTCAGGCTTCCCAATGCAAAAAGAATTTTTCAAATCGGACTAATAGCGCAGAGCTATGGTGTCCACAGACGGACGGACGGACGGACAAACGGATAATATAACACGATCTTTTTTTACAAAAGACGAGCTAAAAATAAGATTATAATTAAGCTAATACATAATTTGGATCTCATCAAGATGCGATGGGTGCCTCTCAGTTTCCGGAGCCCGAAGGTAGATGACACTTATGACTTACGCTAGTTACGCCCATGTGTAAATTATAGCAAAGCTTGAAGTACGCTCACTACTCTTTGCTCGCTTGGGAGTTATAATCGGTATTACTGCTACTTCCGTCCTTTTCCTTTTTCAGAAACTTCGTACGTAAGTTCCAAGACTTAATCTCTTATTCCCGAGCTATGAAAACGGACCCTTTCTGTTTCACTTGTCAATTGATCCAATTATTGTGGATTCCTCCTTGTCAGTTGTGCTACTATAGAACAAGGATTGCTTGAAAATTTTCTCCACTCCCAGAAATTGTGTGTGTGTGCTTGATTTTTTGCCTCTAAATTGTCTAACTAAACCAGACATAAGTGGGGGGGGGGGGGAGGGGCGCCATCAATTATTCTATCGACAGTTAATATTTTCTGAGAAAATGTCATAACTTTTGTAACTGTCTTGGCTTGATTACCACAATGAATAAGTTTTCACTTACCAGCCATAGTAATAAGCGTAACATCAACAAAAATATGAAAACAGCTTGTAACAGGCGTGCGCATTAAAACATTCGCTGACCTTCGCTACCTGTCACGGACTGGTTTGATGTGTGTGGAGATAAATGAAAGGGTTACTCGGTCGCTGTGGGGTACCCGGTGCCATTGCAACGGCTTCTCCGTCTCCCAGAGCTACTCAACACAGCGAATAACAACATTTTCTCCAGTTGCCCAAAATATTGCGGCAATTGTTGAACCGTGTCTAATCGAAAGCGCCTTTGTGAAGCCCTCGCTGTTCTCTGTAATATCTGATTTTTCGGATTTACTGTTTTCTCCCTAAGGAATGTCAAACTTTCTCTAAAAACTAATTATTTTGGATCAGACGAGTACAAGTGAAGAAATTCCAAATTTGTCGTGAAAGATGAAACAGAAAGTCTCAACAGCGAAGGAAACTTTCGACTGAGGGGTATTAGAAGAATGTTTTTTTTTTATTTGCAATTAACACGTTTTAGAGACATGTGGCGGCAGCTTTTGAAGAGGTGGATTAGAGGAAGAGTTACAGACCATCATCGGACGAAAAATCTCTGTTATGTATAAAAATTTTGATGATAAAATGCCTTACCTGCTCCGCTGAAGGCTTGATGATCTTCTCCACACCTGGAAAACCCTCCTTGCTAGACCTTTCAGCGCGCAGCAACACAGTGCAATTAAAAAATAATTAATCAGAGATTACAGAATACGCAGAATTTTCATATGGCAGGGGAAAATGTGAGAAGAGCCCAATATAATTTCTACGCACTACGAATGGATGGCTCAGGCTCACGAAAACATTTATACGTTCGACAGAGTTTTGGGTTCAGGAAGGGCTGTAACACTTCCTAAACCACTAAAACTTTATGATAAATAATTTAGACATTTAAAATATCGTAACATAGAATTAAAAAGGCTTACCTGCAAATATAATATATGTATAACAAATATACTCTAAGTATAACCTTTCACCTAGTAATATGACAGCAAATCTTTTCTAGTTGCAATCTTCCCGTTGTCATTGTTCTTTTCAACAAGCTGGCCGCATTTGTTTGTTTCTAGTAGTGATATCACGAGGTCCAATGGAACGTAGACTCTCTTTACCGCAACAATTTCACAGCACCAGTACAACGACGTAGTGTCCTGGTGGTTCCCATTTGACATTGCAAATTAATCTAGTGGGTTACACGTTGTGTTTAGAAGTCATGATGATCTGCATACTATACGTACGAGTAAGCACATACCATTCCATTGCCATTTCATGCCATTCCACTCATCTGTTACTCCATACAGTCACTACTTGTTTCTGCCCAAAATTTCAGCTTTGTTGTGCATCGCTCATTTCTACATTTCGTGAACACCCTCACCAAAGTCTGTATGCAAAAGTCCTACGTTTGCAATGGTCAAAGCAAAGCTCCAGCAGATCAATCGTCCCTTTTTGAATTTCCGTCAAATTACGTCTTTCGCTTATTCCGTTGCACAAACTGGCCACGGCTATACTTATACTTCTTGAATGATATTTATGTATATAATCGGAAAGAGTTCAAAGTCGCCACGGCCTTACTGCTGGAATGTTAATTATCTGCGCAGTCGGAAAGGGTTGAAGGTTGCCACGGCCCTTCTGCTAGAATGATAATTATCTACGTAGTCGGAAAGGGTTGAAAGTCACCATGGCCCTACTGCTCGAATGATAATTATTTACATAGTCGGAAAGGGTTCAAGATCGCCACGGCCCTATTGCTCGAATGATAATTATCTACACAGTTGGAAATGGTTAAAGGTCCCCACTGCCCTACTGATCGAATGATAATTATCTACACAGTCGGAAGGTGTTCAAGGTCGCCACGGCCCTACTGCTCGAATGATAATTATCTACACAGTCGGAAAGTGTTCAAGGTCGCCACGGCCCTACTGCTCGAATGATAATTATCTACACAGTCGGAAAGTGTTCAAGGTCGCCACGGCCCTACTGCTCGAATGATAATTAGTTACGTAATTGGAAAGGGTTGAAAGTCGACACGGCCCTACTGCTAAAATGATAATTTTCTACGTAATCGGAAAGGGTTGAAGGCTCTATTCGCTACCGCCCTACTGCTCGAATGATATTTACCTACGTAGTCAGAAAGGGTTAAATATTCTAATTGTTTCTTAATCCACAGTAGAATGAAGTCGTTTTAGTATTGTCAGCAGTAGTAACGGCAGGATAATGGATTTCAGTGACGGAAGGTTACCGAAAGTTTTTGTAAAGCTAGCACACACATAACACTTCGTTACACACTCTAATTTTCCTTTTTTATTCCGAATATTATGAGGACGCAATGTATTCTGTGAATCGACACATGATTTAAATAATCAACTAGTCTGTAACCCGTGCCATGCACAGTTGAAGAATCTGGGACTGAATTTTTTGCTTGTCATATAACACGAATCGTAATATAATGCATAACTATAATAAACGGTTGAATTATTTATTAATTGACAGTGTATAAGATTGGTCAGCAACAACAAAATTTTCTTTAAGTTCCCATTCATTTTTAATATTTCTAACTACTCGTACATGAATTTAACGATGACGTTCCTCATTATTGTACAAACATGTCGTTGACGGGCTTACAGTGGGGTATCGAGGTATTCTTTCAGTGACCCGAAATGATATCGTGTCTATATAACTTACACAATGGGCTTAAAAATGTGTTTTATTTTGCCAGTTTGGTTTTAACAATTGTTTTGTGGTACCATTATATATCTATACTAATATATAAAGAGATAAACTTTTCTTGTGTGTTTGGGGTAATCTCGAAAACTACTTAATCGATATGGATAATTCTTTCACCTTTGGGAAGCTTAGTTCTTTCCGGTGGACATAGACTATTTTGTTTAATTTTTATTATTTTTTGTTATTTTTGGCTGTAATACCGAATCAGATTGCTTTCAAGTAGTTCCCGATTTCCCGTGTATCGTTCCGCTTTGTTTACATACAACCTGATCACACCCAACGTGAAAGAAGGTAGTTCACGATAATATACGGATATTTTTAACTAATCTCGAAAACTACTAAACCGATTCGGATAATTACAACTACGTACTTGATAGCGGAGGGCTAAGTTCCAAGTCCGACCACCGCAGAAAGGCAGGTGGCGCTGCAAATGCTGAAGCGAGAACAAACGCCAGAATAACAAACTGCGGATTGTACAAAGAAAATGCCATGGTAACATAAAAAGAAAATTACTTATGACAATAAAAATTAGCGATGACAAATCTGTGGGTCAGTAGCTTTTATTTAAAAAAAATCATGAAAATCTCTGCAGTGGGGGGCGGCGGATTGTAGAAAGAAACGGCCTTGTGTTTTAAATTTGTAGATGAGTAGCAGTCCACTGAAGGAAAATTACAGCATTTCTGATTTCTAAAAAAGTTACATTTTCGTACACCGAAACGCTATATGTTACCGAACTTTATTCCTACCTAGGAAATAAAAATGAATGCGCCATGAATGTTAAATACGAGGATTGAAACAAAAATAGTTTTGTATTTTTTTTTTAGTATCTGATGCGTTTTTTTTATTTAGTACTTTTTAAATGTTTTATTACTAGTTACTTTGGTTAATTTAGTTGCGTAATCTGAGCAAGTTTAAATAAAAGGAAGAATGCAACGTAAGCGTCATATGCTAAAAATACGAAATTTTTACTTAAATACAGCTCTCTGTCGTTATACACGATTTGAAATGCATATTGGGAATGTTACTGAATGAAATACGGGATTATGTACAATACAAATTTGGAAGATGTGAATCTGTTAATTCGTATAAACATGACATGGATTTTAAGTCAGATAATATCCGAAAACTTCAAAATTTCGTCGTCCTGGAGCTGGAAAACCCACGTCTCCCGGATAGCGCCCGAGTGTGCTAACCAATATAGAACGACCAAGTTTCAAGTTTCCGATTAATTTGAATAAAACCATCACTCAATTCGCTAGTCGAAGCTACCGGCTAGTAAGCTACTTGGTCGTCCTGGGTGGTGTAGTGGTTAGCATACTCGAGGCTATCCGGGAGACGAGGTTCGATTCCCTGTCAAGGACGACGAAATTTTAAAGTTTTCGGATATTATATGACTTAACATCCATGTCATATTTACACCACTTAACGGATTCACATCTTCCAAATTTGTATTGGGAATGTTTTTGCAATTAACGCAGTAACCTCAATTCAATGCGCTGTTTTCTCTAAGATTATGTGGCAGATGTTGGAGAATTTTGTGTTACTCATAAGGAGCCAGAGAGCGAGTTCATTGGATTACTTTCATTAGAGCAGATAGCAGGCAACGAATTTTTTACTGCAAATGTGCTTGAATATCGTTGCTTTCTCCGGAGAACTGCAATCTTAACCCCACAGAGTAACCATTTCCTACGAATTTATTTTGATTGCCGTCTAGATGAAGGAGTTCATTTCTCTTATAATTCGTGATTCCGCTGTGTACTTCAATCAAAACAGTATGTTTTGATTATTTGTTTGTTTGTTTCTGGGTTTTACGACTACCATGCGCAACTCTAATGGCTATAAGCTATCACCCGCACTTAATTTCGTGTCACTTTTCCCAGCACCTTTGGCCAAGCAAACCATACATATCTCATTCGGCACTTGGATCCGGGTTTAGGTTGCTCTGATGGGTTACCATTTGCAGCCCTTCATGGACTTCATGTACTCCAACAACGACAAGGATTTTCCAGGTGGACAATGCACCATGTCATCGCTGCCCAAGTTGCCAAAAATTGGTTCCAGGGGCATTCTGGACAGTTCCAACGGATGGTATGGCCACCGCGTTGATCCGACATGAACCCAACACAGCACTTATGGGACGTAGTGGCAAGGTCCATTCACACCCAAGATCCTGTACCTACAAATACCAGGGAACTGCGGGCGGCTGTTCAAACGGCATTGCTCAACATCTCTCCAGAAGTCTTCCGGCCACTTGTGGAATCGCCACGTCAAGTTGCTGCACTTCGCGGGGCTAGAGGAGGTCCTACACGATACTTGGTTCGTATCCCACGACTTTTGGCACTTCAGTGTATTTGTTATTTGGTATGATTTTGTAGGTTGCTTTTTGGAGTGTTTGGGAACGCTCAAGTTCATTTAACTAGTCCTGGATAAGATATGCTTCCATGCTTGTGGTATATAGCTAGGTATGTTATCATTACAACATAAATGTCCTTTACTAAAGATATGTATACTTTCGGCCAAAGGCAATGCTGACCTTGAGGAAGGGGTTGCTAAGATTGATGTCTCATCTCATAAGGTGCAATGAAGTCTTTCGTTCATTAGACGTGATAGTGCTGTTGTAATTAGACCATTTTTGATATGATATTGATGTTCACGTAGTTTTTGTGCGATTATTTAAATGAACTTTTATGAGAACACAAGTCTTGCATATAAAATTAAGCATACTTATGTTACACGTCATCATATGTCGGATGCACTTATAGACTTTCTGTGTTCTGTATATTGTCTTACATCTGAGGATGATCCTATTGTACGACTGAAAGATTTAATATTTTAACTGTAAATAAATATTTTAGCTAGTAACGTTTTAATCTTCAATCTTATTTAGTTCTAATCGTGTAAAGATGGCTTTGGTTTTTTCCTGATTAATTCTGCAGGAAATATTGCTTCAGTTGAAGATATGGATCAAACACTACTACCAGAAAACTTTCAAAGCAGGATCTAACCCCTGGACTTGGGGAGGCACACATCTTTTGTGCTCAGAAAGTTATTTTTTCTTTTTGTTTCGAAGTTTAACGACCACCGTGAGCAAATCAATGTTTTAAAAGCAGTCGTGTGTTCCTAATTTAAGGCCACTGGTTCCAGGGAAGGGAGAAAGTAGGTGCTGTAAGAAAAACAGATAGTTTTCACATAAACACCCAGATTCATCTGTCTCTCTGGAAAGCTTGACGTTGTAGCAACGTATTCATTGGTGCGCCATCACTTATCTATCAATTCGTGTGGGCTCTCGAGATGTCAAAGTGATTGCCTGCTATATAATAACATGCGATCACTTTTAGATGTCAAGGTGATCGCGTGCCAATTAAAAAACATTGGATTATCAATGAATCGACTTCTATTTATCTGATCTACGAAATTCGAATTGAAATCTTAATATCACGGCAAGTTGCGTTTGTATGTTAATTAAATTCAGCTCAATTCGAATATTAATTTGTACGCTTTGACTATTTTTTACTTTTTTTAATTTAACTAACTTTCCGAGTTTAGTGCTGATTACTCTATACATTTTGCAAAAGATCGATATATCTAAACGCTCTAACCTACAATAAAAACTGAAATCTTACGATGTCAAAGTGAGCAGAATTGCATCCAAAAGCAGATGTCCTGTAATAGCACGATGTCAAGAACTTAGATAGTACCGATTTGCCATACCAGATGTCACATTATTTTGTAGAAAAAGCTTCAGTATGAAGTTTCAAACTAACCATCGAACAGGACAGTTTAAAACAAGCCATGAACGAAATAACAAGTGTGCAGGAGAAAAAGGCATATGAGGCGTTTTTGAAAAACGGAACTAAATAGTATATAATTTTCAGTTCTAACATGAATGAGTTCTTACTACACTGCTGGCCACCCAAAATGCAACACCAAGAAGGGCACGAGATAGCAAAGCCAGATTTACTGGACTCATAACAACAGATGCAAAGATGAAACGATTGAGCTTACAGGCCCGTGCGACTTGCGGAACACGCAGACATCAATAGTACGTGTGGCCCCCATGGTTGCGAAAAACGGCCGCTACACGCCGAGGCATCGAAGGAAAGAAGCTTTGAATGTGGGCTTGGCGCATGTCGGTCCAGGCTGCTTCCACACGTTGCCATAGTTCATCAGGCGTAGCCGCGGGTGGTGCTTGCCATGCCACTCGGTTGCCGATCAGCGACCAGACGTGTTCGATGGGTGACATATCGGGAGAACAGGCGGGCTACAGCAGCAGTGACACCTGGTGGGCCATGAAAAATTGTTGCACGATGCGTGCCACGTGCGGGCACGCATTGTCCTGTTGAAACGTGGCCGCTGGTAGGTCCTGCAGGTAAAGGAGGACAACAGGCTCCAAAACGTCGCAGATGTAGCGGTTGCTGTTAAGTGTACCGGCGATGCGTACCAGAGGGGTGCGGCTGTCATATCCAATTGCGCCCCAAACCATAACGCCAGGAGACGGACTGGTATGTCGATGCATAATGCAGGCGTCATACAGTCTCTCGCCGCGGTGCCGCCACACGCGGATCGGACCATCGTCGTGGTGTTGCAGGCAGAAGCGGGATTCGTAGGAGAAGACAATGTCGTGCCATTCCGTAGTCCAGGTGCGGCGTTCAACGGCCCACTGCCGCCGAACTCGCCGGTGGTGTAACGTCAATGGTAATCGGAGCAACGGGCGCCGTGCGTCAAGTTCCCGCTCCTGCAGACGACGTTGAACTGTACGTGCTGACACAGGTTGTTGCGCAACACACCCTAATTGCTGCGCTAATGTTCGTGATGTGGCGGTGCGAGCCGTCAATGCCCGCCGCACAACATGCCAGTCCTCTTTTTCGGTGGTGCGCCGCGGCTGCGGCAATCGCTCACGTCGCTCCGTCCGTCTCTCCTGCACCCACTGAATCCATACTCTCCGTAGGATATCGTCCCACACGGGCGCCGATGTCTCTGTACGATAAACCGCTGTCGCGATAAGCCACTATTCGTCCTCCGTCGAACTCCGAAACGTGCAGGAGTGACTGCCGTATTCTACGACGAGGCATCAGAAAGCTTCCCACGCACAGGTCCGGCAGCACAACACACTTTCACTGCTTACACCTCGCCTTCTGTGCACCCTTCTTATAGTGCTTCTCGGTGGCGTGCCGGGCGCACATGATTTGCATATGCCCTGCAATGCTAATCGTTTGCATGTCCTCTCGCGGGCGACGGATGATGCGAGTTTCAGGAAAATCGGATGCTTCCTTCTTGGTGTTGCATTTTGGGTGGCCAGCAGTGCATATAAGTTTTTCCTATGTTTCCTTACAGAAATCCGACGTTTATTTGATTAGTTTTCAATCTGCTTTAGTTAAAAATTTCACTCCGTCATAGGCCGGGCAACACCCCCTATATCAACATCATCATCATCATCATCTCATTGTCAACCATTATCAATCCACTGCTGGACGAAGGTCTTCCCAAGTTTCTTCCACAACGGTCTGCCTTGTGCCAGTCTCCTCCATGTTACTCACGCATAATTTCGAATTTCATCCACCCATCTCCCATGTGGCCTTCTTCTGGATCTTTTCCTGTCCCTTGGAATCCAGTCTAAAATTTCGGTTGTCTATCGATGGTCTGTCCTTCTGGCAATATGTCCAGCCCATTGCCATTTCAGGGATTTTACTCTGATCATGATGTCTTCCACTCTTGTCATTTTTCTGATTCACGAGTTCCTCTTCTTATCGCTCCTGGTTACACCAAGCATGCATCTCTCCATGCTGCTTTGACTTATCTGCAGTCTTTGTATGTCTCCTTTAGTTAAGGGCCACGTCTATGCACCATACGAAAGCACTGGCACCCCGAATATATTAATATTTATTTAAAACTTAAAAACAACCGTCCTAGGACGGGCTATAGGGTTGTTAAGAATATTATATAAAAATTAGGCATGCGCAAAATTCACGGCGAACTTGGTCATCCTGGTTTCTGGGGCGATACTTATGTGCGAATACGAATATCTTTACGAAAGTGAAGCAAGGGTTGTTCTACTGATGCATTAGGGGAAAGAGGAACCTAGAAAAGAGGGCTGAGCACATTATATTTGAATCTTTAAAAACCTAAATTTTTCAGACTAGCATCCATTAAGAAGAAAGGGCAGAGTATATTTTCCTTCAAAGTTCACTTTTATGTTTCCATTTTTCATAGAATGGTTTCACGCTACTCGTCCTTGCCTGCAGCATCTAATTTAGAATGAGTTTCCGACTCATTATGCTCGGACACAGGATTTCCTTAAAAGATGCTCGGATATTTTAGCACTATAACAAAACATGCATCTCGCTTTATCAGAGAAAAGAAACCTTTAATTAGAAAGGGGATTCCACATCGACCTACACGTGACATTCCGTCCGAGAGCGACCGGTCGTGTTACGGGTGCTTTTGCACGCAACCACCTTCGAAATAATCTTTTTGTAAACCATCAGTCAAAGCTGATCGGTAAGATGTCTTAAGACAGGAAGCTGATTTCCCTTATTCAGATCAAGGACTTAGGATTTCGACTCGTGAACTGACTTTTATAAACGAAGAAAATTGCCTCAAGAAACAAAATACCAGGAAAAGCCATGAATACCAAATCACCAATTGCCTGAAAGCAAATTCTGTTCATTCTCTTCATCTATGGAATATATATCACAACTATATATATATCTGAAATTAACGAATATTGATTTTGAACAAACAAAGAAATAAATATTAGCATTGTCTTAAAGTTGTACACTACGTCTAAAAAACATCATGTCAATTTACAATTATGTCAGTGTTTAATCAAAATTCATTTTTCCTGTTCTTACCTATCGATCAGAATCATTGACCTTAGCTAAGGAAATCTATGAACATCAGTGCATTTCTAATGAATAATCCTTGTAAAAATCAAAGTAATAGTTCGACTTTTTCGGGTGTTCTATTTTCAATGAACATGGGTGCATTTTTTCTCCAAATCTCTTTTTCTAAGAGTTCGATTTGAAACTTCGCTTCTTATGATATCATCCATCCGCTATATTAGAAACTTTTTGGGAACGATTTGTTAATTTTCATAGCAGCCACTAGCGAATCTTTCTGAGGTGGCACAAGTGCATTTTTGTTTTTGCTGCAGTTTCATAATTTCTATAGATCTACTTTTAAATATTTATTTCGTGTCGGAAAGGATTCAAAGGACGTGCTCATTACATCCCAAAATTCGCTGTTACTTTTGTTGCTTATTGTTTCAATTATCCAATATTTGTAAATGGGGGTTGTAGTCTGTTAAGAAGTATAAATAAATAAATAAATAAATATGCGAACGAGAGAACGACTGAATACATGAAAAAGGGAAATCAGACCCGCTGAACGGGTACGCTCCGTGACTTTCGTAATTCTGTTATGAGTAGATAAAATAATTTTGGTATGGTTAAATTTGTGCAGAGAAAACTGCCTCTGATGAAAAGACTAAAACAACGAAGTGAGCTGACATCAAGCTAAGATTATCTCAACTTGTCAGGACATATTAATAATAGTGCACACCGTTTCTGTTCAATTTCTTGTAGATATAGATTCAATCCCAATCTATTTTTATCACTGGTTTTATTGGATCTTGTAATGATTTATCTTTTAACCTGGTTAACTCCTCTTTTAACATTAATTTGGACGCTCAAAAATGGCATGCATATGTTACTGCTTCGTCTGTTTGTAAGCAGCATTACGTTTTAGGTCATAGAAACAGGTACGAAACATTCTTTGTGTGTGTGTGTGTGTGTGTGTGTGTGTGTGTGTGTGTGTGTGTGTGTGTGTGTGTGTGTGTTTCTCAAACATACGTACGCATGATCAATATTTTCACGCTTTGTAAATCTACCATCTGCTCGAGTAGCAGTGTCCACGGATGTGTCATTGTACACTCACGGACAATGAAATTTGCACACCAAGAAGGAAGCATCGGATTGAACTGAAATTTTATGGATGTAATAACACAGATGAATGATACACATGATGGCCAAAACAGAGCTGTAGGACAACTACAAAGGGATATGTGGCACGCAGTCCGGTCATCTTCAATAGTGCGTCGCACCGTCTTGTGCGGCGATACATGCTGCAGTACGGTCCGGCATGGAGGCGAACAGACGCCTGATGTTGTCCTTAGGGAGACTGGCCTACACGTGTTGGACGGTGTGCTCCAAATCTCGTATAGTGCAGCACGGCGGCAGCTGCGTTTCAACTGGTCCCACACATGCTCCATAAGGGACATTTCTGGGAAGCGGGTAGGCCATACAAGTGTCTAGACATGACGTAGGCAGTCCAGGAAAACCCGAGTCGTGTGCGGGCGGGCATTATCCTGCTGGTATAACGTATAGGGAATCCCAGCCATGAACGGGAGCACATGGGGCCGTAGGATCTCATCCACATACCACTGGCTCGTCAATGATCCACGTACCACTACTAGAGCTAATCGGCTATCGTAGGCTATGGCTCCCCGGACAATAATGCCTGCAGTGGAGGAGATGTGGTGCTCGATATAAAGGTTGGGGTTGTGCAGTTGACCCGGGGACCTGAACACCCAGAAACGATATTCATCTGTCCCCAAAACGAAGCGGCACGCATCGCTAAACACCGTACGTCGTTAGTCTATGGCGTTTCACGTCGCTCTGGCCTGGCACCACTGCAGACGGAGCCGGCGATGTTCTGGTTATAATGGCAGCACACGTAAGGGGTGATGGTATCTCACATTATCTTCTGCGAGGCGTTGGGAAATGGTTCGTGGACACACAAGAGCCGCTCCATCTGCCTGTATAGTTGACCGGGTGCGGGATGCGTTCGTGCCTGGCACACGATCCGTCGATGCTCTCTACCGGTGGTCCTCCTGGTCCGTCCGGAGGCGCTCCGCCATGTGGCAGTGCGGTCACGTGTGCACTTCTTCCAACACAGACGGACGGTGTGGTCAGAACGATCCACGTGGCGGGATATACGGCGCACCGACCACCCTGCGGTTTTCAGCACGATGATCAGGACTCTCTCAAAGTTCGTAGGTTCCGTAAATAGACGTCTCTGGCGTCCACCCGGCATTCTTGTCACCCTGTACTCTTGCTTAGGTCGGCTGGTGCTTTTCGCTTTCATGGGGCATCGACTACACGCCGGTTTATAAGGCTGTCGGTTCGTGTTTTTCAGCGCCGCCACAGGGTGTGCGGTCATGCGCACTCGCACCAAAAGTGGATCATTTGCATACCAGCACGCACCCTAGCTATTTTCAAAGTCTCGCGATTGTAGTATGTTTTTTTCAAGGTGCGCAAATTTCATTGTCCGTGAGTGTACGTATTTGTTTTTACTAGAGGATAAAGGAAATTCTTATTTCACCTGGAAAAGATGATCATGCCAAAGATCTCTTCGACTTCAACTTCACATTTTTGTTATTGCTGTTTTTAAAGTCTCAAACATATCTGTGTTAGTCATGTTCTTTGTAGATGATGATTTAAAGAGTGAAATATACGCTCAGCAGACAAAACATTAGAGATAAAGGGGATGAGCAGTTGACATGGGCACCCCCACGCAGAATGGCACAGACCCAAACCGAACGCAGGTGATAAATAGGTGGATAGCAGGGCTTCCAAACAGTGGGTGGCTTAGTGGCCAACGTTCGTGACAGCCACGGAGAAGAACTCGGGTTCGATCGCAGGCAGGTACGAACGTTCGAACCACTAAATATCCGCCGTGCGTCGGAAGGGCACGTTAAGCCTTCGGGCCTTGGGTACTGGCCTCCCGGTAGTAAATAAGGGCGTCTTCTACCTCGCTTCCGTGTGACTTTCCTATCAGGCACTCTAGCCTAAATCTCCTAGCTTCCTATTTCTAAGGGGTTTTTAGGACCTGGGGTCAGACACTCCCTTCCTAAAATCCTCTACCTATTATCTAATCTGATCTGATCTTCCCAATAGTGTATCGCAGTCGACAAAAATAGGTTAACGTGGTGATCTGAGCGACTTTGATTGTGAATACATTGTTGACACAAGACAGACGGGTCATTCTATCGCACAAGTGGTAAGAATATTAGGGTTCTCGAGGGAAACCCTATCAAGGGTGTACAGGGAGTATACAACGGACAGATATACCAGCGCCCAGAGAACGATAGGTGACCCACCACACGTCATAGATGACCTGGTTCGACGTGGAATATCAAGGCTAATACAGACTGACCGCTTGGCCACGGCGGTGCAAATCTCATCCAGGTTAAATGTCGAAGGCCAAATGGGAGTCACTGAGTGAACGGTATGACGCACAATGCATAACATGGGCTGCGGGAGCCGACGCCCTACTGGTGTGGCACTGTTGACTGTTCGTCATCAGACATCACGCCTCGCCCGGAAACGTAAAAATTCAACACCTGCACAGTGGCGCCGCGTCGTGTGGTCAGATGAATCCCGTTTTCAGCTCTGTCGAGCTGACAGGAGACTGCGGGTGTGGCGTCGATTGCATGAGGCCACGGCCTGTTGTGACAGGTCCGCTCTGCTCAAGGCGGTGGTGTCTTTGTGACGGTTTGGAAAGCCTTCTCATGGTACACATTAGGTTCCTTAGTGTATCTGGAGATGTCCTTAACTGTTACGCCCTACCAGAACGTGGTGGTTGATTACTGTGATGACGCAAACAGCCATCGAAAAAGAAAAAAGAAACAGAGTGTGAGGAAGAGAACTATGTGTCCTGTGTGTAAGCCCGTAGCACGGGAGGTTGTTTATGTTTCTGCGGACACGTACAAATGAGGGATAAACTGAAACGGAGAAGCGATAAGAAAAGGGGAGTTTGTTTTCTTGGAAGGACGCTGGCAGACGAATGTTACGTGCACTTATGAGCGGTTGCTCCTTTCTTTTAACGAACGGAGGAAGCATTATGCTGTAATTTTAAATGTTTTCTGTTTATGTGTTGTACCGTCTTTGTGTGTTCGTCTGGTTTTATTAAAAACCATTTTTTTTAACTTTCTGCATTTTTAATTGGAACAATGCTTATGTTAATTTGCACCGACCTGCGATAATAAGGAACGGATGGTTATAACAAGCGCCACATACGTTGGTCAACGCTACCACAAAGAATAATATGTGAGTGGAATCAAAACCATCACATGTAGTAAAACGTTACGGACACGCAAGTAAATTCACCCCCATAACCAACAATAACAAAATATAACAATTACCTCATGAAATAAATACAGGATTTTTTTTTTTTTTGATTGGAGGTTTAACGACCACCGTGAGCAACTCAATGGGCTATAATCAGTCGCCCGTCCCTAATTTAAGGTCACTGGTTCCAGGGAAGGGAGAGAGCCAGTGCCGTAAGACAAACACAACATCCATGCCCGACCGGGATTCGAACCCGGACCCCTTACGGACGAATGATCAGAGGCCAGCGCCCTAGACCACTGCGCCACCGGGGCGGCAAATACGGGATTACACCATGTAATACAAATTTTGAAGATGACAATCCGATTTTTGGTGAAAATGTGACAAGGATATTATCTGACTTAACATCTTTGTCACATTTTCACCAAAAATCGGATTGTCATCTTCAAAATTTGTACAACAGTTACCTACCCACTTTCATGGCTATTTCGCATTGGTCTGTTCCTGCAGAACAATGCGCCACCCCACGGGGCCGCAATCACACAGGCATGGCTCGTGGAATTCTAATATGAATTTGTAACCATACCATGGCCCCAGGGTTATCGGATTTAAACCCTGCGCAAGCTTTCTGGGATTCCAGGGAGAGGAACATCAGGTCCATGGATCCTGGACCGGATCCATGGACCAGATGTTCCTACAAGCATGGCTAGCATTACTTGCAGAAACCCTCCGGTATCTGATGGAGTAGATTTGTCTGCGTACAAGGGCTGTTTTTCTGGCTAGAAGAGAGCCAACACTCTATTAGGTAGGTAACTCTAACGTTTTGTCCATTGGATTCTGGCAGACCGTTAGACGGTAATCGGAATGCTCCGGTTCCAGTGTGATGACATTTTCAAACCTGATGAAGAATTGAATGAAAATTAATTCCTTAATTTGTATGCCAAAAATGAACACAAATGCAGTGCAAACTCCGCTAACGACACCTCAGAAGATTAGTAACGTACAAACAACGGCAAGTTTTCATTGGTACAGAACAGTTGTAGAATTAAAATTAGAGCTCCAAACAATCGAACCTCTTAACAGCGGTCAACGTACTCTCCAGTAAGCTTGGCACAAACACAAATGGAAAACTTAGTCTTATTAGCTCCTTCTGTATTTCGGCGGATGAGTAAGATGAGGACAAAGAATGTTGCTAAAGACGTGTACCTCGGGCAGGATAGGTTGCGTTACGGCGGGCACAATGGGGCGCGCATAAGTGGAAAGAAAGGAGTTAGTGTTGTTCGATGTGTGAATTACCTGAGGCGAGGTCCAGCTCCCGTGTATGTCTCTGTCCACACTGATGTCGGCGGGAGTGGGTGCAGGTGCCTGGAATGTTGCCCGTTCGCTGCGGTGTCTCTTTGTTTAGTCCTTGTGGGTTCTGTACCTTCCTTCTTGCACGCGGCCTCTTAACGCTGAAGTTTCACTTTACTGCCTCTAAAATTGTTCTGTTTTTTTTTTCTGTAAGGAACTCTAACCTTACTCCAAGCTTGTTGCAAACGCAGACATGTTCACATATTTTTAGAATAACGTTCCAGCAATATAATAAATGTTTAAAATCAAATTATTTCTTCCTTAAATATTATAAAAAATAAAAAAGATCGTCTGCGAGTGGGTGGCTCGGTTTATAAATCCTGCAGTTAATAGCTTGCCCTGAAGCGTGAGAGGAGGGTGGAAGTTGGAAGAGAGAGAGAGAGAGAGAGAGAGAGAGAGAAGGGACCACATTCACATTGAAAAACTAAGGGAGTCGACACACTCCAATTGTTTTGTAGGAGGGAAGAATGTCGTAAAACTTCTATTTTTTCCAATAGCGGAAATTATTGAATGTTATCCTGCTGCTGTATGTTATGAGATTTTCAAACAAGAAAGGCACCTTGTTTACTCATAAAAAAACCTTGTTCGGCCCGTGTCTGTTTTACATTAAAAATTGAAGGCCCGGGCCCGGCCCGTTTTCCCAACTTAGAATGAGCAGAGGCCCGACACGGCCCGGGCCAGTGTAAACCTCTATCCTTCATCAATATTCACACCAAATTTCCATCTGTCTCCGGCTAAGTGATTTTAATAAGGAAATTTACACCATGTTCAACGCTAAGCCTAGGCAAAAGGAGGTGAAATTTATTTTTAAATTTCAGATTCAAATTTTTGCTTATTACCTTGTTTACAGTTGATACAGAGATTTTTAACGACTTTACGATTGCTCTTTGTGTCGGTGGATTTCTTTTTAGACCAGAGACCTTACTTTTGAAATAGTCGTAAAAGTACGCACGTTCTTTGGATATTCGTTTGGTGTTCTTTTACCCGTTAAAAGCAACGCTTGACGATTTTTATCTCTGTTATTAACAATATTGCTTATTTTATATTTAGGAATGCTAATTCAATGATTTTTACTTAGTTTTTTAAATACAGAATACGAATATTTTTCTTCGTAAAGAGCATAATCTTTTTTACACAGCTTCTTTACGTACGCCATTCCTTAGCAGATGATATTTAACTGCAGCAGATGTTTTTTACATGTTCATCTATCACACTGTTGGCAGTTTGAATTCTTCGAACTTCATTTTTTATAAAAGACGTCCTAAAATTGTGTGGACATCCCCTCTGCAGTCTGCATTCTGATCTTTGCGTCGCTGCAATCTCTGAGCACGTGTGTCTCAAATTCCGCATTGACTTTCAGGATTTGCTCAGTCCAAACACAACTGATAAACAATATTAATTTTAGCCTAACCCCCGAACGACGGTTACTTTTGACCAGTCCGAGAAGTGATCGTTATTCAGAGGTTTCACTCTGTATTATTATTTTCTTCTACACCAATTCTTTGTAAAAGGGACTGAACAAATTTTTCTTTTATATTGGAAACAGGTATAATTTTTTTTTTGGTTGGAGGTTTAACGACCACCGTGAGCAACTCAATGGGCATAAGCAGTCGCCTGTCCCTAATTTAGGGTCACTTGTTCCAGGGAAGGGAGAGAGCCAGTGCCGTAAGGCAAACACAACATCCATGCCTTACCGGGATTCGAACTCAGACCCCGTTCGGACGAATGATCAGAGGCCATCGCTTAGACCACTGCGCCACCGGGGCGGCACAGGTATAAATCAAATATTTTTCACTGGTAACTAATTTTGCCATGAGGTAAACGTAGCTAACAACACAGCTCTAAAACATAAGGGGCCGCCCCGATGGCGCAGTGGTCTAAGCGATGGTTTCTGATCATTCGTTCGAAAGGAGTCCGAGTTCGAATCCTGGTGAGTCATGGATGTTGTGTTTCTCTTACGGCACTGGCTCTCTCCATTATCTGGAACAAGCGTTCCTAAATTAGGGACAGGCGACTGCTTATAGCCCATTGTGTTGCTCACGGTGGTCGTTAAACCTCCAATAAAAAATAACAACATAAGGGTGAGTTTTGCATTATCTGCATAAACGCATGTGCTGCGTCTGGTATATCACGTGTTTAAACTAGTTCAGTCTCGCACTGCAGTCAGTCGAGAGGAATATAAAGTTGTAATCTTTGCTGTGCACAGCATTCTAGGTCGTCGTTCTGTCTGTGATTGGGACGCCTAAAAGATGAACAGCCACAACTGGCTAATTCGGGAACTTTTGCTGTACGAGTTTGAACTCGTCCATAACGCTGTTCCAGCTACACGAAACCTTTGTCATGCGAAAGGGGAAGGTTCCGTGGACCACAGCACCGCAACCAGGTGGTTCAAGAAACTTCGCTCAAGTGACAGCAACCTCGACGATCAGTCCACGTCGGGTAGGCCCCGAACCGTGATTTGAAGGCCATGTGCCAGGCCGTAGAGGCAAATGAGACAACCAGCACTCGGAGATCATCAAGCTAGCTGGGCATATCGCAGACCACCGTGGTTCGTCACCTTTAGGACCTCGGCAAGGGATACAGGAGGCACGCTCTCCCACTGAAAGACAACGCTCGGCCTCATACCGCGCAAACGACCCGGGCAAAACTCTAGGAACTTGAGGGATTCGAATTAATGCCACACCCAGCATATAGTCCGGATCTTACCCCGTCGGATTATTACTTGCTCCGGTCCATGGTCCACTTCCTTCGAGGGCGGCACTTCAACCAGGAGGAGGTGGCAGATGGCGTGAAGGAGTTCTTTTCTTCGCCTCGAGGGACAAGAGCTATTATCGCCACTGAATCGAAGAGCTGGCAGACTGATGACCAAAGACGGTGCAACACGATGGCTTATACTTTGAATGCTAGACAGCTTTCGTCGTAAAGGTATGTATGAAGACATAAAGTGATCCAAATAGTGCAAAACTTTCGACTCAGCCTTATAAAACGATATAATTTCCCTGAAAGTAAAATATACCTCCCTTTATTATAATTTTGTTAAAGAATCTTGTCGTAGATAATTCCGAATTTCCCTTTCTTTTATCCCTCGGCGAAAACACATTCTTATTGTATCCGAAACTTTCGCCGTGGTTTTCTTCTTTGCGTTACATTATGAATGCAAAGCATGCTTCTAAAGTAGCTTAAGTGTATCCTCATAACAACGGAATGCAACTTTCTCCTTTCCCCTTCTGTGTCCGTAGAAAAATTGGTGAATGAAATCAGCGTAAAACAATTTCCGTGAATATATACATCATCCATCAGTTTAAGCATTTGAAAGGAAAGGCAGTTGTTCTCCTCACGGTTCAGGAGGCACGTTCATTCGAGCCACCAGAGTTGTACACTATCTCTTACTCTCTCTGCTAAGACTGGTGAAGCTCTTTGTTTTCGGCAGACAGGAATGAACATTTAGATAACAATCTGTGCTATGTTCTTGATGTTTAGTCGTAGGTCATATTTTAAGCTTCTTCCTGTGTTTGATGTCTGCACTACTTTCTTTTTTGAATCTCTTTCATTTTCTTTGTCTTTCTTTAGCCAGAAGCAAATTAAAACAAAACAAAACCGGCAACCTTGACTTGATAGACTTTTCTGAGAGCTCTGAAATACGTCTGTTTAGTATGCTGATTGATATAAGACTGAGTTATACTTATTTCAAATGTTATGACAATTTTGTTTTCAAACGTTTTCTGCCAACGAAACTCTTGTAATTTCTGGACGTTTGAAAGAAGCAAGAATAAAAATCCGCAGAGGTCTCAGAAAGGTATTTTAAATTTGTTATTTAAGTTTTATTATTGATTTCGTGCAATTTTAGTCATATATATACTAGCAGGGGTGCCCGGTATTTCCCGCTTTAATTTAATTTTTGTCCTAAAAGGAAATAAGGGAAAATGGAATGTAAAAAAGCTAACCGTCACTGGCGACGCAGAATGTTATGATGCAGTAATATATTAAAAAAATTAATATAAAGAAAAATAAATTCAATTTAGTTAATTTACTTTAACGAAACAAAAAGGAAAAGAAACAGGAGTGGAAATGCTTACCTTCGAGGAGACATCTATACAACTGCCGTACATCCAGCGTGCGCTTCTGAGAATCCCGCGTCACTGAAATGCAATGTACTTATGTCATGTCGTGTGCATACGACTTGACATTGGCATTGATCATCTTTCGGTTTATCGTTTTGGATTTTGAATATCTAGAACTCTTTATTTACATAACATTACATTTCTGCCTAATGGAGCAGCCTGTTGGTGGTGAAAGCTAGCGTAAAACTAAAAAATAGAACTTTTTATGAAAATTTTGCATGGGGGTCCCTTGACTACGGGCTCCGATTCATTCCAAAAACTGTCTACGGTCAAAGTACCATGACATAGTATACCGAATTTGATGGTTCTAAAATGAAAACTGTAGATTTTATGAAAATTTTGTGTAGGGATCCCTTGACCCTTGGCTCCGACCCCTTCTAAAAACTGTCCACAATCTAAGTTAGAGTACCATGAGATAGTATACCAAATTCAGTGGTTCTAAATTCAAACCTAGAAATTTTTAAGTAAAATTTGTATGGGACGCCCCTTGACCCCCGGCTCCCAGCCCTTCCAAAAACTGTCTACTGTCTAAGTCAGAGTATCATGAGATAATATACCAAATTTGGTGGTTGTAAATTGAAAACTGTAGAACTTCTTACGAACATTTTGTATGGGGACCATGACCCCCAGCCTTTTGACCCCCGGGCCCCGACCTCTTCCCAAAACCGTCAACTGTCTAAGTCAGAGTACCATGAGATAGTATACCTAATTTGGTGGTTCTAAATTGAAAACTGAAGAAATTTTAACTAAAATAACGAAAATATTTTATGGGGGCCCCCCTTAACCCCCCGGGCTCCGATCCTTTACAAAACCCTTTTACGGTCTAAATTAGAGTACCATGAGATAGGATACCAAATTTGGTGGTTCTAAGTTGAAAACTGTAGATTTGTATAGCGGACAAACAAACATACAAAGAAACAAATATACTACAAACTTTCACGTTTATATTTTGCATATAGATATACGGTTATGGCTGCATGGCTGTTTTTCAGACTCCAGAATTCCTATTATATTTTGTCTGACTTTGTGCCTACCCTGTCCTTCCTTCGTTTACACGCGAGCGTACTTTGAAGACGGTCTGCGGCTGTTGAAAGGGAAGAAATACTATGATACCCATCTTCTCTTCTTTTCCAATGTTCTCCTATCATGAAAGATATAAAAAGATCAAATGCACTGTGTCCCAGCAAAAACGCAAGTGTTGGGAAACTGCTGGCCGCCAGCTGGCAGTGATGGGTAACTGCTGGCCGAAATCTGCCTCTCACGGCTCGGGAGCGGTCCGTTGGTGACAGCGCCATCAGTTGTCAGCCATTGATGGCCCTGCAGCATCGCTGTGAATTGCAGGCTTCCAAGCAAGTGCCACTAGTGGCCCGTATTTCAAGAGTATAGCAACCGATGCAACCTCAGCAGCAGGTAGAATCAACAGGACTGCGCATGCGCAGAAGTAACACGTGCTGGGTCTCTCGTGTTACCAGTTAGTTGAAGACCACCAGTTACGTCATATCGCCATTGTGTTATTTTAGTGGATGTTAAGAAAAAAAAGCATATGTAGAGAGGCGAATTAATTTCTTATAATGAAATGCCACGTCGACGAAGATATCGGATTAAGCCATGAAATACAGCCACTCCATTCCCATGAATAACAAGAAGTAATTTCTGTGTAATCTTTCGTTTTAACGTACACTAAACCGCTTGAAACAAAAGTCGAGGAAAAACATCAAAAAAACGTTATGTTGAAAAAAACAACAACGAAGAATTATACGCGTACAAAATTTATCAATTATTTGAAAAAAAGAAAAGAAAAAGAAAAGCAACGCTATGTGGATATAATGTACTCATCCATGGGTTGAATACACAAGACTGGAAGAATTCACTTCTAAAAATAACGAGAAGTAAAATAAAATATCTTTCCTCTTTAAAACAAATGTAGCTTTGGACAGCGGAAAGGAAAGATACAACGCTAAAAATGTAACAGAATGTGATATGAACGGGTAAATATGTTAATTCAACAACCGCCATTCAAAACGACAAGGACAGCACGAAACTTTGGAAGCGCATTTCAGTTGGTACACTCGTTGAAAATGAGTGAAGTTCCCTTAAAGTAAAAAAAAAAAAAACCAATCGTTACGTTGAAAAAACAAATTTATGAATTATATGAAACTGACATTTATGAAAAATACCTCGCATTATTGTAAAATTAAAAAAGAACCATTCATTACACATTCAGCAGGAAAGAAGCTCAGCTTCAAGCAAGCGCTCGTGCGTAGCAAATCAGTCCCGTTGATAGAGCGCTCGCTTTCCACGCAGACAGCCCTTGGTTCGTTTCCATCCAGATTCAAACGAGCGTTTTTCAGCATTTGTTGAGGAAATTTCCTCAACACGGTGCGGTAATGCTGAATGAAGTTTGGTAAGGCGAAAAAAGTAGTTGTATTTTGGGGAAACTGTGGTTCTCAATTATTTATTTATTTTATTGCCACTACTGGGAAATTGTTGCACAAGATTCGGCAAGCCACCAGTTACGTCACGTGATTGCCGGCTGCCACTGCCGGGAAACTAGCGGACCACATTACGTTAGCCATAATTTATGGCACGTGCTTGCAGGGCCGGTGAAAGGCCACTTGTCGCAGCTACTGCGTGTGATGGATAACTAATCGCCCTGTTCAGGCATATGACAACTGTTGGCCCGCTGCTGGCCCTAACTGTTGCCGCATGTGATGGCCACCCAGGCATTTTATTGACGGTTAGGCGGCGGATACATAGTGCTGGGCCACGGCTGTCAGTTCTAGCCCAGCAAGACTGTTTCTGCTGGGATACAGTATAACTGAGAAAATTGTGTTACTATGTCTCCTAAGTACAGATTCCGATAAATGAATCATATGGGCATTATAAAATTAGGGTTGTATTTGGGGAATAAAAATCAAATTGTTTTTTCATTTAGCAGAAAGTTACAGAGTGCGTTAATTTGCTTCATCATTCTGTGCTGAACGACCCCTTTGGTGGTCGTTCAGCACAGAATGATGAACGACCAGTAGTGTGGAGGAACGACCTCCAGTAGGTCTTAACGACCCACTGGGAATCGTTCCACCACGTGCATAATGCGTTATAATGAAAATCTTAAGGTGAAGAATACTAATTGTATAATTACAATGTATACTATATTAACAAAAGTCACCGGACACCTAGAAGAGAAACACAACATAGCATTTATTAACATAGATTAGTACGGTGTCGGTCCACCTTTGGCCTTAATGCATGCACTGACCCTTCGAGACATGCTTTCGACAAGGTTTTGGAACACAGCGATATTCAGTACATAATGCTGCCGCTAACTGTTGCTTAGTAGTAGGCCTTGGTTCCAAACTTCTTATGCGCCACTTTAATTCCTACCCGTAGGTGCTCTATGGGATTAAGATCAGGGCTCTGTGCTGGCCAGTCCACGCACGATACGGAATTATCGTCAAACCACGCCGCAACAGTCCTTGCTTTATGGCTCGGCGCATTACAATGCTGGTACCAAAAATGCTCGGTTTCATAGTATTGCCATAGAGTTGGTAGGGCATAATTGTCCAGAATACCGAGGTAGACGTGCTAGTTAACAAGTTTGTCCACGATAACCAATGAGCCGGGACCATACCACGAAAAACACCCCCACACGAGTACACAGCCAGCTCCAAACGTGACCGTAGGAACAGTACACTGTGGTAAATAGTGTTCCCCGGCTACCGCCATACCAACACACGGCCATCAGACTGATGGATCGTGTATCTGGATTCATCAGTTCATAGGACCCGTTTCCATTGATCTACGGTCCACGATAAATGTTCTTTACACCATGCTGAACGACGAGAAACATTCTGAGTGGAGATGAAAGGCTTATGAGTAGCTGCACCACCACGATAACCAATGGAATGAAGTTCTCTGCGAATGGTACGTGTACATACCGAATTTCCAGCATTTTTACTCACCTGTATACTGAGGTCTTGTGCAGTACTCCGTCGATTAGCTGTAACGACTCTCATGAGACTTCGACGTCCTCTATCACTGATTTTCTTTGGTCTGCCGGTACGTTTTGCTGCTTCAGGCGTGTCATGTGTCTCCCACTTGTTCAGTATATCCAAAAAAGTTGACTTGGGTATGTTTAAACGCCTCACAGTTTCTCTTATAAATAACCTACTAATATAACCCCCAAAAATCTTTCCTTTCTCAAAGTCAGTTCTCTCCCGCCGCGACGTTTTCACACAACCTCACAGTGCGATGTGACCGCGGTCAGCTGCAGGCTTGTTTTTATACTGTTTGCAGCTGTACCGCGCATCTTAACAACGCAGCGGATCCGTTTATTTGCTTTTAAAGGGGTGTCCGGTGGCTTTTGTCAATATAGTGTATATATTATATATAAAGCGACGTATATATGTATATATATATCATCATCATCATCATCGTCAACCATTATCAATCCACTGCTGGACGAAGGTGTCCTCAAGTTTCCTCCACAACGGTCTGTCTTGTGCCAGTCTCCTCCATGTCACCCTGCATACTTTCGAATTTCATCCACCCATCTGCCATGTGGTCTTCTTCTGGGTCTTTTCCTGTCCCTTGGAATCCAATCTAAAATTCCGGCTGTCCATCGATGGTCTGTCCTTCTGGCAGTATGTCCAGCCCATTGCCATTTCAGGGATTTAACTCTGATCATAATGTCTTCCACTCTTGTCATTTTTCTGATCCACGAGTTCCTCTTCTTATCTCTCCTGGTTACACCAAGCATGCACCTCTCCATGCTACTTTGAGTTGTCTGCAGCCTTTGTATGTCTCTTTTAGTTAAGGTCCATGTCTCTGCACCATACGTAAGCACTGGAAGGATGCATTGATCAAACACTTTTCTTTTAAGATATAATGGCATATTGCGCTTGAAAATTATGCTGTTTCTTCCAAAATCTCTCCAGGCAAGTTTTGTACGCCGATTAATTTCTTCATCAATGTGACCTTCACTTGATATCTGCTGTGCAAGATAAACGTACGTGTCCGTTATCTCCAGCTTTTCTCCATCAATCGATAAATCTTGATTTCTTGTAAAAGCATTGAACATCACTTTTGTCTTCTGAAAGTTCATTTTAATCCCACTTCTTTACTCTTGTCAGCAAGTTCCTGGATCATACTCTGCAGCTCCGATGGGGTAGGTGCAAAAATGACGACGTCATCAGCAAAACGAAGGTGGGTTAAATAATCTCCATTATTCTGTATCCCTTTGTTTTCCCAGTTCAGTGATTGAAAGACATTTTCCAATGTGGCATTAAAAAGCCTCGGAGATATGGTGTCACCTTGTCTCACTCCCTTTCCAATTTTTATGTGTGTTGTATTTTCAAACAGCCGAATCTTTGCACTTGCATTTTCATAGATGTTATTAATAATATTAATGTATGCATCTTCAATACTGCAGGATTTCAGAGCCATTGTAACTGCTGATGGTTTCACTGAATCAAAGGCTTTTTCATAATCGATAAAAGCCATGCACAATGGAAGTTCATATTCCCTCGCTCTTTCAATTAGTTCTCTCAGTACGTGGATTTGATCTATAGTGCTGTAGCCACTCCTGAATCCAGCTTGTTCTCTCGGTTGAGCCATGTCCAGTATATATATATATATATATATATATATATGGCTTTATCGATTATGAAAAGGCCCTATATATATATGGCTTTATCGATTATGAAAAGGCCCTATATATATATATGGCTTTATCGATTATGAAAAGGCCCTATATATATATATGGCTTTATCGATTATGAAAAGGCCTTTGATTCAGTGAAACCATCAGCAGTTACAATGGCTTTGAAATCCTGCGGTATTGAAGATGCACACATTAATATTATTAATAACATCTATGAAAATGCAAGTGCAAAGATTCGGCTGTTTGAGAATACAGCACACATAAAAGTTGGAAAGGGAGTGAGACAAGGTGACACCATATCTCCCAAGCTCTTTAATGCTACATTGGAAAATATCTTTCAATCACTGAACTGGGAAAACAAAGGGATAAAGATTAATGGAGATTATCTAACTCAGCTTCGTTTTGCTGATGACGTTGTCATTTTTGCAACTACCCCATCAGAGCTACTGAGTATGATCAAGGAACTTACTGACAAGAGTAAAGAAGTGGGATTAAAAATGAACTTTCAGAAGACAAAAGTGATGTACAATACTTTTGCAAGAAATGAAGATTTATCGATTGATGGAGAAAAGCTGGAGATAACAAATGCGTACGTTTATCTTGGAAAGCAGATATGAAGTGAGGGTCACATTGATAAAGAAATTAATTGGCGTATAAAACTCGCCTGGAGAGATTTTGGAAGAAACAGCATAATTTTCAAGAGCAATATGTTATTTTGTCTTAAAAGAAACGTGTTTGATCAATGAATTCTTCCAGTGCTTACGTATGGTGCAGAGACTTGGAAATTAACTGAAAGAGACATACAAAGGCTGCAGACAACTCAAAGGAGCATGCAGAGGTGCATGCTTGGTGTAACCAGGAGAAATAAGAAGAGGAACTCGTGGATCAGAAAAATGACAAAAGTTAAAGACATCATGATCAGAGTAAAATCCCTAAAATGGCAATGGGCTGGACATACTGCCAGAAAAATAGATCATCGATGGACAGTCGAAATTTTAGATTAGATTCCAAGGGACAGGAAAAGACCCAGAAGAAGACCACAAGGGAGATGGGTGGATGAAATTCGAAAGTATGCAGGAGTAACGTGGAGGAGACTGGCACAAGACAGACCGTTGTGGAAGAGGCTTGGAGAAACCTTCGTCCAGCAGCGGATTGATAATGGTTGACAATGATGTTGATGATGATATATATATGGGAGTACCGGCATTGATATAGGGGAGTACCAACATTGATAAGCAGCTTTTTGAAGTCACGGCGAAGGTTGGCGTAAACCATGAACCTGCTGTAGTATGCATGCTCTATAAGCTGCCGAAAGAGCGTAGTACGACAGGACAAACATCGAGAGCGTCGAACTGTGGAATGCAAGAATCCGAGAATTGAGTGGGGTTTTTTTATTTTTTTTTATTTTGGAGGTTTAACGTCCATCGTGAGCAACTTAGTGGGTTATAAGCAGTCGCTCGTCCGTAATTTAGGGCCACTGGTTCCAGGGAAGGGAGAGAGCCAACGCCGAAAGACAAACACAACATCCATGCCTCATCGGGGTTCGAACCCGGATCCACCTCAGACGAATGATCAGAAGCCATCGCTTAGACCACTGGGCCACCGGGGAGGCAACTTGAGTGTTGGAAGCAAAAGTTCAACGAATACGGTTGGGTGTTTGCTAAAAGGTGCAAATGTGACGTGTGAAAGCAAAAGAGTAATCTAGATGTTAGAAGTCTTCGGCTGTAAGCGATCTTTCAAACAGCATTTTGAAGTTTGTCACGATTAAAATTGTCAGATATTTTATTAGTGATATGTGTAATGTTTAGATTATATTTAATTAAACATCTGCACCTAGATAGTTGATTGAAATGTTCTAATACAAAACGCAGGGGGTATTTATGAGATAGTAGTACAAAGAACAACTAGCTTAATGATTGGCATAAGGAGGATATGGTGTAAACAGATATTGACAAAACGATGACATTTACCCGGAAGACCTAACTTTGAACGGACCAGAGTTCCCGAGAGAAGGTTCACTTCCTGGGTATAAGAATCATAAAAAAGACTGACAGGTATGTTTTGGATGTTTACAACAAAAAAAGAAATTTCAACTTCCATATCAACCACTACATGCACTGGGAATCAAATATCTCAATTTCAGTATTTAGAAATCTTATTATTTCGCAATTTCATCGTTTTGTCAATATCTGCAGCACGAAGTTCTCCTTATGTCAATCATTAAGTACGGATGGGGTCTTTCGTTTCACTCAGTGAACTTCGCCGTCTGATTATTTAGCAAGTCAGACTTCCTCTTTTGAGGCGAAATGATTTGTTTTAAGGCAAGAGCAAAATACTAAACCTTCTAATACAGGCCCGGCCTGATCCTGGAATTTTTTACTTAATTGATGAGAAAAAAATGAGCCCGGGAGATCGCGTTTTCCGGGATTAGCTAAGCGCATGCAGACCTCTACTAGGAGCTGCACGCCACGTACTAGAAGCGGAAGTGAAAGAATTCGGGTCAGATCTGAAATTGCGTAGACAGGTGGACGTGGTTAGGAGGGTATCGTCGCCTTTGCGGCCGGTGCCGAAAACGTAGATTTTGTGCCCGTTGGTACTTTGACTCTCCCTTTTGCACAGGAGTGTCCGTGTCTTTTGTCTTGTTCACTAACTACTGATTGCCCGAGGAAGACTAGACATCCTATGGTTTAAAAATCGTCCAGCCTAATGGAACATGCATGTGAACCGTAATTTCATTACAGTTCGTTTTGAGTGTACAACATTTCGCATTCTTAGCAGCACGTCTTTTGAATTCTTTCCGACATGAATAAAATATTTCGAAGTCATTCATAGTCAATGGAACCCGTTAGAAAAACAAGCAGTTTTTCACAATGAATAAAGCATTTAGAAATAAAAATAGTTACTTTCTCTATGTCACGAACACTTAAAAATTATAGTGTCAAGTTACGGTATATACACCGGCAGCTGAGTGGCCAGTCAATAAACCGTAATTTTATGGTACCATACTGTAATGTTCATTAACATATCTAATAACCAAGAAATAAAAACGTCTAATGACCATAATGTTCATTAGCATGTCTAATGACAAATAAATTATAATACATGTTATGTTCATTAGCATGTCTAATGGGAAATAAAATCATGTAATGCTGTAATAATCATTGACATGTCTAATGATTGGAAATAAGCAATATGTCTACTGAATGGGAAACACACTATCTACCAACAAGTAATTGGACACCCCTGCAATCGACGATATCTGCGGTCCTGATACACATCACGGCCGCAGCCGTTAAATATCGTGTGGGGAAACAACAACGCAACCAGTCGCATGCAAGATGCCACGCAGTTCGGAGCTCTCTAATTTCGAGAAAGGTGTAATCGTCGGTTATCACAGAAATGGCCGATCCATACGTGACATATCCAGCGAGTTGAAGTAACCAAAATCGACAGTGGCCTACGTGATTGGCAAGTGGAAGATGAGAGGTGGTGACTGTCGGAATGTGCCCCGACACGGCAGACCCACAAAACTGGGAGTTAGAGACCGACGGGTGCTGGCCAGAGAAATTCGGAAGAACCGCACCAAATCGATAGGCCACATCCGCGAGGAGTTTCAACAGGCATCCGAGAGTGTTCTTCCGTTGAATACCATCCGTAAGGAAGCCCATCTGCTCGGTTATCATGGACGTGCTGCCGCCCACAAGCCTTTGATCACCAAGTCTAATAGCGCTGCTCGGCTAATGCGGTGCAAAGAATATCGACAGTGGACCGTTGAACAGTGGAAACAGGTTCTCTGGAGTGACGAATCAAGGTTCACCCTCTACCGTTCGGATGGCAGGGTCTGGGTTTGGCGTCTGCCTGTAGAACGCCTCCCGCCGGAATGTATTGTGCCGACTGTGAAGTTCGGCGGCGATGGAATTATGCTATGAGGGTGTTTCTCCTGGTATGGCACGTGACCCTTGGTCGCAATTCCTGGTAGACTCAACGCCGAGACCTACTGCACCATTTTGGATGAACATGCGCTTCCTACGTTGTGGCAGTTTTATGAGGTGGTCCCACGTTACTTTCAGGATGACAATGGCACCTGTCATGTTGCGATGTCCACCGTGGCTTGGTATGGGGACAATGGGGTTAATCGAATGGACTGGCCTGCGAAGAGCCCGAACCTTAACCCTATCGAGCACCTCTGGGACGAGTTGGAACGTCGACTTCAGGGGTGCCCCCACCGTCCGAAATCGGTGAAGGAACTGACCTGTCTTCTCCAAGCCGAGTGGAAGAAAATACCGTCCTACAACGCCTAGTTGAGAGTATGCCCCGGAGGGTCGCAGCTGTAATGACCGCTCGTGGAGGCTCCACCAACTATTGAAGGTGAATAAACTTCGTTTTCCTTTGTTATCACAGATGTCCAATTACTTGTTGGTAGATAGTGTATAAACGTGTTGCCCACAGAGGTGTTCCCAGTCAACTGATTGCACATGAAAAAACAGGTGTAGGACCACTTTAAGAAGGACGTTGCCAGATTGTCAAGGTTAAAATACAGTAACAGTTCAAACAGTTTAAACTCCGTGAACATGTAGTTTATCTACCGAAAATTTATAGTTGACCGCCAGGTGGCGCGCTTGCGATCTGTAAACCGTCTTAATCCGGGTGAGACAATGATTACTCGCGTAAATTTTTTTCATTGCAAATTAACATATCGGGCAGAAAAAGTTTCTCGTAGATGAAGGAAGATATCAGTGATAAAGGGATTTTCGCGTCGAACAGTTAGAAGAAGAGATATAGATGAAAACATAATATAAATGTACGCCACCTAGCGGAAGAATTTTGAATAATGGTAAGGTAGAAAATATGCGAAAAGTATTCTTCATAGCATAAGGTTATGCTAAGGAGGAAATTTTTAAAATACGTCTCCCGAAAGGAGAGATAATGCAACCAGAAGTAGGGGAACAACACAAAATACACGGACACTTCTAGAAAATCGCTAAATCAGAAAGACACAAAGGGACAGCGTTGTTTATCCCTTAATCTCAAAATGGTGAGTCTGAAAGTACCAACGGGCGAAAATGCTACATTTTCGGCACCGGCTGCAAAAGCGGATGTCAGTTGGCCCTCGCGTGCCGCGGACGGGAGGGCCAACTGACATCTTTGCAGAATGCCATACAATACCAGAGCAGGGTGTTCCCTTCGAGAGGGAAGAAAGAAAAGGTCCAATACACAGTCGGCTTAACGTGCCCTTCAAAGCATCGTTAGTCGTTTGCGGTCAGAGCGCTCAGTTTGGGATGGAGCCCACGAGCAACGGAATTATAGATAACCACTCCAACCGCTGGTCTATCGCGGACCTTAATTAAGATGGACACCTAGTGATTTTGCTCCCTATATTTTCAATGGAAAAAATTTCGACCCTATTTCTTCAGCGAAGAAAGATTTCCCATACATCAAGATTGGCACACCGATAGAAAATATCCACGCTTAGATTGTACAATCAGTGTTTTTTTGGAAAAAAACTTTCCTGAATTATGTTAAAAATCAATAACTGCACTTCAATGTAATTATGATACTTACTTACAGGTGGCGCCACTTTTTCCTTACCACTGCATCGAAGAAAAGTTGAGTTTTAATATATTAAGTGTTAACATAAGTTTTAAAGCGTTTTTTGTGTGACATATACCGCTGATTTACATATCCGACATTCCCCTGCGTTGTTGTCATGTGACCGTAACTAGTCCAGAGTATAAAATGTGACACAGAAGTTTTCCCAACAGCTAAACGCACTTGCATATCAGTAGGTGAAAGATGGCAAGCGATACTTCATTTATTCGACACTGCATTCTTTACGAATTTCATCAATAAAGAAGTGCTGCAAAAAGCATTTGCATCGATCTGTTCTGTTCTGTTCTGAGGGAGAATATTGTATCGAAAAGCACGTGTGAGGTTTGGTTTAGACAGTTTAAAGCAGGTGATTTTGATGTTAGCAATCGAGAACGTAGCGGCGCCCCGCAGAAGGTTGCGCATGAGGAACTGCAAACACTGCTGCATGAAGATTCGTCTCAAATGCAAAACGAATTAGCTGAACAACTGGGTTTAACTCAACAAACCCTTTTCAATCGTTTACGCGCAATGGGAAATATTCAGAAAGAAGGAAAATGGGTGCCACATAACTTGAGCCAGAAAACAAGGATGAGCATGTCATGAAGTGTTTGAATCTGTTCAGTAAACAAAACAGAAAGTCTTTCCTGTGGAAAATCGTTACGGGTAATAAAAGTGGATATGGTACGACAATCCCAAACGCAAAAAACACTGGGTAGACTCCCGGTGAAGCAACGACTTCGATACCAAAATGCAATATTCACTCCAAGAAAGTTCTGCTGTGCATCTGGTGGGATATGAAGGGTGTGCTCTATTATGAATTATTGGAACAGGGTCAAACTGTTACTGCTGATCGCTACAAGCAACAATTGCTGCGATTGAACCAGGAAATCTGTCGGAAACGTCCAGTCACAGGCAAAGGATTGCGTCCTGTGAAATTACTGCGTGACAACGCTAGGCCGCATGTCGCGAAATTGTTCAAGGAAACGTTATTGGCGCTTGGCTAGGAAGTGTTAGAGCACTCGGCGTATAGTCCCGGTATATCCCCTTCATACTTATCATTTGTTCCGATCGATGCAACATGATTTATCAGCTGTAGAGTTCCGGACATGTGACGAAGTGCAAAAATGGGTTGACGACTTCATCGCGTCACACGACGAGTATTCTTCATGGCTAAAATCTGTCAGCTGCCCTATCGATGTCAGAAGGTGATAGATGATGACGGCGCGTATTTTGATTCGTAAAGGTATTGTTGTTTTCTCTTAAATTACGTGTTGCGTTGTCTTAAAACGTTTTAAAACTTATTTGTACGCCTACCGTGTTTCCCCGAAAATAAGACTGGGTCTTATATTAGTATTTGCCCCAAAAGACGCATTAGGGCTTATTTTCAGGGGATGTCTTATTTTTTCCTGTACTACCAACTATTTTTCTGTTTTTCTTTATCTACATTTATTCATGTACAAAATTCTACATTTATTCAAATACAGTCATGTCATCTTCTTCTGGAATATCGTCACAACTATCCAAACCCCGAATTCCAGCCTGAACTTCTTTCAACTCCATTTCCTGTAGAACCATGGACCCAAATCTCTCATGTCCAGCAATAAAGCTATCCTTAAATGAGCACTTTTTGTCCATGTAGCCTGCTCGTAGTGCATTGGCAATACAGCTGTCAGTGATCTTATCCCATGAATTCTTCACCCAAGTCTCGACCTCTTGCAGGCTAGGCTTCACAAAGTTTCCACGCTGATGTCCCTCCATTGTATTTTCAATGTATAGTCATTGATTTCCATGTGCAAATGATCCTTGAATGGCTTGTTTATTGCAATACCAAGAGTCTGGAGATAGGCAGTCATTCCTGCGGGAATCATTATTTGATCTATTCTTCTCTCTGCAAGGAAGTTCTTCATGTCTCTAGCGCAGTGAGTGCTGGCTGAATCCCAGACTAGCAGACCTCTTTGGCCACCTCGCAAAACAAGTGGCGGCATTAAATCGACCCATTTCCTTATAACTGCTTGTGTGCACCAGGCATTTTTTGTTTTCGAGAACATAAATGAATGAAACACGTTCAATCTTGCCTTTCTTGCCCTTAGTGATGATTAGAGGTGGGGCTTTTCTTTCCGTCCAGACGAATTGCCAAAACACGGGTAACACGCATACTTTCATAACCAGTGGATGGAATGTAGATTGAGGAGGTACCCCGCTGATCAATTGTCGTTTGAGATCCTTGGCCAATAAACACTGCAGTTTCATCCATAGCTATCATGTTGGAGAGTTGGTATTTAGAAACGTCGATGCCATCAACAAAGGATTTTGGCATTAGCTTCAGTCTTTTTGAACAGTGATATGCTGGCTGACTGGCAGCACCAGTTACGTATCGTAACTGGGGCTTATTTTAGGGGCAGGGCTTATATTACGAGCATCCGAAAAATCATGCTAGGGCTTATTTTCCGCTTAGGTCTTACTTTCGGAGAAATACGGTAATAGTTCAGGCAAGTGTTTTTAGAAAAATACCGACTGTACAATCTAAGAATGTTTTTTTGTCAGTGGACCAATCTTGATGTATGGGGAATCTTTATTTTCTAAGGAAGTAGGGTCGAAGTTCTTCCCATTGGAAGTACAAGGAGCAAAACCACTATATGTCCACCTTAATTGTATAAAATTTTGTAAACTTAATATGCATTGGCTTTTCTAATTTCATTAGGAAGAAAATTATCGAGATTTCTTTCCGATATTCAGTTATTCATAGCAACGTTCTCCCGCTGTTTTCATTTTTAGCTATTTCCAGCATTTACCGATAATTTGTAACTGTTTCATCATTTCCTTTAAACTATGCAATTTTAATTACGAGAGTTTCACTACACAACAACTTAGAAACAAAATGTGTTCAATTTGGACATTTTTTCTCTTACTTTGTCGATTGAATAATGATCATCTTTCGTAATTCCAGTTTTTTGAATTTCAGCATTTTTTTCTTCTTTAGCACGGCAGTAAAGTTTCGTTCTTATTACCTTTAGTTCTGTTTCAGAAAAACCGCTATCAAAGAAAACTGTACAAAACACGTTAAATAATTTCAGTTGTTTCAAATTCGTACATAGTTGTAATGACCTCCATTGTCAAAACACAAAATAAATACGGAGGGATAAAAAAAATGTCGAACGAAATAGAGCTGAAAGTGATCTGACAAATTCATCACATCATCGCGTAAACAAATCCCTGCTTCTTATGCAAGTTCGGCAAAGCGTCGGTTTTAGCAAGCATTGGTTTCATTCGCATCTGCTGTCAACAACTCGAATGACCTCGTTTGCCATCAGATAAAACTAAAAGAAGAAAAAAGTTCGCTAGGGAAAATGTTTGCAAACAAATAATTAAACCCTGAAATGTTCTCTCACCGACGCAGAAGTTTTAGGAATGGACCAATTCTCGAAGTCTTTTATGCGATAAAAACAAGAAAAAAATTATTGGGTTGTCAGATAAGTTCGTTCGGTTTTTTTTCAGTGTTATTCGAAGGAACACGAACAATTTTTTTATCATAGTTTAATATGTTTTTTTTTGTAGCTCTATTCTTCCTGTACAACTTTTGTTCATCGGTTTCAGCGTTATATTTGGTTTAACTCTTTTTAGCCATATGTAGATGGAGTGCCAAGTAGACAGAAATGAGCATTTTCGACACCTGCTTCTCTTCGCTTTCAATCAAGGTGCCAAAGCTGCTCGAGACATTTGTGCTGTGTACGGAGAAGGCGCTATTACTGACATAACTGCACAGAAATGATACGCTTCAAAAAGGGGAAATTCGACCTCACAGACTCTCCGCGTTGCGACAGACCTGTTGAGGATGGATAGAATGAGCTCATCCACGAGGATTTGCGTCAATCCACTAAGGGATTGGCCCAGTCGTCCGTCACCTTCACTCGATGGGTAAGGTTTAAAAATTCGGTGCATGGGTGCCACATTCTCTGAATGCAAAAGACAAACTCCAGCGCTCAACGATCGCCGCCAGTTAGCTTGCTCGACACCAGGCTACTCGAGGGCACAAACAGGAATTTGTTTACCGTATCGTCACGGGAGATGAAAAATGGTGTCTCTATGTCAATATGAAGCAGAGCACCTCGAGCCAAGGCCGAGCTGCATCCACGCAAGATCATGATCTGCGTTTGGTGGGATTGGAAAGGTTGTAATCCACTACGAATTGCCTGAAAAGAACACCAGGATCAACGCACAGCTTTATATTCAGCAAATGCACCGGCTCAACGAGGCAATTCTGCTGAAATGACCCAACCGACGGCACGGTGTGCTTTTTCAACACTGCAATGCTCGCCCCCCAACGTCGCTAATCTGACCAAAACTCCTATTCAAGATCTCGGTTGGGAAGTTCTACCACACCCACCGTATTCTATTGATCTAATGCCCTCAGATTATCACCTTTTCCGGTCTCTCTCCAACAGTCTGCGAAGTGTATCGTTTAAGAACCACGTCGAGCTGAAACGGTGGCTTGATAACTTCTTGGAGTCAAAACGCAGGAATTTCTACCGTCGAGTTATTGACAACCTAGTGGAATGTTGGCAAGAGGTCGTGAACAATGAAGGAGAATATATTACTGACTGATTTGTGAACACATTTTCATGAACAATAAGGATTCCAATAATTGATAAAAAAAAACGAACAAACTTATCTGCCAACTCAATATGCTCTTTTGGAAAGCTTGGGGTTGACAAAGTGGTACAATTCGACTAAAAAGAAAATGTGGTCTGAAGTAATTAAATCGCGATGAGGTCTTTTAGGGGAAACAATAAAAAAAATCGAGAGCACTCTGATACTCTTTAAAGATAATTTGCGTTATGCATCTTTCGCATGTCAAGATCCTTGTGGGTGCTGTGAAGTAAAACGGATGATTCGAGAGTATATATTTACCCAAGGCTCTTTTTCGAATCGTGCCAGTTGAAATACATAAGATTCTTAATGCTGTCGAGACATGATTAATAATGGAAATAATTGCAACATTTAAAAGACGATACTTTTATTTACAATTAAAAACAGTAGCGAGATTTTTCAAACCCACTATGGGTTCGTCATCAGGCACAGTGAGGGTGAAGCACCGTGGTTATGTAGCCGAAAGCAATCACCCACAATGCAACAGCATGGCAAAGTGTTGCTCCAACCCTTCACACACGCGAATTTGACATGTATACAAATAATGCAAATAAGCTGCAAAACACGGTTAAAACCATCAGAACTCTTAACCGTGTTTTGAACACACCATCGGAACTCTTAACCGTGTTTTGTACTTGTTTGCACTATTTGTATACAAGTCAAATGCGCGAGTGTGAAGGGTTGGAGCAACACCTCGCCATGCTGTTGCATTGTGGGTGATTGCGTTAGACTATATGTATAACCACGGTGCTTTACCTCACTTTGCCTGATGACGGACCCATCGTGGGTTTGAAAGATCTTGTTACTGTTTTTAGCTGGTTTTATTTGTAAATAAAAGTATCGTCTTTTAAATGTTGCAATTATTTCCATTATTAATTGTTTCTCGACAGCATTAAGGTGGACGTCAAGTAATTTTGCTTCCTATACTTCCAATGGAAAAACTTCTGTGCACATTTTCATCACAATTAATGCGTTCCCAAGGATAAAAATTTGAACATCGATTAAAATAGCTTCATTTTGTAATTTGGAAAACTTAATATTTTCTAAAACATTACCATAATTATACAATCCAACATTTGTTTGTCTACTGACGTCATCAAAGTATAGGTCGCGCCATCTTTTTACTGGTTTGAACACCACCAAAGGAAAAGTTATTGATTTTTAATATACACTGACGGAAAAAAAATCCCAACACCAAGAAGGGGTTGTGTTAGATAAACGACAGTTGGTAGGCGGTGAGAGTACATCTGTAAGATGTTGTCTATGCAAATTTCGCGCTCGGCGCATACGTGTGGCGCTAGTAGCGCCCCTCGGAACATGCAAAGCAGGTTTGCTGTAAATACGCGTTGTAACGTTCGTGAGGGTTAGTTATCGTTGAGATTCGACGTAGGGTGTTGATGTTAGTCAAGAATGCCTTTAAGAAGACGAAGAAGCCATTATCAACAGCTCACGGAGTTTGAACGAGGTCGTGTAATAGGGCTACAAGAAGGTGGATTTTCTTTCCGCTATATTGCAGAACGACTTGGCAGGAATGTAGCCACTGTGCATGATTGTTGGCAGCGGTGGTCAAGGGAAGGTACTGCCTCAAGAAGACCAAGTTCCGGCCGGCCACGTAGCCCTACTGAGAGGGAAGACCGCCGTGTACGGCGTATGGCCGTGGCGCATCGTACTGCGTCTGCGGCAGCAATTCAAGCTGCAGTTGCCACCACAGTGACACAACGAACTGTTACAAATCGGTTACTTGAAGGACTGCTCCGAGCCAGACGCCCTGTAGCGTGCATTCCACTTACTCCAAACCACTGCCGTTTGCGACGTCAGTGGTGTCAAGCTAGAGCTCATTGAAGGACGGAGTGGAGATCTGTTGTGTTTTCTGATGAAAGCCGGTTCTGCCTGGGTGCCAGTGATGGCCGTGTGTTGGTTAGAAGGAGGCCAGGTGAGCGCCTGCAACCAACCTGTCTGCCTGCCGAGACACACTGGACCTACACCTGGAGGTATGGTCTGGGGAGCAATTTTCTATGACAGCAGGAGCACTCTCGTGGTTATCCCACGCACCCTGACGGCACAGTTGTACGTCCGTCTGGTGATTCAACCTGTTGTGCTGCCATTCATGAACAGCATTCCAGGGGTGTTTTCCAACAGGATAACGCTCACCGGCATGCCGCTGTTGTAACCCAACATGCTCTACAGTGTGTCGACATGTTGCCGTGGCCTGCTAGATCACCAGATCTTTCTCCAATCGAGCACGTATGGGATATCATTGGACGACAACTCCAGCGTCACCCCCAACCAGCATTAACCGTCATTGTATTGACCGACCAAGTGCAACAGGCATGGAACTCCATCCCACAAACTGACATCCAGCACCTGTACGACACAATGCATGAACGTTTGCATGCTTGCATTCAACATTCTGGCGGTTACAACGGTTATTAATGTACCAGCATTTTACATTTAAAATGGCTCTTCTCGCGCTTACATTAAGCTGTGATCTTGAAAACTTTATCGATTACATATGTTACCTATACAAATGTATTGCCGCCATTTCATTCCTCTACAACTATTTTTTCGTGGTGTTGGGATTTTTTTCCGTCAGTGTAATTATGGTTATGTTTTAGAAAATATTAAGTATTCCAAGTTATAATATAGTTATTTTAATCGATGTTCAAATTTCATCCTTGAGAACTCATTGATTGTCAAAGAAATGTGTACAAAAGTTTTTCCATTGGAAGTATAGGAAGCAAAATTACTTGACGTCCGCCTTAAGAATCTTATGTTCCTCTTCTTATTTTTATCATTTATTTAGGAACAACACATTGGATTTGTTCCCGTCACTCACGACCACACCGAGCCACAGTCCGGTACATACAAAGTGGAATTAAATCATAACAAAAAACAATAATGTTTGCTAATTCCGGATATTGAGCGGTACTTAGGTAGATGAATCAGTGAATGTTATTTTCGTAAAACCAATGAAAGAAGATATGCGAGTCATAAAAGTAAATATTTACTAAACTACAGAGGCGGCAATAGAAAGTATTTCGACTGTTAATTTTTTTCAAAAACGATATTTATTATTATTAATTACACAATATAAATTATCTTTAATTATAGCTAAGTCTTGAGAAAGGTTCCCGCTCCTATGTCCTAACCTTTGACCCCATTTCGCCCATTTTCAATAAAGTTCGTCCCCAGGTAATTTCCTACCACATACTAAAATTTCATCGAAATCGAGCCATTTTTACGCAAGTCATGACGCATAAGAGCAATGGAATGCACCCCGCTCCTATGTCCTGACCTTTGACCCCATTTCGCCCATTTTCAATAGAGTTCGTCCCCAGTCGTCCTTTAACACACACTGAAATTTCATTAAAATCGAACTGTATTTACGCATGTTATGACGCATAAAGGCAATGGAATGCGTTCCCGCTCCTATGTCCTAACCTTTGATCCCATTTCGTCCATTTGCAATAGGATTCGTCCCCAGGTGGTCCCCTACCACATACTAAAACTTCATCGAAATCAAAGTATTTTTACGCGAGTTATCGTGCTGACGGACAGACGAACAAAGCTGGAGTTTATACGCTTCTTTAACCTACGGTTGGAAAGCGTAAAGAAGATAAAAGGTATTTAAAGAGTAAATGAGTTACCACGAATTTGGAAACAGTTCTTCAAATAGTGAATGCCTTTTGTTTTTCTCCCAAGGATTGCGCGTACAAAACGAACATGATACTTCGTGTCTTTAATTGAATAATTACATTTGCATCTCTTCGTCAAGTCACCTCGTTCAAATTGTTGAAGAGTTCTATTATCCAGTTTGCAGTTTGCTGCCTACCTCCTTGAAAAAGCCATCTGATTGATGTGCGAAAGCTTGGAAACTGGTTTCATGATCTTCACCAAGAAATTTTGGATTACTAGTATAGTTGTACTATTTTGAGTAGAGTTGGTGTGTGGTTCCAGTTTATTAATTACGTTATTTTAGGTTTGGGATAACTTAATAATTTTTCTCAAAAGGGAGTCGCACAGAATAGCTACCAGGGCCATTTATGGATCGCCAATGCACCACTGGTACATTAGCTATAGATCATGTACAGTATATGTATGGTGATAACTAGCACAGAAGGTTTGCCAAAATATGCAGAATGTGTCAAAGTAATCGTATGGGAAACATCCAACATTTTTATTTTTATGGCATTTGAATTCGAGTTGCTTGAATTTACAGTGCATTCTGCCTTAGTAATGTCTAAAAGCAATTTCAAGAGCATTTACTTCAGTGCACGATTTCTTGAGTTTCATAAAAGTATAGCTCAGGGGAAACAGCTTTCTAATTGTAAAACTAATCTCTATGATGTGATTTCCTCGTGGCAAACATAACGTACAAGTTTGTCCACGCCGGGCATTGAATCAGGGTCCTTTCACTCCGGAGTAAGTCGCTTTCCCAACTGAGGTACGTGGAACAGAATGTCACGCTGCTGTCTGCCTTTACCTCGTGTGCGTCCTGCGGAGCAGGCACGTCACACAAAGTTTATACAGAGTATTGGGGGTTGGAATTGAAAATAATCTGCATGTCTATGACATTGTTATTCAAATAATCTGCATGCCGGAGTATCTGGCGCGAACTTTCCGAGATATGAAGTCACGTGTTCAAGCTTGTCTCGATGTACAGGGCGGACACGTTGAACATCTCTTATGATATTATTCTATTTTCCATGGATGAAGGTATGCCCTTATCGAATATCATTCCGTTACTGTAATTATTCAGACGCTGTTAATAAAAACTTGGGTAAAATACCTAGTAGGATACCCTATATATACATTGGAAAGAAAAAAGGTAGTTAAATAAACTAAAACGTTACTTAGTAATGATTATCTGTCATTACTACAAAACTTGAGTATCAAGATTCAGACTTCCGCAAACTATAAAAAATTTCAAAAAACTGTTCATAAGAAATTAATTGTGATAAACCATTTTAATCCTTCACCAAACAAGTGGGGTCCAAGCACGACACATTTTTTAAAGTGTTGATTTTTCTTCATGTGTGGGGTTAAGGGTCAAAGTTTTAATTATATTTAACTGTTGTATCTGTAAGGCCTAAAGTTTACGTGTGCTTAAATGCTTAGTTGCTTAACGTTGAACTTCGTTTCTGCAATAGTTCGTACTAAATTTTGTGAACACAGATATAGAGCACTTGTAAACATAAAAATCAATATACGGCCAGGGTAATGAATCAGCAAAAACATAAAAATCAATATACGGCCAGGGTAATGATTCATTGGCTTGTGATTTGCACTTTAGAACAGAAAGATAATTCTAGCCATAATATGAACTCACTGGTTTCAGTTCACATATGAATCACAATATAACCTCCACGCATATTATTGGTGGGAACTCAGCGTAACACACGTTCAGCAAATCTGCATAATCATAGCATGAGTTTCTAACATGCGTTCCTTAGCTGTCATGCTTCTATCAAAAATGCACTTCGTTCTATATAACAAGTCTCTATCAAAAATGCATTTTCTTCGAACAAGTCGCTACCAGAGATGGAAACGAGTCACGGGTCAGCGGGTAGACTATTCTTGCTGGTCAAACGGGTATGGTCAAGGTATTCCTGACCCGGTCTCGATCCGGTGTTGTTCCGTTTTATTTTTGAAAAGAAAAACAAAATACTTCAAATTAAAATACGCACTGTGGCATTTTATGCTCGATACTGGTGCTAGCGAAGTGAAAAATGATTTGTCATACAAACATTTTGTCGTCTCTTTCTTAAAGCAACGAAGATTTCCACCGACAGACGCTAGACTCACCGATATAATATCGTAAAACGATACTTCCTTTGCGTTTGTTTTCAGCGCGATTGCCCAGAGCAGGACATAGGCAAACGCCAGTCGTCTGCTTCTTTGGTGATTCACTTTCTCACACCCCGCGTGTCACATTGTAAGACTGGCAGATTTGACTGTAGCACCAACAAAATTAATTGGAACAGCCTTAACATTACTGCGGAGAAACATTTTGACTCTCGCAGATTTGTTTGAAAACATATGTAAAACAATTAGGTTATGTGAAGGACCACAGTTTATATATATATATATATATATATATATACACTATACTGACAAAAGTCACCGGACACCCATTCAAAAGCAAATGAACGGATCCGCTGCGTTGTTAAGATGCGCGGTACAGCTGCAAACTGTATAAAAATAAGCTTGCATTTGACCACGATCATATCGCACTGTGAGTTTGAGTGAAAATGTTGCGGCGGGAGAGAACTGACTTTCAGAAAGGAAAGATTGCTGGGTGTTATATTAGTGGGTTGTCCATAAGAGAAACCTAGAGGCGTTTAAACACACCCAAGTAAACTGTTTTGGATGTACGGGAATAACTGGAAGACACATGGCGTGCATGAAGCAGCAAAGCGTACCGACAGATAAAAGAAAATCAGTGATACAGGACGTCGAAGTCTCAGGAGAGTAAATACAACTAATTGACGGAGTGCTGCAGAAGACCTCAGTGTACACTTGAGTAAAAATGTTGGAACCTCAGTATGTACACGTACCATTCGCAGAAAACTTCATTCTATCGGTTAACGTGGTCGTGCGGCTGCTCATATGCCTTTCATCTCCACTCGGAATGCTACTCGTTGTTTAGCATAGTATAAAGAACATTTATCGTGGACCGTTAATAAATGGAAACTGGTCCTATGGACTAAGGAATCCAGATAAACGGCCCATCAATCTGATGGCTATGTGTTGGTACGGCGGCAGCAGGGGAATACTATTTAGCACAGTGTCCTACGGTCAAGTTTCGAGGTGGCAGTGTACTCGTGTGGGGGTGTTTTTGGTGGTATGGTCCCGGCTCATTGGTTATCGTAGACAAACCTGTTAACCAGCACGTCTACCTCGATATTATGGACAATTATTCCCTACCAAATCTGTGGCAATACTATGGAACCGAGTCTTGTTAGTATCAGCATGATAATGCACCGAGCCATAAAGCAAGGACTGTTACGGCGTGATTGGACGATAATTCTGCATCGTGTGTGGACTGGCCAGCACAGAGCCCTGATCTTAATCCCATAGAGCCCCTATGGGATGAATTAGAGCGCCGCATAAGAAGTTTGAAACCAAGGCCTACTACTAAGCAACAGTTGCAGCATTATGTTCTGAATAGAAGTGCATACCTATCGCTGTACTCCAAAACTTTGTCGAAAACATTTCTCAAAGGTTCAGTGCATGCATTAAGACCAAAGGTGGACCAACGCCGTACTAATGTACATCAATGAATGCTATGTTGTTTTTATCTTCTAGGTGTCCGGTGACTTTTGTCATTATATATATAAACTGAAGTGACAGAAAAACTGGTACAGACGAGCTTATGCAAAATACATAGCAACGTCAATTATGCGCGTACTTGGTTGCGTCCGCCAGTGCGTGTATAAAGCGATATTCCTCCTTGCCAGCTGTCAGGGCTGTTTTGGGCATGAGAATGCAAGTACTAACGATTTAAGCGATTTTCAACGTGGCGTCATAGTTGGCGCTCGTGAGATGGGCCATAGTATTTCGGAGGTAGAAACGAAGTTCGGATTTTCACGGACGACCATTGCAAGGATGTACCGAGACAACAAGAATTCCGGCAAAACCTCCAAACTACGATACCAGTGTGGCTGTAAAATGACATTGGGTGAACGTGACCATCGTCGGTTGTCAAGAATCGTTTCACGCGATAGGCGTGCAACACTCTCGCAGGTATCATCGGAATTCAATGCTGGAGCCTCAACAAGCATCAGCGTCCGGACTGGGCAACGTACCCTGCACGATATGGGCTTTGGGAGCCGACGCCCAACTCGAGTCCCCTTGATGGGTGCACGACACAGAGCTATGCGCCTCGCTTGGGGACGGCAACACCGGCACTGGACACTTCATGACTGGAAATAAGTAGCCTGGTCTGACGAGTCGCGTTTCCAACTGTATCGGGCAGATGGAAGGATTCATGTGTGGCGCAAACGCCATTAAGCCATGGATCCCGACTGTGAACAGGGAACTGTACCGGATGGTGGGGGTCCGTAATGGTATGGGGTGTGTTTAGCTAGACATCACTGGTACCCCTGGTACGTCTACAAATGTCTGCGAACGGCCAACGCTATGTGCGCATCCTTTCTGACGAGGTACAGCAGTTCATGTCCTGCATTCATGCTGATGGGTTGGGCCTGTTCCAACAGGACGATGCACTTCCACACAAGTGTCGGGACGCCACATTATGGTTAGAGGAGCATTAATCTGAGTTTGGGGTGTTGCCATTCCTACCCTAATCCCCAGATCTGAACGTGATAGAACACATTTGGGATGCCATGCAGCGCGCAATCGAACACAGGAATCCGAGACCTCGGAATACACCCGAATTGTGGAACGCTCTGCAGGAAGTAGCCTACAGCATATTTCCAGAAGCTAGTGGAGTCCATGCCCCGTCGTATTTCCGCAGTCCTGCGCTCCCGTGGGGGACCTACCAAGTATTTGACTGGTGTACTAGTTTTTCTGGCAGTTCAGTGTATATATGATGAACTTCTGCAATGAAATGGCCACCTAGTGTCGCTGTTCGTTAACCTGCTGAGCGATTTCCTGTCCCCGACTTTCTCAGTGAGGGGGGTTGATACACTGAATTTTTTTTTTTCTGAAATTCATGAGCTACTCTCCGTCATTTCTTCCGTGAATTTACGAAGCATATTTTGATACAACCTTCTCCGTGAAATTTTCGAAAATTCTGAATTTTCAGAAACCTTCCTGCAATTCCTTTCGTATATTAACAGAAAAACTCCGTGCTCACTTTTTCCGTATCCGAGGTTTGATTAAGTTTTAAATTTCAATCGTCTGCTGAATTTTGAAGTTCTGGCGAAATCGGATATTGTGGATATCATATCGCTTGAATTTTGTTTATTGTGGCACAGGATATTTCTTCTCCTCTCCCCTATTTCGTGTACCAGCTATTTATTATATATTGCGTTTCTGTAAGAAAGTCAATACTTAACGTATTGTACAGATGATTGTACGATGTCTATGTATCAGTCTTTGGACATAAGACAAAAGCAGTTACAGCTGTCAAGAGTAAATGTTGTATTTAGGAGGATATTTCACCTTTTTTAAAATTAACTGAAAGTCATTGTCAGTTAAGAAAAATCAAGTTGAAAAGCATTTTGTCGCTTCGAAAACTCACGATGAAAAAGACTTAATTTCTGAAAAGTCCTCTTACAGAAAAAAATATTATTACAAATTTATTCAGAAAAATAATAAGCTCCAACAGAAAATAAAAAAAAACCAAATCACTCGCACTAATGAAAAAAAACAAAAAAACATCGTCGCCCAATTTGTTATATGCTGTACGTGATTCAGATTCTCGAGCGTGTGTGGCTCAGCGGTTAAAGGCGTGGCTTACCTGTTAAACCATCCGAAACGACGGGGGTTGGATCCTGACGTAGCGAAAGGATTTTCTGTGGTAAGGGCTGAGCAATGCAGGGATGTCGACTTTGCGGAATTTCAGTTTAAATATAGAAAAACCTGAAATGGGTTTTTCTGAAATAAATGGAATTTCTGTGAAAATGCGAAAGTTAAAACAAACGGTCATTTTTAAAAACGGAAATTCTGGAAAACAGGGATACCTACCTGCAACTTTGCTGCACGTTATTTTCCGAAATTTTCAGTGAATTTACACCACTTCTTTTTCGCAGTGTTTGACGTATGAGCAAAATGAACAGTGAGCATCCTAAAGCCTGCCACGGTAGCTCAATTGAGAGAACAGGGCCTCTCGAGCAGGAAGATGAGGAATGGTATAAGGTATACGTCACACCTTAAGCTAAGGAAGCTATAAGCTCATCTGCTCTTCAGAAGCAGGAGTACATGCAAGAAAATGGTGTCAGAGGGTGGACATACCACATTTCTATTGACGTTGATTCATTAGGAAAATCTGTATCCCATTAAATCATTAGGAGCGCAGTGTACTGGATTTTTATTTATTTTATTTATTTATCTCATTTTTTATTTTTGCCACACTACACCATTCACCACACAATCAAATCACAGATACAACTTCTGTGCCAAAAAAAACATGCAAATACAAATATTATACAATAATATTATACATATATTGAAAAGTGTAAATGAAGTAATAGGAAATACAAAAACACGTATAATAACATGAATAAATTTGTTTTTAATTTTAGTTAAAGTAAATTGAAGCACCACTACAGGTTCTTAAACAAATCAGTGCGGTGCACTCTGATATAAACATTCCATCCATTCAGACTTTCTGCTGTCGACTGCATTCCTCCTGAGTTATCTATGAAACAATGCAATTGCAAGGAAGATGTATTAAAACAAACAGAAATTATCTTGAGAGAAATGTAACAAAGAAACAATGAACAGAAAATTAATGTGCGCTGCAGCCATGAGAAAACAGCGCAGTGAGTTCAGGAGGTCAGTAATATTTCTGGAAAAAAACAAATAACCAAAATATTAAAAGTGAAGTAAGACCGATGGATCTCTTATATACATACACAAGTGAAGATGGCAAACAGAGGTGAATATGGTAGGAAAGGAATGAGTAAAGCAGAAAAAGAAAGGAAATTGGCGAATGTGTTGAGCTGTGGGATGACAGACGACATGTCAGGGCGAAATAATAAAAGCACGAATAACTTATTAAAGCAGAGAGGTGCTTCGAACTAACAGTAAAGATATCATCTGTAAACGTCTCCTTGAAACTAGCTTGTCAAGGTGTTCATGTACTACTGAACCAAAGTAATAATTATTTTCGTTCTAAAATACGTAGATCTATTTCAACTAGATACGTGACAGAAAATAGGAAATGAGACTCTAACATGCAAAAGAAATGTCTGGAAATTAATTGTACCCTGAGTAATTAATTAATTAAATCAGTGTTTCTAAAACGAAGTTACGAAACAACAAGAAAATATTACCGAATTCTCGTTTGAATTGAGCACGTGTTTTGAATTCTTTCCTACACGAAAAAAATATCTCAAAGCAGATTTTTAGGGAATCTATGAATTTTTTTTTATATTTTTTATTGTTATACCTTATATCCAGTTTACATTTACATTTTAGTGTAACAAAGAGTAATTATTATCAGGGGCGCCAACTTCTCGAAATTATTGGGAGGATGAAAGCGTGAAGGGATCAGACGTGAGAGGGGCATGTCTCTACCATTGTCAGAAAGAAAATAAAGGGGGAGGGCAAAAAATAAATTATGAGATTCGAAGTATATTTTAAAACTCAATTGTACTTGCTCATCAGCAAACGAACAAGGAAACATAAATATTCTTTTGCTGAATATTAATATTTAAAAAAATAAAATTCAGTTTATGATTTTATAAAAATATCAAAAAAAAATTTATTTCCAAAGTTTAGTAAAAAATGAGAAATTAGCTTGTTTACTCAAACAAAGAACTATATCAAGATCTACCAGTTATCATGAGAACATGTCAAAGTCTATTAATACGGGGCAGGCAATCCAGACTCTTATCAAATGAGCAACTCTGACATAGGGAAAAAAGTTTTTATTTACTTTTTATTTATTTATCTTTTGGAAAAAAATCGCTTTGGCCTAATAAGGTGGAGCTTGGATCACCTTATGAGGCTAAAGCTATTATTTAATTAAACAGGACGGGAAAATATTGGGTGGGACTGCCCCCCTCCCCCAGTAAAATTATTGGAGGGGTAAGATTCATCTTGCCCCCCCCCGTAAAGTCGGCGCCTATGATTATTATAACATCCAAAGAAATCAAGGAAAGTGATTTTAATGACCTGATTATGGAGTAAATCAGCAGTTGTTGGTAGATATTAGTGACAATTAGAAGGGGATTAAATGTTATATAATAATTTGAGGGGTTTTTTTATATATTAAGCAAATATGTTTTTAGTCTTTTTTAAACAAGTTATAATTATTAATGTGTTTTAGTTCATCAAGTACAAGATTCCAAAAAGTTGATACCTGTTTAATTTTCTGTGGTTTAGGCTGGCATAGTTTTATCTGAAATCTTTTTCTAGTTTCATAATTACGAACATCAGATTTTATATTTATGATTTCTATAAATTGGGATTAAATATGTTTAATCATTTTAAACATATTTAATTCCAAAGCATATTTCTATAATCTGTACTAACATATAAAGAGAGGAAGTTTGTTTGTGTGCTTGAGATAACCTCGAAAACTACTGAACCGATCTGGATAATTCTTTCGCACTTGGGAAGCTTATTTCTTTCTGGTGGACATAGGCTATTTCGTTTATTTTTTCTTATTACTTTTATTATTTTTTATTTTTTTTGGCTGTACTACCGAATCAGATCGCTTTCACGTAGTTCCTGACTTCCTGTGTATCGTTCCGCTTTGTTTACATACGTACAGCCTGATCACACCCAACGTGAAAGAAAGTAGTTCACGATTCTTTCACCATTGGAAATATTATTTCCTTCCAATGGACATTAGGCTATTTCGTTTATTTATTATTATTTATTACTATTATTTTTTATTATTTCTTATTATTTTTGGCTGTATACAGAATCAGATTGTTTTCAATTAGTTCCCGACTTCCCGTGTACCTTTGTTTACTTACACTATGATCACACCCAACGTAAAAAAAGTAGTTCGCAATAATATACGGAATTTTTTTTACTGATGTAGAATAATATTGAAACGCTCCATTTACGGACAAATATGAGAGCTACCCAATTTTCTACTCGGTTGCTACGTGTAGGTGATGGCAAAGTACCTAATCAGAACGCTTTGATTCTAGTCCATAGAAAACTGGGAAGCATTGTAAGATCGATTAATGAATTAGTTGACAAAATTTATCCTAATGTAGAAAATTTGCTCCAAAGAACTCACAACTGGATGTATGAACAAGATATCGTGTCTCCAACTATGCATCTGTTGCTGAAATAAACGATACTGTTTGGTAAAAACTGCTCGGCCAATACAGAATTTACACAACGATCGATACTGTCGTTAATTTGGAAGATATAATAAATTATCAACATGAATTTTTAAATTCTTTAAATCCCTCAGGACTTTCACCGCATTGTCTCAAATTAAAAGTTGGCATTCTTATAATATTACTACGGAACCCGAATCCTCCAAACCTGTGCAATGGTACAAGATTGCAGGTCAAAGCACTGCGTAATAATATTATTGAAGCCATTATACTAACTGGGCCAGCAGCTGGACAAATGGCACATATACCCAGGATCCCAATGATTCCGACGGTCTTGCCATTCACGTCCAAAAGATTACAGTTGTAACGTACCAGGAGATGTGACGTACCTGCCAGAAGGACGCACACGACATAAAGGCAGATAGGAATCAGAATAAAGGTCTGCGTAGCTCAGTTGGTAGAGCGACTTGTTCCGGAATAAGCGGACTCGGGTTCGAATCCCGGTGTAGACCAAAAATGACGGAGAAATTTACTTCGTTATACAGTTTCCTATTAAACTATCCTTCGCTATAACGATCAACAAATCCCACTGCCAAACTTACAAACATGTGGGATTGGATTTGTGTCAAGAATGTTCTCGCACGGACAATTATACGTCGGCTTATCGAGAACCGGCAGTTCAGACAATCAATTTATTTTGATAATGACTGGAAACGAGACAAGGAATGTTGTATACGCATAGGCATTATGAATTATTAAAAAATAAATAAAAATTATGTACTTAAATTTATGTAAACATTAATTATAATTTTATTTCACGTTAAAGACTAACCGGCGATCATTTAAACTTTCGGCTGATTTCCTCCATCGGTTGCTATAAAATTCAACTACAGTTCTTATGGATGGATCGGATTACATGTGTTATCATAGCCCTGTTTCTCAGTGATACCTTCCAGGCGAGCGAAGCCGTGGACACAACTAGTTGTTTTATATTTAGAATGTCGTATTTGTCGCATATAATTCTAAATATTCAGATAAGGTTGTGACATACTACAGAGGTGAAAACATGTGTTAAGACGACAAATCTGCAGCGAGACATTTTGTCCGCGTAGCTCAGTTGGGAGAGCGACTTACTCCGGAGTGAGGGGACACGAGTTCGATGTCCGTCGCGGACAAACTTATGTTTTCGCAAGGTGTATTATTAGTAGCCTATCAGTATTTAATTTAAGGTCTAGTAATCTAATAAATTTATTCTGGAGTACTTGGAGTTTCTTAATGTTAGTTTGTGTTGTCTGTCTTCAACAGGATTGACAATCATTAAAGTATGTATGTACAAAAGTATAGTACGACAATTTAAGGGTTTTATTAGTAAGATTATTAAGTATTTGGCTAACCAATCCTATGTTTCTAGATATTTTATTAACAGTTTGTTCCCATTTTAGGTTATATTGTATGGCTACTTCTAAATAGGTAAAATAGTTCACTAAGGCAATTTTATTGTTATTGGGTTGGTGAGAATGAAATGTCCGCAGAGGACCAGCACACGTGGACAGCGAGAACGGAAAAGTAGGACAATTTACCTAGGCAAAATAATCCCCCTCGGCATCGATACATACTTGCCACCTGTCTAGCAAGGCTACGATCCCGGAACAAAAACATTCTTGTGGCTGGGACCCGAAGAAGTCATCAACTGCACCATTGTGTAGATCGAACCTCGTTTTCTGTCGTGAATTTTTTCCCGGACAAGAAGTGATCCAGGCGACGAAACAGATAATAGTCTATCGGAGACAAGTCTGTGAAACAGGCAGGATGGGGCAGTGCTTCATAGCCGAAGACACTTAATGTGAGCATCGTTCGTTGTGCGACACGAGGTCGGGCTTTGTCCTGGAGCAAAAGAACACCATGTCTGTTTACCAAAGCCGGTTGTTTCTGCAGCAATCTCAGTGCATCTGGTGTAATTCGCACAATAACGTTCTGCAGTGATGGTTTGGCCTCTTGTCAAGAAACTCCGATGAATTATTCCGGCTGTGGAGCACCAGACAAGGAGCATCATCTTCTTGGTGTGTAAGGGTGGCTTAGGATACCGTCCAGCAGGTTGTGCCTTGCTTAACCATTGTGTAGATCGTTTACGATTGGCATAAAGGTTCCAATTCTCGTCGCAGGGGACGATTCGATGTAGTACAGGTTCCCGTTTATTCCTAGCAAGAAGCGACGTGCAGACATCCAAACGCCTATATAGTCTTGTTGGCAGTTGTCAACTCATGCGGCAGCCGCATGTCCAGCTTTTTGACCTCACCCATCGCAGCCAGACGCCGAACAACTGTCGTGTGGTGGACACCTACCTCTGCTGCTATCTCACGTCACGTTTTTCGGTGGTTCGCTTCAATAACACGTAACAGAACAACATTAGAAACAGCAACAAGTCGGTGACCAGGTGCTCTGTTTTGCAGGTCCGTATCTCCGCTTCGAAACTTCACAAACCATCGCCGAATGGTTCGCTCGTTGGCTGTATTCTCTCCAAACGCTTTGTGAATGTTTCGAGTGTCAATTTCTGCAGAATGGCCCAGTTTAAATTCACACAGGAAGATGACTCTCAAATCCGGCGTCTGCATGTTTCTTTTGCAAGCCTCGTTACGTCCAAACAAACCACGCCTGAACCTTGTTCTTCACACACGTGCTAGCTATTTATAGTAACTCTGTGACGTAATATCCGCAACACCTGTGGGTGGTTCCATTCCGCTGTAGTGGGGGCCTGTTTCCACTGCTCGTTCGCGCCGGACATTTCATTCGACCCAACCCAATATTATAGAAAATAGTAAAATTTCGATATTGGTTTGCTTTCTGTCTAAGAAAAAACATAGCTTTAGTATTAACTGAATTTACAATAAATTCATTCGAGGTTATCCATTCGTGTTATTTGCTTATTATATTATTATAAAGGTTAATTATTTGTGTACTATCCTGTCCTGTGAATAAAATTGTCGTGTCATCAGCATAAAGTGTTCAGTGTGTGTTTCTTGATACTCTGAGAATATCATTTATGTAATGTTAAAAAGTATATGCCCAGCAATTAAGGAAAATGTACTCAGTAGACAAAACATTAGGGATGGGGTGAATGCCCGTTGACGCGGGTATCCTCCGCGTACAATGGAACAAACCCAAACCGAACTCATGCACTAAAGGGCTTGGCTTCCCAACAAGGCATCGCAATCGACGAACATGGGGCAAACGTTAGAAAAAATCTTCACATATGGACCTAAATACTATTAAGTACCTTATAATCCATAGCCGATATGAAGCACATTGTTGGTGTTCAAGACTACCACTATTCCACTATCAAACTCCCATCAAAAGGATAGTGGTAGTCTTGAGGATGGCGTGATTTTAGACTTTTTTGGATCTTAATGGTGAAATGTTTTAGACCTCAAGTTTTAACTCGTTGTGCAACAGCTGCATGTGAACAACGATGGATTAAGAAATGTTACCGGCATGTACATACTTAGAATTTAGAGTGTTTGAATCAGCGTGCAATAATGTACATGAATGAAAGAATAAATTCAGATGTTTCACCTACCGATGGAGTTATTATTGGAAGAATCGCGGCAAGGTTGAGATTCATCAAATGTGTCCACAAAGAAATTAAATTAACACACCAACAAGGTGTTTCATATCGGCTATGGATTACAAGGTACGTAATAGTATTTAAGTCCATACGTGAAGATATTTTTTCTGATACTACTCAAATGACTACCGTCTGTGCACGATCAAAATAAGAGTAAAAACCTATAAAACCTTTAATGGATCTAGATAAAACCTTACAAAAGACCTTTCGGATCGTAAAATACGGTCCATCATCAGATGTTACAAGTGCTGGCAATACACTATATATATATATATATATATATATCATCATCATTGTCAACCATTATCAATCCACTGCTGGACGAAGGTCTCCCCAAATTTCCTCCACAACGGTCTGTCTTGTGCCAGTCTCCTCCATGTCACTCCCGCATACTTTCGAATTTCATCCACCCATCTCCCATGTGGTCTTCTTCTGGGTCTTTTCCTGTCCCTTGGAATCCAATCTAAAATTTCGGCTGTCCATCGATGGTCTGTCCTTCTGGCAGTATGCCCAGCCCATTGCCATTTCAGGGATTTAACTCTGATCATGATGTCTTCCACTTTCGTCATTTTTCAGATCCACGAGTTCCTCTTCTTATCTCTCCTGGTTACACCAAGCATGCACCTCTTCATGCTGCTTTGAGTTGTCTGCAGCCTTTGCATGTCTCTTTTAGTTAAGGTCCACGTCTCCGCACCATACGTAAGCACTGTAAGGATGCATTGATCAAACACTTTTCTTTTAAGACATAATGGCATATTGCTCTTGAAAATTATGCTGTTTCTTCCAAAAGCTCTCCAGGCAAGTTTTGTACGCCGATTAATTTATTCATGTATAATATATGATCGCTGGCAGGAGTCAACATAATTCGAAATTTGATTGGATATTGTAGTTGTTGGCGTCAAAGAGTTATTTGTATGAAAATTCCTCCTGGAAAGATGGTGGGTAGAATAGGGAAGTGCCGATTTCCAAGGAAGCGGTATGAGTTCCGGTATGTTATCGTTGTACACCCTATCCCCGAAAGAATGAATGAAAATGTTTTCTGTGAACCTGAGGTGTGATCTGGACATTGGAACGTTCAGTACAGAAACATGATCCCAAACTGGAACGTATGAGCCCTGGTTGACTAAACGTGACACCGCGGTCGAATTTGCTTTCATTTTTATGTCAAACTTTTGTTCAGCTAACATAGTTCTGAGAGTCCGAAAAGTAGATCCTATGTATACTTTTTCTGTTTCCTTGGGCAGCATAGGCTTCAAAGGTATCATGCTTATAAAGGTATCATGCATATACTCCATGCTTATGTATTAAGTCCACTGAATCACGATAGATCTTGATGGAAGAGAGCAAGTTAATAGTTATTTCCCCAAAATTAATGAGATGTCTTTTAGAGATCCTTTTTAGGGCAAACGTTATCTTAGGATCATACATGACTGATCCTACAAATTTCTTTGGCAACTTATTGACTGGTTGTAATGTAGATAAGTTATTCCTCTGTAGTCTGCAAAGCAGACCATACACCATCTGTGCAGTATATCCATGTTCCTCAGCAATAGCAACTATATTGCCGATTTCTTGACGGCGTAGGAGCTGGGTTGCCGAGTGGGTAGAGGCGCCTTTCAAAAGATAGGTGATGGCCCATGTTTTTTTTGACACCAGGGATGAGCCGATGAATATGGAATAAATGACGTGCACAAGTCCGGTTTCCTGAAGACTGAATAAGTCACATGATCAGAACTAGGATTACGAACCAACCATAAATCTAAAAAGGCTAAAGAGTTGCTGTCCTCAATTTCAACTGTAAAATCAGGTGACTCAAATTGACCGGACATTTGAGAAACCAATACGTCGAGGTCCTCCTTTGGATGGGGCCCAAACATTAGCACATAGTCCACGTACCTCGTATATAGTAATGGTCTGTAGTCAGATTCTCTTAGGACCTTTTCTTCTATATTTGTGATAATAACTCCTGGCAGAATTGGGGACAGGGGTGATTTCATCTGCACCCCTCTTGTTTGTGTGTAAGGAACCTGATTGAACTTGAAATAGGTCCTCCTGTACATTAGCTTAAGAGCCTCCATAACAGCATTAACCTCCGAATCGGACGCTATCCCCATGAAGGTTAGCTTGTCTCTTATAACGTCATGAACCAACTCCACTGGAGCACTGGGAAAGAGAGAAGTGACGTCCAATGATACTAATATGTAATGTAGGTTGTCCCCGGAGGAATTTCCATACAAACAACTCTTTGACGCCAACAACTACAATATCCAATTAAATTTCGGATTATGTTGACTCCTCCCAGCGATCACGCCAATTATGTTGAGGGCTGTTCCTGTTGTGTATATATATATATATATTGTGTATTGCCAGCACTTGTGACATCTGATGACGGATCGTATTTTACGATCCGAAAGACCTTATGTAAGGTTTTATCTAGATCAATTAAATGTTTTGCAGGTTTTTACTCTATTTTAATCGTGCACAGACGGTAATCATTTGAGTAGCATTGATTGAATGGCACGAATAGTTTTTAGACATTCGTGCCATCTCTAATCAATGTTTTCATAGCACTATGAATACAATGAATTGCATCAAACATCTCTTGGATTGTGACACAACGATCAGCTGCGATGAGGGTTTTCGCTCGTTGTCTGTTGGCACTTGTCTTTGCAGTTGCAGGTCTTGCACTCCGTTGTTTGTCGGACACTGAACGTTCTCGCTCTCGAAACCTCTTCACCCATCTTCGGACATTACTCACATCGATTGTGAAAGCTCCAGGAGTCTTCTGTGGATTTCTGGAGCCTCACATCGCTCTTTTACCAGGAATTAAATTACGGCTCGCTGCTTATCTCTGTCCTCCATGATCTTTATTTCCGATTCTGAAAAAAATTTGTTCCAGCATTGGTAACATATCGTAGTACATGTCAGTGCAGTTTCATTAAAATCACTTTAAATTTTCAAAAGTTATTAAGGAGGAGGCATTACTTTCAGGGTGCCCCTTGTACGTTTCATGGACTTCCATGAGGTTACCTGTATAAAAGGAAAAGCTGTTTAAAATGCAAAATAGTTTCTGTCCCTTGGATTTCAGCTTAGATAGATTTTAATGTGTATTTGATTAAGCCCGTTTTAATTGATGAAGATTTCTGGAAATAAGAAACGTCTTATTCAGCTTTCTTTATTCCACGCCTAACAGCTGATTACAAAAATTGGGTAGTCCATGAATGCATGTTTCTGTGACAATGCAACAATGAATGGAAAAGCCTATTTGATGTGTCATATCAAAAATGACTGAATAAGTGAAAATTCACGGAAAAAAATTCAACGTGACAATGCTTCTCCCCCGTCAACCAGATTTGTATATAAATTTATAACTAGACACATCGCGTTACATGCGAAACGGCTTCATATCTCGTAATATTTTCTTTTTGAAAAACTGAAATGGCAAAACTTTTAATGATGCGGAACCAAGTAAACAAAATACTGCAGAATAAGAATCGACGATTCAAAAAATTGAGTTTAATAGTTACCTTCACTCTCATCGTATCCTTTTTGGTTTGTCATTATTTTGGTTTTCTCGGAGTAAATGTTTAATCCGGTTTCTGTTAATTTAGTAATTAAATCTTCTATCATTTCTTTTAAAACTTCCATATTGTTTGCAACAATAAGAATGTCATCAGCAAATCGTAGGCTATTGAGTTCAAAGACTAGAGTCTTGTGACGATTATACGTATTAAGAGAATACAACGTGGTTTGTCACAAATATTTATTTTTTCAAGTCGACCATGATTTCGCTGGGTATTGGCCTAGCTTCATCAGGATGAATGACACGTTAATATTTGAATTGTATATGATATCATAAATGGTGAAAGTTGAATTCAAAGTAGCGAATCAGGATGTTAAAATGGCTTCCGTTTAAAATGCACAGACGTATATTTACGCACCGGTGTAGTCTGGAAGTCAGTTAAACTAAAGATGCTTGATCTCAAAGACTACAATCTTGTGAAGCTAGGTTAATACCCAACGAAACCATGGTCCACTTGAAAAAATAAATATTTGTGGCAAACCACGTTGTGTTCTCTTAAAACGTAAAATCGTAGGTTATTCAATTTGAGTCCATTAATGAAACAATAAAGAAATTGAAATAGTAGATGAATTTGTACACTTAGGAAAATTGATAACAGTAAAGAAACAGAGAGATACGGAAGAAATGAAAAGACGTATAGGAATGGGATGATCAGCTTTTGGAAAATTGAAAAGATTTTTAAATAGTAAAATAAAGCCTGAGAATAGAGCAAGAATTTTCAATCAGCATGTATTGCGTGTTATGATATATGGAGCAGAAACCTGGCCAATCAAAAAAGAAATAATAGAAAAAATACAAAAAACAGAAAGAAGAATGGAAAGGTATGTCTGGTAAACACAAGACTCAAAGATAAAATCAAAAATGAAGAAATAAGAGCTAAAAAATATTTTTAGATATTGGAGAAAGCCTACTTGGAAAGAAACGGAAATGGCTGGACACATTGCAAAGCTGAAGGATAATAAAAGGAGTATGAAAGTAAAAGATCAGCTGGAAGACCTGAAAGAAGATGGTCAGATGATATATGGAAAACAACTGGAATTCTTTGACACTGTTTTGGTGAAGGAAAAATCTCATTTATTTTGAGTATATTGAATTGATTGTTATTTATTAAAAGCGTTACTATATTTATGCTGGTATTGAAATTGATATGGAAACCATAGAGAAGTTTAAATTTGGGAGATGGGTGGATGCATTTCGAAACAAAAATATTTTCTAAGTATTAGAAGGCCATGAACATCCTAAACAAAAATGCATCTGAAAATTTACATTCCACAAGAAGTTATTGGAAAGTTTGCGTTGTTTGTTTTCAAGCAGAAGTTGAGTCACCTGAAAGTGCAAAAATAAGTGAATATTGTTGCATGTGTATGAAAATGTGTCACTATAAGTCATAGGATAAAATGTACTCGTTCAATAACAACTTGTGGGGGCGGTGAAAGTCAATTTAAAAGGATAGGACAAAAATTGCAGTTATGAAATACCTTATAAAACCAGGATTCGGATCGATAGCCTTAGTCAAGCTAAGGTGGGGTACATGGGACCAAGTCATGGAAGACAACAGCACACAAAAATTTTCACACTGCACTAATTTTGGACTTTTTTTGAAAGGCTACTGTATTTATTATTTTTCTTTAAAAACTTAATAAGGTCATTTAGTGGACAATCAGATGGCATTTCCTTTTTGTTGTTTGCTAAAACACAGCAGTAGAAAAACAGAATCTCAATTTCTTTTCTATTTCTCTTTGGCCACTGGCCTTATGAACAGCAGAACTTTACATATTTCAACACAGTTGGTTTGAACACTAGGCATGCATCCAAAATTATACCATGATTCACATAGCTAACACAAAAAAAAGATACTGGATTATTTTTAATTCCACAAGGTGGACAAGTTCTGTTCTTTTGAAACGTACTCTCTTCTCTCTCACCTAGTTAGCTCAATGACAAATTTACAATTTTTCACTTATTGATTTAAATTTACAGCACCTAAACAATCTTAGCAAACTCCGCAATCTCCCAGACCAGATTCAAAGACTTCGATTAAATTTACAGTTATTTTAAGAGTCACAAATTATACTTTAACCAAATCTACTATCTGCAAGTAAACAAACCAAGTAAATTATCCTCAAAACAGAATTTACACTGAGCACAAGCATTAATTGACATTACATAACCTATAGAACTACCCTGAATGAACCTACTTCACTTATAAAGAAACCTCACTAACTAACTTAAAAATTATCACTATTCATAACATCATCAACATAATTCAGAAATTCAAACGATCTTCTTGCACTAGGTTGCTCATAAAAATCACCTCACTCTGCACTTCACATAATAGCTCAAGATACTTAATAACTCTATACTGTAAACAAAAGCTCAAAATACCAATTAACTAAATTTCCAAAATAAATATCAAGTTCACTAACACTAACAACCAGAATTTAGAATTTACATCCCTAGCACTACAGCATATCATAAACAAATTAATTTAGATACCCTAAATCACAAAACAAAAATTAAATTTAACACCTGCAGTGAATTACTGAGGTAGCGGTGAGGCAAATATTCTCAGTTCAGACACTATCCTGGGTTTTTGAGAACCAACACAGGAAGAAAATACCAAGTCAGGCTGAAGGCGTGAAATTGGGTCGTGAATCCACTTTCAGCCTATGCAAAAGGAAAGGGAAAAAAATCCTCAAGTGCGACACATCATCATCAGGCACAGAATCTCCTCTAACATGATCTCGCCACATTTCTTGAAGCAACGCTCGACTGACCCTCGCTGGCAGTACATATCTCCGTGAGCAGCGAAACTACTGGGGGGGGGGGGGTTGAAGACAAGTTTTCCCCCAAAAACCACGTCCTCAAGGATCTCCCTTTTCGAACCAATGCATGATCCCACCTTGATCAACCACGCCTGCAAGAGCCTGTCGTACTTTCAACCCTAAATACTCCAGGCACATCCGGCCCAGAACCAACACAACTATATCCCAGGAAAAATTCACTTATCTCTCTATATATCCCAAGAAATCCTAAATCACAATATCCACATATATCCCAGGAAAATTCACTTATCTCTCTATATATCCCAAGAAATCCTAAATCACAATATCCACATATATCCCAGGAAAATTCACTTATCTCTCTATATATCCCAAGAAATCCTAAATCACAATATCCACATATATCCCAGGAAAATTCACTTATCTCTATATCCACCTATATCCCAGGAAAAATCACTAGCAAGGAAATTCTTCTGCACCATGGCAATGCGCAGGTCCACTTCAGACAATAACACTGACCATTTACATAACCCACTAAATATTTTCACCTTATTGAAAATTAAAATTACATTTAAACTTTTAACCTTATAGTAAAAACAAGAAAATTTTGGGCCAAAGAAAAGAACAATTAATACTGGAACTGGTGAGCAAAAGTGTGTCTTCTCAACCCATGATGTTCATTCTTTTTTGTGAAATACTAAACTTGAGAACAAAAAATACTTTAACTTCTATTCTGCACATATCGCATCCTGGTGAAAATTCCCTACTCAGAGCCCTCTGCCCTAGGACAAGTTCCCGGCTTGCCCTAAGATCACCCCTTTCCAATGGGAGATTAACACTCATCTGGAGCATGTAAAATACTGGTCCTCAAACAACACACCCGCCATTTTTAATTTCGACACTCAACACTCCAAGAATGTAAACAGCACTTTAGGTTTCCAATTTTATCACACTATAATATGTTCCCAAAATCCTAATATAAATCATCCCATAATTTATCTTCACTCAAAAAAAAAAAATAATAACTCAACGCTGTAAAAGACTAGAGAGAAATGTTTACTATTATTTTATCACCCACGGCATCACAATAACACTGCTTTTCAATTATCACATGCCCAACTAAACTATTATCGATGCACCAAAATTCACTGTGCCCAACTATTAAACTAAATTTTTCCGATACATTAAAATTTACTGGCCTGGGAAGTTGCTAAACTACCAGACATGACAACACAAAAAAAAAAACATAAATGAAAGCATTTTCAACTCCCTCTCTTTTTTTCTTTCTTTCTTTTTTCTGAATTCATACCTGAGTAACTAATAAATTTTAATTTTGAAAGCTGAACGACAACACAGTCATAATCAGAGGCAAAAAAAAACTTGCTCTTTTTCTTTTTGTTTCTTATGCTCAGCTCGAAGTTTAGGTACCCTGCGTGGGATGTTATATATCAATACAGAAAGATATGGACTAAAACATTACCTTCGAGCTGGCGTTCTTTTTTTTTTTTTTTTTTTTCACCACAGCTTACAGTCCTGGCACAACCACAGTCTCGTTAGTATTTCTTTCTTTTCTTCCTCCCAGTTCCCTTCCTTAAACGGTTAATAGCCGAGGTAACCATTTTCGAAACTTCGGGATGAGAAGTTTCGAAAACCTTTATTTATTTATTTTTTTTTTTCTTTCCTTCGGCCTTTGAAGCAGGCCTCCTTTTCGGAGTAGCAACCGAAGGGGAAGCTGTAGAGGCTGGGCCCACTCTTTCCGGGATTTCCATAAGGGAGAATGCATGTCCCCCTTCAGCCAAGAACTTTCCACTAACGACATTGTCCCAGCCTGCAGCCTTCCGCCATTTAGTTTTTCAGGGCGAGGTTCCCGGCCGGCGGAATGCCGCTTTAACTGCGTTCTACATCGTCAAAAGTTTTAATAGGCAGCCCAGATCCAGAGTGTCCCCTTGTGGTGGACTGGTGGTCAGCAAAGGCAGTCAAGAAAAACCACTTTTTTCCTGTGGGTACTCTCCCACCAAAGGCTAGGAGAAACTCCGCCGTCCTCTCTCTCCCTGCCGGCCAGCAAAAAAAAAAGCACAAAAGTGACTTCTCTCAACGGATAAAACTCTGGGGTGCTTGAAACCGCTGACCCCTCTCATTGGTCGAAACTTCAGCCTAGCAACTAACGACTCCCCAACGGAATTTCACTCCCTCGCAAGCCAGGGGTGACACACTGACCTTCACACGTAGGGACCCCGCTTTTGACCCTGAGGTCTAAAAATAGATTTCTGTTGCTGAATTCCTTACCCAAAAGACGAAAAGATGTTACACTTTTGGGTGACTTTTCCACGACGTTTGGAAACAGGAACGCAAAAAATGGCGAATTCTTGCTTTGCAGAAAATCACTAATTTTAATTTTCTTTTTCTCTCGTTCCGTGATGTTAAACTAAAATTAATTTTGATTCTCTGAGCTGCACACCTACTCGCCTTTTCCTATCGCGATAAAAGAACAGATAAAATAATTATTTTCAAAACCCCAAAGTCAGTTAAATCAAATATTATTCTTTTTCTCTTTTTTTTTCTTTCTCCAACATGAAATTTTGTTTTCCTGGTTGTGATTAAGACAAGCGAATTTTGCGCACGAATTCCCTGCCTTTCAACCAGGAATTTTCTTCTAACGTATGTCATGGGAGAAAATTTTGCATTAATTAATCTCCGATAAACGAACAGAAAGATTGATCAGGTCTCTCTGAAATTCACCAGAGGTTAAAATTTTCGCCATGACAACACCAAAAAGCTCAGGATAGAAACTGATGGAAAGAATTGGGAGATACCAATAGCCAGAAGTGACTGTAAAAAGGGTTAAAAGAAAGAAAGAGTTACTTTCACTGGGGATTATAAATCTTAAATTGAGCCTATCGTGTTACTTCATGAGGCTATTTAAAACACTTAAAACGACTTGACATAGTGGACAAAAATTATCGTCTGTATACCTCATTAAAATATCGATTATCTCTGGAGTAATGACGGAGTGAATGTGAAATGTATTTTAAGGAGGTTAAAGTTTTCTTTTGTGTACGAATTATATGCAAATTTTTAGAGAAAATAATCAGATTCTACGCATCAACGACTGATGTTTTAATACAACTTATGCAGGATTTGTGATGGTTAAATTGTGATCAGTCATTTGAAAATGGATTTAATAAAAGCAAATATTAAAGCCAGATTTCTTCCTGTGATGTGGAAACATTTTTCTGGAATGATCGTTATATGAATTAATTGTAAAAGTCGTTAATTCTGAGTGCTTGCTTATTATCACTAATGATAATTCTCGAAATTAATGCGAGGCCATTCCAGCAGCGTCATGGTTAAAAAACAAACAAATAGTAGAAGTGAAAAATGAAAATCATTTCCGCGTATGTGTTAGATATTCAAGATCAAAACATTTATCGGAAAAAACTGGTTTTCACCCAAAAGAAGAAGGGCTTTGGGGAACATTTAATTCCCATTTTTTTTATTAACAACCTTGTGTTTGTACACTCCTTTTTTGTTTATGCTCAGTGTTATTTTCGCCGTAATCATCCTGACATAAAACCTACGGACGAGCGCCAAGTGTGTATCTAGATCAACCAGAGTTATTTGCGGGTGGGAGCAAAAGTTGTCTTGGGGATTACAAAGAGAGAGAGAGAGAGAGAGCAGGAGAAGTTGGTTATCTCAATCAGCCGCGTAAGCAGCCTGCAGCAGCAAATGATCGCCCGTAATTTCTCCTTTTCTTCAAGGTCTCTCGAATAACGGATGCTTTCTCTTTTCCCATTTGCTCTCGCTGTTCCAATCTTTCCCAAAATAGTGGTTTTTCTCAGGGCCCTTCGTGGTGTGACGTCACGCGCGTTGTAGGGGCGGGGAATTTGTTCCGCTCTAAGTATTAACTTGGAGGAGGCCTGTAACACAGAGCAGTGACCACAGCTCGTGCAGAACGTGAAATGCCTCGCGCAAAGAAAGTGTTCCTCCTGATATGGGGGTTGTTGGAGACTTGGGTGTTTAGCGGAAGTATTCTCGGATGGACGGCGCTCCACTACATGCTGAAGAAACAAGGGATATACCAACATCTGTGCAATCCGGTGGAAGTTCCCCCACAAAATAATGGCTCTCTCCTTATTTTTTCTGACGGGGATGAATCCACGCCTGAGCCCAGTTCAGCACCATTGCAGGTAAGAAAACAATGCAAATTTAAATCAAAAGTAAAATTCATTATTCTAAAAAATTTGCTCGAATGTTGTTGTAATAACGACACGAAATATGAGCGTACAATTTACCAATCAGAAATTTGTTCCGCACATAACACGAACTGAACACAATGTGTCTTTCGTTACTATTATCCTAAAAAGGGTATTGGCGCGAAATATGTATAAAGTCCGAGTAAACAATGATCCAATTTCGAAAATACGCTGAAAGGAAATTCAGTAAGTAATTTACCTTGCACCCAAGTCTTTCGAGTAACTGTTTTATTCTTTAAGAAGACAACTGTTTTATTCTTTATGACAGGACTCAGGGTACGTAATAAATATAACGCATTCATTGACGGAATAAACACTGGCGTGAGCGATGTCTCTAATCATTACCGACATTCAAACTACGGGGTCGATTTATTTATTTCTTTGACCGACCGCCAGTCATACATAGCACAGAGAAGAAAAACCCACTGGAGTTCAGATATGACGTTCGATATGGAAAAGTAACGAGAAGCGAAAAAATGTTAAGTGAAACTCAAGAGAAACGGAAGAACAGAACACACTACACTCCACAAACTAAAATGATAAAACAAACGAAAATACTTCTTAACTAAATGCATGTTGATAGAATAAAATACTGAAACCATGCTGCAGCTGTATATAACATATCAATGTCCCTAAGGATTTTAACGAAACTTTAACCATTTAACGATCATGATCCCAAAATCTTTTATCACTCTAAATACTATAACGCCTGAAACTGTCTGTGCTGGTTCACTTCTTTGTTTAGTAACAACAATATTGACTGAGAATGACACCTGCTGATCCCTAATAGGTCATGCAAATTTGAAGAGCAGGTAAGGGTAAGAAATCTGGCTCACACTAGACAAGTGTTTCGGTGGGCTATGGTCGTTTGCATGTACGGGTGGTTTGGGCATTATGGTCGTTAAAGGGTTAAACCTTCAGTAAACTAAAAAACAATATCGTCCTAAACTAGAATAGGATCTGAAATCTTCAGTTAGAGAGGTTGTTTGCACTTTTCATGCTAAGTTTTTACATTTCAGCTGTTCTGTTGGTTGGGTCATGTGATAAACTGATGCTCTAACGAAAAATACCAGATGAGGGTTCGATTTTTTTTCAGGACGGTAAAGTTTTTTACAGGTTTACTGGAAATATAACATCGATGAAAATTATTGGATGCACTGATGTGTCTCATACAGTATTTTATGAATTCTTTACAATATTCTTGCTGAAAATACAATAAAGTTGTTAAGCATTTTAATATATATTTATAATCTAACAATTTGGTGTAAGGCTATCTTTAAGGAATATTAAATTAAACAAGAGATGAAAAGTGTTAATAAACTGAAATTTTTCTTCGCTTATTTATCATCCTACAACATGACGAGAACTTAAACACAATGCAATATAATTCTGCTCCTAAATTTGATTAGCACGACAGAAACATAGCAAAAATATTCATCGAATAAATTCCATACGTGAAAATGTAGGTGTAAAATTCTATTTGTAGTTTTAGACCAAATAAAGGGAATTTAACCTTTCCTAGAGACACAGCTTTCAACCTTTAGATTTTCTTGCAATTATACATATATTCCCCATATTCTTGCAATTTAACGAACAAATAACGCCAGTGTTTCAAAAAGCTGATGACAATTTCAGCTCCTTTTAAGCACATACTTTTTCACGAAATTGTTATTGAAGTGGAGAATACAAACTAAGGTATTCCATTCCATACATATGAAAGTTTACCTAAAGAAGTGGCTACTCACACAGTAAATATGTACTTGTGATTTTCGTCCAAGTAAAAACTATATATGTGAAAACAGGAATATTAATGATAAACTGCTTATGTGAAAACTGTAATAGGCACCAATGCTAGTGATAAACTGTATACTGAGAACGTGAATAAGCACCTATCCTAGTGATATATTATTTATCTGAGAACAGGAACAAGCACCAATCGTAGTGATAAACTGTGTATATTTGAACAGCAATTGGCACCAGTCCTGGTGATAAACTATTTATCTGAGAACATGAAGAAGCACCAAACCTAGTGATAAACTGTGCATGTTTGAACAGCACTTGGCACAAATTGACAGATCTGTCAATTGGTCAAGCTCGAATTCTGTATTATTCCTTGCATCAATACTGTGCAGAATTAATATTGTATAACGCTCTTCAAGCTGAATTGTTCCTTTCTTTGCTTTGTCAGAGACTTTTGTTGCCTCACCAGACACTCGAGTGTAATTAACTGTTTTTTTACTATCATCAATGTACAGAACCGTGTAAATAAGCAGTAGCGTAAGCTACAAGCATCTGTAAATATTTTTTTGTCATACATCATTTGAGATGATTTATTCAAGCACATCTCCTGTATCTTTCTTCTAATAAATACTATGTGAAAAACTTGGCACAAATCCTAGTGATACACTCTGCATGTTTGAACAACAGTAGGCGACGGCCCTAGTGATAAACTGTGCATCGATAAATTGAATAGGTACCAATTCTAGTGATAAATTTTGCATATCTGAACAGCAATAAATATCAGTCCTAGTGATACACTCTGTATGTGAGAACATGAATATGAGGCAACCCTTGTGATAAACTGTATACTGAGAACGCGAATAGTCACCAATCCTAGTGATGAACTATGCATGTGGAAATAAGAAACGGCGCCAATCCTAGTGATGAATTATATGTGTGAGTAAACTCCAGTGTTAGTGATAACATGCCAATGAAAGGTGAATCAGTGAAGTTAATCTCCACTCGTTGACGGAATTTGAATTAAGTAGGAAATCACGTAATAGTTAACAGATGGTGTACGACCACACGCCATTGTCACAAAGATAACTTATGAGAGACGAAAAAGAACGAGTTGCAGCGTACGCGCTACCAGTGAGAAATTTCACTCAATCAAATTGTAATTTCCTTTTCTATAATTTTGATAAAGAAATCCAGCTGGAGGGTTTATTGAGTTCCAAATCTAAATTTCAAAGTAAGTAGAGTTGCAAAATATGACATTAGTTTTCGCATGAAGGAAAACGACGGTTAACACAAGTGAAGGATTTTTCTTTTACATTTTGAGGGCTATGCAGGTAGATGTTTGAATCAGATAATCACATTTCTCTTATGTTAAGCATATGTCGTCGTCATTATTTCAGTCTGGATAAGCAGAAATAAATGCTTGTCAGTGGCGTGTCTTGGGTCCGAGACCTGGGCTATCTCAACCCCCCCCCAGTATGGTTTTTTAAAAAATTGCGAAGTTTATTTTTTAATTGTTAAGTAATAGAAGTAACATTTTTTTTAATTCTAGGAACATGCTATTGTTAACATCATACCGAATAATTATGAGGATTAGGATTTGAACACTTATTTCTACACGAACTCCATTCTTTTGTGGGAGCTGGAGTGTTACGTTTTCACAAAAACGTTTCTTCTGAGTAATTTTTCATATTTAAAAATTATGTTTTTCTTTGTTAACAAACCAGCCAAGTTGCTCGAATGTACATGTCCTTGTGTGGCTCTACGATATATATTGATTCTTTTTAATACGGAAAAACTTTTTTCGGCAGTTGCAGTTGTTGATTAACAGTTTAATATTAGATCTGCTAATTTGTACACCTCAATAAAAACTACATCCAATTATTCAACTTTATGTAACAAGTAATGTTTCTTACTGATTTGTTTTGCATTCATCAAGGGAATTAAACACCTCCCAGCAAAAACACAAGTGCTGAGAAACTGCTGCCACCAGCTGGCAGTGATATGTCACTGCTGGCTGAAATCTGCCGCTCACAGCCCGGTAGCGGTCCGTTGGTGGCAGTGCTATCAGTTGTCAAGTCATTGATGGCTCTGCAGCATCGCCGTGAATTGTGGGCCTCCAAGCAAGTACCACTAGTGGCCCGTTGCTGGCAGCCGATGCAACCCCAACAGCAGGTGGAAGCAACGGGACTGCGCATGCGCAGAAGCAACACTTGCTATGTCTCTCATGTGGCCAGTTAGTTGAAGACGACGCTTTCGCCATCGTGTTATTTTAGTGGATGTTAAGAAAAAAAAGCCATATGTAGAGCGAGGCGAATTAATTTCCTAATGAAATTCCACGTCGACGAAGATAGCAGATTAAGCCATGAAATACTATATTACAGCCACGAATTATACCCACTCCATTCCCATCAATAACAATTAATGGAATGGGGTGGGTGAATAACAAGAAATGATTTGAAATCACTTGAAACAATTGTCCTGGAAAAACATTAAAAAAACGTTTGTTGGGAAAAAAAATTATACGCGTACAAAATTTATTAATTATTTGAAAGAAAAAAAAAGCAACGCTCTGTGGACATAATGTACTCATCCATTGATTGAATACACAAGACTGGGAGGAATTCGCTTCTAAAATTAGCAAGAAGTAAAATAAAATATCTTTCCTCTTTAAAACAAATGTAGCTTCGGACAACGGAAAGGAAAGATACAACGTTAAAAATGTAACAGAATGTGACATGAATCCTGGTAAATATATGTATATTAATTCAACAATCGCCTTTCAAGACGACAAGGACAGTACAAAACTTTGGAAAGCGACTTTAAGTTGGTACACTCTTTGAAAATGAGTGAAGTTCCCTTAAGGTAAAAAAAAAAAAAAACTATCGTTACGTTGAAAAAATAAATTTATGAATTATAGGAAACTGACTTTTATTAAAAATACCTCGCAATACTGTAAAATGAAAGAGAACCATTCGATTAAACATTCCGCACGAAAGACAGATTCAAGCACACTCTCGTGCGTGGCAAGTTAGTCCGGTCGGTAGCGAGCTCCCATCCCACGCCGACAGACCTTGTTCGTTTCCAACCAGATCCAAACGGACGTTTTTCTGGTCTGTTGAGAAAACTTTCCCAGGGCAGTGCTGTAATTCCAAAGTTTCGTAAAGGGAATAAAATAAAGTTATAGCTCTGACAAACTGCGATTACCCTTGATTTTTTTTATGGCTACTACTGGGAAATTGGCGGATAAGATTCGGCAAGCCATCAGTTACGTCACGCGGTTGCGGGCTGCCACTACCGGCAAACTAGCGGACCACATTAGGCTAGCCATCATTTCTAGCAAGTGCTTGCAGGGCCACTGAAGGGCCACTTGGGGCAGATACTCCATCAACTGATGGTCCTCTTGTGGCATATCACAACTGATGGGGTGTCAACTGTTGGCCTGAACTGCTGGCCCTTCTGTTGGCCGCCCGGACATTTTATTGATGGTTGTGCAGCGGCAACATTGTACTGGGCCACTGCTGGCAGTGATGGCTGCCAGCAATGGCCCAGCAAGACTGCTTTTTGCTGGGCTTCACTTCATTTTTTAATCGAGCTGTATCAAAATTTGAAGCATAGAGTTCTTTAAGCTCTGATAGTAGATGTTCAAGGAAGCTTTCACAACATTTATCAAAACAGTTCGAATCCAACAAAGCCACGAATTTAAGATATAATATCACTGATTTTAATTCATTGACATTTTACACAAACTGAAACAATCTTCGCGAAACACGCGCTGGAAGCATGGAGGGAATGAGGTAGTCGAAAGGCTTCGTTTTTTTCGGAGCGAACCCTTGGCCAAAGTAATGGCCACTGACGAGCTTCGTAGCTCATTCATGTTGTCATGGAAACGCTAGTAGGAGTTAATATTGAAGCTCTTCGCATCAAAACAGCGAAGTCTCTCGAAGACCTACGTTATGCCGTTGAACATCGCTCACCAGACTGATTCTCATAATCGAAAGAAGCGAATCCGCTCGTGTTTTTTTTCGCACCGAAAGTATTGACATATCTTAATACCGTTGATAATTGACTTTTATTTGTGTATATTTAATAAACTTTTATTTGTGCATTCTCTGGGCTTTGCAGCTAGCCCAGCTAGCCTCGAATATACGCCACTGATGCTTGTATTCCTTTACTTTTTCTGAAGTCAGCCGTTTATTATCGTCAATAATTTTTTTGTATGGCAGCACACGTTCGTTCCTAAATTTAGGTGGAAATACGTAAATAAAACTGACACTTTCAGAAGCTCCCGCAAATATGGTACACGAACTGATCGTTCGATGTGGTGCAGGGAATTTTCTTTTCTTTTACTGCAAGCAAATAAGAATATATGCGGGAAATTTAAGCTATACGTCTAGTAGGAAATTTTAAGGTCCTCTTTCAAAGCGCTCTGCCTTTTAAATGGCAAACACGTTTTCCAATCATTAGAAGTATATATGATATTTCATGGTTGCAAGGTTTTCGCTGAGATAAGAAAAGTAATCTTTCTTAAGCAATCTATTTTGCATTCGTTTCCACCAATACATCGAGCTTTTTGTTTAAAACGAAGTGCACCAAAGTCATGTGGAAAGTTTAACGCGATTTGTGACGTTAACGGAAACTAGTTTGGTCTTTAAAGAAACTGAGGCATTACTAGTTTTGCAGGTAAAATGGAATATATTGGGTTGATGCATAAGTTCATGCCGTTTTATTTCACGAGTGTTTCCCAGGTCGATAGTGACGATGTAGATGACCAGTTGTATATCAAAATGTAGCCAGTAATGTCCTAAACTAAATAATATTGCGCTGTGTGATTGTAGCTAAGCTAATAGTTTTTTTGGTTTTCAGGTCCGGAAGTATGGAGTGTCAAGTAGAGGGGAATGAACATTTCCGACATTTGCTCCTCTACGAGTTTAACAAGGGATCCACAGCCGCCGAGGCTACTCGACAAATTTGTGCTGTGCACGGGGAGGATACTGTTGCTTCGAGAACAGCCCGCAGAAGTTTGAGTGACGCCGAGGTGGAAATTTGGACCTCAACTATTCTCCACACTCAGGTCGTCCATCTCACTTTGATGAGGATCGTTTGAACCACCTCTTCCACTTGGATCTGCGTCAAACCACGCGCGAATTGGGCACTGAGATGGACTGTGATCAAGCCACCGTAGTGTGACACCTGGAACGTATGAGAAAGGTCCAGAAATTGGGGTCTTGGGTGCCTCACACTCTCACCGAGGACAACAAGAATCAGCGTGTTGCCATATGTGGTTCTTGCCCACTGAGATGGACTATGATCAGGCCACAGTGGTGCGACACCTGGAACGTATGGGAAAGGTCCAGAAATTGGGGTCTTGGGTGCCTCACACTCTCACCGAGGACAACAAGAATCAGCGTGTTGCCATATGTGGTTCTTGGCCACTGAGATGGACTGTGATCAGGCCACAGTGGTGCGACACCTGGAACGTATGGGAAAGGTCCAGAAATTGGGGTCTTGGGTGCCTCACACTCTCACCGAGGACAACAAGACTCAGCGTGTTGCCATATGTGGTTCTTGCCCACTGAGATGGACTGTGATCAGGCCACAGTGGTGCGACACCTGGAACGTATGGGAAAGGTCCAGAAATTGGGGTCTTGGGTGCCTCACACTCTCACAGAGGACAACAAGAATCAGCGTGTTGCCATATGTGGTTCTTGACCACTGAGATGGACTGTGATCAGGCCACAGTGGTGCGACACCTGGAACGTATGGGAAAGGTCCAGAAATTGGGGTCTTGGGTGCCTCACACTCTCACAGAGGACAACAAGAATCAGCGTGTTGCCATATGTGGTTCTTGGCCACTGAGATGGACTGTGATCAGGCCACAGTGGTGCGACACCTGGAACGTATGGGAAAGGTCCAGAAATTGGGGTCTTGGGTGCCTCACACTCTCACAGAGGACAACAGGAATCAGCGTGTTGCCATATGTGGTTCTTGGCCACTGAGATGGACTGTGATCAGGCCACAGTGGTGCGACACCTGGAACGTATGGGAAAGGTCCAGAAATTGGAGTCTTGGGTGCCTCACACTCTCACAGAGGACAACAAGAATCAGCGTGTTGCCATATGTGGTTCTTGGCCCACTGAGATGGACTATGATCAGGCCACAGTGGTGCGACACCTGGAACGTATGGGAAAGGTCCAGAAATTGGGGTCTTGGGTGCCTCACACTATCACAGAGGACAACAAGAATCAGCGTGTTGCCATATGTGGTTCTTGGCCACTGAGATGGACTGTGATCAGGCCACAGTGGTGCGACACCTGGAACGTATGGGAAAGGTCCAGAAATTGGGGTCTTGGGTGCCTCACACTCTCACAGAGGACAACAAGAATCAGCGTGTTGCCATATGTGGTTCTTGGCCCACTGAGATGGACTGTGATCAGGCCACAGTGGTGCGACACCTGGAACGTATGGGAAAGGTCCAGAAATTGGGGTCTTGGGTGCCTCACACTCTCACAGAGGACAACAAGAATCAGCGTGTTGCCATATGTGGTTCTTGACCACTGAGATGGACTGTGATCAGGCCACAGTGGTGCGACACCTGGAACGTATGGGAAAGGTCCAGAAATTGGGGTCTTGGGTGCCTCACACTCTCACAGAGGACAACAAGAATCAGCGTGTTGCCATATGTGGTTCTTGGCCACTGAGATGGACTGTGATCAGGCCACAGTGGTGCGACACCTGGAACGTATGGGAAAGGTCCAGAAATTGGGGTCTTGGGTGCCTCACACTCTCACAGAGGACAACAAGAATCAGCGTGTTGCCATATGTGGTTCTTGACCACTGAGATGGACTGTGATCAGGCCACAGTGGTGCGACACCTGGAACGTATGGGAAAGGTCCAGAAATTGGGGTCTTGGGTGCCTCACACTCTCACAGAGGACAACAAGAATCAGCGTGTTGCCATATGTGGTTCTTGGCCACTGAGATGGACTGTGATCAGGCCACAGTGGTGCGACACCTGGAACGTATGGGAAAGGTCCAGAAATTGGGGTCTTGGGTGCCTCACACTCTCACAGAGGACAACAAGAATCAGCGTGTTGCCATATGTGGTTCTTGGCCACTGAGATGGACTGTGATCAGGCCACAGTGGTGCGACACCTGGAACGTATGGGAAAGGTCCAGAAATTGGGGTCTTGGGTGCCTCACACTCTCACAGAGGACAACAAGAATCAGCGTGTTGCCATATGTGGTTCTTGGCCACTGAGATGGACTGTGATCAGGCCACAGTGGTGCGACACCTGGAACGTATGGGAAAGGTCCAGAAATTGGGGTCTTGGGTGCCTCACACTCTCACAGAGGACAACAAGAATCAGCGTGTTGCCATATGTGGTTCTTGGCCACTGAGATGGACTGTGATCAGGCCACAGTGGTGCGACACCTGGAACGTATGGGAAAGGTCCAGAAATTGGGGTCTTGGGTGCCTCACACTCTCACAGAGGACAACAAGAATCAGCGTGTTGCCATATGTGGTTCTTGGCCACTGAGATGGACTGTGATCAGGCCACAGTGGTGCGACACCTGGAACGTATGGGAAAGGTCCAGAAATTGGGGTCTTGGGTGCCTCACACTCTCACAGAGGACAACAAGAATCAGCGTGTTGCCATATGTGGTTCTTGGCCACTGAGATGGACTGTGATCAGGCCACAGTGGTGCGACACCTGGAACGTATGGGAAAGATCCAGAAATTGGGGTCTTGGGTGCCTCACATTCTCACAGAGGACAACAAGAATCAGCGTGCTGCCATATGTGGTTCCTTGCTCGCCCGTTATCGCGAATGTTCTCAGCAACACAAACCCTTTTTGTCATGTATTGTTACTCGAAATGAAAAGTGGTACTTGTACGTGAATTGGAGAGATTGGTTAAACCCAAACAAGACGCTCACACCACGTCCAAAACCTGACCTTCATCTTGCGAAGATCATGTTGTGTGTCTGGTGTTACATGGAAGGCATTATTCGCTGGGAAATGCTGCCGAGGAATTGTACCATCAACGCTGCTCTCTATTGTGAATAATTTAGCAGAAACGGCCGCATCGGCGCCATGGTATCCTGCTCCAACATGATAACGCATTCCCTCACAGTGCAAATATGACCAAAATGGCCATACAGGACATGAAATGGGAGATCCTTACACATCCAGCCTATGCCCCAGATGTCGCTCCTTTATGCTATCATCTGTTCCGATTTCTGTCGAATGCACTCCGTCACAGAACGTTTAACAATGACGTTGATCTCCAGAATTTCCTTGATGATTTCTTCGCAGCAAAACCAGCACGTTTTTTCAAGAATGGCAATGCAGACCTATCCAGACGTTGGGACACCATCATAAACAATGGCGAGGGGGGATACATAGTTAATTGATTCCGTATTGCCTTCTGATGTAATACATTCCTGTAGTGCTGTGAAAAAAAAATGGAATGAACTTACGCATCGGCCCAATACAATAACAAAATGTGCGAATGATATCCAATCAAAATAAATTTCAAAACTCATGTATTAAAGCTGATGAACAATTTTGAAAGAATTTTCTTCTTTTTACCGCTTTACGAGTACAGATCAATTTTGCATTTTACACGCCACGAGACGTCCACACATGAATCCCGCCTACATGAAATACGAGAAGAAAAACTTATACAAAACTGCACTGAAATCATTTCTTCGAAAAAGGTATAATTGACCAATCACTGCAGCGTTGATACTTTTTTGATCACATTCTCTACGCACACACGCTCTATGTACACGTAATGGAAAAGAACATATCGAACTTTTTCTAATTCTGAGACCCAGACTTTCAGGTGTTCATTTATCTTGATCTCCAATGCCCTGGGGAACTAAGCTAGATTGGATAAATATAGAAACATCTTTCACCCATCGTAAACATTTTGCTCAAACGAAAAATGAAGAAAAGCAACAAAAAATCTCTCTCCCACCTGGGAGAGATCAACGCAAAGCCAAAAATAATTAATGTTGTCGCCATTAAAATTGCCCATCAAAAACGAAATTAATTCGCTTGTGAATAAGGGCAAATCAATTTAGCGTGGATACCACGAAAAGACTACACATTAGGCTGTCTACCGTTGTTAAGGACTGTATTGTTTATCGACGGCAAATTTCAATAATGGTGCTCTTGTATTCAGAGGGAAACATCCATTTTTTTTTTTCGGAAATGGAAATTTCATTCGGGCGAATTTCTTCGAAATCAATGCACATGACGTGCTGCTTGCTCTCAAAGCCATATTTTTCATATTAAGAGACAAACTGTTTGAAAAGAATGCGCATAAAATATGATCCCTTCATTTCTGACAAGTGCTTATTAGAGGGCAGAGGAGGAGATCCCTGTAATATCTTAATAAGGGCCACAACCTATAATCAACTCTTTTTACCCTTGTTATAAAAGCTTTCTCGTGTTTTTTTGAGAGCGAATTCATGACAGATAAGAAAAGTTAGAAGAAATAAGAAATTGCTCTGTCGAATTTAGAATTCACAAGCATTATAAAAATGAGCAAACGGTAATATCGTAAACTGCCTCATTTTTGAAAATCAGACTTCCGTTGTTGTTAAGAACAAAGAGAGAAGGAAGAGAGAGAGAGAGAGAGAGAGAGAGAGAGATCCACAGAAAATCAAAGAAAAAGCAGCGTAAAACTGCCAAGAAGAAGAACGAGGGGTGTAAACTTGTTTGGCAACTCTTCAAGCAATAGGACTCGGCTGATTGAGAAGAAAGGCAGAGGGACATGTTATTGAATAAAAACTACGAGCTTTCGATTAATTTATTTTAGCAGCTATCGATAAAAATGAGTAATCATAAATTTTATTATTTCAATTTACTGTGCTGAATCCGTGACTAATCTGACCTGCAACGAAAATATATACCAATACTCAATAAGATCTATGAATTTACTTAAAAATAGAACAACTGAATTAAAAATACAAAATTTAACTTTCAATGAGCAGAATATCGGACGGACAGTTACATTCGCAAGATGCGAATGAAACTGTCCGTCCGATATTATTCGGAAGCAAGTATTTTCACGTAACTGTCCGTCCGGTAAATATTCGGAAGCAAGTATTTTCACGGAGCTGTCAGAGGTCGGTTGTGATATTTTAATGATTCTTTTGGCACTGATGATTAAATAACACTCCCAAAATGCTTAAGTAACCAAACAGACACAGAATTTAAGATATTTAGGATTGGCACTTGTAGCTTTAGAGATGAACCAGAACTCTAATCTGCATTCTTGCTGAAGTACTGCTTGCTGTTTCCGTAGCCAAGAGGTAAATAGGCGAGGACTTCCAATCGTTTGTCCGAGATGGGTCCGGGTTCGAATCCACGTGAGGAATGGGTGGTGTGCTTCTCCTACTGCAAATAGACAAAGTCATCGCTCTTACCACGTTTTTCCTTAATTAACACACAGCAACCGAAAAATTGTACTTCGACACCGCTGGGATGGAATGCCAGATCTCTCGATAACTAGCCGAGTGCGTTCGCCTTACGCTACGGTGGCCAACAATCCAGGGCGCTATGTGTCTTTATCTGTCGGCATCTGACTTCACAAATCCGTAGGAATGGGCTCAGGAACTGAGACGTCTCCATCTGGCGGGGCTTAACGGCACAAGCTATTTATTTATAGCTAATAAATCCAAAGGGCGAGAGAAATGGTGCAAATCTTCCAAATACCCGGAGACAATATTAACAGACAAAGTCATCGCTCTTTCCACGCTTTTCTTTAATTAACACATAGCAACCGAAAGATTGTATTTCAACACCGCCGCGATCGAATCCCAGATCTCTCGATAACTAGCCGAGTGCGTCCGCCTTACGTTACGGGGCCAACACGGATTTGTGAAGTCAGATGCTGACAGACAAACACATATGGCGTCGTGGATTGTTGACACCGTAGCGTAAGGAGAACGCACTCGGGTAGTTATCGAGTGATCTGGGGTTTGATCCAATCGGTGTCGAAATATAATTTTTCGGTTGCGGTGTGTTAATTAAAGCAAAACGTGGAAAGAGCAATGAATTAGTCTATTTACATTGTCTTCACGTATTTGGAAGATTATCAACATTTTTCCTACCGCACTGATTCTCTTCCCTGCAAACAATGGCCCAGATTAGAGATTTATGGAGATGATTTTAGGAAGGGAGTGCCTTACCCCATGTCTTAAAAAACCGTTAGCAGTAGGAAGCTAGGAGATTTGGCTTTGAGTGCCCGACAGGAAAGTCACACAGATGCGAGGTAGAAAGGGCGAGGAAGACGCCCTTATTTATAATCGAGGGGCCAGTACCCAGGTTTCGACGGCTTAACGTACCTATCCGACGCACGGTGGATATTTAGTGGTTCGAGTGTTCGTACCTGCCTGGAATCGATCACGAGATTCTTCCGAGGTAGTAACGAACGTTGACCAATAGGCCATTCACAGCCCCTTCTCAGATTTGAACGGGGGACTCCTTATATGTAGCCCACTGAGTTGCTCACGGTGAGGCCGCGGGTGGCCTAGTGGCCAGCGTTCGTGACAGCCATGGAGATAACCTCAGTTTCGATCCTGGGCAGGTACGAACGTTCGAACCACTAAATACCTGCCGTGCGTCGGATGGGCACGTTAAGCCGTCGGACCCCGGGTACTGCCCCCTCCCGGTAATAAATAACGGCGTCTTCCTCCCCCTTTCTACCTCGCTTCCGTGTCACTTTCCTATCCTGCGCTCTAGCCCAAATCTCCTAGCTTCTTATTTCTAAGGGTTGTTTAAAACCTGGGATCAGACCCTCCTTTCCTAAAATCCTCTACATATGATCTGATCTGATCCGCTCACGGTGACACAAAAAGAAGCACATCTCAGTTGACAGAACCACAGCGTACACACAACACGTCCAAGAAAATATCTTCTTTTTAATGTAATCCCAAACTTTAACAACTAGAAACTTAAACAATATTTGTAGAATGAACAACACTTCTAAACTTATCCTGGTCTAATAGCACAGGATTTAGTTCACGGGCCATTTCACTCACTTTTACTTTTTGACTCGCTGTCAGTATTTGCAGATCATGAGGAGCTCTTGGAAGATCTGATATGGCTTAAGAAGAGACCACAACGAAAGGTAACAAAATTTCCATATAAGATGGAAACTAAAATGGGAAGTTAAAGTAGTCATTGCGTCGCACTTCCCAAAGCAGGCAAAGGACAAAATGCCTTTCTTGTTTCTTTTTGAATATCCACAGGGTGTAGTTGAAACGTTTATCAGAAGCATGCTATGTTTTCTGATCATAATTTTAGAACACTTGAGCTCTTCATATTGAGTAATCATGTGGGATGATGATGATTCGGGTTCACGTTGGGGGAAAGACATTACCCGCTAGTGTGTGTGTGTATGTGTGTGTTGGATATTTGAGCAACAATCGCGGATACATTGCATCCGTTACAAAATTCAAAATCATTGTGAATCGAATTGAACACCATTGTTTAAAAATAAATGTTTAACGATTGTATCCCAAATTTCTAGACATATCTCAGAATATCTTTGGTAAAGATTGACACATCAGAAGATTATACAGTATTATTTCAGTTTCATTTTTGATAAGGGTATCATCATAGATGTACAGTATTTTGGACTTCAATGTCGACTATTTGGCTTGCTATAAGAAATTGCAAGCTTACACGTAAAAATCATGCCTATACGAAAAATGGATTTTGAATATAAAAAGGCGAGCACATTATGATTATACAAAAAATTAAGAGTGCCATCTTTCGAACAAAATTATTAATCTGCTAAACTGTGATTACTTGTAAAATTCACAAATTTGCCGTTGACGGAATCGCGTCTCCTCGCTCCAAAGCTAGTTGTTCTAACCGACTAAACTACACCGACAGAATGTATCGCTGCCGATTAGTCATCTTGACACGCGCTTCTCTTCTGTAGTGTGTCACACACTTTTAATGATAATTTACAGCAATTTTGTTATCTTTTCTCGAAGTGAAACAGCCAAGTGTTTTTAATTCCAGCGTAAAAAATAATATTAACAGCAGATGTCTAAAAATCTTGCAATAGAACAACGTACTAAAACATTCCTAACATACTTTTTGCTGCATAAATTAAAACATTTAGGGAAGCAATCTTTATTCAGACGGATTACACAAAGATACTGTCATACCTTGTTTTTTGTAACAAGATGAAATGCTGTAAGAGTTGAAGCACGAGCTGACTCATGGTTCTAAGTATTATTTTAATGCGACAGAAGACACCCTGATGGAGATTGTATCGCGGCCACCATTTTTTTCGTGATCTATGTTCTGTGACGTGCCTGCACAGCAGGACGCACATGAGATAAAGGCAGACAGCAGCGAGAGCATACGTCCGTGTAGTCAGTTGGGAGAGCGATTTATTGCCGGAGAAATTTACTTCGTTATATTGGCGCCCGAACTTCAAGAATGACCTGGCCGTTAAAGTTCTCGCAATGGTGTGATGTTCTTTCCACAACGCGAGACAGGAAAAATAAGAGAAAAAAATGAAATGTGTGTAATGTTACGTTCCACACACCAAATTGACTGGGATTTCTCCAACGTACGTTCTTCGGTGGATAACTGCCTACACAGCGTCATATGGTCCCGCCTGACCCGTGGGCCATGCCCCCGGCCCTCTTTGTGTGTGTGTGGTGGTGGTGGTGGGGGGGGGAGATGTAACGAGCCTGCACAGCAGGACGCACATGAGATAAAGGCAGATAGCAGCGAGAGCATACGTCTGCGTAGCTCAGTTGGGAGAGCGACTTGTTCCGGAATGAGAGGACCGGGTTCGATGCCCGGGGTGGACAAGAATGACGGAGACATTTACTTGTTATAATTCCCACGATTATTTTTCTGTTTTGCAGAAATTCAGAGACGTTGATTTAAAGGTTGGCATACGAGAATAAACTTCAAAGAAGTATGATAGGTATACTTAGGTTATCAAATCGTAGGTTCTCTTAAATATTTACCAATTACATTTCTTTTATTCCCTTTGTCGTGCTAATATGGGTTTAGTGACAGCAAAGGCTATAGGAAGGGTCACTGATTTTCAGTTCTGAATGGCTATTTTCGGGAAAATGGAAAAACAATGAAAATTTAGAAAGAGCTTATCACCTATAAGTTACCTGACACCAGTGGCGTAACTACCAGTTATAATTTTGTGAAAAAATTCGAACACGCACAATAATTAACCCATAGATACATATTTTGCTTTAAGATATATTTAGCTTTGCCTAACTAAATGCCTGGTTTCACTTTTAAAACACTAAATGTCCTACAGATTGAAAGTGTTCGGCTCTATGACTTCGGGTTGTAATACGATTGCTCTGCTATCGCCCTCTCTCTGCGCTGCCGAGGAAAAGCGTGAAGCACAGTGGGATTCCCCTTGGAGGATGTGGGAAAACAAACAGTTACCTTGGATTACGTGCACGACAGGCGTCAATATTTATTCACAGCAGCGGCAGATCTGCAATGTGTAAGAGGGTGATTTCTTCAAGGGATTTATTTTAGTTTTAGACAAAGCAATTACTCGTATTGTCAAATCTATTACTTAAAAAGTTTAAACTACAGGACTCTGGGTACCACCATTACTTTTGCAGACACTCTGCCTGACTTCCTAACCCCAACCCCAACCACCACCACCACCACACACACACACACACACACACACACACACACACACACACCGCGAAAAATGCATCCTCCCTCGTGTTCGAAATCCTGGGAAAATTATTGTGTTTAAGGGTGCTGAAGTAAAACCTGCGTGTGGGCGCACGTTGTTCTAGTTACGCCATTGCCTGAGGCTAAAAAAAGTGGAAACGTTATGCTTTATAAAAATATATTTAGAATATAAGACTAAAAGACACCTTCCATTTAGAAACTAAATTTACTTGAGGAAAACAATCAGGATCATAGGGAAAAAGTCCTTGTGAACGCCATAATTTAAAATTCAACATTTTAAGAAGGCATTTTTTTTTTTTGGAACGTAACGACCACCACGAGCAACTCCGAGAGATATAAGTAGACGCAAGTCCCTAATTTTGCGCCCAATGCTTCCAGGGAGGAGAGAAAGCCTGTACGACAAGCATACACTTACGACACATCCAGGACTCGATCCCTTGCCCACTTGTACGAATGGTCAGAAGCCCGTGCTTGGACCTCTGCGCCATTTAATAGGCTTAGTGGACTTCGACGTCTCATATCCTACGAAACCTAATTAACTCACAGCCGCTATATATTTATTAACAGTTAAATTCAAGAACGTCGTAAATACGTTTATCCTTAGTCCAAGCCCACTTGTACGAATGATCAGAAGCCAACGCTTGGACATCCGGTAGGATTAGATGACTTCGATATCTCACATCCCACGAAACCTAGTTCACTCAGAGCCGCTAAATATTTATTTACAGTTAAATTCAAGAACAATTTAAATACACCCATCCTTAGTCCTTGCCCACTTGTACGAATGATAAGAAGCCCACGCTTGGACATCTGCGCCACCCGGCAGGATTAGAGGACTTTGATATCTCACATCCCACGAAACCTACTTCACGCAGAGCCGCTATATATTTATTAACAGTTAAATTCAAGAACAATTTAAGTATACCTATCCTTAGTCCTTGCCCATTTGTACGAATGATCAGAAACCCACATTTAGACCTCTCTTCATCGAGTAGGCTTAGTGGTCTTCGATATCTCATATCCTACGAAACCTAGTTCCCTTAGAGCCGCTATATATATTTTTATTTACAGTTAAATTCAAGAACATTTTAAAAACACCCGTCCTTAGTCCTTGCCTACTTGTACGAATTGTTAGAAGCCAACGCTTGGATATCCGGTAGGATTAGATGACTTCGATATCTCACATCCCATGAAACCTAGTTAACTCAGAGCCGCTGTATAGTTATTTACAGTTAAATTCAAAAACATTTTAATACAACCATCCTTAGTCTTTGCCCACTTGTACGAATGATCAGAAGCCTACGTTTGGACCTTTCGTCCATCGAGTAGGCTTAGAGGACTTCGATATCTCATATCCTACGGAACCTAGTTCACTCAGAGCCGCTATATATTTACTTACAGTTAAATTCAAGAACATTTTAAATCCTCCTTAGTCCTTGCCCACTTGTACGAATTGTCAGAAGCCAACGCTTGGGCATCTGCGCCATCCGGTAGGATTAGAAGACTTCGATATCTCATATCTCACAAAACCCAGTTCACTCAGGGCCGCTATATTATATTTATTAACAGTTAAATTTATGAACATTTCGAATATACTTCTCCGTAGTCCTTGCCACTTGTACGAATTGTCAGAAGCCCACGTTTGGATATCCGCACTAAGCTAGTATGAAAACCACATGTATCGGATTTACGAAGAACAAGTTAATAAAATCATACAATGCATTGATTATGATGCGCTTTCCAACATACCAGAAATCATTACTCAAATTATTACTCAAGTTATCAGGATAATGGCTGTGGAATAAATCTAGCTCCTGTACCCTGACCTTTGATCCCATTTCAATAATATTAAACAGAACTGGTGCAGCATACCTCCGGAACAACATACTAAAGTTTCGTCGCAATAGAGGCATTTTTAGTCAATTGATGAGGATATTGGCTGTGGAATAAATCTCGCTCCTGTGCCCTGACCTTCGAACTCATTTCGGTGATATTCAACAGAACCAGTTCAGTAAAGCTCCAGAGCAACATGATAAAGTTTTGTCGCAATCGAAGCATTTTTACGTAAGTTATAACGCATAAGGTAGATGGAATTGGACCCCATTTCACTCATTTTCAATAGGGTTCCTCCCTAGGTTGTCCCCTACCATATATTAAAATTTTATCGAAATCCAACCATTTTTACGCGAGTTATCATGCGGACGGACGGACAGACGGACAAAGCTGGAGCATATACGCTCCTTAAACCTATGGTTGGAAAGCGTAAACAAGTTAGTAAAATCATGCAATGCATTGATTATGATACGCTTTCCAACATACCACAAATCTTTACTCAAGTCATGAGGATAATGGATGTAGAATAAATCTCGCTGCTGTGTCCTGAACTTTGACCCCATTGCGATGATATTAAACAGAATTGGTTCAGTATACCTTTGGAACAACATACTAAAGTTTTGTCACAATAGAAGTAATTGTAGTCAACTTATGAGGATAATGGCTGTGGAGCAAATCTCGCTCCCGTGCCCTGACCTTTAACCCCATTTCAATTATATCAAACAGAATTGGTTCAGCATACCTCCGGAGAAACATCATAAAGTTTTGACGCAATCGAATCATTTTTACGTAGGTTATGACGCATAAGGGAAATGGAATGGATCCCGCTCCTATGTCGTGACCTTTGACTCCATTTCACCAATTTTCAATAGGGTTCGTCCCCAGGTGGTCCCCTAGCACATACTAAAATTTCGTCGAAATCGAACCATTTTTACGCGAGTTATCGTGCGGACGGACAGACAGACAAAGCTGAAGCATATATGCTTCTTCAACCTACGGTTGGAAAGCGTAAAAAAGCATTAATCGAAAAAGAACCATTCAAGTGCGTGATAGCTGGAATATTTCTGAATTTATTTATCTCCTGAACTGACACAAAAAAACGTTTTTTCTTTTGCTTGCCACGTAACATATTTGTAGAATTTTGTTTACAGCACAGAGCAATAGCTGCAAACCGGAAAGAACCGAACCCCTGTTTTCAGCTGTAGTAAAACACCTTGATGAAACTAAAAAAATGACAAAAAAACTTAAGCTTTTTGTAGAAAGAATTCATCGTTTCCAATATAACATCGATGAAAGATATAAAAGGGTTTGGAGTGAAAGTAATCTACACAACGTTTGCACTTACAGATGTCGTAAAGTTAAATGGTTGTCAACCATCCATAGAAACCAGAAAACCGTAGGAGTGACTAGTGGTATTCTGCGAGCTTGTGGAAAGATATTTTCCGCTTGATGGAAGATTCAGGCAGCGGGATGTTTTAGCACAGCGGACAGAAACGAGAATGACGGGATGATTGTTTCTTGAAAGAATTTTTGCGGCAAGACAAAACAAGAAGAAGAAACACAGAAGCTGCTGACAGACGGATGCAATTTAAAGATTACTTGGCACGACATAGCCTAAAACACGGGCCTCCTATTAACTCCACTTATCGGGCATTGTTGTGTGTAAGCCTTTAACAGTTGTTGTCCGCGAAGTTTGAGACAGTTCACTTGATCGTTTCAATTTACACTGCGACAAAGCGACGAGAAGTTTTGTAGACAAATATTCATTCTCCGCTTCAAATAAGTTCACAATTTGGTACCATGTTGGCTTCGTAATTACTTCATAACTTTGCACAACCAAATGAATTTCCCACTTACTATTTAATTCTGGTACTGTTTGGGATATCAATTTCTCAACAATTTTGACCTCATTTTGCGTGCCGATTTCTTTCCAATTTTGTATCAGTGACTTCTTACGTTTTGAGTTTGGGTTATCTACCAGTCGCTTCAGCGATTTTTATTGTCATTCGGTTTTATCATTTCATCTTGATACCTACATACTTTCCAGTCATTTCGTAAATTAATTTCTGAATTCCTGATTTAAATTCGAGACTGGCTGTAGTTTTCAGATACATAATAAGTTTTTCCTTTTGGGTTATCTATTTAAAATTGACTGATGGGATTTCCGAATTGCTTCGTGAATTTGAACACGTTTGAATTCCCCGTTTTAAATACTGTTCTTTCTTTCTTATTTAATTTGCTTTTGCACTGCATCAAGAAGTTTTAGGTTTCAATTCCGCGTCACTTCTTTGGATTTATAATATAATTGTGTCGCCAATTCGAATATCTCACTTAATGCTGACACGAGCTGGATTCTTCAGTCCCTTCATATAAATATGTTCCCGTGTGATTCATAATATAATTTTGACACAAATTAACATTCTCAATTTAATTCCTACAAAGGAGGGTTGGATTTTTTAGTTCACACATTTCCACCATTTACATTTATAATGTACTTTCTCCATCTTCTTAAACTCGTCAATCGCTTCAAAAATTTGGTCCGGTATGGATTCTCTTCTTAATTTCACACCATTTGGATTTTTCTACTGACTTTTATTCCTGTTAGAGTTTTCCATTTAATTTTGACGTCCATTGGATTTTTAGAGGCACTTCATCAGTGTTACAGTTTGGATTTCCTGTTTATTTTTAGCAAAACTGGGTTTCCCAATTATTATTATTTTTTATTGGAGGTTTAACGAACACCTTGAGCAACTCAATGAGCTATAAGCAGTCGCCCGTCCCAAATTTAGGGTCACTGGTTCCAGGGAAGGGAGGGAGCCAATGCCGTAAGACAAACACAACATCCATGCCTCACCGGGATTCGAAACCATACCCTTCTCAGACGAATGGTGATGAGCCAGCGCTTAGACCACTGCGCAAACGGGGCGGCCCCTATCATTTCGCAACTTCTTCCTCTTCGGATTTCCCATTCACTACATTAATTGATTTAGTTTAGATCTTCATTTAATTTTGTCATAAATTAGTTTTGCCAGTTGCTTCAAAAACTTTACAAAATAATTATGTAACTTTGGGATTTGTTTTATTCGATATCTACATATTAGGTAATCATTTTAGGAGTTTACGATGGACTGCCCTGTAGTTAGGTAAAAAAAAAGACTTCTAAGGATCATTTCGTTAGAATACTGCAAAAAAACTTTATTTCTAATCATTGAAAATTGTTCCTTGCTACACATATGAATTCTCCATTTAAATCACAATCGCTTTGGAAACCCTGAAAATCACTGGTGGTTTGAATGTGGATATTTTATAAGAAGACAGTTAACTAAGGTAAAATTTTTATTAAAGATTCAAAAATCCTGTTAATTTTGTTTCGTAGAAATCGTTCAGCAATTAAATGCCTTGTTTTTTCCATATGAATTCTTATGAATTACAGTAAGGCTTTTCACTTCGTAACCCCCTTCCCGTTTTGAAATCATATTATTTTGTCACCAAATTCTCCACTTAATGTTGACACGAGATGGAGGATTAAAGCAAAAAATGTGAAAACATCGGTATCAGGCATGTTTCGGGTCGCCGATTTTTCAGACGATCTATGATGGTGTGTCGGTCATTTTATTTCGTTATGAAACGTTTTGGCACAAAACATAATGTGCATCTAAATATCTGTACCTTTCATATTCCAGTATTCTAGTACCGAAGTGAAATATAATTACATAATGCTGGTAGAAACAAAAACACTAAATGTACTGTGACGTATATTCTAAATTAACTTTCTTTTTTAGTTTCTTTCCATATGTAAATCTTGAGTTTATTCTGTTATTCTTCACTCTTGATGTAATATCTTTTCTCTCAAACGAATACGTTTGGTAACACAATTGAGGTTGAATGCACGTGACGTATGCCTGATATTGATAAGAACAAGAGATAAAAGCGACGACTAAATTGTTACTTAAAGAGCGCTGGGTTGTAAACTGATTATTGAAAGAAGCTTTGTGAAAAGAGCTTTGTGTTAAGAGTTGTGTGGTGTGTGGAGAGTTTAGTGCAATATGCTATGCTACGATGTGTTTGCTACATCCTGAATAAAGCATCTTTTTCCGTAAGTGTGACTTCTGTTGTTTACATGTCTCGTCTGGCCGTTAAGGTTTCTTTCATTTAGGAACTATTTCTTAGTATGTTGCTGTTTTAAATTAACGTAAAAGAAAGACAAGACTTCTACGTCATAGTACTTAGAATATTCCTTAACAAATAAAATAACAAAAAAAAAAAAAATGAAACGCATGGCATATTTTTCAAGAAATAGTGCCGTAGGACAAATTTCTGATTGAAACCAAGTTAACAGAAATTATAGGATTATGATCTGTGGGTTCATGAATCACAAAGCCTTATGATTTCTATAAAATGATTATTGTAATCCACGGAATCATATGTAATATTTATTCATAGAGTTACCAAAAAAAAAACTTATAAAATTTCCAGCTAAAACATGATCATGAAATTTTATCTTACTTTAAACTTTAATTTCTTTATAGGGAATTATTCATGAAAGGAAAGACATAATTCATAGAGTTAGGGTCGTGCTGTGTTATCTTCTTAAAACACTCATTTGCTTAAAAGTACATTATTTTTTTCCTGGTTTAAAACATTGAAAGTTTTAATTTCCTGGAGAGAAATTTTAAATTTGTACGGAGAGAAAAAGGTAATTTGGTAAAGTGTATGGTGAGGCACTTAATGAACTGGAATCAAAACGAATGTTAGTTACCGTTCTTCATCTGGCGAGATTAAAAACGCTTTAAGAGGTTACAATGGCTAATTGTAGAACTAGTGGTTATTACCAGTGACGTATGATATAGAAAGAGCATCGGTGATGTGATGGCTATATCATTAATTAAATGAACTGTTCCTTCTTTCTTATTTAATTTGCTTTTGCACAGCATCAAGAAGTTTTAGGTTTGAATTAAGTGCACTCTCCCATACCCAGTAATACTCTGGGATAGTACTCTAGATTCGCTGCATTCATATGTAATGCCCATCTCTAAATCTTTGGAAGCACCTCTGATTGAAAGCACATTCCGCAATGTGTTTAATTTGTCGACCACAGAACTTGTGGTCTTGGGTTCCAGTCTCTGCATATTCGCATTTCTGATCCTGGGCTTGAATTCGTAGTATGATTCTACAGAACGCCTGGCCCTAAATTAGGGATTGCGATTTCGCTTAAACTTCAGTACTCATGGGGGTCAACCAAACGACGTGTTGTCCTAGATTCAGGTTACTGGCTCCTGCTGGAACTGCAGGTACAACATGTATATGTTTCTCTACATTGAAAAGGGTGATCCTAAACCAGGAACTGCGATTTCTCCTAGCATTAGATACTCGTGGATGTAGATCAGATGACGAGTGGTCTAGGACACACACACACAGAGGTTTCCTGTCTCCTTGTACAGTACTACTTACTGAGAACTCGAATACCAGGTGAGATATCTCTTATCTTTTGCTTTTCTATAAGGAGTGATCAAAAATTAGGAAAGGCGATTTCTTTTAACCTTAGTTACCCCGCCCCAGTGCCCGAGTGGCATGAAGCGTTGGCTTCTTATCATTAGTCCAAGATGGGTCCAGGTTCGAATCTCAAGTGAGACATGGATGGTGTTTTGACTTCTGGCTCCGGCTCTCTCTCCCTTTCTGGACCCAGTGACCCTACATGAGGGCGGGTGACTACATATAAGCCCATAGAGTTGCTCACGGTGGTTGTTAAACTCGCAAACGAAAAAAAAACAACCTTAGTTACACGTAAGGGACATTAAACGCCCGAAGAAGCAAAAAATATTTCGGTGGGGTGGGGAGCAATGTCCGGTCTTGGATCTCTGAGAATATTTCATATACTAGTAAGTTTTTGCAGCATTGTTAATGTAAAAAAAAAATGTTGTGCACACACAGCGGCCAAAAAACACGTACCTTTATGATAAAATAGTCACAGAAAATAAACGCCAATTTATACAAATGTGACAGTCTTGTGGGTTAATGATATTTTGCTTTGTCCGTCACAAAGAGCGTACAGATTATTCGACTGCTGTAAATCATGTCGTTGGAATCGGAAAAATGTCTAATCATAGGTGCACTTTTGCTGCAGCCGCGATACACAAGAATAAACAAATTACTGGTTTCTCAAAAGTAACTATTTCAAATGTGTTTAGGGATTGGAAGACAAGGGGATCTTCTATATGCGAAACCATAAATGTTGCTGGAAAACTATATAGACTTAAACAACGTGACTATCGTGCTCAGAGTTGGAAACGGGTCAAAAATTTGGACCTGGACCCGATCCGGACAAATTTGCTTTGAACTATAAATTCGAATATGTCTTCATCATCATCATCATGATTGTCAATCATTATCAACCCATACTGGGTGAAGGTCTCCCCAAGTTTGTTCAACAACGGGCTTGGGCCAGTCTCCTCCATTAACCCATCTTCCATGTGGTCTTCTTCCGGGTCTTTTCCTGTGAATCCAGTCTAGAATTTTGGTTGTTCGTCGGCGGTCCGTTCTTCTGCCAACATATCCAGCCCATTGCCATTTCAGGAATTTTACTCTGATCATGATGCCTTCCACTCTTGTCATTTTCCTTATCCATGAATTCTTATTCTTATCTTTCCTGGTTACACCAAGCATGCATCTTTCCATGTTTCTTTCAGTTGTTTGCAGTCTTTGTATGTCTTTTTTAGTTAATGTCCACGTCTCTGCTCCGTACGTAAGCACTGGAAGGATGCATTGATTAAACACTTTTCTTTTAAAACACAATGGTATATTGCCCTTAAAAATTGTAGTTTCTTCCAAACGCTCTCCAACCAAATTTTTTACTCCAATTAATTTCTTCATCAAGTTAACCCTCGCTTGATATCTGCTGCCCAAGGTAAATGTAGGCATTGGTTATCTCCAGCTTTTCCTCGATAAATCTTCATTCCTTGTAAAAGCATTGTACATCAGTTTTGTCTTCTGAAAGTTCATTTTTAATCCCATTTCTTTATCCCTCTCAGCAAGTTCCTGGATCATACTCTGTAGCTCTGAAGTAATATTTCAAAGACCTTTGAAGGATTTTTTGAAATATTTTTTTTTCTTTTCAAAAATAAAATGGAAATAAAACCGGGTCGAAATCGGGTCAGAAACACCTTGACCCAACCCGTTTGATCTGCAATAAATTGCCAACTGGGTAACTCGTTTCCATCTCTGTTTGTGCTGTGAGGAGAATTGTGTGGAGGAACAGATCTGCCAGTGTGTAGCAACAGGCTACTGATTTCAAGCAAGACCTGGAACAAGCATTTTAGCCCGGACCATGAATGCGTAGGGTGTAAAAGGAACTGGGTCTTAGAATTCGCCTTCAAATTTAGAAGTTACTTATCTCAGCAAAAAAACAGAAAAACAGATTATAGTGGGACCAAGAACACCGTAAATGGATTATAGTACCGATTACAGTGGGGTCAAGAACGCCGTAAATGGATTATAGAACCGATTATAGATGGGGCCAAGAACGCCGTAAATGGAAAATATAACCGATTACAGTGGAGCCGAGAACGCCGTAAATGGAAAATGGAACCGATTACAGTGGAGCCAAGAACGCCGTAAATGGACAATAGAACCAATTACAGTGGGGCCAAGAACGTCGTAAATGGAAAATAGAACCGATCACAATGGGGCCAAGAACGCCGTAAATGGATTATAAAGCTGATTACAATGGAGCCAAAAGCGTCGTAAATGGACAATAGAACCGATTACAGTGGGAGCCAAAAACGTCGTAAATGGACAATAGAACCGATTACAGTCTGTCAAGAACGGACAATAGAACCAATTACAGTAGAACCGGTTACAGTGGACCCAATAGAAGTAATGCTGGTGAGATGAATCACGGACAATAGAAACGATTACAGTGGGGCCAAGAAGTCGTAAATGGACAATAGAACCGATTACAGTGGGCCCAATGGAAAATTGAACCGATTGCAGTGGGGCCAAGAACGCCGTAAATGGACAATAGAAACGATTACAGTAGGGCCAAGAACGCGGTAAATGGACAATAGAGCAATGAAAGGAAGTAATGCTGGTGAGATGAATAACACAATACATTGTTATACGCTGTTGGTTCGGAGAGAGTGTGGCGAGAACTTCAAGAAGCGATAGGTCCGGCACACCTTGTAAACACAATCTGTTGATTTGGTCTAGGTCTGTAGATACCAGGAAAATGTAAGATAACATCCAGAGTATGAGTGTTGTAGTGGATCAAGCGCACTCTGTATTGTTGTACTGTTTTTCTACATGTGGTAGCATCTTTACAGATCGCAATTCAACAGCACATCGTGATAGAGTAGTGCAAAAATTAGTTTCGCGAGCAAAATGAGAGCTTCCATCATCTCCCCTTGCCCCCACAGTGCCCCGATCTCAATCCTTTTGAAAATGTGTGATACATCTTAGAAAGAGCTGTTCTGCGTCGATATCCTCTTTCGTATACACTGTTCTTGTTGCATGATATTTTGCTTCAGGAATTGCTATCTTTAAATTAAAAAAAAAGAACTGAAGTATTTCATAGAATCTATACCGCGCCATATACTTCCTGTCATTCGCAACAAAAGTTGGCCCTACTTTATGCTAAACAAAGGTTCGTATTTTTTTGGCCATCTTTTTGAGAATTTGTATCATGAATTATATCATACTTCTGCGCAATAACAATTGTTTAAGCTAAGTTTACGCTCAGATTTACTATCTCCAAAGTCTGGTTACTTAGAAGAGAATGCGTTCTTTTACATTCATTCGCGTTTAATTGAATTGGTATAATATTTGCTTGACGAATTGATAAATTTAACATATCACCAAGTGTTTACATGGTAGATGGCAATTAGCAAAAGAGCAATTCGGATATTTTTGGTGATATTCCGTTCGTGACAATGAGAGGGGATCTCCAGAAAATTTTGAGATATGAATTTTCCCAGAGGGTGTCTTCTCGGCCTCACAACCTTATACATCTGGATTTCTTTTGTTTTTCCCAAACTTCAAACACGCTGAAGTTAAAAAAAAAAAAAAAAAAGGAGCAGAATGAAAAGGTTTGTGTTAAAAATTCAGTAATTTTGGAGCATCATATGCCTCGGAAGTCAGAACCTTGCAAAATTATCAAAATACATGTTCTAATCCCTGCTGATTTGCTCAGAATTGAAAAATTCATGCTGGTTTGCCTGAAATCACTAGCTATTTAATGGAAAATAGCTAAGGACATTTATTCGGTGAAATTTTAATAAAATACTGAAACCAGTTTCAAAGTCATGGTTGTGGTGTTAAGGCCTACCGTTTTTTTTTCTTTCGCAGTCCTTTGTTAAACGGTATAAATAAAACAAGTAATTGTTTTTTTTTTTATGTTCGTAGTGTAAGAATTTTCGCCACACGCAATATCCGAGATAGCTGGCGCCTATGCGCGCGTATGACGTAACTTTCGGGCATCATTCAGTGCACTTCATAATTCGAAATATTTGCTTTTTTAATGCAATCAGAAAATAGCGTTGCCAAAACCATTCCAGAGAAAGGAAAATGGGGACAGTCGAAGCGCTCTACTTATTTTCGCTGAAGTTCAAAGCAGGAAACAAACAAACCTGTAACCGCACATTCAAATTCGGAAGAAACTTAAAATAGACATCCACGGATTTGCAACTGAAAAAGTTTATAAGTGCACAAACGGAATCGGAGGTGAGTTTTTTAAAAAGGAAAGAAATCATTGTTCAATCGATGAAACTGGTATGACCGTGAGCAGTCAATAAAAATTAAATTGTTGATAATTTATTATATTAAGTTCGCATAAAAAGCCTTTCATCAACAAAATTTTATTCCTGATAATTTATGCCACTGTTATTATTTTCAATAAGGTCTTTTTGTTTGTTTTTTATACAAAATTTAATTCTTAACCACGCTTGGTTCTAATAAATCATAATTAAAATTAGGTAATGTTATCAACAGGAGTTTGTTCTTGTTCTTTTATATTGTTGTTACGAGTCTCAGTAACGTTTACTTATTTCATACACAAAAATGTAATCGCTAACAGCGTATCGCTCTCTTATCAGTCACAACAAAAATTATCTACTTTACCGACGAAACTAATTCGTGAAAATTTGTGTCAACCGCCCCAGCAACGCAGTGGTCTAAGCGCCGGTTTATGAAAATTCGTTCATGATGGGCCCGGGTTCGAATGCCGGCGAGGTATGGATGTTGTCTTTATCTTACAGCACTGGCTCTCTCCCTTCCCTGGAGCCAGTGGCCCAAAATTAGGGACGGGCGACTGCTTACAGCCCATCTAGTTGCTCACAGTGGTCGTTAAACTTTCAATAAAAAAAAGAAAAGAAAGATAGTGTCATAAATAAGAGTCGTGATAAAAATTTGCATTTTAAATTCCAAACAAAGGAACAGTCTGCTGAATCAAAATAAAACTTGGCACATTTTCCAAAAACAGAAACATAAATAAATAAATAACAAGTTAGTAAAATCATACAATGCATTGATTATGATACGCTTTCCAATATACTAGAAATCATTACTCAAGCTATTACTCAAGTTATGAGGAAAATGGCTGTGGAATAAATCTCACTCCTGTGCCCTGACGTTTGATCCATTTGGATGATATTCAACAGAACTGGTTCAGTATATCTCCGAAATAACATGATAACGTTTTGTCGCAATCGAAGCTATTTGACGTAAGTTATGATGCATAAGCGCTATGGAATACATCCCGCTCCTGTGTCCTAACCTTTCACCCCATTTCGCCCATTTTCAATAGGATTCGTCCCCAGGAAGGTCCCTACAATATACCAACATTTCATCCAAATCGAAACATTTTTACGTACGTTATGACTCATAAGGGCGATGGAAGTGATTCCACTCCTATGTCCTGACCTTTGACCCCCATTTCGCCAATTTTCAATAGGGTTTGTCCGCAGGTGGTCCCCTACCATATACTAAAATTTAATCGAAATCGAACCTTTTTTACGTTAGTTATGACGCATTAGAGCAGTGGAATGGATCTGGCTCTTATGTCCTGACCTTTGACTCCATTTCGTTCACTTTCAATAGGGTTCCTTTCCAGGTGTTCCCCTACCACATACTAACATTTCATCGAAATCGAACGAGTTTTACGTAAGTTATCGTACAGATGAACATACGCACACAACGCGTGATGTAATGAGGCAGATGGGAATCGTGACCATCTGCTAGCAAGGTGTGACGTCATAAAATTTTAATAGGATCCACAAACAACGCGTGACGTGTTGAGATAGATGGCGTGACCGCGCGCCAATATCTAAAGGGGTGAGGCCATGACACCACACTGCAAACTTCGTAATTCGGGGTGGTTATTTAACCCACTAAACAAATTTTCTTAAAGTGGAGATCAAGCTAAATTGATTTCTAGTACCAGAAAACGGTAGATTAACGACTTTCATCAAAATCCTCAGAGCCGTTTTCAAAATAAAATTTACTTACATACAAGAATTGCTCTTTTAAGGTGAACGTCAAGTAATTTTGCTTCCTGTACTTCGAATGCAAAAATGTCTGTACACATTTTCTTCCCAACTAATGCGTTCCCAAGGATAAAAATTTGAACATGGATTAACATGTCTTCATTTTATAACTTGGAATACTTAATATTTTCTAAAACATAACCATAATTATGCAATCCAACATTTTTTTGTCTGCTGACGTCATGAAAATACAGGTCGCGCCATCTTTTTTCTGGACAATTAATGCGTTCACAAGGATGAAAATTTGAACATCGATTAAAATAGCTTCATTTTATAACTTGCAATACTTAATATTTTCTAAAACATAACCATAATTATACAATCCAACATTTGTTTGTCTACTGACGTCATGAAAATACAGGTCGCGCCATCTTTTTTCTGGAAAATTTATGCATTCACAAGGATGAAAATTTGAACATCGATTAAAATAGCTTCATTTTATAACTTGCAATACTTAATATTTTCTAAAACATAACCATAATTATACAATCCAACATTTCTTTGTCTACTGATGTCATCAAAGTACAGGTTGCGCCATCCTTTTTCTGGTTTCAACACCACCAAAGGAAAAGTTATTGACTTTTAATGTAATTATGGCTATGTTTTAGAAAATATTAAGTATTCCAAGTTGTAATAAAGATATTTTAATCGATTTTCAAATTTTCATCCTTGGGAACACATTAATTGTGAAAGAAATGTGTACAAAAGTTTTTCCATTGGAAGTATAGCAAGCAAAATTACTTGACGGCCACCTTAATAATATGGGATAAAAGCGATGGAATGGATCGCATTCCTATGTCCTGACCTTTGACCCCATTTCGTCCACATTCAAAAGGGTTCATCCGCAGGTGGTCCCCTACCACATACTGAAATTTCATCGAAATCGAACCATTTTTACGCACGTTATGACGCATAAGGGCAATGGAATGCATCCCGCTTTTATGTCCTAACCTTTGATCCCACTTCACCCATTTTGAATAAGATTTGTCCCCTGGCGGTCCCCTACCACATACTAAAATTTAATTGAAATCGAACCATATTTACGCAAGTTATGACGCGTACGGGCAATGGAAGGATCCCGCTCCTACGTCGTGACCTTTAACCCTATATGTCCCATTTTCAATAGGGTTCGTCCCCAGGTGGTCCCCTACCACATAGTAAACTTTCATTGAAATCAAACCATATTTACGCAAGTTATGAATCATAAGGGCAATGGAAGGATCCCGCTCCTACGTCGTGACCTTTGAACCTATTTGTCCCATTTTCAATAGGGTTCGTTCCATGGTGGTCCCCTACCACATACTAAAATTTCATCAAAATCGAACCATTTTTACGCCAGTTATCGTGCGGACGGACGGACAAAGCTGGAGCATATACGCTTCTTCAACCTACGGTTGGAAAGCGTATATGATAATTTGTCATGATAATTATCATGATAATTGATCATGATAATTTGTTGCATTGTTAAGAGCACTAAGGATTTGGTTACTTAATGTACAAAAGTCAATCCCAGTGCATCATTCTCTTACGATTTACAATAACATTCTGTATCTTTTAGGATCAAAAATATATTTAGGGCCTTCGTGGTTTTGTAGAAATTAAGGAATTAAGGGGTTCGGCTAGTTTCATTGATATAAACCAGCCCTTTATACGTATACTCAATGGACAAAACAATAGAGATACCTACCTAATAGCATAATAATATAACCCAGGACTTTTCTTTCTAGGATTGTGTAAAATGCTACTCTAATTAATGATAACACTATGATAATAAAGAAGGCAAAGATGGAAATTAAGGTTCTTTAAATTCTAAATTTACTGCAGTTTTATGCTGAATAGATAGAGTAAAACAATTTGGGTCCTTCCGTGCTACGAATTAATTAAAAGAGATATAAACCAACCTGACTCACATCTGTCTGAACTCAAATCATGTAATTATTTAAAAATTGAACAGACTTTTTTTTAGGGTCTTGCCTCTAAAAGAATATTAATTCAACATGGAGGTCACAATCTTTCTCTTGGATACGGCCTTTAGAAAAAAAATATATGCTGTTATCCCTGAGGTAACTTGGTTTATTCTTGGGTTGGTTGTTTGAGAAAAAAAAAAGAAAAGAAGTTTGTTTTTGGCCGTCCCAGCTGAACTACAGGGTGTCCCACTATCGACTCAAATCATACCATAAGATCCCCAAGATGTAAGAATATGGGACAAGTGAGCAAAACCGTCCAAACAAGGAATCCAAAGGATACAAAGGCACTTTATTGAAAAGGTAGCTTCGAGCACAACTGGACAGAAGACAGAAACGTCCATGTGATAGGCGCCTGCCAAGAAAAATCCAGTCTTTTGTAAGTGATATGATCACCCCTGACTGCGTTGCAGGATTTACAACGTCTGTCCATGCTGAGGACGAGGTTGTGAAGGAGCTGTTGAGGCATCGCGGCCCATTCCTCTTGAAGCGCCAATCGCAGCTGCGGAATCGTTGCTGGCGAATGGTGACGTGCTGCCAGGCGTCTCCCGAGAAGGTCCCACATGTGTTCGATTGGATTTAGGTCCGGGGACCTTTGCGGGCCAATCCATGCGTTGAATATCTTCACTCTCCAACAGCTCTGTGACAGCCACTGTACGATGAGGTGTAGCGTTGTCGTTCATTAAGAGGAACTCAGGACCCACAGCACCTCTAAACAGACGCACGTGAGGCAGGAGAACCTCGGTACAATAGTGGACACCAGTGACTGAACCTCCTTGGAAGATGTGGAGGTCAGTACGGCTACCAAGCATGATACCGCCCCAAACAAGAACTCCGCCACCTCCAAACCGGCCCCTTTCGATGATGTTGAAGGTGTGGTTGCGTGTTCCCTGATCTCTCCAGATGTGTATACGTCCAGAATCGTTCGTCAGACTAAATCGGCTCTCATCCGTAAATGAACTCGACCCCATTGCTGATGTGTACAGTTCTTGTGTTCCTGGAACCACAGAAGCCACCGTCTCCGATGATCAGACGTTAATGGCACACACCATACTGGTCGTCGTGCAAATTAACCACCTTTGTGCAGCCTCCTGGCCACGGTAACACGCGATAACGGACGTCCAGTTGTTTGCTGCATGTGCCTTGCGATTTCTCCCGCTGTCTGCCGTCTGTCTGTTCTCGCCTGTAGGACAATATACCGGTCGTCCGACGCCGTGGTTGCTCGTGGACGACCACTGCAAAACTCTCGGACAGCTGTTCCTGTCGTTTGAAATGCTCTCCAAGCTCGTGAAAAGATGCTGTGAGCGATCCCGAACTCCTCGGCCACACTTGTCACACTTCGACCTTCTTCCAACTTCCCAATGACGCGACCTCGGGTAAAGTCATCCAGATGTCGTCTACCGGATTGTCTGCTGGCCATGTCGCACGGTGGCAGCAACTCGACGTCGTTCAAACCGATGTACACCGTGCAATAGCATTCACCGAATTACTGAGCGTACACCGCCCGTGTGCTTTATACTCTTCCGACACTCCCCCCCACGTCATGCTGCATATATGCTCATGCCCAACCGTACCGGACCCTAGTGTATCTCCTGAGTGGTCTTTCGGTCCGTTCTGCCTGCTCGTTCTGCTGTTATGCTAATTTCTCCTCTTCGTCCTTAATTTTTGAACACCAGTGTAGTAGTATACCTACGTATCGTTTCGTCGTTGAACGAAAATCAGACTCGAATTCTTCCACTTTCATCCAACAATATATAGCGGTACATTACGAATCTAGCAGATCTGCCATCAAATTCGAAACTTTTGTTCAAAACCGAGTTGGATCTTATTTTGTCCGAAATGCAGCATGCATGTGGTTTAGCCTAGATTCCACAATGTGTTAGACTGCAGCTACGTCTACAGCATAACAGAGTTCACCAGACAGTGTCCTTCAACTGGTTCAGATTTTACGAAAGAGGACTTTTCTCCCGGATCAGTTTGCTTATCATGTCCCATGCATTCTCAATGGGGTTCAGATCTGGGATTTCTGGCGGCTAGGGAAGATGGTGAAAGGCGCTATCATTCTCGCTGAACCACTGATAAACACATGTTGTGGAAAGGATAGTAGCATTGTCTTTCATGAAACAAACGTCATCTGCAGGACCAAAAGTCAACACTGCACGACGAATTTGAACAGTAACAATGTTCAAATGATCCTCGGAGGACATTCGACCTTCAAGAAATATCAGGAGACATATTCCGTACCAACCAAATGTGCCCCACACCATGACATCACCTCCAGAACATTGAGATGTGTTTTCAAGGCAAACTTGGTCAATTGCTTCATGGAATTGGTGTCAAATCTTTAACAACCGTCGGTACAGAACAAGGTGTACCTCGACTCGACGGACTACATGATTTTTTCCAGTCTTCCAGTGTCCAATCACGGTGCTCCCCTGTAGACGAACTTTCCGGTTCTTCTCAGAAATCAGTGCTTTCCGTATAGGCATGGGTCTGCTACTACCGTCAGTCTTCGATTTCCTGCGCATATTTCACTGAGATATGGGTCAGGAACTGCATTTATTGAATGCATCAGTCAATGGCTGCACACAAGGAGCTCTGTTTCTCCGTACACGCGTTCTCAAACAACGGCGATCTCGTTCCAGACAGATTGTTGTCGCGCCACCGTTAAGACTCTTAGACAAGCAATGTGAGTTACTTTTCCACTGATTAAAGACATGTGTCATCGTTTGAGAAACCAGTCAGCTCTAATTTATTCAAAATCGTCGCTCCAAAGAGACAGGGCACCCACAATAAGCCTTTTACCAAACTCCGAAAGATAATTCGTTTATGCCATTGTAATCGACATTACTGGGGATTAGGTTTTTAGATAGGGTTCTGAGGTCTATAGACGAGTTTTTTGCCTCACAGAATCCCGTGCAGGATATTGCCTCAAGAAATGAAACGTTTGGTGAGCACAATAAATTTTTGTAACGTCCCCACTTTACATTTTGCCACTAAGACATCCTGGAAGTCCAATAATTCGTGAGCACACCCACGGGAATGGTGGGCCGCCCAAAACAGATCATTCGACAAGCGCTGAATGCTGGACATGAGAAGAGGTAATGTGAGACTGTCTCTGGAGCGGAATAGTTCGTTTGGGTTATCCAACGCCCAATTAGGAACAGAAAGCCGTTCAGCAGCGCCGTATTTGTCCGCAATTACTGAATTATAATCACCGAAGACGCGTTAAAACAATGTTCACTGGGTCACCCGTGATGAAAGCTGATGTAGAGGAACAGGTCTGCCCAAAGAGAACGGGTCCAAGCTAACGCCAATTCGTCGTGAAGCAAGGATCCTATACAGCCAGCAGCGTCGAAGGCTGTAACAGGGGGGACCTACGAGGCACACGCACCATGATCAAGAAGAGCAGCCGAGTCCGCAGCTTCGTTTGTTGGAAGTCCCAAGTGTGGAGGACACCAGACGAGCACTATCTCATCGTAGATGGAGCTGAGTCGTTGGAGCGAGTCGTGGAGCTGTACAATAATATCCGGCGATTGGTGATGCATGGATTCAAGAGCCTGATGAACTGACCTACTATCTCTGAGTAGCAACAAGCCCCTAAACCGGCCTTGGTCGTAATCCAGCGCTGTGATGAGAGCTCGGGCTTCCTCTGAGAAGACGGAAGAAGACGTCAAGATGCGAAACGAGCGGCTGGAGTTTTTCCTGGGGAAAGAAATTTCCAACAGCCACTGAACTGACGATTACTGACAGGCAGCGCCAGTTCAGTGACTGTTGGATAGTCGGTCAGTTCTTCAGGCCTACGTCACTTGGTGACTCATGTGACCATGGTTGCCTACGTCACTTGATGACTCATGTGACCATGGTTGCCTACGTCACTTGGTGACTCATGTGACCATGTATTTTGCATATGCGCTGCATAAATGACATTTGCGTACATCTTTATAAAGGTTTCTAATTCAGTGGCCGGTGTGTGTACAATGTTCCTGCTTGAAAAAATTGTAATTTCTGAACCTAGAGACTTAGCGCTGTGAGCAGGCATAAAATGCCTTGGCTAGCACACTTTGGATGATTTTAAAAAATTTGATTTTCATTTGTTTCGAAAGGCATTTTCGTGGGTGGTGTAACGGTAATAAGCTATGAACGGAGATTGAGAGATAATCCATTTCGGTTGCCGATTGGTTTGATGTGCTGACTTCTGACCGTTCTTCTGAGATGGGCCCGGATTCCAGTACCGAAGGAGTCACTTCCTGTCCGAGAATGCACCCCGGAACCAGCGGTATCAAATTAGGGACAGGAGAAAGCTTGCGGTCTTTCGAATTGCTCATGGTGGACTCCGAAATAAAAAGAAAGGTGGAGACATAACGGTTTGTTTCAAGGTGGTGCAACTCAGAAGTGTTTTGAGAAATTTGATTACATTTCTGATAGTTAATGACCGCGTTGCTATGGAAAATATTAATGATCTCGTACATCATTTAGGTACCTGAAATTGTTAAATCTAAACGGTTAAAAAATTGTCCCAAGAGCGACATCTTGTCCTAGAAAGCCACCGTTATTAAACGGCTTGTGTAGATTCCGTAGGTTTTTATTAAAAACTTTCTACATAACATATTACGTAATTCCACGTGAATACAGATAAATGCATGAAAATAAAATTGATGTTCGTGTACTCTTTTTTTCATTCTCTTTGTAAGTTGCCAATTGGTTTCTTCTAGTGGATTCATTCATGGTCATTCTGAACGGAGTTTTTGTAGCTACGCCTCGAATGCTTAATTTTATGGCGCATTTGAGGGAAAAAAATCTTACACATCTCTTTCGCTCAAATCTGTCCTTGAAAGACTAATTTTAAATATTATGGGTGTGAGACGCAATAAATGTTGCTTTATAGCAATTAATCTTGTCCGTGAACGTGATTTCGGCAGCATTCCGAAGACTCAAGAGAATGTATTCTCACACTGTACGAAAAGATTCGGAAAGACATCCTTGTACATGAGATTATGGCTTGGTAAGGGTGCTGAAAACACGATGCTGAGTCTGAAGGAAAAGTAGAACTCCAGAAAAAAAGTCAGACGACATCTAACGCGCATGGGTAATGAGAAGTCTAAATTTAGACGAAAAGGAGTGAAATGTAAAATATCCCACAGGATTTGATAAAGCTCTGTAAAAGGAATCTTTGCACCCAGGAAGCTTTTCCTTTCTTATAAAATGTATTGAACATTTCTTTTATCGAGTTAGAAAATTCTATGCTCATCAAAACTGAAAAAAAAAACCCCAGGTCATTCGCAGTTTTGTGTATTGCAAGAATTATGTTTTCCAAACCATATGACAAACATTTAATACTTAGTTATGAGACTATGTTCAAGGAAAATCTTGAAAAAACATAAGGAATTTTCTCTCCTTCCAATACAAATTGAATTTACAGAGACTGTAGTTTAGAAACAGTTTACCGTCCATAGTTTGAGAAAAAATTGCGCGTTGGTGGAAACCAGTAACGTGTGCAAAAACTTCTTCATACTTGCTTTATCCATCAAAATAAAGGCTTTGCAATTTGAATTCTAGAAACGGGTTGCTATCTTAATCAAATGACAAAAATTAAGGAATTTGGATTTTGAGATTTCTTCAGAAACTTAAAAGTAAAACCCTCCCTCATGAAATAATTGTCACGTGCGAGAAAACGAAAAAATCAGAAAAAAAATTCCGGATTCACCGGGAAGACAGATTGTAGCAGATTGAGTCCTTAGCGTACAGGGTGGCCCAAAACATCCCTACCACGAAAAGGCATACAAATCGCATCCAAAATGCATTAAAATCTACATCTTCTGCCGTTTATATTACAACATGTTCAATATGTCTGCCCTCAACCTCGACGATCTTGTGCAATCTGATCCCGAAATTGGACACCATCTTGTGGAGGACGTCTGTTGGAATGGCCATGATTCAACGCTCGATAGATGATTTCAGCTCCTCCGAAGTCTTTGGGTTGATGGGATACAACTTGTCGTTGAGATGTCAACATTTTAAAAAAATCCAAAGGATTGAGATCTGGTGAATACAGGGGCCAGTCAAGTCTTCATCCATATTGCTGTGGATAATCCCAAGCAATGACATTCTCACGGAAATGTTCATTCAGAAGGCAGAAATGCATTCTGTGCTATGGGGACGAGCACCGTCATTGCATGAAAAAAAAAAGACTTGAGAGGTCAGAACCATGGAAGCTCTGAAGGACAGGAATAAACTTGTTTTCAAGCAAGTTTCGATAGCTCACTGCGGATACAGTTCCCTGAATAAAAACGGGTCCACAAATGCCAACTTTCCACAAAACACACCACATAGTCACACGATTTGGGTGAAAACTTGAAGCAATCGAAACATGCGGATGTTCTGTGTCCCATATTCGCCAGTTCTGCCTGTTCACGAACCTATCAAGCCAAAAATGTGCCTCATCTGAAAACCAGATGAGACCAGAGTCAATTTCTTGGTTCTTGAGTCTTGTGATCATTGCATGAGCGAAGTCCTGTCTTGCTGCCGTGTTCGTCCTCTGTTAGTGACTGTTGGGTCTGAATTTTATAGGGAAACAAATGAAGATCTTTAAGAATTCGCTGAAGACTGCTGCGTTTGATCCCTAACTCCTGAGAATCACTCCTGGTAGACTTTTTCGGGCTTCTTTCAAATGTTTCTCGAACTTTTTCAACGTCTCGTTCAGTCCTTGCTATTTAGGGCCTACCGTCTTGAAAGCGATCGTCCAACACTGACCCTGTCTTGCGAAATTTCTTGACGAGGTTTGATATTGTGTGCCTGTCCGGTCCAACTTTGACACCAAACTTTACCTATAATTCTCTTCTGATCTTTTAGGGGCTTTCTGATGATCGAATGTACTCTTCGCTAATGAATATACGCTGCTCCATAGTGTAGGCTGCCATTTTTCATATCCTGCAAAATGAAAAGAAAACACATGAGACACAAATGTATTACCATGCAACCTATAGTACGGTGGTCGCGAAATACTTAATCATCGTCTAATTGGATAAACAGAGAGGTTGCGTTCCCATAAATGTAAAGAACCCAAGCTCAAAGTTTACAGACGTCGCGTTGTGTTTCATATAGGCTCGTTACGAGGTATTCGTAAAAAACCCATACGCCGCAAATTGTGAATAAGAAAAACATACACAACCTAGAAAAGTTAGCTACACCAGGTTAAGTAATTAACAATGTTTATTATAAGAAAAGTATCTTTAAGCAATTACATCCTTCAGGTGGAGGCCAAATAAAAGTTCCGTTAAATTAAAATAATAGAATTAGCCATGTTGACTGGTCCACTGCTGAGTAAGCCTGTTACATGCCTGAGCTTAACTTTAAATTAAATCCCTCAATCTATCTCGAGGAGGCATAGCGATCATGCATATGTATATATTCAGTTAACATTGGAACTGGAATTTGGGAAAAGAACGTCATCTTACCTTCCTTCGGTTGAGTTGTCGCTCGTTGAAGCCCCACTCTGGTAGATGGAACTTTCACGAATGCTGACTCCGGATCTATCGCGTTATATGGTTAATCGGCCTCCGTCTCATCATCGGTATTCTCTCTCTTTACCTCTCTCTACCTATTTTTCGCTGAATAATCTTTCTCACTTGCTATCCTCTCATTATCGAATATCTATGAATCTGTCCTCCGAATACTATACGTGAATAAACATCTTTCATATATCTGTCCGTGAATCACCGTTTCGAATATGAATATCCTCCTTTCGAACTCTTCGCCTGGAGGTCTGGATTGGTCAGCTGAGCTGACCAGTGCTCGAGCTTAGTGGCTATTGGTTGGCCCTCTGGTCCACTTAGCTACCTTTTCGCGGCAGCTGGCATGTTGGGCAGGTGAGGCCTTTGCGAATTCAATGGGACATAATTTCTGCGCTCGGATGAATAGCGAAGAATTTTGACGGGGCTTCCCTCTGACAGAGTTACGACTTTTCAGTGACACCGCGATGTACTTTACGACTTTTGCTGGTGCCTCCTTCATCGAGGAGATAGTCGTAAACCGCAACTCGCCTATTAATCTGACCGCGTTTCGGACTCTTTCATGTGCTCTCCTGAAACACCGGGATGTTTTATCCCACCAGCAACGCTAGTACTGGGGCTATTTCGTACATTTTGTGAATGCCAAGCTTCTTCTCACAAGAGTGAAAAGAAGATAAATTCCTTGGTCATTCCCCACGGGTGTCCGGGGCGAACCGCCTTGACCACCTGGATTTTCTGCTCCTGTGAGGAAAAGGAGGGTTTCTGAGGCAGGAAGAGAGCAAAGGTAAAATAATTTAAATTAAACAAAAAATAATTAAAGTAAATTACTCCTGGTCTTTGTATTTAATTAAACCGCAAACAATGTGACCCGAACTATCAAGTAGTTCCGCGGCAACAAATGGCTTGACGGCTATAATGTGTCTTCAAAGTTTTTCTCCAAATTATACCAATCTGCTCTCCAACTAGGAGAGCAGATTGGATTTAAATTTGGTAGGTATGTTTTGGCCATCCTGTATATTTGATAATCATCACATTTTGACTCTGTGATAAAATAAAAACATACTTTGATAACATCATTTGCTTTGTAATGTTCGTTTAAGTATTTGTATCTAAAGACTACACAAATCAGTTCTTAATAACTTCACTTTTAAGCGAATCAGGAGTCATTCAAATAACTTCAGAAAAGGTTTCTTACAGATTGATTCCACTATTCTCTGTCAACAGATACTTGAGCATCCTCCAAGTACTTGGCGTCAGTGAATGAACAAAGATAGCGCTCTTTCCACGTTTAAGGCTAACTCGCTCGGCTAGATATCGAGGGATCTAGGATTCCATTCCCCAGCGGTGACAGAAACACAATTTTTCGGTTGCTGTGAGTTCCCAAACATGGAAAGAGCGATGTCTTTATTTATTATTATATAGATACTTGAACAGTAGCATTACAACAGAACACAATACTTAATCGTCGAAAGCTAAACGTATCAGATTAGTAGTAAACTTCTGAACTAAACAACGTTAACTGGTAGAACACTTAAAGATAAATATATAAATATCAGTACATCACGCAGCCTTTAAATAGACACAACTTTAACTAAACAACGTTTGTTTTATAATTAAGATTAACTTCCACCGTCAACACACACTGCTGCTTCTCAAATCATTATACATATATATCGTTCAGTTCTCATCTCAGACATCCACATGTCATTCGGTCCGACCTCAGGGGTGTTGCCAATCATACTCTGGAGAGAAGAAGATATCACGTTAAATTTAAAGAATGTTAAGGAGTAAAGAACTCAAATTTACATAGAGAAAGAAACTAAAAAGCAAAGTCAAATTAGAGTATGCGTCACAGCTTTTACGTTTTCCAAGTCACTCAACATCAGTCATTCGTGCAGAGAGTTATACTTTTATTAGAATTCACATTAAGGATTAAACTGCATTTCTATAACGCCGATTTTAATTGTTTCTTACTGGAACACTTTAAAGTTTCCAATGCATAATTTTGCGTCTCTCGCAGATGATTTATAAGTTTTTAATTTCTGAAATACATAGAGAGAAATGAAAAGATTGTATTCGAATGTTTTAGAAATTCTTTCTTTGGAAATTTTGGTCTTGAGTGTTAAAGATTTTTTGTCGAAAGGTTTTAGGTAACCAACGGTTTTGTTTCAGGTGCACAATGAGACAACCGATAAGAAACAAAGCATGTTTTATTTATTTTAATCTTTTTAACTACTTCTGCACTAGAGGAGGCATACGCAAACTCCCTGGCCATCAGCCAAATAGGTATTTAACTCATAAAAGAGAATTTGTCTCGCACTCTTAAGAAATCGTCAGCACGGCTCCAATCTCGCATAGTTGCTCTACTTGGCACTTGCGAAAATAAAATTACTTACACCTCCTTGACCCTCTCAGCTGACATGTCCTCATTCAGCGCCCTTTGTTGAGAATCCAAATTTAACACTAAACAGAACATGATGTTCATGTCACTTCTATTGTGAGAGGATGGAATGCTTTACTTAAATAACACGTTGATTAATGATTTACTTTCCAGCACCAAATGTTACACAGTATTCTTATGACCACTGTATGCATCACGTCAACATTCAGAAACATTTTTGTATTACACAGTTCACATGTAGCTTGATTCAGAATTTGATATGTCGAGCGTAGTGAATTCATGTAAAATATGCATTATGTTATTGTTTTATGAATTTTAGTCCGTATGTGCATTTCTTTTCCTCTTCTTTTCTAATTTGTGGGGTGGTTAACTATTGCAGTGAGCAACTCTAAGACCTATAAGGCGTCTCCTGCCCCAAATTTAAGGCCACTAGTTCCAGTGCGGGAATCGAAACCGCTTGTCCCAATTCACATAAAAGACTCTCTCTCTAGAATGATGCAACCTTCAAGTTTTATGAATAATTGACTGCACAGAAGAAAACTAATTACTGCATCTCTGTTTGCAAAATCCACGAGTATGATGACAGCTTGTATTTGTTTCTGGCTTTCTCTTTCGATTTGAATTTCTCTTCTGTTTTTCCGTCTTAATATTTCTTCTAACTTGTGTTACTAACGCAAATATTACGCTTGAACTTATCGAACATTTTTATTTATTAAAGTGTTTCGCTTTGTTTTACACTTTGTTTCACCCTTTGGCTGGGATATGCTTTTATTAATTCCACTCCGATATTGAACAGCACTCTCAGACTAGATTGCAATTGCTATAGTTTGTGTGCATATCTGTATGTTCTCTATCTCTTTCCCTATCTCGTTCTGCATTACTTATTTGTTCATGCTCATATTTAAACCTCTCCCTAGTGGCTAGAATAGTGTCATCGAAATTCAGGAGCATTTTACGCTATAGTTTTGTCGACCCTAAAGTAAATAAAATTGACAAAAAACGTTTGATCTCGGGCATTCTATATAACTCGCGTATTGTAAAAGGAAAGAAATTAGTTAATCTTTTATTCAGGAAAGATCTATTCATTTTCATTTTTTGTAAGAGAAAGAAAATTAATAGAAAATTGGTGTAAAACGATTTCTGTTGCTTTGCACCCTTTCATCCACTGGTTACATTTGGTTCACATAATTAAACAAAGCTTAGGTACTTCAAAATTAAGGGAAATTAAAAATGGAAAAAATCACTATTTTACTCTTTTTTTACAAGCACGGGGATGTGGAATTTCTCCACGAATTTCGGAAATATTTGAGCATGCAAAAATTAGTTCTTGTGTCAGATAATCTTTTATTCAGGAAAAATCGATAGCCTTGAGACTACAAACTCATTCTGTACGCATCCCACTGTTGTGAAACCTTGCCTTAAAAAGCAAGTGATCAGAATTAGTACTTCTCAAAATACTTTCTGAAATTTTATCTACTTGACAGGAATTCATCCATAGGTTTTCGACGGACATTACTATGTAAGGCCTCGATCACACACCCATTCTGAAACAAATGTGGCTGTCCCTGGACATGTAACTATTTTCTTAGAATAAAACATTAGGGTGATTATCAGCTTCATACGATGATAATGAACACTTTCTAGAGAAAAGTATTCGTCCTCCTAGATCGAATTGAAAAAGGAGAAACTTCTAAGAATACAACGATTTTCTGGTAGCTCTGTACCTGAAATTTCCTTCATGCCTCCTGGAAAGCTTCTGCCAGCCCTGCTGTAGAAGAAGGTTTCGCCGACCTAGGTTGAATTCGGCGTTCCACCTGGTACTACAGTTGTTCTTTTGGACTTAGATGGGGACGTTGAACCGGCTGACAAAACACTTGGACGTCCTGTTTCTCATACCAAACCTGGACAGAATATGCAGCGAGGCAAGGTGCTGAAGTTTGCTGAAACGGGCCGGAATCTGAGCCGAATTACTGCCACAGTGTCGGTAGTGCGGAACTGTTCGGAATATCTTAACACCTATTGGTAGTTCAGCTGAAAAGCTCCACAACCAATACAAGCCAGCCCTTCCCATCAGAAAATTCCTTTACTGTCACAGATTCCCCTCAAAAATTGACTGTAGGGATAGTTCCGTTCGCCAGCCCGAAATACACATAAATAAATAAATACATCGCTCTTCCACGTTCCAGAAACACATAGCAACCGAAAAATTGTTTTCAGCCGCCGCCGGGGCTGAAAACAATTTTTCGGTTGCTATGTGTTTCTGGAACGTGGAAAGAGCGATGTATTTATTTATTTACTGACGACACGTCTTTGGAGGATTTTGACCGAAATACACAGTTTGCCAAAACAAACGAAGCACCACGATAAAGTCCTTTGATCCTGATGAAACTCTGCATGCCAGAATCTCAGGGCCGAATGTGGAAACGACTAAACAATAACGACCAATGATGAAATAGTGGCCCGCAACAGTGCATGGGAACCGCGCGTAGAGGCAGGTATACCCAAGCTCGCACGCAGGGACATTTGTGAGAAGGGATTTCGGTTGCATTAACCTCCACGGACTGTGAGGATGCCTGGACGTCGGATTCGTGCACAATACGAGGAGTTGAGGGAGTCTGAGAGAAGGCGTAAAATTTGGCTGAGAGAGGCCTGTTGGTCAAGTCGTCGTATCGTCAGGTATTTGGGTCGGAACGACCCGGGAATCTGACGATGTTGGCTCTAATGGGTCGAGGAGGATACAACCTCAGCGGCACACGGGCAATGGACGGCCGAGGGTAACGACCGAACTCGAGGATTAAGCGATTGTGAGAGCCGTAGAAATAGATCCGTATTCGTCGCTCTCAACCATTCGCCGCCATGTTGCGTCGTCTGCAAGTACGGAAATGGCCATCAGAACCTTGCTAGGCGATTTGCCGCACGGGGACTACATATCGAGGAGGCAACTCCGCCCCCTACCACTGACCAGCGAGCATTTCCGGCCTCTTTTGCAGTAGTGTCGGACCCGATCAACATGGGATAGTGTCCGGTGTCGTCGTATAATCTTCAGTGATGAATCACGGTTTGCACTTGGCACCCATGACCAGCGCATATTTGTCTGGAGACGAGCCAGCCAGCACATGGTTCTTGCTTTTACCATGGAATAGCATACGGATCGTACACCGGAAGTGATTTGTCTGGGGAACCATTTTCTACGACAGCCGGATATCCTTGGTAGTCCTACGTACCACCCTCACGGCTCAATGGTACGTCGACGACATTCTACGACCTGTTGTGTTGACATCCGTGCCGCAGCATCAGAGAAAATGTTTTCAACAGGATTATGCACGGCCACACACACAAGGCTTCCCCAGGCAAACCTCTGTAATATCGACACCCTTCCAAGGCCAGCCTGATCACCTGACATCCCAACGATCGAATATGTTTGGGACATGACGGGACGCCACCTATGGCCATCCCGGAATCCAAATTACGGGCCAGTTCTCCCGCACTTGGGACAGCATCTAGCATGCTATAACTCCGGATAGTATCCGTATGCGCCTATGCCATGCCGGATAGCCGCTTGTATCCGAGCCAGAGGTGAAATACAACACTGACTTGTTCGACTCGTGTAGCTGGTTTATCCTAATAAACGGCCCAACTGCTCTGGAATTGCAATCATTTCCTTTCCTATACATATGCATACATTGCACATATCAATTTTCATCTCGATTGGATGATTCCTTCTGGGTGATTCATTTGTTTTTGTCAAAGAGCGTACGTCCATTCGAACGAAAGATAATAGCGTAATTTGTCACAAGACACGGGTATTAGTGTAGCACGTATCCACCTCCGAAAAATTGTTTCCCCTTCAGTGTAGCACGTATCCACCTCCGAAAAATTGTTTCCCCTTCAGTGTAGCACGTATCCACCTTAAAAAAACTTATCCCGGTCATTAAAGCACGTATCTACCTGTGTACATAAATGATATACTATACTTTATAGCCTTAAAAACGTTTTTTTTTTGAACCCGTAGACCTAATGTTTCATTTTTTTTTGTTACATCTGAACATTGAGCTGCGAGAGTCTGTGCCTGATTCCCATGCTATTAGAGCAATAGTCTGGTTCCAAGGCTATTGCAGCAAACTGTGCAACAATGTTTTTTCTGACTAAAATAATAGCTGCGCAGGATCCAGATATGTTCCAGTTTTGTGCCTTAACAGCAACTGAGGAACTTGCAACTGAATTTGCCCACAGGAATCGTTTACTTTTATCAAAACAGCAGCTATAGCAGTTACAGCAGCAGCGACAGCAACAACGATGTTTACTAGGCACATCTGGCTGCACTGACGTAGTGGTACCAAGTTCAAAATACATGCGAGGAAAGGATTACGCTGTATTTAGATGTCCTAAATGTAAAAACTGGCGTGCCGCACAAAATGCAGCTGTGGGTGGTGAAATTCAAGGCGCATCCGAAGGAAATCATTTGCGGTCGTATTTTGTAACGGTTAGTGCTAACAGCAGATCCCAAACAAAAATTTCAGTCCAGGCAGCTTTGGCATTTTTGTTCTTATGGGCAAAAGATTTGTCATTAACTAACACAACGGCCATGATTCACAATCTGGTAACCCAGAATCATACACTGGTAGACTGGCGGAACTACACCCGAGAAGCATGCCTACGTGCACTAAATGATGCAAAAGCAATGGGCGGACCTGGTGAAATTATCCAGATCGGTGAAAGCTTGATGAAGGGCCGACGTAAGTATAACCGTGGTCGAATACTGCAAGGAAATCGCGTGCCTCCTGCCCGTCAAAATTACGGAAATCAAGTGGTTGGACCATGGGTTTTTGGCCTGCTTTGGAAACGTTCAAATGGGACTCAAGAACTTCGAATGCTTCATATTCTTTGACGAAATGAAGCCGCCTTGCGTCCCATCATACAACGTCATGTGGCTCCTGGCACAACAGTCTGGTCCGATGAATGGGCGGCTTATCATAACATTCATAACTGGCCGGGTTTCAACTTCCAACACCAAACGGTCATCCACCAGCAAAATTTCATTGACCCCATAACTGGTGTCCTCACTCAAAACATTGAAACCAACTGAGGTCACGTGAAAACAAAACTTTTGGGAAACATGCGTGGCACCCGTGGTGTCTTACTTCCTGGACATTTGGCCGAATACTGGTGGAAAACTAAGCATGAGCAGGCTGAAATAGTTCGACAATTTCCTTTAGTGTGAAAGTTAATGTACGTATGAGTATTTTATTTTCATTGTAAAAAAAAAAAAAAAATTTTTTTTTAATTTAAAATTTAAAAAATGAAAAATGAAAAAAATAAAATAAAACAGTTTCACCAAAAATGTTATATAAGAAGTTCAAAAGTAGTTCTTTTCACAGATGGATACGTTCTACACAGACGGGAATAGGTTTTTTTACAGGTGGATACGTGCTGCACTGAAGGGGAAACAATTTCTCGCAGGTGGATACGTGCTACACTAATACCCAAGACACGACGCCTTCCGCTCTTCTTATGTCCACGACAACGAAGGAAGTACCACTACAGTCATCGTTCGGCATTGCTTGGAATGATGTGAGGCTGCATAGGAACGTGGGCATACACTTCCCAAGGGACTGGCCTGTGGTGGAGAACGTGCGTGCTTCCTTAATGTTCCGCAGTGCGTTTTCTTTGGCACGATCATCCAGGTTGTGCCGCTCTTCATAGCTCTGCTTCGCCTTGTTGTGTCACCATCTGCTTTCGATAAAAAACAACAGTGACAGTGGTTTTTGCGAATCCCAAAAAGCGAAAATGCACGTTTCGCGATTATATGTCAAATTTTCAATTTCAAATTACCAAAAATGCACCGTTCCTTGATTCCTTTACATCTAACTCGGTATGTCACAAATTTGAAAGAATTGAGACAGCGTGTTTTGCAGCCACAAAATAGATGATGCAACTAAAATTTTATTAAATAAAGTTCACAGTTCTCCCTTTTTTTTTTTTTTTTTTTTTTGTCTGAATTCAAGGAATCTGAGACAAGCAAAGATTAGTGAATATTATCTCGCGGCACTAATGCTGAACTAGAGGAATATTTTACATTAATCTTTTAGAACCAAAGATTAGTGAATACTTTGCTTGCGGCAGTAATACTAACTAGGGGAGAAATTGCTTTGAAAAGAACGATGCTCATAACTAAAGGATGTGTGATAGGGATATTAAATGCAAAACAAAATAGCATTCAAATTTACTACCTGTATATCAAAAATAATTATTTTTCATATATTGAAAAAAATGAAACAGTGCAGAATTTCTTAACCTAGTTTTTATAATGAGATTAAAATAAATCAATACAATAGTTAAAATAGACATAAGCTTAAGGTGACGATAAAGGTATTCATGTACAGCATATATGTCTTACAACAAAAATTAGTGTAATCTAAAATTACTGGAGTTTATTCAAAATTTTACAATAGTGTTAGGCATTTTGAAATTTATTTTATACGTTATGAGTACTACAGTGGGGAAACAGATGTCAAGACGACATATTTGCAGTGATAAATTCCGTCGGTGTAGCTTAATTTGTAAGCATTTGGCTCCGGAGAAGAGGGATGAGAATTCGACCCTCGTCACCGACAAATTCGTGTTTTCACATTGGCGCCCGATTGTGGAGATAGATCTACTGGCTGTTGGATTCTTCGACACGCGTGATGTTTGCTCTACAAGCTTTTTTTTTTTTTTAGTTGTGGGTTTTTTTTTCTTTATTGTAGATTTAACGACCACCGTGAGCAACTCAATGGGCTATAAGCAGTCGCCCGTCCCTATTTCAGGGCCACTGGTTCCAGGGAAGGGAGAGAGCCAGTGCCGTAAGACAAACACAACATCCATGCCTCACCGGGATTAGCACCCGGACCCCTTTCGGACGAATGGTCAGAGGCCATCGCTTAGACCACTGCGCCACCGGGGCGGCAGTTGTGGGTTTGACGACCACCGTGAGCAACTCAATGGGCTATAAGCAGTCGCTCGTCCCTAATTCAGGATCACTGGTTCCAAGGAAGAGAGATAGCCAGTGCCGTAGGACAAACACAACATCCATGTCTTACTGGGATTTGAACTCTGACCTAGCTTTGATGAATAATCACAAATCGGATAACCACAAAAGAAAAAAAGTAAAACATCTTGACAATACTTTCCACATGGCCGAGTTTCTTTTTTTTTTTTTTTATTGGAGGTTTAGCGATCACCTGTAACGTACCAGGAGATGTGACGTACCTGCCCGAAGGACGCACACGACATAAAGGCAGATAGGAACCAGAATAAAACGTCCGCGTAGCTCAATTGGTAGAGCAACTTATTCCGGAATGAGGGGACCTGGATTCGAATCCTGGTGCGGATAAAAATGACGGAGAAATTAACTTCGTTATAATGGCGCCCGAACTATCCGGATGACCCGACCGTTCAAAATCTCGCATTAGTGTGATGTTATTTCCACACCGCGAGATAGGAAAAATAAGAGAATCCTTTCTCCAGCACTTCGAAAAAAAAAAAAATAAGAAAAAATAAGGGGGAGATGACGTAACGTACCAGGAGATGTGACGTACCTGCCCGAAGGACGCACACGACATAAAGGCGGATAGGAATCAGAATAAAACGTCCGCGTAGCTCAATTGGTAGAGCAACTTATTCCGGAATGAGGGGACCCGGGTTCGAATCCTGGCGCGGATAAAAATGACGGAGAAATTAACTTCGTTATACACCGTGAGTAACTCAATGGGCTATAAGCAGTCGCCTGTCCCTAATTTAGGGTTACTAGTTCCAGGGAAGGGAGAGAGTCAGTGCCGTAGGACAAATACGACATCCATGCCTCACTGGGATTCGAACTCTGACCTACTTTGGACTAATGATCACAAGCCGGATAAAAACAAAAACAAAAATATCTTGGCAATACTTTATACATGGTTGATTTTTTTTTTATTGAGGATTTAGCGGCCACCGTGAGAAACTCAATGGGCTATAAGCAGTCGCCTGTCTATAATTCAGGGTCACTGGTTCCAGGGAAGGGACAGAGCCAGTGCTTTAAGACAAACCCAACATCCATGCCTCATCAGGATTCGAACCCAGGCCAATCTCGGACGAACGGATTACCGGCATCATCTAGAATTAGTATGAATTCCTTCTTTGCTTCGATCAAAAAAATTAAGAGGGAGATGTTATGACATACCACATAGGAGAAGGCGGCAAATTTGCAGCGATAAATTCCGCCGGTGAAGCTTAATTTGTAAAGCATTCGGCTCCGGAGCAGAGGAATGCGGGGATCGTTCTCCGTCACGAACAAATTTGTGCTTTCACAACATTTTTTTACTTTTATGCCTTTTTTACGGTCATCCCCTAGAAAAACGTATAACGGAAGTTCCACTGTGTATAAAGTTCTCAAGCCTCCCATACAGTACTGGAAGCCATCCCTAAACTTTAGCACTAACTATGTTCCTGCTTTAGTCACCATAATCTCCATCGGCCGCACGAAAAAGCAACTACAATATACAAGATAAAAAAAGAAGTGCTTTCTGCGGAAACGAGCTTCAAGACAAAGCAAATAGTCCCTTCTATATAAAAATTCATTAAATCCCTGCAACCAAAAAAGCGAAGTTTATGAGGTGTGAAAGAATGTGCAGAATTCTTTCCATATGCAAAAAAAGTGCTGCTCGTGCGCAGATGCTTTTTACTATAATGGTACCACACAGTGTCAAAGCATCTCAGTATTTCATAATCACTTAGCATTACAAACGTCTGTTTGTTTTCGAAATTTATCGGAAATTGTTCAAAATAGGGTCGGAGTCTGACAACGCGCTATCGCATAACAAGTGCAAGCCGCTTGACACTTGACCCCAATATAAGAATAGATTCATGAAAGTGAACCCCATTTTCGTTGAAAGCTTGTCAGCTGCGGCCGGAAATCTTTTCTTTTCTTTCGCAGGAAGCTGTTACTTTTGCCTGCCCATAAATCTTCACCATCACTCAGTTCGTGGGCAATTACAACTTTAATCACGTAGCTTGGAAAAATGCTTTTTCTTTCTTCTTTGAATCAATCAATTTACAGAATGTGTACTAAGTTCATCTGTCCCAGGACGGATGAACTTAAGCTCAACTTACGTGTCGTTTATAGAAGATAATAAAATCACACTACACATTCTAGGACACAGATTTTTTCTTTCTTCCCCTTTCTTTTTTGTCCGTCATCATACTTCCGTGTTACGATGAGTGTATGTTTTTCCGGTCGTCGCCCTCAAATAAAAACCACTCAAGCGTACAATCATTCTCAGGTTCAAATTTTTTCTTGAGTCAGATTAGAAATCTAAAACCAGAACACAATTCACTTTACGTTTTCTTTGAAAAGCAAATCAGAATAAGTATGATCACGCGCGGTTCAGAATGAAAAGCACTTTTTCACGAGAAAAGATTTAATGGCTATCAGTATTTTTAGCATAATTTCTAAAAACCGTACCTGCTTGTAATATCGCTTTGTCCGTCCATCCATCTGTTATTCATAGACACGCTATCTCCGTAACGTCGTATTCTAATTTCTTTTTTGCTGTATAGGGATGTAAATTCATGATGACGACATGAATTTCGAATTTCTGTGAGAAACAGCTGTTTCGTGTATACATACACATCTCTTAGCTGTTCTATGTACTCTTCAAAGCAAGATCTAGGGCGTACCAATGCCGTGAGGCAAGAGTCAAAATGGCAAGTTGCAGCAATAAGCCAAGGTTGGTGAAGTTCAGTTGGGAGAATAACTGACTCCGGAGCCAGGAGACGTAGAACTGAATCCTACCCCCGGCAAAAAAAAAAAAAAAAAAAAAAAAGAAAAAGGAAAAAAGAAACTCGCATTGGCGCCCAAACGTAAAAATGAATCCCCTTGCCGTGATGTTCGAGAAAATTCCAGACAACGTTTCTTCCAAGATGTTACCCGTATGTCCTCCGGAATATCGTGTAACATTGGAGGACCATGATTTCGTAGGTATGAATTTCGGAAAGGGGGCCTACAAATTAGTAAGTGTGGGAAAGCAATATATTCACCAAATAATTCCTACGGTATCGCATAGTACGAGGAAATAGTTAAACGAGGAAGAGTAGTTACCAAGTAAACAATTTAGAGAGCGCGGGAATTGGGAAAGAAAATCCGAGAAGCATAATGTGGACAGGCGTTCTAAGAGGATAATTATAATACCTATTTCATAATTTTTCTAAGACCTGGCTGAGCAGATTTCTTTCTTGAGGAGGAAATTCCTTATTTTTTTTTCATCATTCTTTTGAATTGTTTTTTTATTTTATTTTGTGTTCCCCGAGCTCTCCGGAAATTCCAGTAAGAATACGCACGAAACACACCCCTAGGTTAGTAAAGAGAAAACTCGGAGGTTTTAGCAAGCAACGCTACGAGAATGAAATGCTCGCAATCACAGGTGGGGGCCAATTTACTGGACCTTTCGCTATTATCGAAGTCACGTTTTACGCACGCTAGCGGGCAACGAACAGGGCATATTTCTCGTAGTGGGCGTAACTGGTTGACACCAACAGAAAGAGTCATACAGGAAGCGTACGTGAAAATTCTAAGGCAGCGCGGACATCCCGCGGAGCAGTTGACAAGATAAAGGAATATTCATCTTCAAGAAAACTCGATGTTCTCAAGCCTTTGCCAACGAATCGGAGGGATTCCCATACAGGGATGTAAACCAATGCCGAAGCGAGGAAAAGCGGCCCAACCAATAAGGGGAGAACCATTTGGGTAGGACAGGAACACCCCGAACCCCTTAAACATAGACGAGAGAAAAAGTTTTTTTTTTTTTTAGGCGGAGATGATTTGGAGAGAACACGGGATGGAATGATGACTGCTATTTCTGGGTGAACGCAGAGAGGAAAGATGGACTCTAGATGAATCCTGGGCAGAATATCGCAGAAAGAATTTAGTTAGGAGCTTTTCTCCTGAGAAGACGCTAAAAATTGAGCAAGTTGATTTCCAGGTGAAGGGAAGTATGATGTTTTCCCTGAGAGGTTTTTACGCAAATTTTGGGTGAAGCATCGAGTGATCTTATGCGGGCAGTGTGCATTCAGCAGGACCGGATGAGGTCCCAACCATAGACTTTATACCTATAAGTAATACCGGACGACAACGAAATAGATGAAAAGAAAAGAATTTGGTGAGAAAAATTTCATAATTCCCAATATCTCGTTAGCATGATCATGATTTTGTCTCCTATACATCCTCGGTAGAAAAGATAATTTTAATCTCTTGCAAGTGCTGAATAACATAATGTGTCTTATATTTTGCGGAAGGTGAACTTTAAAATATGATTGCGAATATCAAAAAGCATAATGAACTTAAAATATATTTTGGTTTAAATTAATAGAAATCTCCACCGATCAGTGTAATAGATTTTAAGGAAACACAAATGAAAATAAATTCTGTATTTTATAATGAAATTTACCCGAGTTTCTCAAATCTTTGAAAATTCAAAATAAGTGAATCTTTGTTTATTTTAACCTGAATAATTAAGTAGAACAATCGTAAAGTTTTGGTAGAGTAACAACTCCAAGATTTTAAGAAGAAAATAACTTTTAACATTTAGCAAACCCAGTCGCAGGAAAATAAAAGGTCCAAATCTGACATGAGTTTATTAAATTTCAAGCGGCATATGGAGGAATATGGGTTTCCCATGTTCTCCCATATGAAACACAACGCAATGCACCCGTCAACCCTGAACTTGGAGACCCTCCATTAGGGAACCCAACTTCACGGTAGACACCCATAGGCGGAAGATAATAGAGAGTAAAGAGTTACGAAAATTAACGGCCTTCTTAATAATTAATCCCACTGCAGCGAATAGGACGCAGCAGATGGTTCGCCCTCACATCGAGTAGGGGGTGGTAATATAAAACTGGTGCCGTGTGACCAGGATTTTTCAGTTCTTTGGTTAATTAATATAAAATTTGTGCTAGGACCAGGATTTCTTTGATCCTGTGGTTTAAAAAAAAAAAAAAAGAATATTTGTTTTCGGTGGTCAGGATAATTAATCAAGTATACAGAATTAGCAGAATAATGCGATGTGTTTCTATTATCTCCCCTTCAATTCTGAGTAACAAGATGCAGGTTTTATAGAAAAATTAAGGAAATTGTAGCAAGATTTTAACTTCAAAAAAAAATAGTGAAGGTGAAATGCAAGTAAATAAGTTGCAGGAAATCAGATTATGCTGAAATAAATTTAAATTTCTAAGGAAATAGGCAGAAAAACAAATAAGAGTTATACTGCTAATTTAGCAAATGAATAGATGAAATTTTACAGAAAATTCATGAAAATTAATAGTACGGAGAAAATAAATTTATACAAGTGTAATTCATGAATAATTTTGATTTATAGTTGAAAATCAAGGGAAAATTCCTTGCAACTCAAAGTGAAATTTATTTTTGATGTGTTGTTTATTTGTGCATTTGAGTGTTGTGATTTTAAATCGGTAACTAAGGAGAATAATAGGTTCTTTGATAACTTGGGGATTGTATTATTTAACGGTGAGGCACTGATAGAAGAGTAGTGATGAGAAGTGGTGGTGATATATATTTTAAAATCAAAAGTGCATTATTGTTGAAGTGTGATTTTATTATGTGTGTTGATGCATTGATAAGAAACTGATAATTTAAGAAGGAATAGGCAGGTTAATTATTGATAAGAGGATTTTTTTTTTCTGCAAGATATAGGAGCTAATAGAAGGTTAAGCAGTAATCTTGATTTGTTTGGGAAGACTAAAAGGGAATGTAATATCTAAGTGTGTGTTTTATTGTGCATTTAAATGTGTAGAGGTACTTGGGAGTGTAGACAGAGAGTAGTTAAGTGGATTAATATTTGGAAAAGAGTAACAAAAAGGACTAGTGCAAAAATAATTGGTAGGAGTAATAATTGAATAATGCTGGAAAAAATTTTTGAAATGAAAATAGTGTTTATTGAAGTGTGATTTATTGTGCTTTAAATGTGTGATTTATATGCATCCAGCAAGGGAAGTAGACAGAGGTTATTGCTAGTATACTAAAATTTAATGAATTTAGGAAGTCAGCATAAGTATTTGAGGTGTGGTTCTAATTTCTTGAAAAAGTGGTTATCGTATTAATTTTGTTGCAAGTGCATAATTTGATCTCAAATGTTTCTAGTGTATTTATATATATATTTAAGACGTTCAAATTTATTACATATCTTAGTGTGAAGTGCTGGTTGTATATGTGCATATTTTGAGGGAATTTTGTTTAGTGTGTCGCGAGTTAGGTAGAGTTAAGTTGAAAGCCGAATGCAATTTAGGAGTAAGCTAGGAACGTTAATCATCTTATTCGTAGACAATTGTTTTCTGATCATAAGTCAAGTGGGTTAGCAGACGAAGCAGCGAGTTACGTTAGAGTGAATTTTTATTTTTACGTGGTAGCTTCACCGGAATTTTTCTAATTTTATGTGACTTTACGAGATTACGAAGCATATAGTAGGAGCCGTGGGAATTTAATTTAGTAAGGTTAAAGAATAAATATATGGCTAACCAACAGAACGGAGAACAGAGCAACGGTGAACAGAATTTTGTTTCGGAAAATTGCATAGTTGATCAACAGAACCAGGAGAACGATCTTCAGGGCACTCTAGAAGGGGAAGCCGTGTCAGAAAATTGTGTAGTAGCCCCGCAGAACGTACCAATAATGGCGGGAATGTTGGCGTATATCCCCACATTCAGCGGATCGGATGAAAATCTGACCGCACGTCAATTTTTCGAAACGTTGGAGAGCACCGCCGAACTGTCAGGATGGAACGACGCCGTTAAAATTTTATCAGCTAAAGCAAAATTCAAAGGAGCCGCCAGTCACTTTCTTTCGGAGGCCGTCGATATTAGGAGGAGACCGAGTACGAACGATTTAAGCAGGCGATAGTACAAAGATTCGACGCATTGCAACCGGTTACCGTGAGAATGCAGAAATTTACGACTTGCCGACAAAAACCAGGAGAACGGGTGGCCGAGTATGTAGCTCGTCTTAACGGCTTAGCTTATTCCTACATGGAGACGATGGATTTAGAAAATGAGCAAGTGCGAGGACTGGTAGACAGCACTAAAATGTCGCAGTTTTTGAATGGATTAAACCCCAAATTGAGGCGCACGGTTTTATCCTTCGCCCCGGAAAATTTTCAGGCAGCAGTTCAGAGAGCGCTGGCCGAAGAGTCTCACAATCTCTTATTAGACCGGGACGTTAACGCTTACGATGCACAGCAGGAATCGAGTTCGATCCCAGGGACTTCACAAGGGCAACAGAGCAATTCAACGGACCAGATAGCCGATTTGTGTTCTATGATGGCGAAGCAGCTAGCAACTCATGAGATGCAGGTGAACGCTCTGAAAAGTGAGGCAGAAAATTTGAGGGAAAGGCTAAGGAAAGCAGAGAATTCGCACCGGACGCACGTAAATCGCATTAGAAATTTCCAGAGCGCTAATTATGAATCTAGGGGAAATTTACCCGACGTAGACATTACTTCGGCCATCTGCTATAACTGCGGCGATTTTGGCCATATCAAGCGATTTTGTTATCTAAATAATCGGGAAGGAGCAGTTTATACGCAACCATCGCAGCAAGCTCAAAGAGGTTCATGGGACAGGGCACCCAACCCTTCGTACCCGCGACAGCAGAATAACTTCTCCCCTGGCGACAGCCGCGGTAATCAGTATCGCTCCTACAGGAACTACAGCGCCACTTACCGACAGGACGCTCACGTCCCACAGAATCCAAGGAATTTGGGGAACAGAAGAGAAAACCGCGTTCGTTTTGAAGAGGATGCACCAGGAAGAGATTGCAATAGGTATTCCAGGCAAAATTCGCGTCCTTTAAACTAATTTCGGGTCAAGATAAGGGGACCGCCCTTGGCCGGAATTATAATAAGGTCCGTGGAGTTACTTTAACAAATTGTTACGTCCGAGGTGATGGAGCACTCCCGTTGGTGAAAGTTAGGATAGGAGATACTCACGCGTTTGCACTCATCGACAGCGGAGCTTGTATCTCAATCTTTTGTGCTTCACTATTAAAGGAGATAAAGGGAAAGATTCGTATACGTGACTTAGGATCAGCAGTTTTAGTGAAAGGCATTACTGGAAACACTTTACCTACATCTCAGTGCTATGAGATACCGGTAGAAATCGGAGGAGAAACCATTTTACATCCCTATCACGTTACTCAGCGGAAGTTGCATCAAGATTATTCTCTAATCTTAGGCTGGGATCTATTGAAGGAGCACGGATACGTATTCGACGCAGGAAAAGGAATTTTGAAACGGGAAAGCAGAGCAAATTTAGCTACGGCAGAGTACGGTAGAGGAAGGAATAACCGGAAAAGAAATTTTAAAGGAAAAGCACGTCAGTCGAAAATTCGAACCCAGGCCTTGTCCGTACCTTCAGCGGAAAGGACCAATCCCATTAACCCCGACGTAACCAAGATAGGAAGGACCGTCCATAAGGAACTCATCCCACCGTATTCGGAAAGGGTTATTCGGATCCGATGTGGGAAATTTTCGGGATGTCAGGTTAACCAAGTGCTAGTACAGCCGTTAGAAAGATACGCCCAGGGAAAAGTACGCTTGGGTCGTTCAGTAAACACGCTGGACAAATCAGGCATCATACCCGTATTGATAGCTAACCTCACAAATCGTCCCATTCACTTCAATAAGAAGACCAGATTAGCGAAAATTCAACCAATTGTATACGGAAATTTGCAAGAAGCTGCGGCGAAACAAGAGAAGTATGCAGACAGGCACGCTGCGGAAAAGAATCTACATTTAGGCGACAGAGTATTTTTGCACACCCCTTTTTCACAGCCACATTTATCGCGTAAGCTAGCTCGAACTAACTGCGGAGATTGGGAGATAGTTTCGTTCCCCACCCCAGTAAATGTTCAGTTGAGGTCAGTCGAAAATCCGAACAAATATCAGACCGTGCATAAAAATCGAGTCTTCAAGCGGACTGAACGCCTACCCCAGCTTATAGCAGAGTCACCGGTACAGGACAATATAGAGGTACAAGTACCCAGACAATCGCAGGATTTCTCTGACGACGGATCGGAGAGCACACAGGACTACGACTATCTGGATTGGGTCGATTTTCCCAGAGTAGTCATGCCGCAACCGACAAGCAGTAGAGCAATGCCGCCCGTAAGTAAACCGCCCAATATCGGAGTACCGATAAATTCGCCGCCCGCTACGTCGAGTTCAGCGCGAAGGGAGACAAGCAGGGAAGTACCTCCGCCCTCGCAACATGTTGAAGAGCCGAGACGCACACAGGCAATCGCGGAACCAACGGAGGAGACCATACCGTCACAAGATTCCTATCAGGAAAGTAGCAGCCGACAAACACAAGAAGCAACGCGCCAAAAGGTTATCAGAGATCCATATCTACTACGTTCGCAGGACAGAATTCAGCAGACAGCAGCAATACACCCCACAGCAAATTCACAAGGGCCCAACACTTTGGAAATAGGCCTGAATCGCACGTACCCAAAGGAAATTGTGGTCAGCGACTCGACCGAAAGACTTGAGCAGCCGGAAGATACTAGCTTAGTAAATAGAATGTTGAAAAGTCTCAGTCAACCCAATAATCCAGAGGGAACCTCTTGGTTCGATTTAGCCGACCGCTATTTGTCGCAGCGCATTCAAGAAAACCTAAGCGCAGGGACACCAGAAGGAGCACCCGTCAATAATCTTTATCCACAGTGGAGGAAAATCGTAGCGAAACCTCAGGAATCGTGGGTTTAAGCCCGAGGAAGTAGGAAGAACGCTGGGCGAAGATAAAAAATGTGTGTGTGTTGTGCAAAAAAAAAAAAAAAAAAAACAGCGATGCGGAATAAGTGGGAAGATCCCTGAATTTTCACGGTAAACGTTTAGCAGAAGATAAATTTGATAGGTGAAAAAAAAAGAAAAAAATAAAAAACAAATTTTGCGATCTGATCAGTAATCGAAAATAATTCGTAAAAGAGTCTAGCTAGAAAATGGTGTATAAACATGGAAGAATATGCAGGAAGTAATTAATAATATTCATAGCAGGACCGCAGCCTAGTACGTGCATCGCAATCTTTCCAGTTTTGAGTTCGCGAACCACGGAAAACTAGATTTAAAGTTTTTTTTTGCTACGATAAGGGGAAAATTAATATTAAGTAAGGAAAAATACATTACGTAAGAAAAAAAAAAAAAAAAAGAGGAAGAATGGGCCCGGGATTAAGCGCCCAGCAGAGAAAAACCTGTGGAGGAAGCAATGTTTTTATTTCAGAGGAAAGACTGAACGGTAGCAATCATTCCTTTTTTAAAAAAAAAAAAAAAAAAAAAAAAAAAATATTTTGTAGGAAGAGAAAAAAAAAAAAAGGAGGAAAAATAATAATTTTCCGCTCAAATTTTATTAATGATAGGCAGTAGGAGGATAAGCGAAGGTAATCGTAGGCAGAATGACGTCGCTCATGCACGGGGCTTGCAAGAGTAGAGGAACGGACGGACCGTGTTTCCAGTTTGAGAAACCCCGTACACAAACTGGCTGGCAAGGAGCAAAAGGAAGAATGGGAAGGCGCCATCTTGGGCCGCCATCTTGAAGCAAGAATGCAAAGAAGGAAAATTTATCGTTAAAAGAACGGGAACGCTCGGTAAGATATTTTGTACAGCAACGGCCGAGCATTTCAAAGGATGGAAACTATAAACGGGAGCACAGCACGACGAAAAAAAATATTTTTTTTTCTCTCAAAACTTTCTGTAGCAGAAGCATAAGTCGGAGTAATATATCACTAGAAAAAAAAAAAAAAAAAACGTAAGCACTTTCTGCGGAGAAATAGCCGTACGGAAACACCGACGGAATGCAATGAGATTAACAGCGTATCGGATAATGCAGTGGTTCAAAATTACTATCCATGGCAGGTATTCAAAGCAATTAAAATACGCGAACCTGAAACAAAACATGGTATAAGAAAGTAGCAACAAACATGATCGACGCGTAGCCTAAACGTCACCTAACATAGCCTAACCATAACCTATCGAAATGACAGTAAAAAGCACTTACCTTGAAGTGAAATATCCAAAGGTACTATATTTTTTTTGTTTTGTTTTGTGGATAGTAGGAAAATTCAGTTTTAATTGATAAGGAAGGCAAGTATAACGGAAGGAAAAGTATAGAAATGAAATCGAGGTAGAAATGCACTAGGTACATCGTGAGGTTAGAGGTTGAGTAAAGCAGAAGAGGAAATGTGAATGACAAATTCACCAGGCCCAGCTCCCCATCCTCTACCACCGCAGCACACGAGGAGCAGTTGCAGATTCTCCCAAACCACAACTGGCGTCGAGCATGCGAAAAATGCGACGAGGTGAGATGAGGATTAATACGTGCAGACATGGTGCAACGATACCAAAAAAAAAAAAAAAAAAAAAGAGATAAAGCAGAAGAGGAAATTTGAATGACAAGTTCACCAGACCAAAAGAAGCGTGTTGTTTCAATGAAATCCGTCAGCGAACTGAGCACTGACCTGCAGAAATTAGAGGGGTAGTTTTAGCCCCAGGTAACAGAATACTAAGTGGATGCTTCTACATAGGCTAAACAAGAAGCCTCCGATGTAAGCAAAACATGCAAGAGGCTACGCTATTGTGCGCTCACTTACACCCACAGGCATCAGCGCAGGTGTTTCAGATTTCGAGCCGTGAGAGACGGTCAACACAGGAACGACCCAAAATTTTTGGAGCGACGAATTTGCAGGGGTGACATCGCCCAAAGGGGACCCTCGCAAGCATTTTCGAGGAAATCCCCTATTTTCCGAAATCATCGGCGTTCCTTAAATGGTCGCCGCACACCTGCGAATACACGAGAAAAGCATCTGGTCGTGAAATCAGAAATAGCCAGGAATGAGAATACAATGGTAATACGCGAGAAAAAAAAAGAGAGAAGAAAAAAAAAAAGAGTAAAGCACTAAAGATAAAATGGCAAGAAATAGTTCAGCAAAGAACTAACGATTAAGTTAAACAACGTAAAAGGGAAATAAGCGACTATACGCGGGTAATATCTGGTAGACAATACGACAAACACGAAAAGGGAAATTAATAATTTTTCTTTTAGAAGTAGTAGACGCACCAGCGAATGGAAATAATAGCTGCAGAAGAGATAAATGGGAAGTAAACAACCGTTATTTAATTATAATTTAGTAAGCTTAAGAAACACGAGTGATGAGATTTTTTTTTATTTTTGTTGTTGTTGTTTTGTTGGAGAAAACCTACAAGTAGGAAGAAAAAAATACAATTAGAGAAAAGGGAAGCCTGGGATGGAATGCGCTTCGGAATTTCGAAAAATATATATGTATATATAAATAAATATGCACATAAAAACCCCTCACTTCTCGTAGGTCAGAGTGAAACGAGCTTTTCGAAGGAAATATTACTAGTTCTTAATGTAAAGCGTATATAATGCATGTGCAAGAGAAATACCGAGGTGATAAGGAGTGATTTCATGTGTATGTTTGTTTTGAGATAATTATGGCCGACAAGTGTTGACAGAACCATTACCACTTTTAGGGTATTTGAAGAGAGTGACATTCGTCAATAAAATGGACAAGATGAACGTGATTGCGTTCGCCGTGGTAATCTGGACAGTTAGCGGAGTAGCTGCTAATCACGAACTTTGTCATTTCAAGGGAGATAAATATCAGTGCACTGTAGCATCTCGTGCCGAACTTTTGAAACTAGGAATGCCGCGGAGTGCTTGTCATGCACATTCATGTGACGAGTGCGTGAAAGCCTAGAGGACATTCATTACGCACAACCATGAGCTTATCGAACCGAGAAATTTCTTCGTTCAGCAGGAACCGAACCCACAAGGAGCCCTTTCATTAATGGAGTGCACAAGAGACGGTTTACACTGTGCCTGCACTGCCGATGCACCGTGCAGTGGAACGAGCGAATATTGTGCACTGGCGAGCTGTGTGAATAAATCCGTCACTACGTGCAACTGCCGCCTAACGCCAGCAGTATCTACACTGATACATGAAGCGGAAGGACTACGGATTTCGAACCCATCGCTGATCTCTTTCACAGAGTGCGTTGGAAAACCGCGCACTAATATTTCACCTCGGCGCCGTCACCAGAGACATTTGCTGTCTGACGAAGAGGCAGTATTTCAAAGGGAAAATATCAAAGTATCATACAACGACCCAATCATCACCAGCTCACTTCCAGGAACCCTGGTGATTCGAGTTCGAGGTATGGAGCGGGTTATCACTTTAAGGAACGCTCCGTATCAGACATCATTGCCACCGGAACTACTAGAGCTTTCTGCGGAACTAACTTTGATTTTCGTTACCACGGATGGAAAAACCCTAAGGGGTGCTTTGCAAATCGTAGGTAGAACAACGTGTAGACCCCTACAGTGCATACTGTGTCGTGAGATGCTACGACAGCTAAAGTGTTTACCCCACGCAGTCGCTTATGTAGTGTATATTGTACTAGTCTTAATTTCAGCGGTAACCTTTCTATATGCCAGGAAAGTAGTAATTAGCATCTGGAAGCTGTTGTATGGAGTCGGAACATTTCTTTGGAAGTCATATAGATTCCTCAGAGGAACAACGTTTGTGGCAGTAAAGACAGGAGCCCTAACAGGAAATGCTTTACGTAACGGAGTAAATCAGATGCACGAATATTTGGAGAGGCAAGTTGCCCGTCCAGCGGCGCAACCGCCTTTACACGGACTGGTACTTTTGAGCTTATTTCTGTTGGTAAACGGAACTTCCGCGGAATGTAACGCACATTCGATTGTTGCATCAAAGGTGAAGGAGTGCACGGACTCAGAGGTAGAGCACAACTGCCGTCTAACTACTAATGCGCAGGTAACCCTAATGAATTTGGGGCATGAACAATGCATATGGTTTACGGACCAGGAAAATGACCATACACTTTTTTCCTTGAAAGTAACCTACCAGCAGGCAAACTGTATCTGGCACACGACGAGAGACTATTTTACGCACGTGACTACAATGCGTTATCTCAGCCAATTGGTTTGTGCAAATCACGAGACTTGCAATTGGGGAAAAGGATGTGTGCGATCAAAACAATTTGACGCACTGACAAAACAATCGCTAGACTGGCCCGGCATCACAGGCTGTCAGCCGTCCGACAGTGGGTCCACGTCATGCTGGATCATTGACTCGCAACATTGCCATTTCTTTCGAATATGGCTGGAAGCAGATTTCCTGCGAGCATACGACGTACGCAGAATAGTATCGATGCAGTGTAGTTATCAGCTACTAATTCAACAGCACAACAACGACACCGTAGAGACTCTGACGGTTAAGAACCAAGCCACGACCTCTACGGGCATCACAGTGCAAGTAGTCGGATCACTGGACCAGCCTACACAAATCGTGAACACCCATCTGATCTCTCGAGTGGGAAACCCTCAAGAGAGTTATATTGAAAGGGCAAGCTTACCTTCACGACCGATGAAAGGACATATCGGCGATACGCAGAGCAACGAATCGATGTCGAAAAATTTTATCTTCGACGAAAGCATGTTTTCTTGTAGCTATTATGAGGACTCTATGAAATGCCACCGACAACAGTCGTATTTACTGAGTATGATAGAACAAAAAGAGCGCCTTACCAATGGCATCAGCATGGCATCAACTGAAGGTTGACGGAAATGGCCAACTTGTTTCGGAACTGTTACACTCAGCCCCTATAGTGGTAAATCTTCAATTCCAGAAGTACAAGTACTCGATCGAAACCAGAACTGTCTGCCCAAAATTCACGGAGGCAGAAATCAAGGTAACAGGCTGTTTTGCATGCGAGCACTTGGCTACGGTAGAGATCGAAGCTTTCTCATCGTGCGCAGCCGGGATTGTGGACGTTCACTTCGAAAAACTCACGGTGCACACTCGATCGGTAAAGCTACAGACGGAAAGACGAACGATCAAGATGAATGTTACCAGGAACTATTCCTCGGCGCAATGGCACGGCACCCATATGAACTGAACGTGGAGATGGTGTTAGCCTACATCACTCCCGTCGGTTAGGCTGATCTCCAAAGGAACTCTGAGAAACTAGCTGAGTGCTTAAGAGATGGGAACGCCCAAAACCGAAACCATATCGCCGAACGGAGGCGCGTACCCGAGCAAATATTGTGTGTCGCCGAGAAGACGGCGGCTGAAGAAATCTGTCACTATCGGAAAGAATTCATATATATATATATATATATACAGTGCATATGTTATCTGTCAATGTCAAACTTAGAATTAGATTCGGTGGAGGAATTTAATATTTATTGAACATTATTATAATAATCTTACTCGTAGTTTTATGTTTATTGTATGTGCTTATAATTACATTATGTGTCATATGTGTGCATAAGTTTTCGCAAATAATTGTAATTCATCGCATGTTGAAATGAGCGAAAACGAGCAGCCTTGCAAGAGAGGAAGGAATCCACAGCACCTAACTTTGGGGGACAAAGCTCTTCAACCCTATGGGAGAGGGAGATAATGTTACCCGTATGTCCTCCGGAATATCGTGTAACATTGGAGGACCATGATTTCGTAGGTATGAATTTCGGAAAGGGGGCCTACAAATTAGTAAGTGTGGGAAAGCAATATATTCACCAAATAATTCCTACGGTATCGCATAGTACGAGGAAATAGTTAAACGAGGAAGAGTAGTTACCAAGTAAACAATTTAGAGAGCGCGGGAATTGGGAAAGAAAATCCGAGAAGCATAATGTGGACAGGCGTTCTAAGAGGATAATTATAATACCTATTTCATAATTTTTCTAAGACCTGGCTGAGCAGATTTCTTTCTTGAGGAGGAAATTCCTTATTTTTTTCATCATTCTTTTGAATTGTTTTTTTATTTTATTTTGTGTTCCCCGAGCTCTCCGGAAATTCCAGTAAGAATACGCACGAAACACACCCCTAGGTTAGTAAAGAGAAAACTCGGAGGTTTTAGCAAGCAACGCTACGAGAATGAAATGCTCGCAATCACAGGTGGGGGCCAATTTACTGGACCTTTCGCTATTATCGAAGTCACGTTTTACGCACGCTAGCGGGCAACGAACAGGGCATATTTCTCGTAGTGGGCGTAACTGGTTGACACCAACAGAAAGAGTCATACAGGAAGCGTACGTGAAAATTCTAAGGCAGCGCGGACATCCCGCGGAGCAGTTGACAAGATAAAGGAATATTCATCTTCAAGAAAACTCGATGTTCTCAAGCCTTTGCCAACGAATCGGAGGGATTCCCATACAGGGATGTAAACCAATGCCGAAGCGAGGAAAAGCGGCCCAACCAATAAGGGAGAACCATTTGGGTAGGACAGGAACACCCCGAACCCCTTAAACATAGACGAGAGAAAAAGTTTTTTTTTTTTTTAGGCGGAGATGATTTGGAGAGAACACGGGATGGAATGATGACTGCTATTTCTGGGTGAACGCAGAGAGGAAAGATGGACTCTAGATGAATCCTGGGCAGAATATCGCAGAAAGAATTTAGTTAGGAGCTTTTCTCCTGAGAAGACGCTAAAAATTGAGCAAGTTGATTTCCAGGTGAAGGGAAGTATGATGTTTTCCCTGAGAGGTTTTTACGCAAATTTTGGGTGAAGCATCGAGTGATCTTATGCGGGCAGTGTGCATTCAGCAGGACCGGATGAGGTCCCAACCATAGACTTTATACCTATAAGTAATACCGGACGACAACGAAATAGATGAAAAGAAAAGAATTTGGTGAGAAAAATTTCATAATTCCCAATATCTCGTTAGCATGATCATGATTTTGTCTCCTATACATCCTCGGTAGAAAAGATAATTTTAATCTCTTGCAAGTGCTGAATAACATAATGTGTCTTATATTTTGCGGAAGGTGAACTTTAAAATATGATTGCGAATATCAAAAAGCATAATGAACTTAAAATATATTTTGGTTTAAATTAATAGAAATCTCCACCGATCAGTGTAATAGATTTTAAGGAAACACAAATGAAAATAAATTCTGTATTTTATAATGAAATTTACCCGAGTTTCTCAAATCTTTGAAAATTCAAAATAAGTGAATCTTTGTTTATTTTAACCTGAATAATTAAGTAGAACAATCGTAAAGTTTTGGTAGAGTAACAACTCCAAGATTTTAAGAAGAAAATAACTTTTAACATTTAGCAAACCCAGTCGCAGGAAAATAAAAGGTCCAAATCTGACATGAGTTTATTAAATTTCAAGCGGCATATGGAGGAATATGGGTTTCCCATGTTCTCCCATATGAAACACAACGCAATGCACCCGTCAACCCTGAACTTGGAGACCCTCCATTAGGGAACCCAACTTCACGGTAGACACCCATAGGCGGAAGATAATAGAGAGTAAAGAGTTACGAAAATTAACGGCCTTCTTAATAATTAATCCCACTGCAGCGAATAGGACGCAGCAGATGGTTCGCCCTCACATCGAGTAGGGGGTGGTAATAAAGAGTCGTCTGGAGTTAGTGATAATTCCTTCTTCAACGCTTCGAAGAATGTGTGATGCTTCTTCCTCATATATCTAGATTTAATGATAATTCCTTTAACGCTTCGAAAAATGTGTGATGCTTCTTCCAAGAGTTATCTGGAATTGATGATAATTCCTTCTTCAATGCTCTGAAAAATGAGTGATGCTTTTTTCAACTCATCCTCTGGAATTAATAACAATTCCTTCTTTAACTCTTCGAAAAATGTGTGACGCTTCTTCCTCATATCGTCTGGATTTAATGATAATTCATTCTTTAACGCTTCGCAAGAAGGTGTGATGCTTCTCCCACACATCGTCTGGAATTAATTATAATTCTTTCTTCAACGCTTCGAAAAATGTGTAATGCTTCTTCCACATATCGTCGGGAATTAATGAGAGTTCCATCTTCAACGCTTCGAAAAATATGTGATGCTTCTTCAACACATCGTCTGGAATCGATGATAATTCATTCTTCAACGCTCTGAAAAATGAGTGATGCTTTTTTTAACTCATCGTCTGGAATTAACGACAATTCCTTCTTTAACGCTTTAAGAAATGTGTGACGCTTCTTCCAAGAGTCTTCTGGAATTAATGATAATTTCTTCTTTAACGCTTCGCAAGAAGGTGTGATGCTTGTCCCACACATCGTCTGGAATTAATTATAATTCTTTCTTCAACGCTCTGAAAAATGAGTGATGCTTTTTTCAACTCATCGTCTGGAATTAACGACAATTCCTTCTTTAACGCTTTAAGAAATGTGTGACGCTTCTTCCAAGAGTCTTCTGGAATTAATGATAATTCCTTCTTTAACGCTTCGCAAGAAGGTGTGATGCTTCTCCCACACATCGTCTGGAATTAATTATAGTTCTTTCTTCAACGCTCTGAAAAATGAGTGATGCTTTTTTCAACTAATCGTCTGGAATTAATGACAATTCCTTCTTTAACGCTTTAAGAAATGTGTGACGCTTCTTCCAAGAGTCTTCTGGAATTAATGATAATTCCTTCTTTAACGCTTCGCAAGAAGGTGTGATGCTTCTCCCACATATCGTCTGGAATTAATTATAGTTCTTTCTTCAACGCTCTGAAAAATGAGTGATGCTTTTTTCAACTCATCGTCTGGAATTAATGACAATTCCTTCTTTAACGCTTTAAGAAATGTGTGACGCTTCTTCCAAGAGTCTTCTGGAATTAATGATAATTCCTTCTTTAACGCTTCGAAAATATGTGATGCTTCTCCCACACACCGTTTTGAATTAATAAAAAAATTCTTCCTCCTACAGTCCTTCAAGGATGTTTGAAGCGGACACGAAATTTGTGATTTCGTGCACCCACCTTTCTCAAGCAGGATCGCGGGGTGGGGGTGTGTGGAGAGGGGGTGAGTATATACGAGACGTACCACTGAAGTGACGCAAAAGTGAAAAAGGCGTGTTGAAGCAATAGGCTAAGGTAGGGGTAGCTCAGTCGGGAGAATAACAAACTCCGGAGCGAGAAGACATCGATTCGAATCACACCACCGGCAGAAATGGGGCTTAATTTTCACAGTTCGTCTTGACAAAACAAAGTTAATGAAGATGTTAGGTTTTACTTACTGCTAATGTATCGAAACGTATCCATTTAAAGCGATCATGGCACACAACTCGAGCTTCACCGACAACCAACTCACGTCTCACACAAGACCTTTTGAACTTCAGATTCATTGACCGAAGCGAAGCCGAAGGCCGAGCGGAGCTCTCAAAATGAGACTCGAGACAATTAGTTATTCGGGCATAGGTACGAGATGATACATCCGATCACCGTGATTTTTTGCATGCCATTGGTCATCGTGCATGGCCAGGTTTTGACACCTTCCGATTCCCGAAATTCCGAGTCATTGAGGAATAATAATACAAACCCTTGTGTTTTAACTGTTTTTCCGGGTTTCGAGAAGGGGTCGTTTGTTACTTATCTCCTCCAAAGATCTTCAGCTGAGCGCGGTGACATTTGCCACAGAGAAAGGGAAGGACATGGTAAGTGACATGCGGCTGGTATCACGGTGATTGGTCGTGTCGTATAAAAATAATGACCATTAAAAAACTGACCAATTTTAATAATTATTGAAAACATCCACTCTCTCTCTATATATATACGAGGATCGGGACAATTAGTTGTTTGGGCTTAGGTACGAGATGATACATCCGATCACCGTGATTTTTTGCATGCCATTGGTCATCGTGCATGGCCAGGTTTTGACACCTTCCGATTCCCGAAATTCCGAGTCATCGAGGAATAATAATCCAAACCCTTGTGTTTTAACTGTTTTTCCGGGTTTCGAGAAGGGGTCGTTTGTTACTTATCTCCTCCAAAGATCTTCAGCTGAGCGCGGTGACATTTGCCACAGAGAAAGGGAAGGACATGGTAAGTGACATGCGGTTGGTATCACGGTGATTGGTCGTGTCGTATAAAAATAATGACCATTAAAAAACTGACCAATTTTAATAATAATTGAAAACATCCACTCTCTCTCTCTATACGAGGATCGGGACAATTAGTTGTTCGGGCATAGGTACGAGATGATACATCCGATCACCGTGACTTTTTGCATGCCATTGGTCATCGTGCATGGCCAGGTTTTGACACCTTCCGATTCCCGAAATTCCGAGTCATTGAGGAATAATAATCCAAACCCTTGTGTTTTAACTGTTTTTCCGGGTTTCGAGAAGGGGTCGTTTGTTACTTATCTCCTCCAAAGATCTTCAGCTGAGCGCGGTGACATTTGCCACAGAGAAAGGGAAGGACATGGTAAGTGACATGCGGTTGGTATCACGGTGATTGGTCGTGTCGTATAAAAATAATGACCATTAAAAAACTGACCAATTTTAATAATTATTGAAAACATCCACTCTCTCTATATATACGAGGATCGGGACAATTAGTTGTTTGGGCTTAGGTACGAGATGATACATTCGATCACCGTGATTTTTTGCATGCCATTGGTCATCGTGCATGGCCAGGTTTTGACACCTTCCGATTCCCGAAATCCCGAGTCATTGAGGAATAATAATCCAAACCCTTGTGTTTTAACTGTTTTTCCGGGTTTCGAGAAGGGGTCGTTTGTTACTTATCTCCTCCAAAGATCTTCAGCTGAGCGCGGTGACATTTGCCACAGAGAAAGGGAAGGACATGGTAAGTGACATGCGGTTGGTATCACGGTGATTGGTCGTGTCGTATAAAAATAATGACCATTAAAAAACTGACCAATTTTAATAATAATTGAAAACATCCACTCTCTCTCTCTATACGAGGATCGGGACAATTAGTTGTTCGGGCATAAGTACGAGATGATACATCCGATCACCGTGATTTTTTGCATGCCATTGGTCATCGTGCATGGCCAGGTTTTAACACCTTCCGAATCGCGAAATTCCGAGTCATTGAGGAATAATAATCCAAACCCTTGTGTTTTAACTGTTTTTCCGGGTTTCGAGAAGGGGTCGTTTGTTACTTATCTCCTCCAAAGATCTTCAGCTGAGCGCAGTGACATTTGCCACAGAGAAAGGGAAGGACATGGTTAGTGACATGCGGTTGGTATCACGGTGATTGGTCGTGTCGTATAAAAATAATGACCATTAAAAAACTGACCAATTTTAATAATAATTGAAAACATCCACTCCCACTCTCTCTCTATACGAGGATCGGGACAATTAGTTGACACATCCGATCACCGTGATTTTTTGCATGCGATTGGACATCGTTCTCGGTCAGGTTTTGACGCCTTACGATTCCCGAAAATTCGTGTCATTGAGGAATTTCAATTAAAACTAGATAGCCTTTTACTTGAACCGTTTCACGAAAAACTGCTCACTAACATTAATTTAAAAAAATCGTTTGAATTGAAAAACGAAGAAATCGAAAGACTCCGTCTGTTAGCTCAACATTTGCTTAATCTATAATAATAAAAGGAAGTTTGTGTATGTGTGTGTGGGTCTGTCTTTCACGATACAAAATGAAAAACGTAGTTCCCGATCTGACTGTGTCTTTCCGCTTTGTTTACACGCAAACTGATCACAGCCAACGTGAAGGCATGAAGGAAAGTAGTTCATGATAAATTTTAGACATTTCGTTTTTAGAATGTTTCGTATTTTTGTTCTGGAAGTCATCAATTTTACGCGTTTGCTTTTTAGAATTTGTTATAATAGACGCTTTAATGAGCTTAGATTTTGAAATAGCTTTGCTTAAAATTTGCCAACTGTAGCCTACCTGAGTTATCGGTCACCGTTGGCGGCTTGTTCGAGTTATGATTTTCTCTTACAGGCGTTTCTGAATCTGGCGCTTCCTGAATTTTTTCAGCTTTCTTCTACTTCTTCTTCCTGACACTTGGGTTGAAAAAAAAAATCTCTTATTTAGAATCTCGTTAATCATTCTTTTAACATAATCAATCCTCTTTAAAATATTTGTCTTTACCATACTAACAATATTTTGCTCACATCACACATCTGCAACGAATTTTCGTTGCGCACATAATCAGAACGGTTCTTCCCACAAAAGTCCCCCGCAAATAACTCACCCTTCCAGCACACAAGCGACTTGCGTGTTACTTAAGAGTACACCAAATTGTGAAAGTTGGAAGTGCTTATAGAGCAGAAAATATCCGTTTATTTACTGTTTGTAATATGATTTATCCAAATCGCACAGCTTCCGTTCCTCAGCAGGAGGTTTTTTCAATTTAGAGGTTAGACATAAAATGCAGAGAATTAGTACGCGTAATAAACAAAGATTACTTTTGAAATGGTGAGGGAGACAGCAGGAACAGTATCCCCTGTTTCTTATGAAGCCACTTTGCGACATGTTTTCGTCCCTTAGGATCGCATGCCAAAATACTAGCAGCTCCATAACGACAGCGCCATTGCTCTCCCAGCTTAGGGGAGGAGTGGATTTTAATCTTTTTTCTTCTGTCTACCACAAATTCCTCGTAGGTAGCACCACTTTCCAGCACACAGGTGAAAATCATTTTGTTTTACTGGTGTAATATGATATACCCAAATTTCCAAGCTTTTGCTCTGCACTAGTAAGCTGTATCAAGGCAGAGAGAGGTTGGACATAAATGCGAAATAAATAGTTTTTTTTAAATAACCTGGAGGAGAGCAGGAGCAATGTTACATGTTATTTACCATACCTTTATACTCTGTGTTGCGACAATATTGCCATGACTTAGTACCGCATGCCGAATCACTACCAGTTCCATCAAGGCAGCATAACTGCTTTCCCGCTTGATGCAAAGGATTTCAATTGTCTGTCTCCTGTCATTTGCATTACCCAAGTTTCACTATCATGCATCAAAGTAGGAACATTAAAACTTTCATACACAGCCATAGACTTTCATATACAGCTACTGATTTTCATACATAGCCTTACAGTACCTTATTATCTCTTTTACATAGTGCGTCAAAGAATTTTTAAGACTGGGTCTGTAAAACGAAATAGAAACACCAAATTATAATTTGTTTTGATTTGTTATTCAAAATAAGTCCCTCTGGTTTCAATACACATGTTACAGCTATGTTATAATGATTCGAATGCTTGTTCCAGTTCACTTTGCGGAATTGCCTCCAAAGCACGCGTCGAAGCTGTTTGTATGGTCGAAATTTCATCAAAATAACACCCTTTTAACGTCATTTTAAGTTTTGGGAACAACAAAAAAAAAGTCGCAGGTTGCTAAATCAGGAGAATACGGTGGATGATTCACTACACAGACGTCATTTTTCGCCAAAAATCTACGAACAAGAAGTGAGGTATGACTTGGTGCATTATCGTGCAACAAACACCAACTGTTTTCATCTCGATATTCTGGACGAATGCGACGAATTCTGCCCATCAAACAATTCAAAACATTTACATAAAACTCACCAGTAATTGTTTGTCCACTTTGAACAAATTCTTTGTGGATAATACCCTTACTATCAGAGAATGTAATGAGCATTGTTTTGATTTTCGATGGAACTTTTCTTGTGTTTTTGGCTTGTGGCGAGTTTTTTGACTTCCATTTCGCACTTTGTCGCTTTGTTTTAGGATCCTATTGAAAACACCATTTTTCACCACCAGTAACAATCGATTTTAAGAAGTTTGGATCATTTTCAGCGGCTGAAATTATGTCTCTGCAATGTGCACTTCTCCTTGATTTTTGTTCATTGGTTAACGTGTTTGGAACAAATTTAGCACAGACTTTTTTTGCCCAAATCTTCATGCAGGATGGTTCGAATCGTTTCTTTGTTGATGTTAAAAGACTCTTCCATCATTCTTAGTGACGCACATCGATTGTTCGTCACGAAATCACGCACTTTTTCAATAATCTCAGGTGTCCTAGATGAACGTGGTCTTCCGGTTTGCTTATCATCTTCTAGCGTCTCTCTTCCGTCCAAAAAACGTTTGCGCCACAGGAAAACATTTGATCTACTTAAACAAAACTCACCGTAAACTTGTTTCATCATTTGGTCCGTTTCCGAGGCACTTTTACCAAGTTTTGCGTTGAATTTAATAACAGCCCTTTGTTCCATCTTAATAATTCAACATGAAAAAAATTTTACTTCTCTAATGAACGCCCGTTTTGTTTGAGTTACTTTAACAACTGGGCAGTACTTTTGGCAGAAAGCAAGCAGCTGGTCATGGTTTATAACGCATTCGCAATTACACTGGTGGCGCCACCGTAGGCTGAAATCTAGCGCCAGTCTTAAAAATTCTTTGACGCACTGTGTATGAATGATTAAGGATTACAGCGGCAACGAAAGGTGAAGCTGTCAGTGTTTAACTTGATGTTATTCAGTCAATTTTACAGAGAAGCAAGTTTTTTGGCAAGTTTAAGCCTTAGTGTGTAAACTGTGTAGTGCTTTACAGCCAAATTTCATGTTAGGGCTATAGTCAGAACCTACGAACAAACCCATAAATTAAATATGATATTCCACAACTTAAAATGAACCTTTGGAAACAGCGGAGGCCGGTAGGAGTCACACAGCCTGAATCATGGGTTGCTGTATTTCAGAGAAGAGCGAAAGAGAGAAAAAGAAATATTTTGCTGAATATCGAAATGCAATACCGGAAAAGGTTCAGACGGAAAGTTGAGCATATCGCAGTAGCGGAGCTAGAAGCTCATCATGGGAAGAAAATCGTTGCTCCAAAAGGACTTCGGAAGGGTACATGCACACACATCTTGTAAGCTAGCAGCGCTGTCTCTTCCTTACTTTTTTTTTTTTTTTTTGATTGCAGGTTTAACGAACACCGTGAGTGACTCAATGGGTTACAAGCAGTCGCGCGTCCCTAATTTAGGGTCACTGGTTCCAGGGAAGAGAGAGAGCCAGTGCCGTGAGACAAACACAACATCCATGCCTCATCGGGATTCCAACCCGGACCCCTTTTGAACGAATGATCAGAGGCCATCGCTTAGACCACTGCGCCACTGGTGCAGCCTTTCTTGCTTTGCAAAGCTTTTAAAAAAATTCCATTAAAAATTGTTCTAAACTTTTAAATCACAAACTGCGCACGAGAACAGAAAAATCGCCACCATTTTCATGGCGTTCTTTTGTCTACTTTTCGAGGAAACCAAATTGATGTTTTTCTTTTTGAACCTCGTGTCTGGATAAAATCTTTGAAAATAAATGTTAAATCCTTCGGCTCAGATGGGTTAATTTAATAGAAAATTTTCCAGATTGGGAATTTTGTTACCAGTTTTTGTTTATGGCCCAATCGAAGTACGTACATCGCTCTGTCACCCACATTATCTCACACACGCTTCAAAGTCTACCCAATACTAAAAACAAGCAAACAAGCAAAAAAATATAACAAAGCTCACCCATTGTTTCTCATGATCACATGATCAGAAATTTTTTTTTTCACTTCCGCTCTCATATTTCTGTGTTTCTGAACTTCCAGTTTTTTTCTGCTGAAGTTAAAACAGAACATTTTGTCTCCAAATTTACAGCTAATTTGAAGTATTAAAAACTTTACGAAAATCTGTGGATTCATTAATATAATTTTACAAAAATAAATGTATTAATTATTTACATGTTGGCCACCCTAGTACGGTCGCCCTAGTCGCCCCACGCTGGATCTGTTACTGGCATATGGTAGTGTGAACAAGGCTGACACACACATACCAGGGTTTTAGATCGAGACATGAAAACATTCACAATTTTGGTTCTTCATTTAGTAAATAATATACAGGAAAATTATGCATGCCTCCGACGGTGAGATATTTTGTCGATTTTACGTCAATCACTTACTGCTATGAGGCATTGTAATGCTCGTGGAATATGGCTCTCTACACAGTACATGAATCAGTTCTCAAAAACCTCACTAACAGTGAGACAGGAGTCGTTCATGAAAAGTCAACAAAAGGAGATCGATTCCTTTATTCTGTCAATATATCCTTGAACAGTAACATTCCAATAGAACAGAACACTTTAACTCGAACTCTAAACGTATCAGATTAGTAGTAAACTTCAGAACTAAATATCTTTAACCGGTAGAACTCTTAACGCTAAATATATACATGGTCGAGTCACAATATTGTGACGACCAGCTAATATCCAAAATAACCGCCGTGTGCAGCGCGGACAGCAGCTAGACGGGCTGGAACGGGCTCAGTAAGGTGCTGGAAAGGTGTTCACAGGTATGTGGAGCCATGCTGACTGCAGTGTATCTGACAGCTGCTGGAGGATGCTCGGTGGAGGATCCATAGAGCGAACAATACGATCAAGGTGGTCCTACAGATGCTCAGTTGGGTTTAAGTCTAGGGAATTAGGGGGCCAGGGAAGTACTTTGAAGTCTTCATCGTGCTCTTCCAACCACTCTCGGGAACTTCTAGCTGTGTGACACGTCGCATTGTCGTTCTGGAAGATCCCATCCGCCCCAGGGGAGACAATCTGCAAGTATAGATGTACGTGGTCTGCAAGGATGGATTCATAACGAATTCGGTTATTAGTGCCTTCCACAGGTATGCGTGTACTCAGACAATACCACGAAAGCATTCCCCAGATCAAAACGCTGCCCCTTCCTCACCCAGCTTGTTTTCTTCCAGCAATGGTTGAAGAGTGTTTGTTCTCCGATCTTTCTCGCCTTATACGCCAACGTCCATCCGTTCGATGAAGAAGAAAACGTAACTGATCGGAGAAGACAATACTTTGCCAATCAGCGGAGGTCCAATTCCGATATTGCCGTGCAAATGTAAGCCTTTTCTGCCGACGCACCTTCGTTAGCATAGGTGCAGTGACCATCCGTCTCCATCAGAGCCCCACAGACATCAGGTCTTGCTGAAATGTCGTTTCAGACACACTTCCGGTAGCCCCCTGTTTCATTCGATAGTCAGCTGCTACTACTGTAGCGTGTCGATCGACCCTCACGCCCTTTCGAAGCCGACGTTCACCTCTCACATCAATGGCACGTGGTGCTCCGCAGTTTCCACATCGCTTATTCGCAATGATGACATTTCTCCAATCACGATACACTTTAACCAGAGCCGCACGCGAAGAGTTCACAAACTACGCTGTTTCAGAAATACGGCCACCCTTGGCCCGAAAGCGATAATCATCCCTTCTTGCAAATCTGATAAATCGCTCCTTTTATCCATGACAACATCGAGTAATATGTTTTCAGAATGCCTACAGCACACCTTATATACCTTCCAAATCAGCTCACGACACGTGCCTCCTTTCTTTGGCTACGCGCTATTGACTTCAAAAGTAGGAGGTGGTCACAATAATGTGACTCGACTGTGTATATCAACACAGCACGCAGACTTCAAATAGAACACAACTCAAACTAAACAACGTCTTTTCCACAATTAGCATTACACTTACACCATCTCCACTTATTGCTGCTGCTCACACTATAATGAATTAGCTTTATTTACTTTCCGCTAAGCTAATTATTATGAATGATTCTCTTCCTACCAGCTAGCTAATGATATAATTGTACTAAGCTTCAAAATGATGAATTCAAAAAGGTGTTGTTACTAGTTAATTACGAACGTAAACAAAGTCTCAACGCTGGTTATTTATAGTAAGCAATAAATGTTATAAACCTAACAGCCAGACAGAGGTCTGACAAAAACTATGAATTGAGAAAGACTGAACTTACTGAAAACTTCTTTATTTCAACGACTCTTGGTCAACTAAGGCACACACAACACTTGTAGAACAATAATGAATAATCTCTCCTCGTTTTATACACGCTCTCTCTTAACGACCACAAGCTCTCCTCATAACAACACACAAGCTCTCCTAAGTCTCGATGAACGCGCCTGTATACTAGCTACCACCACGTCATGACTTACACTCATTGCCAGATCTCATTCAGCGGGTGAAATAATATTTCGTTCAGTAGGAAGATAATTTACATAGTAAAATAAAATAACCAGAGATAGTAAAATCAAAAGGAAAGTGAATATAGAGTATACGTTACAACACTTTATATATCGGTCTCTTCTTATCGAACACACACACACGTCATACATTCTGATCTAAAGGTGTTTCCAACCATACTCTTGCGAGAGAGAAGACATCACGTTAAGTTTGAAAAAAAGATAAGGAGAAAGAACTCAAATTTACATAGAGAAAGAAACTAAAAAGGAAAGTTAAATTACAGTATACGTCACAACATTTCGTGCACCATTCATCTCATCAAGCAAAAACTGGAAGTCGGACAATGACGAGTCTAGTGTACAAGCACTTAGCGCGAGAAAGGACAAAAAACCAAGAGAAAGATTACAGTGGGTAGCAAGAAGAAAGTAAAAACAGTGACACAGTGAGAATGGAAAGATAGTCATACGAGAAAGGAGGATAGTCAGCAAAAAAAAAGTTAAAAGTGAAATAGATGTCAAACGAAGAATGATTTAATGATTTTGAGCGAGATAAGAAACGAGTAGCTCGAATAACAGAATAAAAGAGAGAAGACTTTATAATTAAAATGCCAAACCAGTTTAGCCAGAAATCTGATTTATTAACGCCTTTCATTGATTAACGCCTCATCTCCATCCGTTACTATTTTGATTACGAAATTGCAATCATTTTTTCAACACCTAGTAAACATCAGTAGAAATAATTGCGCTAATCCTTTACGTACGATGCATCCTTGTCAGAAACAATGTCATCAAGTTTGAGGAAGTTGAAAAATACATCGTAGTAATACTTAAAATTTCTAATTAAGATTCATGAGTGACGCGCATTTTTACTTGCCGTGTTCCCTCTGTACACTGTTAAAATTTTCGTGGTAGGTTGCACCAAAAAGTGGTGCTACACCAGCTGCACCATTTTCTGAGAAAAGATACACCACTGTGTGGTGCAAACAAAACCCAAAAATATGCTGCAACTTTGCACCACGATATTGTACAAGTCTGCACTACATTATGATGCAAGGTTGCACCACATTGTTGGGTTTTGTTTGCACCAAACAGTGGTGTATCTTTTCTCAGAAAGTGGTGCAGCTGGAGTTGCGCGTCTTTTTGGTGCACCCTACGACAAATTTTTAACAGTGTACACCTATACACTGATAAGCCATTCCATTATGGCCATCCCCAGCTTAGAGAAATGAGCGCGCATGGAGACCAAACTGTGGCGCATGTGAAGATCATAGAGCATTATATATATACAACCTGAAGATAGGCTTTCGGTTAGTAGAGTGTTCGGAGTCAGAATGGCAAAAGTTGCTGATTTATTGGAGTTTGATACAGCACACATTGGGATGGCACGGAGCATCGGAACTACGACTTCGGAAATGTCGCGGCTTGTGGGTTGTTCACGTGCCGCTGTAGTAAGTACGTATGAAAAGTGGTGCACAGATCGCCAAACGACGAGTCGTCGTTTGGCGTGTCGTCCGCAGCTCATTGATGCCAGTGGAAGACTGTCGCGCATTGTTCACAGCAACCGCAGGGCCACAGTGCGACAAATCATCCGCAGCTGCAACAGTCATTACCAGGACAATGTGTCACAGCAAACAGTTTATCGCAGTCATCTGTGCATGGGCCTGCGCAGCCGAAGACCCAGCAGTGTCCCCATGCTCACTGCTCGTCATCGCCAAAAACGCAATAAGAAAAATAATAGGACAAACTATTACGTACCGCAATAAGAAAAATAATACGGCGACCAAAAAGAATTACTTATATTTTAGCGAATGAAAATTACTAACGCAAAGTCGCGTCGTGGATATTCTGCAACGAGGACAATCGGGAGTTGACTGTATCCGCACGAGAGTGGAGTTTTTGCGGATATAACAACTGCATGTCAGATCACCTTAGAACTTGAAAAAAAAAGAAAAATGGTTAAAATGGCAACATACATTTTTTCTGAAAGAAACAAATTTGCTTTGCTCATTCAGATTTTCCTTCATCTTTAAAAAATAAAGGAAAAGAAAAGAAACGAAATCATTAGAACACCAGAACATATACCAACAGGAATCAGAATAATGTTTCGGAGTTTCTTAATATTTTCTCTCTCTGAGAGAGAATTACTGCTAAAGTATATTTTCAATAAAATAAACATATTCTCTTTCGAATATTTGTCACAGGGGAAGGTAGGTCGTACATTCCTTTTTCTTTCTTTTTTTTTTTTTTTTAGTACGTCTTTTGTAAAAAAAGATCGTGCTTATGTTATCGGTTTGTCCGAATGTCCGTCTGTAGGCACGGTATCCCAGCAAGTAATAACCCGATTTTATTTATTTATTTATTTTTTTTTTGCATTAGGAAGCATGAAATGTTCGAATGAAGATCCTTTATTTCGTTTTTTTTTATGAAGCAAAATTTCGCCGCTAGAGGGCGTAAATGCATATGAAATCCAATTCAAAACACATTCTAATCCATTATTTGCTTCTAAACATCCAATTGAAAAAAATATTTTACTTTTCAATTTCATTCAAGTCGAAGATTATTTTAGACATAGTTACTATTTTAAGTTACGCATAGATTCTCCGCTAGGGGCGTAAAAGTAAATTGGTTTTACCCCAGATATATCAGCTTCTAAAACTGCGATTTGAAAAACGTTTCCTTCAGGGGATGCAGCTTGTGAGTGGAAATATTTTGCGTATATTTTCCAATTTTTTGTATAAAATGGTTTGGCCACCAGGAGGCGTAAGCGTTGATTTCTGCTTCTAATGTATTTGCACCAAAATCTGAGCTTCTAAAATCTCGATTGAAAAAATTCCTTCGTAGACCGATACTACTCACGTAGACAAACCTTTCAGGAATACATGTATTTTCTTCTTAATAATGTATGGTTTCTCCGCCGGGGGCGTAGATGTATATCTTGTTTATGTCAACATCTCTTCTTCTAATGATCCGATTTGAAAAATTTCTTCCTTGTTGGGAAGAGTTTTCGGTGCGACATGTATCTGATATAATTTCAAAATCTTTAAATAATTCATGGACTTTCCGCTAGGGGGAGTAAAGGTAAACTGCGCTTTCCCCGATATCTCTGCTTCTAAAACTCCGATTTGAAAAATTCTTCCAGCACCGGATGCAGCTCCTGGTGGGAAATTTTTTATTGTAATTTCTAATTTTTTATAAAATATGGTTTGGCTACCAGGGGTGTAAGCGTTAAATTTCTGCTTCGTAGGTATTTGCAGCAAAATGTCAGCTTCTAAAAGCCCGATTGAAAAACTTTTTCGTGGACCGATATCGCACGTGTCGATAAATATTTGAGAATTTTTTCATCTTAAAATAATTCATGGTTTCTCCACCAGAGAGCGTAGATGACTATCTTATTTCTGTCAATATCTCTGCCTCTAAAAGTCGGATTTGAAAAGTTCCTTCTTCGTTAGGTAGCGTATCCCATGTAAAATGTTTCTCATATAGTTTAAAATTTTCAAGTAATGCATGGACTTTCCGCTCGAGGGCGTAATGGTAAATTGCGCTTTCCCCGATACCTCTGCTTCTGAAATTCCGATTAGAAAACTTCTTTCTGCACAGGATACAGCTCTTGATAGGAAATTCTCAGCATACAATTTCTAATATTTGATAAAGAGTGGTTAGGCCACCAGGGGGCGTAAGAATTAATTTCTGCGTCTGATGCATTTGCAGCAAATTCTAAGCGCCTGAAAACTCGATTGAAAAAAATCTTTCATTTACCGATACCGCTCACATCAAAAAACCTTTTTAAAATACTTTCTTTTAAAAATAATTCATGTTTTTTTCCACGGGGGGGCGTAGATGTATATCTTATATTTGTCGATATCTCTGCTTCTAAGAGCCCGATTTGAAAAATTCCTTCTTTGTTGGAGAGAGTTTCCGCTGTGAACTGTTTCTCATATAAATTCAAATTTATCTTAACGCACAAATCTGCCCCCAGAGGGCGTAAGTTAACGTTTCCGTTTACAGCAATATCTGCGGGTTTAAAGACCCGATCGAAAAATATTTTTCCCTCATCAGGTACTACTCTTTTCCATACCAGTTCAATTGATTTTGATTATCTTCGGTACATTTAATTCGCATCAGAACGGATTCAAAAGACGTGCACATTGAACCCGAAAATTCGGTGCATTTTTTTTTTAATGCTGCCTTCAGTATCCGTTCGGTGTTAAGCGAACCCTGCTGCTTTAGGTACTGTAGCTGGTACCGCCGCGACCGGTTGAGATGGGACAAATTTCGTAATATCCAAACTTTCAGCAGAGGGTTATATTATTGTGACGAATCGTAAACAAGGTCACTCATTTGCTGAATTTCGAACCAATTGGAACCATTACTTGAGTGAGCCATAATCTATAGCTCCGATCGCCGAATGATGGTTGATATTGTTACGACTTTGGGTTACGGTAATGAATTCGATTAGCAGGTTTTGCAATAGGCGGGAACAGCATCAATTATTGGGTAAAAATTAACAGCTAGTGGTTTCTCGCATTGCAAAAGAGGAGAAGAGATTCCCTATTCTTGGAAGGGAGAAATCTTAACCTGGTGTGGGGAACGCGATGCGTCGCCCCTAAGTGCGTGTCGGTCAACGTGTGAGATGGTAGAATGTTTGGGAACAGTGTCAACAGATCGGAAAACTTATGGCGTTTACTAATCCGAACCTTGGCAGGTAAGTTAAGTTATGCCATTTCCGTACTTTCGGGAAGTGGACCCACCACATATTCCGAATGCAGAGGCAGGCATTTCTGACTTCTTTTTCGCGCCGAATGCTTTCAGGCTGACAAGAGAGTTAAAAAAGACCCCTAACAAGAGAACAAGGAATCTGTTAAGGATGTGTATAACGAAGTGAATTTCTCCGTCATTTTTATCCGCGCCGGGGTTCGAACCCGGGTCCACTCATTCCGGAATAAGTTGCTCTACCAATTAAGCTACGCGGACATTGATTCTAATTGCTATCTGCCTTTATGTCGTGTGCGTCCTTCTGGCAGGTACGTTACATCATCTCCCCCTTATTTTTCTTTCGAAGTGCTGCTCATATTTTTCCTATCTCGCGGTGTGGAAATAACATCACACCAATGCGAGATTTTGAACGGTCGGGTCATCCGGATAGTTCGGGCGCCATTATAACGAAGTAAATTTCTCCATCATTTCTGTCCACGCCAGGATTCGAACCCGGATCCCCTCATTCCGGAATAAGTCACTCTACCAGTTGAGCTACGCGGACATTGATTCTAATTGCTATCTGCCTTTATGTCGTGTGCGTCCTTCTGGCAGGTACGTCACATCTCCTGGTACGTTACATGTGAACAAGCGAAAAAGAGTAGTCGGAAAGAAGCTCGAAAAGAGACTGACTCGGATACAGCAGGACCAGAGGAGATCCTGTGGCGCGGTACTTTTGCGGCGAAAGAAAAAGCTTCTGCCTGCCGAAGATGCCGGCCAGCTATACAAAGAGCGGCCGAGCTGTTGATATTACCGCGAGGAAATAGGAGGGAGGACGATACCTCTTTTCCTGGTGCTAGATTGCACGTAACAGAAAGCCAGCATCCCGGAGGTCGCACGATGTGATGGAATTACAGCCCCGAATGACTGAGATGCCGACCGGTGATGTATGCGAATTACCTTTGGAGAGACGAACGGATCCTTCTATCACGTCAGCGGCTTTATTCCACCAAGACATTGGTGCGCATAAATGCGTCCCTGATTTCATGCAGGTGAATGCCGTGCACGAGAGAAAGTGGGAGATGGGGTTCGACTCCCCTCCCCATTGGTTATAGTGCGCGCTCTAAAATGGGCGTGTCATCATACAGATGCGCTACAAGCCAAAACACATAAAATGTTAGTGAGTGCATAACAAAGTGAGTGCATATTTGTAAGTACGGAATTTATGTATGCATGCCAGTTGTGAAATAATTGGCTCCGGTCAGTCAATAGACTTTCGTCGGCTGAGAACTGTTTTTAAACCCGGACTGTATAGGCCAACAAATAATCATTGACTTTAATGATAAATTCATCTTCAGAGCTATCCCGAAAGGGGCGAGTCTATTTGACGCCCCTCCTTCACCATCCCCTGTATATAGACGTCTTCATCATTATCTTCATATTTTATTGTTAATTGATTAAATGTCTGTTGTCTCGTGCCAGTCCTGAAGTTGCGTGAATAATTAATGAGTGTCAGAATTTCTTAGTTTTGATTGGCGAAACTGCAGGCTAAATTTTTTTCACCAGTACATAAGATTTCGGCGATAAAAAGAGCTCACAAGTAATTATTCGTGTTCTAATGTCTACCTCCGGGCCGTCAGCCATTGCCTGACATCCTGACATCTAAATTCTTAACGCTTATTTTTATTCGATAATTAATCTGGCGTCCCGGGTTGTAGCAACACTATTTTTTTCATCCTGTTGGCGTTTGCTTGATTCAATAATGGAGTTACATGAGATGTGTTAATGAGGAGCAAATCTGAGTAATATTTTACAGTTCTGTCTTTGCCCACCTATGAACGATGTGAAAGCTACTTCCATCCGGTGTTCCCTGGTAAAACTGATGTCGATATCCCTACCGATAGATTTGAATTAATATTTGTCAATTTTTTAATCATTTAACAACGCCATAACAACTTCGAAATACCGAAAGGTAAAGATTTAAATACAAAAGAAAGCCTGTTTTTTTTGTTTTTTTTCATCTTTTCAGTCTAAATGCCTAGCCCATGACCTTGTGAATTATGCCGATTTCTTTACGTGAACGTGTTGGAAAGTGCAAAATATAATGTGAAAACGCCAAGAGGATATCCCTTGTCTACGTCCGTTCTTCCGAGGTCTATTTACGCTTCATGACCCATTTAGTGTCTGTCGCAAAAAGACACGCTTTCTTGGTCTTGTGACGTATGGAGGCCCCTTCTAGCCACCTAACACATCCGAATCATGTATCACCTTTTTTCAGCAGTTTCTCGTTTCTGCAAAACACATTATGATTTTTTTAAACTCGCTAGAAGAGCACCCGCCCAAAATTTTCATTGTGGCCATATGTTATGGGTACGAAAAAGAGATTTCAAATCGTTCACCGGTTCTATTTTATGTTTTCTTTCTTCTACGGCTTCAAAGAAAGGAAAGGGCAGTGAATAAGTGTGGTCTAAAATGGATATGATGGCGATTGCAAAGCATGACCCAGTGGTGTTAAGTGGCGCCGTCATTTCATACGCAATCCTAGTTCAGGCTCCATTTCTTGTGTAGAAATATAACCCGCGTGCAGGGCTGATGGGTGCAAAGCACACATCGTCACCACGACTACATTAATAACTCCCTTTCTAAAGAAGGAAACAATGACTCGTGTCCGCTAAGACACCGTATGAAGAAACAAAATCAGTCGCTTCTCAATCTCAAGTGAATAGAAATCAATTATTCTGAAAAGAAAATCTAGCGACGGTTATGAAAGAAACTAACGACATGTGATATTTCATTCCACGGCAATCCAGGTGAAGGATTGGCTGTCCCACAAAACATTTTTTCATCTATTTAAACATTTGTGATGTACTACAGAGGTGAATCACGTGTCAAGACGACAAATCTGCAGCTATACATTTCGTTAGTGTAGCTTAGTTAGGAGAGCAACGTACTCCAACGTGAGGAGGCTGGAATTAATAAAAAAAATTCTTACTTCGCTTCGAAAAAAAAAAAAAAAAAAGGAGAAGAAGAAGTAAAAAATTTAAGAGGGAGATGATGTGACGTACTATAAAGCTGAATCACGTGTCAAGACGACAAATCTGCAGCGAACATTTCTCTCGTGTAGCTTAGTTGGGGAGTACCTTACTCCGGAGTGAAAGGGCTGGAATTAACAAAAAAATTCCTATTTCGCTTCAAAAAAAAAAAAAAAAAAAAAAAGGAGAAGAGAAAAATTAAGAGGGAGATGATGGGACATACTACAGAGATAAAGAAGGTGTCAAGACGACAAATCTGTAGCGATACATTTCGCCCGTGTAGCTTAGTTAGGAGAGCAACTTACTCCGGGGTGAAGGGGCTGGAATTAATAAAAAAATTTCACTTCTCGCTTAAAAAAAAAAAAAAATTAAGAGGGAGATGATGTGACGTACTATAAAGCTGAATCACGTGTCAAGACGACAAATCTGCAGCGAACATTTCTCTCGTGTAGCTTAGTTGGGGAGTAACTTACTCCGGAGTGAAAGGGCTGGAATTAACAAAAAAATTCCTATTTCGCTTCAAAAAAAAAAAAAAAAAAAAAAGGAGAAGAGAAAAATTAAGAGGGAGATGATGGGACATACTACAGAGATAAAGAAGGTGTCAAGACGACAGATCTGTAGCGATACATTTTGCCCGTGTAGCTTAGTTGGGAGGGCAACTTACTTCGGGGTGAAGGGGCTGGAATTAATGAAAAAATTTCTCTTCTCGCTTAAAAAAAAATAAAATTAAGAGGGAGATGATGCGACTACTACAGAGGTCAAAGCACGTGTCAAGACGACAAATCTGCAGCGATACATTCCGTCCGTGTAGCTTAGTTGGGAGAGCAACTTACTCCGGAGTGAAAGTGTTGGAATTAACAAAAAACTTCCTATTTCGCATCAAAAAAAAAAAAAAAAAAAGAAGCAGATAAAAATTAAGAGGGAGATGATGTGACATACTACAGAGATAAAGAAGGTGTCAAGACGACAGATCTGTAGCGATACATTTTGCCCGTGTAGCTTAGTTGGGAGGGCAACTTACTTCGGGGTGAAGGGGCTGGAATTAATGAAAAAATTTCTCTTCTCGCTTAAAAAAAATAAAATTAAGAGGGAGATGTTGCGACTACTACAGAGGTCAAAGCACGTGTCAAGACGACAAATCTGCAGCGATACATTCCGTCCGTGTAGCTTAGTTGGGAGAGCAACTTACTCCGGAGTGAAAGTGCTGGAATTAACAAAAAACTTCCTATTTCGCATAAAAAAAAAAAAATAAGGAGAAGATAAAAATTAAGAGGGAGATGATGTGACATACTACAGAGATAAAGAAGGTGTCAAGACGACAGATCTGTAGCGATACATTCCGTCCGTGTAGCTTAGTTGGGAGAGCAACTTACTCCGGAGTGAAAGGGCTGGAATAAATAAAAAAAATCCTATTTCGCTTCAAAAAAAAAAAAAAAAAAAAAAAAAAAAGAACAAGAAAAGAAGAAATTAAGAGGGAGATGATGTGACGTACTACAGAGGTAAAGAAGGTGTCAGCCGCCCCGGTGGCGCAGTGATCTAAGCGATGGCCTCTGATCATTCGTCCGAACGGCGTCCGGGTTTGAATCCCGCTGAGGCATGGATATTGTGTTTGTCTTACGGCAGTGGCTCTCGCCTTTCCCTGGAACCAGTGACTCTAAATTACGGACGGGCGACTGCTTATAGCCCATTGAGTTGCTCACGGTGGTAGTTAAACCTCCAAACAAAACAAAAAAAAAAAAAAAAAAAAAGAGAAAGTGTCAAGACGACAGATCTGCAGCGATTTATTTCCCCCGTGTAGCTTAGTTGGGAGAGTAACTCACTCCGGAGCGAGGGGGCGCGTTCCGATGCCGTCGCGAACGGATTTGTGTTTTCACGTTGACGCCCAAACGTAAAAAAGTACGTACTGGCCGTTGGGTTCTTTGAAATATGTGTGATGTTCGTTCCACACATCGCCAGAATGAATGAAAATTCCTTCTTCTCCTTTTTTTTTTTTTTTTTTTTTTTTTTTTGTGGTTTAACGATCACCGTGAGCAACTCGATGGGCTATAAGCAGTCGCCCGTCCCTAATTTAGGGTCACTGGTTCCAGGAAAGGGAGAGAGCCAGTGTCGTAAGACAAACCCAACATCCATGCCTCACCGGGATTCGAACCCGGCCCCTTTCTAACGAAATTCCCTTTTCGCTTCAAAAAGAAAAAAAAAAAAAGAGGGGAGATGATGTCACGTACCACAGAGGCAAAGCACGTGTCAAGACGACAAATCACCAAAGATACATTCTGTCCGTGTAGCTTACAGGGGGAGCAACTTACTCCGGAGTAAGGGGTCGCATGAAAAATTTGTGTTTTTACGCATTTTGCAGAAACCTTTGAATTGAAAAATCGCAGTATATCATGTTAATATCAATATTTCGCTTTATGAATTAATCTGCAAGATAATAATTTTTCGTACATGTATTTCAAGACAAGGAAACCTTTCGTTTCCTAATTCTAATGTGCATACCTATTATTATTTTACGATATTTTGGGGTAACGTATATTGCAGTTTAAGTTATGTATGAAAGCTCTTAATTTGCTGTCCCTTTTAAGCAAATGCTACACCGTCCAATGCACCATTAAGGGGCGCTTCAACAATATTTTTTTAACGTCGCTTTTATATGCTTTAACGAAATTCTTAAACCGGAAAGAATTTCAGGTTTCGGACAAAACAATTCTCCTGAAACTAAAATACATTTTGTTTTTCAAAAATTGCAAAAAACGGAAACAGTGGCATACGTATTTTTCGGCTTCTTGATGTACAAGGGCTCATATTACGAAAGCTCAGATAGTCCGAACAACATACAGTACATCATATCACAAGAAAATATACGATTTTTTTCTTTTTTTACCAAAAAATATATTACAGCTTTATTTAACTTTTTCGTTATTTTAAAGTTTTCACCCGTTTCTAAGCTTGAATTTTGTGAAACAAAACGCACTCATGTTTTCGCTCTATCTTTGAGTCAGTTCACACAATACACCTGCTTCTAGATCAAGTTTCGGATATCGAAAAAAAGGGCACGACCAATGTTTTACATGCATTTCTCTTTTGTTTCCCGTAAATCATTTTTAATTGTCTTGTTCAAAAATGTATATTAAAATTTCTCAAAATATTTTCGTTTATGGAAGACGTATAGAGAAATTTTCCTTGATACAGACAGAGGAGAGCATGTCCGAAAGTGAATCTCCTGGACTAGTTATGTAATGTTCATTTAAGTATAGCTGATTAAAAAATACTACATGAAATACTTCGCCTACAGTGAAATAGAAATCATTCAAGTAAACGTCGAGAATAATTCGTTTAAGTATAGCTGACTGGGCACTACATAAAAACTTCACAAACAGTGAAACAGGAGTCATTCAAGTAAATGTCGAGAATAATTCGTTTAAGTATAGCTGACTGAACACTACATAAAAACTTCACATACAGTGAAACCGGAGTCATTCAAGTAAACGTCGAGAATAATTCCTTTAATTTTAGCTGACTGAACACTACAAAAAAAACTTTACCTACAGTGAAACAGTAGTCATTCAAGTAAACGTCGAGACAATTCGTGTAAGTATAGCGGACCGAACACTACATAAAACTTCATCTACAGTGAAACAGGAGTCATCAAGTAAACGTCGGGATTAATTCGTTTAAGTGTAGCTGACTGAACGCTACGTAAAAATTTCACCTACAGTGAAACAGGAGTTATTCAAGTAAACGTCGAGAAAAAGTTACTTACGATTAGATACAGCTGGCGGTATGCAAATGTGGCGCTGTGGGTGGCCCTGTGAACGGAAATGACATGACGTATGCAGCGATCCGACAATATAAGGAGTGATGCGACAGGAATCAGTAAGAGTCGGGCGCAGTATGGGTAAGACGAAAGATCTAAGCGCATTTGATCGTGGCCAAATTGTCGGGGCCCGACGAATGGGTCACTCCATCTTGGAAGTCGTGCAGGCACTGGGATTTTCACGAGCCACTATGTCACGGGTGCACCGTGAGTACATCGAATCCGGTAAAACCATCCCTGCAAGGGCCAACTGCCGTAGACAACAGCGTGTCGATGAGCGAGGTCATCGTTGGCTAGTTTGCATTGTAACAGCGGATAGACGGGCCACAGTACAAGAAGTCACTTGGAAATTTAACGCTGGGGCACAAAAACGTGTAAGCAGCCACACCATCCAGAACCATCTCCTAGCTATGGGGTACAGAAGCCATCGTCCCACGAGGGTACCACTGCTGACCGCACATCACAGGGTGCAAAGAATAGCATGGGCGCGGGAACATCGCAACTGGACCTTAGACATGTGGAAAATGTTGCCTGCACTGATGAGTCGAGATTCACGTTGGTTAATGCGGATGGCAGGATACGAGTACGGCGCAAACCACATGAAGCGGTGGATCCTTCTTGCCAGCAGGGTACTCTTCAAGCTGGTGGGGGCTGTCATTCTCATCTGGGGACTGTTTACGTGGACCGAAATAGGATCCCTGGTACGTGTGACATCGTCCCTCACAGGTCAACGTTACCGGGATATCCTGGACGACCATTTGCTCCCGTTTGGGTGTCTTCAACATCCCACTGGGGACCTCATCCTGCAACAAGACAATGCAGCTCTTGAATTGTATCCGAATGGTTGGATGAACACTCCACCGACGTGACCTTGCTTCCTTGGCCAGCTAGGTCACCTGACCTCAATCCCATCGAGCACACCTGGGATGAATCGAGAGAGATGTTCGAGGCTCTGACCCTCCTCTATGAAATCTTCGTGAAGTGTGGGAGCTTGTTCAGGAGTCGTGGATCCGTATGGCTTCCCAACGCTTCCGGTGTCTTGTCGAGTACGTGCCGAGACGAATCGAAAGGTGGTGCTACACGTTACTAGACAGGTATCTCTAACTCAATTGCTCTTCAGTGTATGTTTTCATCCCAACATTACAGTATGGTGCATATCGAACTGAGTCTTCGTAACAACGCAGTTGACACATTTCTTCAAAGTTTTAATTTGCTTTTCTTTTCTAAAGTACTTATATTTTCATCTTGCTTTTTGATTCTGAATTTTCAGAAATTAGAGATCTCCTAAAAGTGACCCATTTTTTCGATCGTTGAACAGGAGCTTTACGATATCTATTTTATTTTCTGCCTTTTGATTTGGAGATCTTTCTCAAGTGTTGAATTTTTTTCATTAAATTGTCATTACAGATTTGAGACAAAAATGTAGTAACGGCATTCTTTCGTCTGCGCATTGCCACTGATTCCCCATTTCGTACTCCAGCGTTCTTTTCACCTTTAGTATCCAGATGAATTTTCTTCGTGCTTAATTCACTTAATTGTTCCAAAGCACTTCGAACACATTTTTTCCCTGTGTCTCTGGGTCCTCTGTGTTATTTCTCCAGAATTAACACAGACGTTACTGGCGATGGGGAGCTGTCAGTGACAGTCGGTCCAATGCCCGTTATGAACGGAGGCCCCATCAGTCAGTCGGCTTGCAGTGTTTCAGTGGGGCATGAGTAGAAGCCAGAGAGTGTCACAGCTAGTTACATGGTTACTAGCGCCGCTGTGAGTGCTAGTAAGCATCCAACTAGCTGTTACTAGCGCGGCTGTAAGTGCTAGTAACCATCAGTCAGTCAGCTTGCAGTGTTTTCAGTGGGGCATGAGTAGAAGCCAGAGAGTGTCACAGCTAGTTAGATGGTCACTAGCGCGGCTGTAAGTGCTAGTAACCATCTAACTAGCTGTTACTAGCGCGGCTGTGAGTGCTAGTAACCATTTAACTAGCTGTTACTAGCGCGGCTGTAAGTGCTAGTAACCATCTAACTAGCTGTTACTAGCGCGGCTGTAGGTGCTAGTAACCATCAGTCAGTCAGCTTGCAGTGTTTTCAGTGGGGCATGAGTAGAAGCCAGAGAGTGTCACAGCTAGTTATATGGTTACTAGCGCGGCTGTAAATGCTAGTAACCATCTAACTAGCTGTTACTAGCGCGGCTGTGAGTGCTAGTAACCATTTAACTAGCTGTTACTAGCGCGGCTGTAAGTGCTAGTAACCATCTAACTAGCTGTTACTAGCGCGGCTGTAAGTGCTAGTAACCATCTAACTAGATGTTACTAGCGCGACTGTAAGTGCTAGTAACCATCTAACTAGCTGTTACTAGCGCGGCTGTAAGTGCTAGTAACCATCTAACTAGCTGTTATTAGCGCGGCTGTAAGTGCTAGTAACCATCTAACTAGCTGTTACTAGCGCGGCTGTAAGTGCTGTATAATACTGTCGACGGGTAAGGCGATCCTCTTATTCTGTAATCCATGGTACTCCACTACCAATTCGACTAATACTCTGACCTTCCTCCAGCCATTCTTGAAAACATCGATGTGCTTTGTAATGCCAATACCTAGGGTTCCACTACACAGCGAAGACAACATCCCACCTCTCGAAAGCTAATAATCCGACCTCTGTCGATACAGCTGAGTAGCTGTGTCGAACGTGACGCCTTATCACTCTCAATAAGTCCCTTGCGCTCTGAAGTTGGTCTTATAAAGTTTTTACACAGGCGTTGGTTTGAACTCCACGCTCTGTACGTCCGTGTTATCCTCATCTTAGTTCATCCGCTGTTTTAATCATTTGCATATATCTCGCCACTGTTGACCAGCCTGTCCATTTTCATGCACTTCCAATAGCTCGTTTCGGGTACTGTAATTAGAGGGTTACATAGTGTATTTACCAAATTTCTCATTTGGATACGCAAAGCTTATTAATCTGTCACACTTTAATTTTATTTTGCTTCATACTTTTTATCGTGTGAGGTAGACATATAAAAATCTTTAAGTATGATCACTTACCCTTTTCTTTCTGTTTTTATTTACTTTTGGTGCAAAAGTGCACAACATACTGTATATTAAGTTATGGCATTCAGAAATATTTAAACTCAAACTTCTGATAATGTACGGAAATTTCGAGAACCTAAATTTTGTATCACCGTTATAGAAATTTTCATCTTTAAAACTTCTCGCATCATGCAAATGTTATTCAGTTAAAACTATTTTAATGCTTACATAAGAACAAAAATGCTTTTCGTTCTTCTTCTTTTCCCAGAAACGCTCTGCTCTATATACGAATACTGTTTTGCGTTCAAGTACATTCATTGGAATCTGTAATTAAAGTATATTTAAGATAGTTTAGCTGCGAATAGTTCATGGCTGCTTATACTGCGACTGATGAATAAATAAAAACGGTACACGAATTCTATTATAGCTATAAAAGAGAGTGAGAGAGAGAGAGAGAAGAGAGAGAGTGAGAGATAGGGGAGATACGGAAAGATAAAAAGAGACACTGAGAGATAAAGGGAAATATACGTAGACAGGGTGAAACAAAGAAATAAAACTAAGATGCACACAGAGAGAGTGCAACAGATAAAAATATAGGTAAGTAAAGACAGGAATACAGAGAGAGTGGATCAAAGGGCTGCAGATATAGTGGGTAGAGAGAGTTAAACAAAGAAATATAGAGGAACACGCAAAAATGCACGTGAATAGCAAGAGAATGATTAAGAGGAAGAAAGAAATATACTACAGAGATAAAATAAGACGTAAAAAAAGCAAATAAAACAGGGAGAGATAGATGAGGTTTACAAGAAGAAAGTTTACAGAAGGTCTTTTTGTTTTCGGTGCTCTTACTAAGATACCGAAAATTAGAGTGAAACTATAACAGATGTAAGGGAAGAAAACAGGCAAACGCAGAAAGAGATTCTGAGAGAGAGAGAGAGAGAGAGAGAGAGAGAGAGAGATGCCACTGAAATTTAATGGAGTACTCTTTACCTACAATATTTGTCAATTTTCATCTTTAGTAAAGGTTATCACTTTACTAAAGATAACCTTTATAGGTTATCACTTTACTAAAGATAACCTTTATAGGTTATCACTTTACTAAAGATAACCTTTATAGGTTATCACTTTACTAAAGATAACCTACTTTCACATAACTAAAGATAACACTGCCACAAGAATAATTTTTTAATAAAGAAATGGCAAAATTTTATGTGCTTCCTCATTTACCAAAGGTAATTTTTTCCGTGTATCCTCTAAAAACAGAGATATGTGATACAAACATACTTCCGCCATTTAGCGTGAAACTGATGCTCAAGTTGAACAATGGGCTGAAAATCTTAACTAAACTTTTACCCTTTTATGATCTAACAGAAATATTTTCAGAGCGGCTTCCAGAAACAGAGACAGAAAAGAAATTCAAATCTGTAAATCCTGTATATTATGATATGACAGATATCATTTGAAAACTGCAAAATATATGGATTATTACAAGCATGATAACCTTAATACACACTATATTGACAAAAGTCACTGAACACCCCTTCAAAACCAAATGAACTGATAAGCTACGTTGTTAAGGTGCGCGGTAGAGCTGCAAATGGTATAAAAACAAGTCTGCGGCTGACCGCGATTATATGCCGCGGATGGCTTAGCGGTTAGCAGTTCAGACTATCGATGCAAGGTCCTCAGGTTCGAACCTGGGCTGATCTTTCAGAGATGGTGTGATTTACTAACAATTACTGAATATTCGCCGTGCATCGGACGAGCACGTTAAGTGAGGGCCCCCAGGCTGGACCCACTGGTTAAATGGGTATCCTTTCCTATGCCCCCCCCCCCCTGAAATTCTCTCACCCTTCTATGTGCAATATCGTACTTGTACGGTGGCGCCATCTACTGTACTCTAATCTCACTACAAACTGTTCTGTCAAAGTTGCTAGACTTGCTCTCATTTCTTCGTTTCTGTGTCCTGCCCCTAAGGCGATCTCGCTGTAGGTGGCTGGGACCTAAACTCTACTCACTGTGGACGGAAGTCCTACAAGGAAATGACAAATACTGTACCGCGATTATATCGCACTGTGAGGTTGAGTGAAAATATTGCGGCGGGAGAGAACTGCCTTTGAGAAAGGAAAAATTTGTGGGTGTTATATTAGTAGGTTGTTCATAAGAGAAACCGAGAGGTGTTTAAAAATACTCAAGTCAACTGTTTTGGATGTACTGAATAAGTGGAAGACACATGGCGTGCCTGAAGCGGCAAAACGTGCCGGCAGACCTAAGAAAATCGGTAATAGAGGACGTCGAAGTCTCAGGAGAGTCGTTACAGCTAATCGATGGAGTACTGCACAAGACCTCAATGTACAGGTGAGTAAAAATGCTGGAACCTCGGTATGTACACGTACCATTCGCAGAGAACTTCATTCCATGGATTACCGTGGTCGTGCGGATGCTCAATAAGCCTTTCATCTCCACTCGGAATGCTACTCGTCCTTTAGCATGGTGTAAAGAACATTTATCGTGGATCGAAGATCAATGGAAACGGGTCCTATGGACTGATGAATCCAGATACACGATCCATCATTCTGATGGCCGTGTGTGGATATGGCGGTAGCCGGGGAACACTATTTCCACAGTGTACTGTTCCTACGGTCAAGTTTGGAGCTGGCAATGTCATGTGGGTTTTTTTTTTCGTGGTATGGTCCCGGCCTATTGTTTATCGTGGACAAAGCTGTTAACCAGCAGGTCTACTCGATATTATGGACACTTATTTCCTACCAACTTTGTGGCAATACTATGGAACCGAGCCTTGTTGGTACCAGCAGGATAATGCACCGAGCCATAAAGCAAGGACTGTTACGGCATGGTTTGAGGATAATTCCGTATCGTGTGTGGACTGGCCATCACAGAACCCTGATGTTAATCCCATAGAGCACCTATGGGATGAATTAGAGCGCCGCGTGGAAGTTTGGAACCAAGGCTTACTACTTAGCAACAGTTAGCAGCAGCATTATGTATTGAATGGAAGCGCATACCTATCGCTGTGTTCCAAAACCTGTCGAAAGCATGTCTCGAAGCGTCAGTGCATGCATTAAGGCCAAAGTTGGATCAACACCGTACTAATGTATGTTAATAAATGCTATTTTGTGTTTCTCTTTTAGGTGTCCAGTGACTTTTGTCAATATAGTGTATAATGGAAAAAATAACTTATATTCAGTTAATAACGAGGAACTATACATCAAATATGCTTAAATAGTTAAACTATACTAGTAATTCGAACTTATTGGCGTAAAATGGAAATCAAAGTTTCCAAGTTTTCACACACCAATCAGATTTTCTTTCCAAGAAAGATAGAGCGCAAACTGTTTTAAGTTTGCTGTATACCTCAACTTATGTTTAGATAAAATAAAATGATAAAAAGAATCACAGATATATTAAAAAAGGTAGATTCAATTACATCCGGAAATTATGCGTCATTTGGAATTGACATAAAACATTTCATTTCGGTAACTTTTGTCTCTTAACGACCCAAAATGAATTTCTCAATCTGTCTTCCAAGAACAGAGGTGGTATAGCAAATTCGATGCGCCCCAAAGTTATTCCCATGGGAAAAATACAAAGTTCATGCCCCAATTATATCTAAGACACGATTTTCCACTATAAGAAAGGGAAGAACCGAAAAAAAAATGGAAATGTATAATAACGTCTTCTAGTGGTAGAAACTGTGTGTTAAAATTGGCGGAAAATCTTGAGAATTTCAATTCCTTTCCATGTGATACAAGAATTTTTTTCCTGTGCGATTTATATGTAAGAAAATAAAGCGTTCACGGGAGAATGGGGAGAAAAAAAAGTAGTGAGATAAGTATGCTATTTTCTGATGCACATATATGTGTAAAAGCTTAAGTGATGGGCCAGAAATTAGACACATACGTTAAATGAAGGGTGCTGCTCCTCTTTCCTTTCTGGGCATCAAAAATAGTGTTTATGCTATAAAGCTTTTTCGCTTAAGTAATAAATTCAGAAGCTAATAAGGGAATTCTGCTCGTATCTGGAAAGGTAATCTTGTCATTGTGAAAGATCATTTACCCTACATAGATCAGTTTAAATCATAGTAATGGGAGGTTTTTGGCCTTCTAGTATTCGATAAGAAGAAAGATAGAGAGAAATAAACAGAGGAAGGGGGGGGGGTAAAAGAGACACCAAAATCTGTAAGGAAATCTGAAAGAAGTGAGCTGATTAGAAGATTTTGTTTACAATCCTATTTAAAAGATTCTCAGAAAAGTTCCTTTTTTCTCTGAAAAGAGTAAATAAAGACTTACAGGTGCTTCTGTAATTCTGATGAATAGTCCTTGGGAAAGCAGATGTGCTGATTTGACTAATCCACTGTACGTGATCCGATTATATATAACAGATGAAAGATGACACACGGGATAACTGAAAACCATTGAAACTGGAAAACAGGAGTAATACCACCGAACATTTGCAATAAAACGTCCTTCAGGTAGAGGGAGATTTAAATTTAGGATGGTCCGCAATATTTTTCTCTGGTAACCTTATCAATGGAGATAATGTGTTCACAAAGTTTTTCGAGAGAGTAGAATTTTCAGTTATACTTACTCGAGTGGATTAAAAAATCGCTTATTGTAGTGTAAGAAAGAGTTTTGATACAAATAAAGGATGCTTTTCATCTATTACTAAGAAACATTATAAGGCATTACTCACAGAAAGCCATTATTTCAGTTACTCATGTACAATATTTAATAATGTAGCTATTTGGGTGTCCGGATAAAACTGAGTTTGGGCACTATGTTTTTTTTTTTTTTTTTTTTTGGTGCTAATTTGCATAATATTAGCGAGACAGGTTGTCGATGTTACTAATCGTACAAAAGTTCGTTGCGTGGGGAACAAGTTCGCGTATCATTGAATGAAACACGGGATTGCACCATTGTACAATACAAATTCTGAAGTTGTGAATCCGTTTATTGGTGTAAATATGACATGAAGGATAAGTCAGATAATATCCGAAAACTTGAAAATTTCGTCTACCGGATAGCGTCCGAGAACGCTAACCACTACACCACCCAGAACGACCAAATTTCATGAAACTTGGTCGTTCTGGGTGGTGTAGTGGTTAGCACACTCGGGCGCTATACGGGAGACGCGGAATCGATTCCCGCTCCAGGATGACGAAATTTCACACAACTTCTAAGTTAGTGTATTGTACAGATGTTTTGAAACTTGTATTGAACGTTTATCGCAATGTGCAAAATGACCACGGAGTTTGAAATCTTGATTATGTTACAACGTTACTGAAAGTAAGAGTTCAAATGGGTTGAATCAGTCCGAAATATGAGTGAAGGCGAAGGTGTTGCTGTCACTAGGACAACGCAAATCATTTTCCGTAAATTAAGGAAAAAAACAACAGTTATTATTTGTGAAGGAAGAGATGGAAATACACGAAACTTGGGTGTATGACGTAAAATAAAATGCGGAGTCAGGGTATCGTATGGAAATTAGGGGCGATGGCATTGGTTTATGCAAATGAGCCGCAGTATGAAAGGGAATGTTGCAGAGGTGTGCGTGCGGTACATCGTTTGAGGATGGTAATGAAGGGTTTTTAAGATAGCAGATTTGTTGAAATGGCCGCGAGACATCATAACATATGAAATGGGTTGGAGGGTGATCAGAAGACTAGAGGCAGGCCAGAATCAGGCGGAAGTTGCAAAATGGCTCCATGTGAGTCCTTCTCGTTTCTCCATACTCTGGTATCAATTTCAAAATAAGCAATCAGCTTCCCAAAGGTACAGCGAAGGAAGGCCTAGGGCTACAACATCCATGGATGACAGACATCTCTAATTAACTGTCCGGAGGAACATAACGGCTACCGCGACAGAGTTACCACCTGCATTCACTACGGCTACGGGAACGGTGGCATCTGCTTCTACTATGCATAGAAAGCTTCGCGAAAGAGATCTTTATGCTAGGCGACCCATGCCTTACTCTTCATCATAGGAGGGACGTTTAAATTGTGCAAGACTTTACGCCAATTGCACTGAAAAGCAATGGAAGTCAGTACTTTTCACAGATGAGTCCAAAATGTCTTTGCAGAGCGATATTTTTTCATTTGGGCGTTTTACGACCACTGTGAGCAACTCAATGGGCTATAAGCAGTCTCTTGTCTTTGATTTAGGGCCAGTGGCCCCAGAGAAAGAGCAGGGCCAGTGCTGTGAGGCAAACACAACATCCATGCTTCACTGGGATTTGAACCCGGACCCATCTCAGCAGAATGGCCAGAAAGCAGCGCTTTGACCACTGCGCCGGCGGGACGGCAAAAGTATTTCACGCGTACTGTGATCTGTAGTGAATGAAGAACGCGTTATCGTTCCTCTACGACTCGTGAAAGAAAAACTTTTGTCGGTGGTAGTGTGATGGTTAGGGGTGGCTTCACGTTTGGTGCACATACCTCTATGAGCTTCCAAGAGGAACCATGATTGTTTGACGCTATAGCAATGATGTCTTGGACCCTTTTGTTTGCCCTTATGCAAGTGCTATAAGAGACACATTTATCCTACAAGATGATAAGGCTCGTCTCCACCGAGTGAGGATGGCAGAACAATATCTTCAAAACGAGACCATTGTTCGTATAGGCTGGTTACCAAAGTCTCCCGAGTTTTACCTTATCGAGCGTGTCTGGCATTCTCTAAGCAGATGTGTTACTGCTTTCAACTCCCTACCCAAAGCTTAGAGAGCCTTTGACAAGATTTGCATGAGTAATGTTCATTGCTATCTGCTCATCTCCTTGAAACCATCATCAACAACAATGTAACATCTCTGCGACACCTGAATTATTGTGAGGGGTGACCACACTTCCTTTTGAGGGACTTTGGTTATTTCATCTGACACCTTATTCTCCGCCTGGTTCTGTATGAGCTAGTATTTGTTGGAATGCAGTGTAGAATTTGTTTCTCTATTTTTTCCTACGTACGATATGAAACAGGTTTTCACCAAATTCCATATTGTACTTTTTGCTTAATTTACGGAAACCATTTTATTTTCTCCTTAATTTATGGAAACGATGCGTGCAATTCAAGTAGTTTGCAACTAGCGACATGAACGTGGTGAGGAAGAAACGATCAGGCAGGCTGGATGTGATTGATTCGGACGCTTTGCTTACAGCTGGCTAAGTAAATCCAAAAACCAGCACTCACAAAATGTCGGCTAAACTACAACATCCACCATAGCTAAGCACCATGAACAAGCTTCGAAAGATCTGCAGGCGGAGGCGCGAGGACCCTCATGAGTTGACTCCAGCTTAGGCTCAATAAATTATCGAGTTCTGCAAGTAACTGCTCAAACATTAGCGCGGCGTTCTTTGCATCAAGTAGACAGTTACTGGGAATGATAAGTGGATCTACCTGGGCAATCCACACACACCTCAAATCACTAGTTAGACTTAGGTGAATTAGCTTTTCCTGTCCCTAAACGCGATGTGTTCCATTTGAGGAAAAGATCACACTGTGTGTCTGGTGGAATTACGACGGTGTGATTCACTTTGAACTTATTCAGAGTCGCAGGGTTGTCAACACTGAACGATATTCCAAGCAGTTGGATAAGATGTACGACAAACTGAAGTAACGATGCCTTGCTTTAGCCTACCGAAAATAGATTCTCCTTCACTTGCACAATACCAAACTTCATACCGCCATTTAGACCCGGGTAAAGTTTCACGAATTTGAATTGGTCGAGCCACTGACGCATTCAGGGTACAATCTCGACCTCGCCTTTCATCTGGTTCTCACGTATTTCTGGCGATGGCCCAGTTTCTTCGTCATAGGCACTCAGCTGATTTGGATGATGCCAAACATGGGTGCCACAAATTCTTCATTATTAAGCCGAAGCTCTGGTACCGTGCTGGCATTGAACACCTTGCAATGGATACAAACTCAAACACCATGATGCATGCTTTGAAATATAAGCTGGTGGTTTCAGGGTTCTGAGCAAGTGTATTAATATATCAGAACGCAATTCGTTTCCAGACATCCCAATATTTTTAGTGTGTATCCGTCAGTCCATTTGTGGACGCGGTATTAATGCTTCTAGAAAATTGGGTAGGCTTGAAATATGTTTCCACCATGACCTTTAAATTCGCTTTAGAGCTCTGTGTTTACCTTCACCTGATATTTTGAGCTCGGTATCTCAGGTTGTAAAATACTGAGAAAGGTATATAACCAAGAGGATGATGTGCTGTCTCTCTCGCTCTCTCTCCTCTCTCGCCCTCTCTGTCTCTCTCCTATCTCTCTCTCCTCTCTCGCCCTCTCTGTCTCTCTCCTATCTCTCTTCTCTCTCTTACTTCTCTCTCTTCTGTCTGTCTCACTTCTCTCTTTTCTGTCTGTGCCTCTATTCTCCCTCTCTCTCTCTCTCCTCTCTCGCCCTCTCTGTCTGTCTCCTATCTTTCTCTCCTCTCTCGCCCTCTCTGTCTCTCTCCTATCTCTCTTCTCTCTCTTACTTCTCTCTCTTCTGTCTGTCTCACTTCTCTCTTTTCTGTCTGTGCCTCTATTCTCTCTCTCGCTCTCTCTCTCTCTCTCTCTCTCGCCCTCTCTGTCTCTCTCCCTATCTCTCTCCCCTCTCTCGCCCTCTCTCTCTCTCTCTCTCTCTCTCTCTCGCCCTCTCTCTCTCTCCTATCTCTCTCTCCTCTCTCGCCCTCTCTGTCTCTCTCCTATCTCTCTTCTCTCTCTTACTTCTCTCTCTTCTGTCTGTCTCACTTCTCTCTTTTCTGCCTGTGCCTCTATTCTCTCTCTCGCTCTCTCTCTCTCTCTCTCTCTCTCTCTCCTCTCTCGCCCTCTCTGTCTCTCTCCTATCTCTCTCTCCTCTCTCGCCCTCTCTGTCTCTCTCCTATCTCTCTCTCCTCTCTCGCCCTCTCTGTCTCTCTCCTATCTCTCTTCTCTCTCTCACTTCTCTTTCTTCTGTCTGTATCACTTCTCTCTTTTCTGTCTGTGCCTCTATTCTCTCTCTCTCTCTCTCTAGCTCTAGTAACATCTATGTGTTTGTGAACAGATTATCTGCACTTCTAAAAGTAAAGTTGGAAATATTAATTTTGTATCATGTGTAGAGAAGAAAATGACATATACTTCCTGCAGCAGAGTTTTTTGGGGGCAGGTGTCATAAATTCGTGCGTGTTCGTATTTGTCAAGAGGTTTATTTTTGGTAATTGGATTGATCATGTTTTGTTTCCATGGTATAATGACAAGGATGTGACAAAAGATGTTAAGACTTTACTGCAGCTTTATCATAGGTCGCAGTAACTGAAAAAAGGACGTTTGAAATCACCCACACTCGACACTTTATATGGATATTTAAAGGACGTTTGAAATCACCCACACTTGACACTCTATATTGATATAATTCTACATTCTACGATACTATAATTCTTAGAACTTTGCTGACGGTTATACGCAATTTTGATGCATTACGAAAGGCTTCCTAATCAGAGTCCATTTATTTCTTGAAAGATGGTTCATATTATCTTGTCATAAATGGTTTCATTGAAGTTACAGTTTTCGAGAGAAAGCAGCAATTCTGTCCCAAGACCGAATTTCCGAATCTCCGTCATTTAATTTTTCAAATACGAATTGGGCAAAGTAAGTTTGAAAGAATGATGACAAAATTTTATTTTGTCAAGTGATCTTCATGTAATGACTCTCATGTACAATGTTAAACAATTTTACTGTCACTTTCTTTCTTTTGATGGGGCCCTTTGCAAATGTCAAAAGTCAACTGATGAATCAGAAAAGGAATTAATATAAAACCAAATAACGGCTGACTTGTTCCTCGAAATTTCAAGGCATTCTTCTTGTTTTCATGCAAAATCCGTCTGTTTCCATTTGTACGCTTTCTGTGCCACGATCCATTTTAACTGGTGGTGCTCGTATGTTAAAGAAAAAACTCTACTAACAGCACGGTTTTGATTCTCCCTTAAGTTGTTACAGCACATGTACTCTGTTCTGGTTATACTTATCCCCAACCGTAATCTTGAAACACTGTTACAACACTTTCTAACGTTTTCTTTATATGATCTAAATTTTTCTATACTTTATAATATTTGACTCATGACATTTCATTACCTGCAGACAACACACTAGAGGGCGCTACTTTCGTCGTTCTTATAATTGGCAGGCTGTTATGTTGTAACTTAGGATAAGGATTCTTAAAGCTAGCAAATGTACTGAAGGTAATAAGATGAAACCTCCATTAACGGATACCTCCAGACAGCAAAACCTCGTAACAGCGGTCAACGGACACCCATGTTAGTCCCGAAAGAGATCCAACGGACACCGTGCATGTCCCCTAAGATTTTACGCAGTTCCTTCAGTACTTTGGCGAAACGGAAAAGATAGGAATAAAGACTACTACTAAGAATTAAGAATGCTACTGTGCCTTGAGCTCGATGGGATGGATTACGGCGAGTACAGTGTGCTTAAATAAAAGAAAGGTGTTGAAGTTTAGTTCTTCGTGAGGCGACCTCTAGCTCCTGTGTATGTTTCAGTCGCCACCAGAGGGGAAGGGGATGTGCTGGTGCATGAAATGTTTTCAGTTGGCGGTGGTATATCGTTAACTAATCCCTATGGGTTCTGTTCCTATTTTTCGGCGCGCGGATAGCAATTTGTGCTGTTCTACTTCACTGTCTAGCATTTTTCTTTTCTTTTTCTTTCCCTTAGCGTAACCTAAACTTAACTTTCTTGCTTGATATTCCTAAAGGGAAGTTTGAGACAATGGGTCAGATACCAACTTTCTAATATCCTCTACACCATGATTTTATTTTTAATTGTTATACTGAGGTTCGTTCAGCATTCTACCTTTGGAAAAAGCTCTGAAACGTTTTCTTTGGGCGTAACCTTTGCATAATTCTTCTTTAGAACCAAAGCAACGGATTAGCAATGCTAATCTATGCCTAACCACCGAACAACGGAACCTCCCAACTCTAGTCACTTTTTTCGGTCCGAGAAGCGACCGTTATTCGGGGGTTTCACTGTATGAACTTACAAATTTTACAGACCTAATCTAGTAAATCCCAGATTTCGTCGGTGAGCGAGACTCAAACCTACATCTCTTTGCTCTGGAGCCGAATGCTTTCCCAGTTAAGCTATGCCGGCATGCGCTTCTTATCACTGCTGCTTTTCATCCTGACATGCGCACCACTCCTGGGGCAGGCAAGTAGCATATATCCCCCTTCCCTTTGAGAAAATGGGAGCACGTAATCGCAGGTTTCGGGACCGCCGCAAACCATGCTGGAAGTAACTCTATGTAGAAAGAATTCTCACTAATTTGAGATGACGTATGGACAGAACATCACACATTTTTCGAAGAACCTAACAACTAGTAGATCCAATTTGGCGATCGGACTGACATGTGAAACCCAAGCAATACTCCAACCAAAATCCTCCTGCTCCGGGGTCAAATGCTTTCCCAATTAAGCTACGAGGGTTTGGCTTATCACTATTACTTGCCCTTTTGGCATGTTCGTCACCTTGTAGGATAGATTAGTACACCATGCTGATAAACATAACGACGATTACTTTTCTTCGTTTCCGGGTTTAACGAATACCATGGGCAATTTTAATTGCTCTATGCGGTCGCCTGTCCCAAATTCGGGTACTGCTTCCAGGGAAGAGAGAGAGTCAGTACCGTAAGACAGACACACCACCCATAGTCCATCTGGGATTCGAGCCCGGGGCCTCTTGGACGAACGGTCAGAAGCCAGCTCGTAGACCACTGCGCCACCGGAAAGGGGCCGACATTTACTTGACATTTCGATTAGTCATGACACAAAAGATGCTAGTAGGTTATTAAACTTTCAAGATTAACTTCCAAGGAGCACAATGAGAAGGTTATAGATAACTAACGATAAACTTTAAGATAATATCAAACGTACGCCGGTGCGTGGATGAAGTGAACATCAAGGATGTGCCAACCAGCATCGAAAACATGTAATCTAGTAGCAATCTAACTACTTTCGCTCTTCAAACTTCATTCACACCGTATTTATCAAGCTTACCTGACCACTGATTGCCAGTATTGCCACATGTAAAAGAGAAACTTGGGAATTCAGACATGAAGTTAAGTAGGTAAAGGAATTTGTAACTGAGACAGCAAACAAAATGGAAAGTTAAATGAGCAATATGCGTCGCAAAGTACATGACGATGTCGAATATGAGAGTGTTCAATGAAGATCTCCGGCGCTGTACTTGCATACAAGTTAAGCCACCAAAAATGGAGAAACGAATCTACAAAACGACTACTATAAATAAATTTAATATCAATGAAATGCACAACGACTACACTATATAAATTTAATATCAATGAAATACACAACGACTACACTATATAAATTTAATATCAATGAAATATACAACGACTACACTATATAAATTTAATATCAATGAAATACACAACGACTACACTATATAAATTTAACATCAATCAGTCTATAAAATATTCAATCGTCTATAAATATTTTATAAAATATTCAATCGTCTGTAAATATTTTATAAAATACTCAATCGTCTATAAATATTTTATAAAATATTTAGTCAAGTAAGTCTATATATAAAATACTCTATCAAGCCTATAAATAAAATACTCAATTAAGTCTACAAATAAAACACTCAATCAAGTCTATAGATAAAATACTCAATCAAGTCTATGAATAAAATATTCCATCAAGTCTATAAATAAAATACTCAATCAAGTCTATAAATGAAATATTCAATCAAGACTATAAATATTTTATGAAATATTCAATAAAGTCTGTAAATATCTCAAGTCTATGAAAATATCAAATTACGTAATACATGTTCTTATTAGCAAGAGATATTCTAAATCTTCTAACATGAGCCAGAAAGTTGATAAAATTGTTACATTCGACAAAATGCGAAGTCGCACTCTAAGATTTAATGGAGCGTAAATGAAGAAATATTAAATAATATTTTTTTTATTATATCCAATTGAGCCTCGGTTATACGTTTTCACTTTTGTGCGCATTGTTGCACTAGTGTCGACACTTTACAGTAGTTTCTAATATTTTTTCAGTTCGGTTGTAAGTAATTCATTCATATGCTTTTTGCGATTATACTTCAAATTTTGAATTTCAAAAAATCAAAAATGCACGGTTCTTTCATTATTTCGTATATGTAACCTCGTATTTTACAACTTTGAGAGAACTAAGTATTTTTTTTTTACAGCCATGAGATAGATGATGCAACTAAAAGTTTATTAAATAACTTTCACTGTTTTGTTTCCCTGAATTCAGGAAATTTGAGATAAGTAAAGAATACTTAGAATTTTACTCTAGGCACTAATGCTAAATTAACTAGTGGGCAAACTGCCTTGAAAAGAGTATAAGTAAGGAATTCGTATTAGGCGTATCGAATATAGAACAATATCGTATATTCGCGCACGGACTTACTACCTAATATTTCAAAGGTAATGCTGTTTTTCATATATTCGAAATATGAAATCCTGCAGAGTTTCTGAACCTAGTTCTTATAATGAAATTATAATAAACAAAATCGATACAAAAGTCAAAATAGACAAAGGCTTAAGGCAGCAAACAAAGTACTCATGTATGTATATGTATGTATGTGTGTGTGCGTGTGTGTATGTATGTATGTATGTGTGTGTGTGTGTGTGTATGTCGTACATTATAAATCAGTGTAATCTAACATTACGAGTGCTGTGCTTCAGCTTTCTTTTCTTTTGGAAGCCTTTAAAATTTACAAGAGGTTTTAATTGAAATTTCTTTTATGCATAATTAACATTTTTGCGTTTGTTAAGGCAATCAATCCCCTACAGAGACGTACAACCGATGTTCCAGTGTGTAGCTCATAGGGATGCAAGGTTAGGTGGCGCCCAAACATGTGTGAAAACACACATTTGCCCGTGATGGAGGTCGAAACCGCGCTCCCTCATTCCGGAGTAAGTTGCTCTCCCAACTAAGCTATACGGACGCAATTATTGCTGTAGATTTGGCGTCTTGGCACATGCTTTACCTCTGTAGTACGTCACACGTATCATAGCCTCTCCGTGACGAATGTCAACCCCGTCTTCTCGCGGTGCATTCTGTTCTCACTAAAGGGGCTCTGATGACCACCAAACAGCGGTATAACTATACCACCGGGATTAGAGGAAATGCTATCCACACTAACCAACGCGCTTGACCAGCGTGGGGAGTTATGGCCAACCCCCCCCCCTCCCTCCCAAATGAAAGCATTACAGAGTGACATGGAGGGGACTAGCTCAAGACAGAACGTTGTGGAAGAAACCTGGGAGACCTTCATCTAGCACTGGATTGATAATGGTTAACAATGATGATAACGATGATGACGGTATGGTTCATAATAGTATTTTCACAACGAAAGCTGAACCTATCATAAATTACGGTTGCGAAATACGTTTTTTTTTTTTTTTTTTTTAGTTAACTGCGTGTTTATTGACATGCATTAATACATCGAATCAATAGTTTTTGTGCTTGTTTATTTACTCTAATCAAGACCGGCCGATTCGTCATCGAGCCGGGGAGCAAGTTTTGCGAGTTTGATTGTGATTTTTAGTTCCGTTGCGTCTGCGAAAAGTGAGCACCGCTCACCCCGCGAGAGAGGATTCAATCCTTTCTCGCAAAAAAAAATTTCTTTTTTTTTTTCGAACTAAAAGTGTTTTGGTGCAGTCAGTTTAGTTTGGGACTTAGAATAAAAACGCCCTTGTCAGGGCGAAGTCCCAACTGACCGCAAACTCGTTTGTGACGAATAGCGAGTACGTCGACGTTGTGCCGGTTCGGCCAGTGATAGGACTCTTTGATCCGTCACTGGGCCAAAGCTCGCGCCCCGAGTTTTCTGAGCGTTTACTTGAGTGGGAGAACCCCAGGGTGTCCACTCAGGACTCAGAAAAACTTTGCATGTCTCTCACAGAGATGCTAACCTCCCAAAAGGGAGTTATATTGAAGGGGTCCCCCCCCAACCACCTTTAAAAAAGGGAAAAAAGCACCTTTGTCCACCAAGGTGCCACCCTCGGAGGTCCAGGCAACGGAGAAATCCTCTCCTAGACCCGGTACCTCCCGGTCACCAAAGGCCTCACCGATGGTGGCCTCGGAGTTCAATCAGAAGGCCAATCGGGGGGTTGAGACTTCCCCAGTAGGGGCCACTGGGGAGTTTCTAAACCTGGTGGACAACTGTGTTGCGGAGATTGAAGGGGTCTTGGGCTCACTACCCAAGACGGTAAGCAAGGCTGCGGCGAGCAAGATCGCGGAGGCGTTGAATAGGATTCAACACGCCTGCACACAGCAAGCGATGCTGACCTCAAAGCTGGAGGGCAAGCTTAAGGAGAAGAAGGAGCGCCATACCCCCCCCCTCTCTGTAGGACCCATGTCCTACGCCGCCGCAGCCAAAATGGATGCCACGAAGGCGCAACGGTCTGTGCCGGCACCCAAGGTAAAGGTGGTAAAACAGGTGGTGCCAGATAGGAGACATGTGCTCCTGATCTATCCCACCGACGAAGGCAAGACGTCTGATGACGTAAAGGCAACACTCCTACCCGCAGTGCAGCCAGCAAAACTGCAGATAGGAGTCAAAAATGTACGTAAAGTACGGAATCGAGGGTGGTGGTTGAGTGCTCGAAGAGCGAATACATCGCCAAACTGGAAGGCGAGCTGCGGAGCAATCCCTGACCAAGGATTGCACCCACTCTAACCCCCGTCCCCTCCAAAAGCGACTCCCGCGTCTGATCGTCTATGGCGTCGACGGGGAGGTCTCGCGAGAGGACTTCGAGGCCGGAGTAAAAGAGCAAAACCCGGATCTCGAAGGGGACTTTTCGGCGAAATTCGCCATTAAGGCTAAAGGGGGTAAGGCCCACTGGGTAGTGGAAGCCGAACCCCTGGCCTACAGAGTGCTGATTAAGCAAGGAAGACTAAACTTGGGGTGGTCAATCCTGCGCTTGAAAGAATTTGTGAGAGAAGTCCGATGCTTCCGGTGCAACGGCTTAGGCCACTTCAGGAGTGGTTGCAAGGAAGCAGAGGACAAGTGTGGACAGTGCGGTGAGACAGGTGACCGGCACAAAGACTGCATTGCTGCTCCGAAGTGCAATAACTGCACATCCGCGAACAAGCGGTTTAAACTGAAGCTGGAAACAGCCCATTCTAGCTTCAGCAAGACTTGTCCCTCTCTGATCAGGGAGTTGGAGCAGCAGAGAAGCAGAACCAACTATGATTGATCGGCTAAGGACACGCACCGGCCTAAGAGTACTCCAACTCAACGCTCACCATGTGAGAGCCGCAACAGGGCAGATTCTTAAAACTGCCAGTGAAGTCGCTGCGAAAATCCTGCTGTTGCAAAAACCATACCACTCCCATGGTAGGGTGGCGGGGTTTCCCAACTCCTCACGGAGGTACTACTCTCGGTGCAAAAAACCAATGGTAGCCACAGTCGTTATTGACCCAGAACTGGGAGCTGTGGAGCTTGAATGCACATCCAATGTGGTGGCATTGGGCATTGAGAGCAGTAAGAAAAATCTTGCTTGTTAACGCATACTGTTTACCGTCAGGTGTTCTCTCAGACGTGCTAAACACTATCTCTCAGTTGCTGGATTCCCACCCGCAACACGAGACTATCATTGCAGGCGATTTTAACGCAAAACGTCCCCTATGGGGAGACCAAGATGAAGAAGGGGGAGGTAGTGAATTCCTAGACTTCGTCATTTCTTCAGATCTGACGATCAGGAACGACCCTGACAGTATTCTCACGTTCCAAGCTGCCACTGGGACGTCGTGGGTCGACCTCACCCTCACGAGGACATCGGTCCTCAACCTCCTCCAGAACTGGCAGGTACTGGACGATGTGAGTTGCAGCGATCACCTTGCTATAACCTTCACGATAGGGTTTGAGAAAGTTGGGGAAACGCCCAAGTCTAGGTTCGACGCCCGGAACTTCAGATGGTCGGAACTCCAGGGCCGACTATCAGATTTGCTAAGAGACAGATGTGCAGCAGATCTCGATGCGGTAGAAGACCTAAATGAATATCTCGGTAATCTTAACAAAGAGATAGTAGCGACTTGTGAAGGTTGCAGGAAAGCGGGGGTAGGGCAAGACCCCTGCTTCCCTGGTGTTAGGAAAATATGAGCCTTCTGCGAGGGAAGGCCAGACGCAGCAGACGTAGAATGCAACGTGAGAGATTTGACCCAAACAGGAGGGAACGCCTGAAAAGGGAATATAATCTCTCCAATGCTATTTATCGCAAAGCAATGGTAGCATCGAAGAGAGAACACTGGAGACAGTTGTGTGAGACAACCCCTGTCGGCAATCCCTTTGGGATACCGTACAAAGTGGCAACGGGCTTGCTCACCGGCCCACTGTTACTGGCATCCGTCAGAACAGAGAGTGGCACCAACACCACCACTCTGCAAGACACAGTGGAAGTGCTCTTAAACCATCACTTCCCGACCGATGAGGAGACGGGGGACTCCCCGGATCAAATATCGATCAGAGAACGCTGCAGAGATTCACCAGACACGGTTGACGACCCGCCCTTCACGGAGGCAGAGATAGGTGCTGCAATAAACATCCTGAACAAAGGCAAGGCACCAGGCATAGATGGGTTGGACCTCTCGGTCGTCAGACAGGTGTTTCTAGCCAACCCTGGGTACTTCGTTGCCCTATTGAATAAATGCCTGGAAAGAGGTTGCTTCCCATCAATGTGGAAGACTGCGCTGCTCGTCCTCTTCAGCAAAAAAAACAAGAGCCGAGCAGATCCCGCAGCCTACAGGCCGATTTGCCTGTTAACAGCATGGAGTAAGGTGCTGGAAAAGGTCCTTGTGATCTGAGCAACCCATTACCTAGTCGGCCTAGGTAAGCTCTCCAGCCGCCAATTAGGTTTCACGCCGGAGAGGTGTACCGTCCAAGCGCTGGTCAGCCTTACTAAGCAGGTAAAGCAAAATCGAGCACAGGGAAAGCACTCCTGTCTCGTCTCGTTGGATGTGCGGGGCGCTTTAAACAACGTCTGGTGGCCACTGGTGTTAGACCGTCTTAAAAGACTTGGCATCTCCAGGAATCTGTTCCTGCTAATAAGCGATTTTCTCTCGCATAGAAGAGTAGAGTTTGAGGCCGGAGATAAGACCTACAGCAGGAAGTACACAAAAGGGTGCCCGCAGGGCTCTTGCTCGGGCCCCTTGTGGTGGAATGTGGTTGCAGATACTGCACTTGCTCTTCCACTGGAAAACGGGGTGCAGCTGCAGGCCTACGCAGATGACCTCATGCTAATAGTGTCAGCATCTGGTAGGCACGTGATTGAGCGGAAGGTACACACCTCTCTCTCACAACTAGATAGTTGGAGCAAGGACTGTAAGCTCTGCTTCGCTCCCGAAAGACGACACTAATGCGAATAGCAAAGAATGGGGAACTGGTCACCCCACCAAAGTGTCGCTTCAATGGGCATACTATTAAAGCGGTGAGAGAGATGCGGTACCTAGGAGTCATCCTTGACACCTGATTGTCGGGGTTACCGCATCTTCGCTTCTTGAAGGACAGATGCACCAGCATTCTGAACAAGATCAACGGAATGCGGCTGACTGGGCAAGCTAAAAAGGTGCTCTATAAGCGAGGGGTGGAGCGCATATTAACATATGCGTGTCCCGTCTGGTGGTCAGATACCGTGAGAATACGAAATGGTATAAACCAAATTCAGCGCAGAGCGCTATTGGGCATGACGAGGTGTTTCCGCACGACCTCCACAGCAGCGTTCCAAGTGCTGGCTGCGTGTGAACCGGCGGACCTGGTCGTAGCAAGGGAAGCAGTAATGCAGACCCTCCGCTACGGGGTCGATATTTCTTTCCTAGGACACCAGTACCGGTCGTCCGAGGTGGAATTTCTGAAAATGGACTGGACTTGCCACCCAGCCAACGAGCTATGTCTAAGCTGGGACAAAGCTCTTCCCACAGGTCAGGGGAAGGAACTGTACACGGACGGTTCGAAAATAGGTGGTAGTGTCGACGCAGATTTTTGCGTGATCTCGGATGGCAACGAGATGCACGCGGAGCGAGTGAAACTATCGCCTAATTCCTCTGTTTTCCAAGCCGAGTTATTGGCGATCAGAGAAGCACTGCACTGGGTGCTTACTATGTACAGTGAAGGGGCTTATAGCATATTCTCTGATAGCCAAGCGGCCCTGAAAGCGCTTGGTCAGTTCGGGAGTAAGACCCCCTTGTTAGAGAGATAAAAGCGCTATTAAAGTCAGCGGGAAGTATGAGAGTTACCTTCCACTGGATCCGAAGCCATATCGGTACAGTCGGAAACGAACGTGCAGACCAGCTAGCAAAAGAAGCTGCTGGTAAAGAGGATGTAGATTTTCAGATGCGAACGCCGTTGCAAAGCGTGCGGATGCAACTGAAAATAGCCACATTAATGGAGTGGCAACAGAGATGGGATGAGGGAGATACGGGCAGAAGAACACGCCTAATATTCCCCCGAATTTCGATAAGGCGCATTGAGAGTAATGGTTCCCTCAACCAGGTACTAACCGGGCATGGCGTGTCGCCGGAGTACTTCCGCAGATTTGCGGTTGGGGAGCGAGTGTGCATGTGTGGTGCCCAGACTGCAGATGTCGCACACATGATTCTAGAATGTGCTTCTCTGGCAGAGAAGAGCTCCCGAAAAGACGACACTAATGCAACTTTAGTGCCAGAATTGGCAAAGACGAGGGACCTCTCGATCCTGCTCGCGTACCCAAGAGCGCGGCAGAGGCTCATCGAGATGGTCAAGCACCTCAAAGGGGAACAGGCGGTCTACCTAATTAAGGGGTGACCGAAGAAGAAAGAAGAGGGATGAAGAACGAGAAGAGAAACTGATGACTCGAGCCCAGAGTCATCACCACAGAACTGACCCTAGTCCTGTGGCAATGTAAATATCAATGTAAATATTTTCTTTTAAATATTTCTTAGTGTGAGAGGGCTCATTGAGCAAAGGATTTGTTTCCCACGCGGAGATGGGTTTCTCAGTGTAAATAATGTGCATGTATCTCTGTTTGAATAAAGGGCGGATGCCCCAAACAGTTCGCGCCAGCAATTGATTCTCCCAGTCAGGGGCAGATAATTTTTCTAGCCCCTGCCCAAACGGCACGCACACCCGGGTCATGACGGAGAGGTGAGAAGTGCCGACCCACGGGGGTAGCAGCAGGTCTACGGACCGATTCTGTCCGGATGGGGGAATGTCGGATCCTGGCAGGATTACTCGCAACGCCGTCACTATCATTTTCAAGAGAGTTCGCTTAACCCTGTGGAGTCCGCAATTGAACGGTACAGTTTAATGGTCATCAGCTAGTCTTTACTCTAATCAATCACAGAAACTGTTCTTTCCGCTCATTCTTAATTAGAAAGCTTCTCACATAATTTAATCAATTATTAAGTGCAGCGAAGGTTTTTGTGTAAGGACGTTTAAGACACTTCGTCCTTAAATCAATCCCAAATTTAACACACCACAAGGCTAACTAGCGATAAGTCATAAAATTATTATTTTAAAAAAGTAACTGTTACCGCTTCGATTTGCTTACCTTGATGAATAAATAACACGCCCAACACACTAACATTTTCTTTTTTACGTAAAGATCGGGTAGAAAGCGCAGAAATTATTATCAGTCATCGTGACAAGCAATTCTTTTTCGGCTTCTGTTTTCCATCTTTCGCTAAGCACAGCAGAAAAACCACCTAAATTCCAGTTTTATCTGAATGGCATAGACACGAAGTATTTACCTAATAATAGGTGGGAAACGTGTTACACTGATTCTGAACTGGTCACGGAGATCGAATTCTTGTTAAGCAGAGAAAGTTACATGCCTTAGGCTAGACCTTCAAACAATGTTCATTTTATTCTTTAAGTGTTCTATTCTATCAACAAAATGGAACTGTGTAAACTTATTTTATTTATTATTATAAAAACCCTCCTTAATTAGACCTTTACAAGTCACTCAGCGACACACTTAAAATGTCTTTTAGCATTTTTTCGTTTAAACTTCAGTTGTTAAATCTTGAGTTACTAAAATGGGATAAGGAACCTTTTAACCATGAAGTTTTTTTCATCTGAAACTCGAAATTTAGCATTTCTATTGTCATTTTTGCTAGTTTTTGGATCAGCATGATTATTTAGAGTAATTACCTTTTGTTTCGCATAAAATTGTGTCATAGTATATTCTCGACTGACAGTAAGTAAGCGGCTAATTTTGCGCAGTAGATAAAGGTTAAAAACAATATTTAACTCACTTCTTTTTAACATTGATATTTTTGGAAAGCTGCAGTTCATGAAAAATGAGCTAGCTGGATAGATCAGTGTTGTCTAACTCTTGTAGATCCTAGAGCCAAGGTTAGAAGGAGGGCCACACATTTTTAAATACAAGGGATGTTCCAAATCAACTGAGAATGTTTTTATATATAAAAATATGCTTATCTTAACTATTGAGGAGGTGATCATCTTTTTCTTAATACTTTCCATTGCATCGAATACAGGTGGCCCAATGTTTCTCCCACTTTTTGAATGTCTTCTGGAATTCTTCTTCTGAAATGGTGTCGAAGCACTCCCTGTACAGCTCTAATAGGTTGTCGATCAGTCTCAAATTATTGTGCCTGTAATGTCCTTTTTAAAATGGGGAACAACCAAAAGTCACATGGTGACAAGTCTGGGCTATATACAGGTTGGGGCATATTCATTTTCTCCAAACAAGAAAAGACAGAAGTAGCCATTTGCTGCCATGCATTGGACCGCACATGAAAAGAAATGGGAAACCTAAGTTGAACGTTCTGGTTTCATGCCCAAATGCTCGGTTAAAATTCTGTGAATTGATGATTTGGAAATGTGCACCGTATCTTCGATATATCTAACTGATATGTATCTGTCTTCTGTATGATAACCATATCGTAGTGTTGTTTAGCTCTGTAATACTCGTCGAAGGTCTTCTTCCATATGCGATTAAAGCCGCAGACTCACAACCATGCATCCATAAATTCTCTATGCCATCTGTAAATAGTTGATTTTCCTGGATATTCATCTTCATAAGCTTCTTGCAAAAGACGGAGTCTCTTCGACAGGCTTCTGAAGTCGACAGCAAAATTTAATGGCGCATCTTTTTCCTCTTTAACATCCATTTGTTGTAGAGCGAAAACACTTGCTAGTGGTTCACGAAAAAAACGCTTGTTAAACGGCACACTATTGACGACGCATACGGGATCAACAAGTGTGGCCAGTTGCTATGGTTACGACAACGACTACCGTTTTTCAAGACTCGCGCCAAGGTCGCACGCAGTATCGCACATTTCTTACGCTTTTCAACCGTAGGTTGAAGAAGCGTATAGCTTTGTCTGTCTGTCTACTTGTCCGCATGATAACTCGAGTAAAAATAGTTCTATTTCGATGGAATTTTAGTATCTGGTAGGCGAGAACTGGGGACGAACCCTATTGAAAATGGGCGAAATGGGGTCAAAGGTCAGGACATAGGAGTGGGATCCATTCCATCTCTCTTATGCGTCATAACTTACGTAAAAATGCTTCGATTGCGACAAAACTTTATCATGTTGTTTCGGAGGTATATTGAACTGGTTCTGTTGAATATCATCGAAATGGGGTCAAGGGTCTGGGCACAGGAGCAGGATTTATTCCACAGCCATTATCCTCATAACTGGAGTAATGATTTCCAGTATGATAGAAAACGTATCATTATCAATGCATTGCATGATTTTACTATAACTTGTTTTTATCAAAATATTCTCAGTTGTTTTAGGACAAGCTATGTATATAAAATGATGTAAATACGAATAAGAATGTCTGCTGAATTTACTAAATTTTAGGCTCTTTTAATTAATGTTAGTGCAGTTGAAATTTAAAATTTCAAAAAACAAAACTTACATTTAGTGAGAGCCCTCTGTACTATTAAACTCCAAAAAAAGTTATTTTATGTCCACTTCGAGATACTTCTTGTTGAAAGTCGAAGTAATTTTTCAACAGTAGTCATTCATAACGTTCCTGTGCTTGGACTTTATGTAATTCATGTCAGAAAACGCACTCTTGGATATGTAAGTACTTTTAAACATTGAAAAAACGTTTAATCCAAATCTCATGCTTGAACATTTTACACTGAAGAAACATTCAGACAATTCTACTTCCGTCTCTAATTGAGCTCTAATAAATTCATTTGGTAGAAGTTCACATAATTCCATTTGATAAATGGGGTGTGTGCTTTTTATACCAAACAGACGTACGTCTGATTTGTGTTAATCAAATTGTTTATTCTTGTTATCAAAATTTTAATCCCGGTGAGACATGGATGGTGTGTTTGTGTTACTGGCTCTCTCCCTTCTCTGGAGTCAGTGGTCCTAAATTTTAGGGACGGGCGACTGCTTATAGCCCATTGAGTTGCTCACGGTGGTCGTTAAACCTTAAATCAAAAATATTTTTTTTAAAAGAGTATCAAGCTGAGGAACAAATGCTTTCAAAAGCATAGTTTCACCAGGTATTCTCATTTCATCAAAAAGCTTCTTGCAGAAAGTCGAAGTGAGTCAAACTGTTTCTTTCTAAATTTGGTATTAACAATGACAGTTTGTTACAAAAAGCATCTACATATATGCCCCTAAAGATTATAGATTTTTCTATTCCTGAAAGGCAGTGGCTCAGTGTTGGGCCTGCGTTAAATTGCAAGGCTGTGCCACCTTGGACCTTTCTATCTCAAGCATGCTGTCTCAAAAAGTTTTCGATGACATGGCAAACATTTAAAATGACTGTTTTCTGATCTTGGGGAAAGAGCTGCGACGCTAAGCTTATTTCTCAATACCCCATAAAATGCTTTTAAGAACCACAGAAATTGTAGAATTGAAAACTAGGAAAATTTGGAATTTGTTTTGTTTAATGAGTTAATGGGATTTTTTACAGTTGCAGATCTTCCTAAACTTTGAATGCGAGCTGTCTAAATCTGAAGATAAGTTTCTTCGTTTTCTTTCAATCATCGGCGCTGGAAAGAAGGAGAAACTTATTAATCTTACGTCCAGGAAAATGACGAAAAGTAGTTCTTTTTTAACAATTCTTTTCACACATCCTTTCAGTCATTCGAGTCACGATTGCAATTCTTGGCAATAGACATCCTAATTTAATGTCACTGTTACCCATGAATTATATTAAATGATATTGTGGAAACTCTTGACAGTTGCGTTTCATAGAAGCACAAGGCAAATTCCTGGTAACAAATCATGTGTTAAGCCTTTCAAAATAAACCCTTTTATTCGATAACAGATATCAGTTCGTAGGAAAGACTATTAATCGCAACGCCATACAGCTAGTTCTGGAGCGTCGTGGACTTTGAGTACTTCGCAGACGATCCTCAGTATAGTATTGGAACAATGGCACGTAAAGATAAATGGATCGTTACATTCAGCAGATATCGGCCTTAATGTGTTTTCATTATTAATGAAGTTCTCTATTTCTTTAATAATTACTAACATTACCCAGATTGTCGAGCTTGTACTTAATCATTAAAGAAATATCAAAGCAAGCTTGAATGAACAACAAAACTTCGAAATCGTGAGAGTAAACTGTTGCTCAAGCTGTGACGTAAACTACTGCAAAAAAGCTCTGGCTGCGATATTTGTGAAATACACGGGTTTGCTGAAAACTTGAAATGATATGTGTGGGTGAATGAATAAGTGAAATGCTTCGAAATATATGTATGTTAGGTATCAAAGCTATGTATGATGGCTGTAAAGTAATTCTGCAAGTTACTAGGGTTTTATCAAGTTGATTTTCATTTTTAATGCATGTGTATGTCTCGGATATTTTCGAGTATGCATGTTGCTGCATGTATCTGGCACAATCGGGATCAATGAGAGTAAAAGTAACCTGCAGAATATGTTGTTCAGAAAGAATCAAATATGTATGAAATATATACTGTTTTAAAATAAGGTAAAACAGTAAAGTGATAAAAGTAATTAATAAATAAGAACTGTGCACCAACTATACTCAAAACAGTATAACTATACTAATGATCCGAATTTCTTGGCGTAGAATAGGAATCAAAGTTTCCTAGCTTCCGTACATCAACCAGATGGCTTTTTCAAGGAAGATAGACAGCAAACTGACTTGTTGTCTGCCTTCCTTGAAAAAGCCATCTGGTCGAAGTGCGAAAGCTTGGAAACTTTTATTTCTATTCTACGCCAGAAATTCGTAACATTGGTATAGTTATACTATTATGACCAAAGTGATAATTTTTGAATGAGTAACTGTTAGTACTGAATACAAGATCAGCCTGAATAGTACAGAATTAAACCACAAGATGAACTTGTAGGAAATACACTATTTTATCAAATGTATTCTGACGCTTGCCTATCCACAAACTCCCCGTAATAGGAAAGGAATTAACATCGAGTTGGTCTACCCTTTGCTGCTATCATAGCCCCACTCTCCTGGGAAAGTTTTCCTCTAAATTTCTGTACGCCACTGCAGGAAATGCCTTTAATTCTGCCATAAGTTTACTTATTTATTTTTTGATATGTGGGTTGGCTGCCAATCCGTAAAAACATAAAGAATAGGGTTCAGCTTGACACGCATTCGGCGTTTGAATTCATCTCAAAGGTGTTCCATAGGGTTGAGACCGGGCTTTCTGCAGACCAGTAAAATTCTTACACACCAATCTCATCAAACCATTCTCCTTCGTGGACCTCGTTTTGAGAATGGGAACATTTTCCGGTTGGCAAAGGAAAGGGCTTTCGCGGAACCGTTACCATAGTGTTGGGAGCACAAAATTGTAGAAAATGTCATTATATGCCATAACATTAAGATTCCCTTACAGCGGAATTAGAAGCCCAACCCAAACCATGAAACACCACCTCAGAGCATGATATCTCCTCCACCTAACTTCCGAGTTAGCACAACACAGTCGGGCAGTAGCGTGCACCTGGCATTCTCCACACTCAGACTTATTCTTCGGACTGCCGGATGATGAAGCACTGTTCATTACTATAGAGAACGCGTTTTCACTGCTCAAGGGTGAAACGCGTTTTCACTCTCAGAGAGAGAGAGAGAGAGAGCAACAAAACCCCATATAAATTATTACTTTCATAATAATAAAAAATAGAAGTATAATAATAATAATAGACTGCTTCACCCAGTCCAAAAGACAGTCATTCCAAAACCCTGCCATATCACTTGAAAATTCCTGAATTTCCAGGGTTGAGATTTCCGCCCTTTGCTCACCGACCCTGACCGAGAAAGTCGACGACAAGAGAAATATTAATAATATCATAAATGACCTGATCAATACTAAGCTGATAAGTGGACCATATAATAGATGTGCGAAAATCAAATGAAATATAATAATAATAATAATAATAAAATAATAATAATAGTAATAATAGTAATATTAAACCGATCGGCACCTAGGACATAATACACCAGACATAACAGTCATAGAAAATCGGAAAATCTGTATAATTGATATAGCAATTCCTGGAGATGCCAGAGACGATGAAAAAGAACTGAAAAAAAAATGACTAAATATAGAGACCTGTCTATAGAACTTACCCAATTATGGACACACAGCAGGAGTTCCCGTTGTCATCGCGGCACTTGGAACAATTTCAAAAAATTTTATTAATCATTTCAGAAAATTGCAGCTCTCTGATATACCAACCCACAGAACTGCAAAAAAATAGTTTTACTTGGGACATCATATACGTATATTACGCCGATACTTGACTGATACATAGGTCTCCGCTGGAAACTCGTATCTGCTCAACAAAACCAGTCAATGATAATTTTGCTGTTTATTTTTATTTGTCATAGGATGTGTGAGTTTCGTATATTTCGAATAAAAGTAAATAACAATAAAATTAATATCATAAATGGCCTAATCAATACTAAACTGCTAAGTGGACCATAGTATAGACGCCACGGTTGCAGATATTTCTTTGTTCAGCTGTTCATTGAGACAATAAGAGACAGGTGTCGACCAGAGTAATTATTTAAAGTTTAAAATAATTGCGATACGGCGCAAATAAGAAGTTGCCAAAATTAAGAATCCTGCGCTTATTTCTAGGTCACCTTCTGAAACAAGACAACTAACCTCGAACTATTTGTTGAAAGCTAAATGAGCTTTGGAAGAATGGAAAGCGCAAATAATAAATAAAAACAGATTTTTTTTGGGTAAAAATAGCTGAAAGGAAAGTAAAAAATTTCCGAAGAAACCTCGTAAGAGCTCACAAAGTTGAAATTTTTTATTTGTTGTTAAATTCGTCAATGAGTAACTCTCATTTGATTAGAAAATTTATCAATTAGTAACTGGGGCGAAAGAAATTTTATCAATTAGAAGCTCTTTTTGCCGCCCCGGTGGCGCAGTGGTCTAAGCAATGGCTTCTGGTCATTCGTCCGGATAGGGGACCAGGTTCGAATCCCGGTGAGGTATGCATGTTGTGTTTATCTTACTGCACTGGCTCTCTCCGTTCCCTGGAACCAGTGAACCTAAATTAGGGACGGGTGACTGTTTATAGCCCATTTAGTTGCTCACGGTGGTCCAATAAAAAAAAAAAATAATAATAATGGAAAGAAGTTTAGTATTGATTACGTCATTTGTAAAGACAATTTAAAAAAAGAGCCCCTGTTAAACGGGGTAGCCCGGGGCATGGGCCCTGTGGACAGGTGCGACAATTAGGCCGTGGTTTCACGGGCACGTCTTTTGAATATTTTCCAACGCAAATAAGTATTTCTGAAAACGAATATTGAGGAGAAAATCAGTGAAGAACAAAATGCATTTACGCCCTGACCAGTAAAACTGCACATTATTTAAAGCTCACAGTGTGTGCCGTATTCTTCATAGTGAATGAAGCTAGTTGTAAAAATAATTTTTGCAACCTGATCTCTAGAATCGGCGAAAGATTTGCAAGAAGAAATAGGAATGTGCTCCCACAAGCAGCAGAAATGTGTGCGCTACAAAAAATTATTCATAAATTATGCCTGACATATTTAGCATACCGGAAGATATCCGAAACAAAAGAAATTTCTCATATCGTACAATGAGAAGCAAAACATATGGGAACGAAACGCAATGTAATTTCACACACGCGCCCCTGGCGGAGAAACTGTGCGTTATTTAAAAAACATAATGAAGGCAAAATGTTTATTCGCAGTCAACGGTATCATATAGAAAGAAAAACGATTTTTTTAATGGAAATAGAAGCATATACGGACTCCCCCATCTCCCTTTGAAGCGGAACTGTACAACACGAAAAGTACAGAATATCCGTAAAAAGGTTTTCTTGTAGCGGCAGCTGTACGATGAAAAATATTTTTAAACGCCTCATTGAAAAGCAGAGATAGTAAGAGAAAATTTTGCAGAAAAAGTTTTAATCTAAATACCCTTAGAGGGAGAACTATGTATTATTTAAAGTGGATAATGCTTGCAATATTTACCGTAGCGAATGGAGTACAATAAAAAGCAGAATTTTTCAATTGGATTTTTAGAAACTGAATTTTTTCAATCGAATTTTTAGTCTGTGCCCTGCAAAACGAAATACACACATATACCACCAAACGTAAGACCTGCGCAATATGAAACATTCGATAATATATCTAAAATTTTTGTCTGGGTAAAAGATATCCTGTCCGCAAATAAAAATAATTGCTCAGATTGGTTTGTTAGAAGTAGAGACACAGTAAAACAATCATTACCTTCTTAGCGGAAAACAGTGTAACATTTTGTGTATTGCTGATTTTATGTAAGAATGACAAAACAAGTTTTTCGTTCAGCTTTCACGTATGCTATTCCATTTCTTCCTGCGGGGCTTATCCGGATTTATTGACCTTCGTGAGCAACTCGATGCGTCATAAGCCCTCGCTCGTTCCAATTTTGGGGCACAATATCGGACGAATTATAAGAAGCCAGCACTTGGACTACTGCGCCATTGGGTCTGCTGCTATTCCACGAAACTGCAAGCATCTGATAATGAGCCTGGCTCTGTTGAAATATATTGATATTTGAAAATGCGCAAAGTTGGATGGTTAAAGATATTTCATTTCCGTTGCAGCTGTTTTGGTCGAAATTTCTTTCACAATTTTCCACAAATTGTGAACAAATTAGATTTGCTGCATAGTCCTGGACGAAATCTTTGGCAGCACTGTGGACCTTTAATATAACTTAGCAGCAATACGATGCAAATATTTGCTTAGATGGAAAACATAATGCCGTGTTTTGGCAGCTCTGAGAGAAGGTAAAAAAGATATGCTCATTTCGATGTCAGCTGCACCATCTCTTTACGAACACGGTTTGTTTTCTGGTCACATGACCTTTATGAGCAATTAACGGTGGAAAGAGTAACTCATACGTAATTTAGAGCTACTGGCTCAAGACATAGGTGAGAAACAGAGGCGGGAGAACGAACAGAACATTTATGTTTTATCTTGAGATACAGGTTCGGACAAAGAAGTACGAGAGGTCAAAAGCCTGCGCACCTTAGACCTCTGGGGGAATAGCATTATATCGTGTAAAAATGAGTCTCATTTCTGGAAACAGAACATGGTTTTGTTTTTTGATCGAAGGTTTAAAAAAATAATTTATTGGACCTGGTGGTACAGAGACATGACAAATAGGTAGACATAAACAGGATACAGATAGTTCACAGCAGCAAGTACATATCATACATGGGTTACAGAATGTCAAATGATCAATGGAATTTTTCTTCATCCATAATCGTTGGGTGACTGTCGACATGTCCGGTGACGCATTATCGTGTTGAAAGAGGTCGCACTCGTCGGAGTGGTTTGCATGACATGCGCATGTGCAAATGATCCCCCAGGATGGTTACGTATGAGGGGTCCTAAATGCGTACCAGGTGAAAACATTCTACAACATAACAGAGCCACCGTCGGACTTCACTGTCCCTTGTAGGCATGCGGTACCCATTGCCTTGTGGGATTGCCACCACTGTCCCTTGTAGGTATGCGGGATCCATTGCTTTGTGGGATTGTCACCACTGTCCCTTGTAGGCATGCAAAATTCATTGCCTCGTGGGGTTGTCAGTGTCAAGCTTTATACTCTTTGGTCGATGTCGCCATACCCGGAATCAGCCATCTGCCCGAAACAGTTGACACCCCGACTCGTTGGACCAGGCTACACGTTTTCAGTCATCTTACGTACAATGGCGGTGTTCCCGAGATCAGACGAGACACACAGCCTTCTGTGGTCGGCCTAAGCTACACGTTTCCAGTCATCGTACGTCCAATGATGGTGCTATCGAGCCCAGACGAGACTCACAGCCTTGTGTCGTCGGCCCAGGTTACACGTTTCCAGTCATCTTACGTCGTTTGGTGGTGTTATCGAGCCAAGACGAGACACACAGCCTTGTGTCGTCGGCCCAGGCTACACGTTTCCAGTCATCTTACGTCCAATGATGGTGCTATCGAGCCCAGACGAGACTCACAGCCTTGTGTCGTCGGCCCAGGTTACACGTTTCCAGTCATCTTACGTCCTTTGGTGGTGTTATCGAGCCAAGACGAGACTCACAGCCTTGTGTCGTCGGCCCAGGTTACACGTTTCCAGTCATCTTACGTCGTTTGGTGGTGTTATCAAGCCAAGACGAGACACACAGCCTTGTGTCGTCGGCCCAGGCTACACGTTTCCAGTCATCTTACGTCCAATGATGGTGCTATCGAGCCCAGACGAGACTCACAGCCTTCTGTCGTCGGCCCAGGTTACACGTTTCCAGTCATCTTACGTCCTTTGGTGGTGTTATCGAGCCAAGACGAGACTCACAGCCTTGTGTCGTCGACCCAGGTTACACGTTTCCAGTCATCTTACGTCCAATGGTGGTGTTATCGAGCCCAGACGAGACTCACAGCCTTGTGTCGTCGGCCCAGGTTACACGTTTCCAGTCATCTTACGTCGTTTGGTGGTGTTATCGAGCCAAGACGAGACACACAGCCTTGTGTCGTCGGCCCAGGCTACACGTTTCCAGTCATCTTACGTCCAATGATGGTGCTATCGAGCCCAGACGAGACTCACAGCCTTCTGTCGTCGGCCCAGGTTACACGTTTCCAGTCATCTTACGTCCTTTGGTGGTGTTATCGAGCCAAGACGAGACTCACAGCCTTGTGTCGTCGACCCAGGTTACACGTTTCCAGTCATCTTACGTCCAATGGTGGTGTTATCGAGCCCAGACGAGACTCACAGCCTTGTGTCGTCGGCCCAGGTTACACGTTTCCAGTCATCTTACGTCCAATGGTGGTGTTATCGAGCCCAGACGAGACTCACAGCCTTGTGTCGTCGGCCCAGGTTACACGTTTCCAGTCATCTTACGTCCTTTGGTGGTGTTATGGAGCCAAGACGAGACACACAGCCTTGTGTCGTCGGCCCAGGCTACACGTTTCCAGTCATCTTACGTCCTTTGGTGGTGTTATCGAGCCAAGACGAGACAGACAGCCTTGTGTCGTCGGCCCAGGCTACACGTTTCCAGTCATCGTACGTCCAATGATGGTGCTATCGAGCCCAGACGAGACTCACAGCCTTGTGTCGTCGGCCCAGGTTACACGTTTCCAGTCATCTTACGTCCTTTGGTGGTGTTATCGAGCCAAGACGAGACACACAGCCTTGTGTCGTCGGCCCAGGCTACACGTTTGCAGTCATCTTACGTCTTTTGGTGGTGTTATCGAGCCCAGACGAGACTCACAGCCTTGTGTCGTCGGCATAGGCTACACGTTTTCAGTCATCTTACGTCCTTTGGTGGTGTTATCGAGATCAGACGAGACACACAGATTTGTGTCGTCGGCCCAGGCTACACGTTTTCAGTCATCTTACGTCCTTTGGTGGTGTTATCGAGCCCAGACGAGACACACAGATTTGTGTCGTCGGCCCAGGCTACACGTTTCCAGTCATCTAACGTCCTTTGGTGGTGTTATCGAGCCCAGACGAGACTCACAGCCTTGTGTCGTCGGCCCAGGCTACACGTTTCCAGTCATCTTACGTCCTTTGGTGGTGTTATCGAGCCCAGACGAGACTCACAGCCTTGTGTCGTCGGCCCAGGTTACACGTTTCCAGTCATCTTACGTCCAATGGTGGTGTTATCGAGCCCAGACGAGACTCACAGCCTTGTGTCGTCGGCCCAGTCTACACGTTTCCAGTCATCTTACGTCCAATGCTGGTGTTATCGAGCCGAGACGAGACGCACAGCCTTGTGTCGTCGGCCCAGGTTACACGTTTCCAGTCATCTTACGTCCTTTGGTGGTGTTATCGAGCCAAGACGAGACACACAGCCTTGTGTCGTCGGCCCAGGCTACACGTTTCCAGTCATCTTACGTTCTTTGGTGGTGTTATCGAGCCCAGACGAGACTCACAGCCTTGTGTCGTCGGCCCAGGCTACACGTTTCCAGTCATCTTACGTCCAATGGTGGTGTTATCGAGCCGAGACGAGACACACAGCCTTGTGTCGTCGGCCCAGGCTACACGTTTCCAGTCATCTTACGTCCTTTGGTAGTGTTATCGAGCCGAGACGAGACGCACAGCCTTGTGTCGTCGGCCCAGGCTACACGTTTCCAGTCATCTTACGTCCTTTGGTGGTGTTATCGAGCCCAGACGAGACTCACAGCCTTGCGTCGTCGGCCCAGGCTACACGTTTCCAGTCATCTTACGTCGTTTGGTGGTGTTATCGAGCCCAGACGAGACACACAGCCTTGTGTCGTCGGCCCAGGCTACACGTTTCCGGTCATCTTACGTCCTTTGGTGGTGTTATCGAGCCAAGACGAGACACACAGCCTTGTGTCGTCGGCCCAGGCTACACGTTTCCAGTCATCTTACGTCCTTTGGTGGTGTTATCGAGCCCAGACGAGACTCACAGCCTTGTGTCGTCGGCCCAGGCTACACGTTTCCAGTCATCTTACGTCCTTTGGTGGTGTTATCGAGCCCAGACGAGACACACAGCCTTGTGTCGTCGGCCCAGGCTACACGTTTCCAGTCATCTTACGTCCTTTGGTGGTGTTATCGAGCCCAGACGAGACTCACAGCCTTGTGTCGTCGGCCCAGGTTACACGTTTCCAGTCATCTTACGTCCAATGGTGGTGTTATCGAGCCCAGACGAGACTCACAGCCTTGTGTCGTCGGCCCAGTCTACACGTTTCCAGTCATCTTACGTCCAATGGTGGTGTTATCGAGCCGAGACGAGACGCACAGCCTTGTGTCGTCAGCAAAGGTTACACGTTTCCAGTCATCTTACGTCCTTTGGTGGTGTTATCGAGCCAAGACGAGACACACAGCCTTGTGTCGTCGGCCCAGGCTACACGTTTCCAGTCATCTTACGTCCTTTGGTGGTGTTATCGAGCCCAGACGAGACTCACAGCCTTGTGTCGTCGGCCCAGGCTACACGTTTCCAGTCATCTTACGTCCAATGGTGGTGTTATCGAGCCGAGACGAGACGCACAGCCTTGTGTCGTCGGCCCAGGCTACACGTTTCCAGTCATCTTACGTCCTTTGGTGGTGTTATCGAGCCCAGACGAGACGCACAGCCTTGTGTCGTCGGCCCAGGCTACACGTTTCCAGTCATCTTACGTCCTTTGGTGGTGTTATCGAGCCCAGACGAGACTCACAGCCTTGTGTCGTCGGCCCAGGCTACACGTTTTCAGTCATCTTACGTCCTTTGGTGGTGTTATCGAGCCCAGACGAGACACACAGATTTGTGTCGTCGGCCCAGGCTACACGTTTCCAGTCATCTAACGTCCTTTGGTGGTGTTATCGAGCCCAGACGAGACTCACAGCCTTGTGTCGTCGGCCCAGGCTACACGTTTCCAGTCATCTTACGTCCTTTGGTGGTGTTATCGAGCCCAGACGAGACTCACAGCCTTGTGTCGTCGGCCCAGGTTACACGTTTCGAGTCATCTTACGTCCAATGGTGGTGTTATCGAGCCCAGACGAGACTCACAGCCTTGTGTCGTCGGCCCGGTCTACACGTTTCCAGTCATCTTACGTCCAATGGTGGTGTTATCGAGCCGAGACGAGACGCACAGCCTTGTGTCGTCGGCCCAGGTTACACGTTTCCAGTCATCTTACGTCCTTTGGTGGTGTTATCGAGCCAAGACGAGACACACAGCCTTGTGTCGTCGGCCCAGGCTACACGTTTCCAGTCATCTTACGTTCTTTGGTGGTGTTATCGAGCCCAGACGAGACTCACAGCCTTGTGTCGTCGGCCCAGGCTACACGTTTCCAGTCATCTTACGTCCTTTGGTAGTGTTATCGAGCCAAGACGAGACTCACAGCCTTGTGTCGTCGGCCCAGGCTACACGTTTCCAGTCATCTTACGTCCTTTGGTGGTGTTATCGAGCCCAGACGAGACACACAGCCTTGTGTCGTCGGCCCAGGCTACACGTTTCCAGTCATCTTACGTCCTTTGGTGCTGTTATCGAGCCCAGACGAGACTCACAGCCTTGTGTCGTCGGCCCAGGCTACACGTTTCCAGTCATCTTACGTCCTTTGGTGGTGTTATCGAGCCCAGACGAGACTCACAGCCTTGCGTCGTCGGCCCAGGCTACACGTTTCCAGTCATCTTACGTCCTTTGGTGGTGTTATCGAGCCCAGACGAGACCCACAGCCTTGTGTCGTCGGCCCAGGTTACACGTTTCCGGTCATCTTACGTCCTTTGGTGGTGTTATCGAGCCAAGACGAGACACACAGCCTTGTGTCGTCGGCCCAGGCTACACGTTTCCAGTCATCTTACGTCCTTTGGTGGTGTTATCGAGCCCAGACGAGACTCACAGCCTTGTGTCGTCGGCCCAGGCTACACGTTTCCAGTCATCTTACGTCCTTTGGTGGTGTTATCGAGCCCAGACGAGACACACAGCCTTGTGTCGTCGGCCCAGGCTACACGTTTCCAGTCATCTTACGTCGTTTGGTGGTGTTATCGAGCCCAGACGAGACTCACAGCCTTGTGTCGTCGGCCCAGGTTACACTTTTCCAGTCATCTTACGTCCAATGGTGGTGTTATCGAGCCCAGACGAGACGCACAGCCTTGTGTCGTCGGCCCAGGCTACACGTTTCCAGTCATCTTACGTCCTTTGGTGGTGTTATCGAGCCCAGACGAGACTCACAGCCTTGTGTCGTCGGCTCAGGCTACACGTTTCCAGTCATCTTACGTCCTTTGGTAGTGTTATCGAGCCGAGACGAGACGCACAGCCTTGTGTCGTCGGCCCAGGCTACACGTTTCCAGTCATCTTACGTCCTTTGGTGGTGTTATCGAGCCGAGACGAGACGCACAGCCTTGTGTCGTCGGCCCAGGCTACACGTTTCCAGTCATCTTACGTCCTTTGGTAGTGTTATCGAGCCGAGACGAGACGCACAGCCTTGTGTCGTCGGACCAGGCTACACGTTTCCAGTCATCTTGCGTCCTTTGGTGGTGTTATCGAGCCGAGACGAGACGCACAGCCTTGTGTCGTCGGCCCAGGCTACACGTTTCCAGTCATCTTACGTCCTTTGGTGGTGTTATCGAGCCCAGACGAGACACACAGCCTTGTGTCGTCGGCCCAGGCTACACGTTTCCAGTCATCTTACGTCCTTTGGTAGTGTTATCGAGCCGAGACGAGACGCACAGCCTTGTGTCGTCGGACCAGGCTACACGTTTCCAGTCATCTTGCGTCCTTTGGTGGTGTTATCGAGCCGAGACGAGACGCACAGCCTTGTTTCGTCGGCCCAGGCTACACGTTTCCAGTCATCTTACGTCCTTTGGTGGTGTTATCGAGCCGAGACGAGACACACAGCCTTGTGTCGTCTGCCCAGACTACACGTTTCCAGTCATCTTACGTCCTTTGGTGGTGTTATCGAGCCCAGACGAGACTCACAGCCTTGTGTCGTCGGCTCAGGCTACACGTTTCCAGTCATCTTACGTCCTTTGGTAGTGTTATCGAGCCGAGACGAGACGCACAGCCTTGTGTCGTCGGCCCAGGCTACACGTTTCCAGTCATCTTACGTCCTTTGGTGGTGTTATCGAGCCGAGACGAGACGCACAGCCTTGTGTCGTCGCCCCAGGCTACACGTTTCCAGTCATCTTACGTCCTTTGGTAGTGTTATCGAGCCGAGACGAGACGCACAGCCTTGTGTCGTCGGACCAGGCTACACGTTTCCAGTCATCTTACGTCCTTTGGTGGTGTTATCGAGCCCAGACGAGACACACAGCCTTGTGTCGTCGGCCCAGGCTACACGTTTCCAGTCATCTTACGTACTTTGGTAGTGTTATCGAGCCGAGACGAGACGCACAGCCTTGTGTCGTCGGACCAGGCTACACGTTTCCAGTCATCTTGCGTCCTTTGGTGGTGTTATCGAGCCGAGACGAGAAGCACAGCCTTGTGTCGTCGGCCCAGGCTACACGTTTCCAGTCATCTTACGTCCTTTGGTGGTGTTATCGAGCCCTGACGAGACTCACAGCCTTGTGTCGTCGGCCCAGGCTACACGTTTCCAGTCATCTTACGTCCTTTGGTAGTGTTATCGAGCCGAGACGAGACGCACAGCCTTGTGTCGTCGGCCCAGGCTACACGTTTCCAGTCATCTTACGTCCTTTGGTGGTGTTATCGAGCCGAGACGAGACGCACAGCCTTGTGTCGTCGGCCCAGGGTACACGTTTCCAGTCATCTTACGTCCTTTGGTGGTGTTATCGAGCCGAGAGGAGACGCAAAGCCTTGTGTCGTCGGACCAGGCTACACGTTTCCAGTCATCTTGCGTCCTTTGGTGGTGTTATCGAGCCGAGACGAGACGCACAGCCTTGTGTCGTCGGCCCAGGCTACACGTTTCCAGTCATCTTACGTCCTTTGGTGGTGTTATCGAGCCCAGACGAGACTCACAGCCTTGTGTCGTCGGCCCAGGCTACACGTTTCCAGTCATCTTACGTCCTTTGGTAGTGTTATCGAGCCGAGACGAGACGCACAGCCTTGTGTCGTCTTCCCAGGCTACACGTTTCCAGTCATCTTACGTCCTTTGGTGGTGTTATCGAGCCCAGACGAGACACACAGCCTTGTGTCGTCGGCCCAGGCTACACGTTTCCAGTCATCTTACGTCCTTTGGTACTGTTATCGAGCCGAGACGAGACGCACAGCCTTGTGTCGTCGGCCCAGGCTACACGTTTCCAGTCATCTTACGTCCTTTGGTGGTGTTATCGAGCCGAGATGAGACACACAGCCTTATGTCGTCGGCCCAGGCTACACGTTTCCAGTCATCTTACGTCCTTTGGTGGTGTTATCGAGCCCAGACGAGACACACAGCCTTGTGTCGTCGGCCCAGGCTACACGTTTCCAGTCATCTTACGTCCTTTGGTAGTGTTATCGAGCCGAGACGAGACGCACAGCCTTGTGTCGTCGGCCCAGGCTACACGTTTCCAGTCATCTTACGTCCTTTGGTGGTGTTATCGAGCCGGGACGAGACGCACAGCCTTGTGTCGTCGTCCCAGGCTACACGTTTCCAGTCATCTTACGTCCTTTGGTGGTGTTATCGAGCCCAGACGAGACACACAGCTTTGTGTCGTCGGCCCAGGCTACACGTTTCCAGTCATCTTACGTCCTTTGGTGGTGTTATCGAGCCCAGACGAGACACACAGCCTTGTGTCGGCGGCCCAGGCTACACGTTTCCAGTCATCTTACTTCCTTTGGTGGTGTTATCGAGCCCAGACGAGACACACAGCCTTGTGTCGTCGGCCCAGGCTACACGTTTCCAGTCATCTTACGTCCTTTGGTAGTGTTATCGAGCCGAGACGAGACGCACAGCCTTGTGTCGTCGGCCCAGGCTACACGTTTCCAGTCATCTTACGTCCTTTGGTGGTGTTATCGAGCCCAGACGAGACTCACAGCCTTGTGTCGTCGGCCCAGGCTACACGTTTCCAGCCATCTTACGTCCTTTGGTAGTGTTATCGAGCCGAGACGAGACGCACAGCCTTGTGTCGTCGGCCCAGGCTACACGTTTCCAGTCATCTTACGTCCTTTGGTAGTGTTATCGAGCCGAGACGAGACGCACAGCCTTGTGTCGTCGGCCCAGGCTACACGTTTCCAGTCATCTTACTTCCTTTGGTGGTGTTATCGAGCCCAGACGAGACACACAGCCTTGTGTCGTCGGCCCAGGCTACACGTTTCCAGTCATCTTACGTCCTTTGGTAGTGTTATCGAGCCGAGACGAGACGCACAGCCTTGTGTCGTCGGCCCAGGCTACACGTTTCCAGTCATCTTACGTCCTTTGGTGGTGTTATCGAGCCCAGACGAGACTCACAGCCTTGTGTCGTCGGCCCAGGCTACACGTTTCCAGCCATCTTACGTCCTTTGGTGGTGTTATCGAGCCCAGACGAGACTCACAGCCTTGTGTCGTCGGCTCAGGCTACACGTTTCCAGTCATCTTACGTCCTTTGGTAGTGTTATCGAGCCGAGACGAGACGCACAGCCTTGTGTCGTCGGCCCAGGCTACACGTTTCCAGTCATCTTACGTCCTTTGGTGGTGTTATCGAGATCAGACGAGACACACAGATTTGTGTCGTCGGCCCAGGCTACACGTTTTCAGTCATCTTACGTCCTTTGGTGGTGTTATCGAGCCCAGACGAGACACACAGATTTGTGTCGTCGGCCCAGGCTACACGTTTCCAGTCATCTAACGTCCTTTGGTGGTGTTATCGAGCCCAGACGAGACTCACAGCCTTGTGTCGTCGGCCCAGGCTACACGTTTCCAGTCATCTTACGTCCTTTGGTGGTGTTATCGAGCCCAGACGAGACTCACAGCCTTGTGTCGTCGGCCCAGGTTACACGTTTCCAGTCATCTTACGTCCAATGGTGGTGTTATCGAGCCCAGACGAGACTCACAGCCTTGTGTCGTCGGCCCAGTCTACACGTTTCCAGTCATCTTACGTCCAATGGTGGTGTTATCGAGCCGAGACGAGACGCACAGACTTGTGTCGTCGGCCCAGGTTACACGTTTCCAGTCATCTTACGTCCTTTGGTGGTGTTATCGAGCCAAGACGAGACACACAGCCTTGTGTCGTCGGCCCAGGCTACACGTTTCCAGTCATCTTACGTTCTTTGGTGGTGTTATCGAGCCCAGACGAGACTCACAGCCTTGTGTCGTCGGCCCAGGCTACACGTTTCCAGTCATCTTACGTCCTTTGGTGGTGTTATCGAGCCCAGACGAGACACACAGCCTTGTGTCGTCGGCCCAGGCTACACGTTTCCAGTCATCTTACGTCCTTTGGTGGTGTTATCGAGCCCAGACGAGACTCACAGCCTTGTGTCGTCGGCCCAGGCTACACGTTTCCAGTCATCTTACGTCCTTTGGTGGTGTTATCGAGCCCAGACGAGACTCACAGCCTTGCGTCGTCGGCCCAGGCTACACGTTTCCAGTCATCTTACGTCCTTCGGTGGTGTTATCGAGCCCAGACGAGACTCACAGCCTTGTGTCGTCGGCCCAGGTTACACGTTTCCGGTCATCTTACGTCCTTTGGTGGTGTTATCGAGCCAAGACGAGACACACAGCCTTGTGTCGTCGGCCCAGGCTACACGTTTCCAGTCATCTTACGTCCTTTGGTGGTGTTATCGAGCCCAGACGAGACTCACAGCCTTGTGTCGTCGGCCCAGGCTACACGTTTCCAGTCATCTTACGTCGTTTGGTGGTGTTATCGAGCCCAGACGAGACACACAGCCTTGTGTCGTCGGCCCAGGCTACACGTTTCCAGTCATCTTACGTCCTTTGGTGGTGTTATCGAGCATAGACGAGACTCACAGCCTTGTGTCGTCGGCCCAGGTTACACGTTTCCAGTCATCTTACGTCCAATGGTGGTGTTATCGAGCCCAGACGAGACTCACAGCCTTGTGTCGTCGGCCCAGTCTACACGTTTCCAGTCATCTTACGTCCAATGGTGGTGTTATCGAGCCGAGACGAGACGCACAGCCTTGTGTCGTCAGCAAAGGTTACACGTTTCCAGTCATCTTACGTCCTTTGGTGGTGTTATCGAGCCAAGACGAGACACACAGCCTTGTGTCGTCGGCCCAGGCTACACGTTTCCAGTCATCTTACGTTCTTTGGTGGTGTTATCGAGCCCAGACGAGACTCACAGCCTTGTGTCGTCGGCCCAGGCTACACGTTTCCAGTCATCTTACGTCCAATGGTGGTGTTATCGAGCCGAGACGAGACGCACAGCCTTGTGTCGTCGGCCCAGGTTACACGTTTCCAGTCATCTTACGTCCTTTGGTAGTGTTATCGAGCCGAGACGAGACGCACAGCCTTGTGTCGTCGGCCCAGGCTACACGTTTCCAGTCATCTTACGTCCTTTGGTGGTGTTATCGAGCCCAGACGAGACTCACAGCCTTGTGTCGTCGGCCCAGGCTACACGTTTTCAGTCATCTTACGTCCTTTGGTGGTGTTATCGAGCCCAGACGAGACACACAGATTTGTGTCGTCGGCCCAGGCTACACGTTTCCAGTCATCTAACGTCCTTTGGTGGTGTTATCGAGCCCAGACGAGACTCACAGCCTTGTGTCGTCGGCCCAGGCTACACGTTTCCAGTCATCTTACGTCCTTTGGTGGTGTTATCGAGCCCAGACGAGACTCACAGCCTTGTGTCGTCGGCCCAGGTTACACGTTTCCAGTCATCTTACGTCCAATGGTGGTGTTATCGAGCCCAGACGAGACTCACAGCCTTGTGTCGTCGGCCCGGTCTACACGTTTCCAGTCATCTTACGTCCAATGGTGGTGTTATCGAGCCGAGACGAGACGCACAGACTTGTGTCGTCGGCCCAGGTTACACGTTTCCAGTCATCTTACGTCCTTTGGTGGTGTTATCGAGCCAAGACGAGACACACAGCCTTGTGTCGTCGGCCCAGGCTACACGTTTCCAGTCATCTTACGTTCTTTGGTGGTGTTATCGAGCCCAGACGAGACTCACAGCCTTGTGTCGTCGGCCCAGGCTACACGTTTCCAGTCATCTTACGTCCTTTGGTAGTGTTATCGAGCCAAGACGAGACTCACAGCCTTGTGTCGTCGGCCCAGGCTACACGTTTCCAGTCATCTTACGTCCTTTGGTGGTGTTATCGAGCCCAGACGAGACACACAGCCTTGTGTCGTCGGCCCAGGCTACACGTTTCCAGTCATCTTACGTCCTTTGGTGCTGTTATCGAGCCCAGACGAGACTCACAGCCTTGTGTCGTCGGCCCAGGCTACACGTTTCCAGTCATCTTACGTCCTTTGGTGGTGTTATCGAGCCCAGACGAGACTCACAGCCTTGCGTCGTCGGCCCAGGCTACACGTTTCCAGTCATCTTACGTCCTTTGGTGGTGTTATCGAGCCCAGACGAGACCCACAGCCTTGTGTCGTCGGCCCAGGTTACACGTTTCCGGTCATCTTACGTCCTTTGGTGGTGTTATCGAGCCAAGACGAGACACACAGCCTTGTGTCGTCGGCCCAGGCTACACGTTTCCAGTCATCTTACGTCCTTTGGTGGTGTTATCGAGCCCAGACGAGACTCACAGCCTTGTGTCGTCGGCCCAGGCTACACGTTTCCAGTCATCTTACGTCGTTTGGTGGTGTTATCGAGCCCAGACGAGACACACAGCCTTGTGTCGTCGGCCCAGGCTACACGTTTCCAGTCATCTTACGTCGTTTGGTGGTGTTATCGAGCCCAGACGAGACTCACAGCCTTGTGTCGTCGGCCCAGGTTACACTTTTCCAGTCATCTTACGTCCAATGGTGGTGTTATCGAGCCCAGACGAGACGCACAGCCTTGTGTCGTCGGCCCAGGCTACACGTTTCCAGTCATCTTACGTCCTTTGGTGGTGTTATCGAGCCCAGACGAGACTCACAGCCTTGTGTCGTCGGCTCAGGCTACACGTTTCCAGTCATCTTACGTCCTTTGGTAGTGTTATCGAGCCGAGACGAGACGCACAGCCTTGTGTCGTCGGCCCAGGCTACACGTTTCCAGTCATCTTACGTCCTTTGGTGGTGTTATCGAGCCGAGACGAGACGCACAGCCTTGTGTCGTCGGCCCAGGCTACACGTTTCCAGTCATCTTACGTCCTTTGGTCGGCGAGACGCACAGCCTTGTGTCGTCGGCCCAGGCTACACGTTTCCAGTCATCTTACGTCCTTTGGTGGTGTTATCGAGCCCAGACGAGACACACAGCCTTGTGTCGTCGGCCCAGGCTACACGTTTCCAGTCATCTTACGTCCTTTGGTGGTGTTATCGAGCCGAGACGAGACGCACAGCCTTGTGTCGTCGGCCCAGGCTACACGTTTCCAGTCATCTTACGTCCTTTGGTGGTGTTATCGAGCCCAGACGAGACACACAGCCTTGTGTCGTCGGCCCAGGCTACACGTTTCCAGTCATCTTACGTCCTTTGGTGGTGTTATCGAGCCCAGACGAGACTCACAGCCTTGTGTCGTCGGCCCAGGCTACACGTTTCCAGTCATCTTACGTCCTTTGGTAGTGTTATCGAGCCCAGACGAGACGCACAGCCTTGTGTCGTCGGCCCAGGCTACACGTTTCCAGTCATCTTACGTCCTTTGGTGGTGTTATCGAGCCCAGACGAGACTCACAGCCTTGTGTCGTCGGCCCAGGCTACACGTTTCCAGTCATCTTACGTCCTTTGGTAGTGTTATCGAGCCGAGACGAGACGCACAGCCTTGTGTCGTCGGCCCAGGCTACACGTTTCCAGTCATCTTACGTCCTTTGGTGGTGTTATCGAGCCGAGACGAGACACACAGCCTTGTGTCGTCGGCCCAGGCTACACGTTTCCAGTCATCTTACGTCCTTTGGTAGTGTTATCGAGCCGAGACGAGACGCACAGCCTTGTGTCGTCGGACCAGGCTACACGTTTCCAGTCATCTTGCGTCCTTTGGTGGTGTTATCGAGCCGAGACGAGACGCACAGCCTTGTGTCGTCGGCCCAGGCTACACGTTTCCAGTCATCTTACGTCCTTTGGTAGTGTTATCGAGCCGAGACGAGACGCACAGCCTTGTGTCGTCGGACCAGGCTACACGTTTCCAGTCATCTTGCGTCCTTTGGTGGTGTTATCGAGCCGAGACGAGACGCACAGCCTTGTTTCGTCGGCCCAGGCTACACGTTTCCAGTCATCTTACGTCCTTTGGTGGTGTTATCGAGCCGAGACGAGACACACAGCCTTGTGTCGTCTGCCCAGACTACACGTTTCCAGTCATCTTACGTCCTTTGGTGGTGTTATCGAGCCCAGACGAGACTCACAGCCTTGTGTCGTCGGCTCAGGCTACACGTTTCCAGTCATCTTACGTCCTTTGGTAGTGTTATCGAGCCGAGACGAGACGCACAGCCTTGTGTCGTCGGCCCAGGCTACACGTTTCCAGTCATCTTACGTCCTTTGGTGGTGTTATCGAGCCGAGACGAGACGCACAGCCTTGTGTCGTCGCCCCAGGCTACACGTTTCCAGTCATCTTACGTCCTTTGGTAGTGTTATCGAGCCGAGACGAGACGCACAGCCTTGTGTCGTCGGACCAGGCTACACGTTTCCAGTCATCTTACGTCCTTTGGTGGTGTTATCGAGCCCAGACGAGACACACAGCCTTGTGTCGTCGGCCCAGGCTACACGTTTCCAGTCATCTTACGTACTTTGGTAGTGTTATCGAGCCGAGACGAGACGCACAGCCTTGTGTCGTCGGACCAGGCTACACGTTTCCAGTCATCTTGCGTCCTTTGGTGGTGTTATCGAGCCGAGACGAGAAGCACAGCCTTGTGTCGTCGGCCCAGGCTACACGTTTCCAGTCATCTTACGTCCTTTGGTGGTGTTATCGAGCCCTGACGAGACTCACAGCCTTGTGTCGTCGGCCCAGGCTACACGTTTCCAGTCATCTTACGTCCTTTGGTAGTGTTATCGAGCCGAGACGAGACGCACAGCCTTGTGTCGTCGGCCCAGGCTACACGTTTCCAGTCATCTTACGTCCTTTGGTGGTGTTATCGAGCCGAGACGAGACGCACAGCCTTGTGTCGTCGGCCCAGGGTACACGTTTCCAGTCATCTTACGTCCTTTGGTGGTGTTATCGAGCCGAGAGGAGACGCAAAGCCTTGTGTCGTCGGACCAGGCTACACGTTTCCAGTCATCTTGCGTCCTTTGGTGGTGTTATCGAGCCGAGACGAGACGCACAGCCTTGTGTCGTCGGCCCAGGCTACACGTTTCCAGTCATCTTACGTCCTTTGGTGGTGTTATCGAGCCCAGACGAGACTCACAGCCTTGTGTCGTCGGCCCAGGCTACACGTTTCCAGTCATCTTACGTCCTTTGGTAGTGTTATCGAGCCGAGACGAGACGCACAGCCTTGTGTCGTCTTCCCAGGCTACACGTTTCCAGTCATCTTACGTCCTTTGGTGGTGTTATCGAGCCCAGACGAGACACACAGCCTTGTGTCGTCGGCCCAGGCTACACGTTTCCAGTCATCTTACGTCCTTTGGTACTGTTATCGAGCCGAGACGAGACGCACAGCCTTGTGTCGTCGGCCCAGGCTACACGTTTCCAGTCATCTTACGTCCTTTGGTGGTGTTATCGAGCCGAGATGAGACACACAGCCTTATGTCGTCGGCCCAGGCTACACGTTTCCAGTCATCTTACGTCCTTTGGTGGTGTTATCGAGCCCAGACGAGACACACAGCCTTGTGTCGTCGGCCCAGGCTACACGTTTCCAGTCATCTTACGTCCTTTGGTAGTGTTATCGAGCCGAGACGAGACGCACAGCCTTGTGTCGTCGGCCCAGGCTACACGTTTCCAGTCATCTTACGTCCTTTGGTGGTGTTATCGAGCCGGGACGAGACGCACAGCCTTGTGTCGTCGTCCCAGGCTACACGTTTCCAGTCATCTTACGTCCTTTGGTGGTGTTATCGAGCCCAGACGAGACACACAGCTTTGTGTCGTCGGCCCAGGCTACACGTTTCCAGTCATCTTACGTCCTTTGGTGGTGTTATCGAGCCCAGACGAGACACACAGCCTTGTGTCGGCGGCCCAGGCTACACGTTTCCAGTCATCTTACTTCCTTTGGTGGTGTTATCGAGCCCAGACGAGACACACAGCCTTGTGTCGTCGGCCCAGGCTACACGTTTCCAGTCATCTTACGTCCTTTGGTAGTGTTATCGAGCCGAGACGAGACGCACAGCCTTGTGTCGTCGGCCCAGGCTACACGTTTCCAGTCATCTTACGTCCTTTGGTGGTGTTATCGAGCCCAGACGAGACTCACAGCCTTGTGTCGTCGGCCCAGGCTACACGTTTCCAGCCATCTTACGTCCTTTGGTAGTGTTATCGAGCCGAGACGAGACGCACAGCCTTGTGTCGTCGGCCCAGGCTACACGTTTCCAGTCATCTTACGTCCTTTGGTAGTGTTATCGAGCCGAGACGAGACGCACAGCCTTGTGTCGTCGGCCCAGGCTACACGTTTCCAGTCATCTTACTTCCTTTGGTGGTGTTATCGAGCCCAGACGAGACACACAGCCTTGTGTCGTCGGCCCAGGCTACACGTTTCCAGTCATCTTACGTCCTTTGGTAGTGTTATCGAGCCGAGACGAGACGCACAGCCTTGTGTCGTCGGCCCAGGCTACACGTTTCCAGTCATCTTACGTCCTTTGGTGGTGTTATCGAGCCCAGACGAGACTCACAGCCTTGTGTCGTCGGCCCAGGCTACACGTTTCCAGCCATCTTACGTCCTTTGGTGGTGTTATCGAGCCCAGACGAGACTCACAGCCTTGTGTCGTCGGCTCAGGCTACACGTTTCCAGTCATCTTACGTCCTTTGGTAGTGTTATCGAGCCGAGACGAGACGCACAGCCTTGTGTCGTCGGCCCAGGCTACACGTTTCCAGTCATCTTACGTCCTTTGGTGGTGTTATCGAGCCCAGACGAGACTCACAGCCTTGTGTCGTCGGCCCAGGCTACACGTTTCCAGTCATCTTACGTCCTTTGGTAGTGTTATCGAGCCGAGACGAGACGCACAGCCTTGTGTCGTCGGCCCAGGCTACACGTTTCCAGTCATCTTACGTCCTTTGGTGGTGTTATCGAGCCCAGACGAGACTCACAGCCTTGTGTCGTCGGCCCAGGCTACACGTTTCCAGTCATCTTACGTCCTTTGGTAGTGTTATCGAGCCGAGACGAGACGCACAGCCTTGTGTCGTCGGCCCAGGCTACACGTTTCCAGTCATCTTACGTCCTTTGGTGGTGTTATCGAGCCCAGACGAGACTCACAGCCTTGTGTCGTCGGCCCAGGCTACACGTTTCCAGTCATCTTACGTCCTTTGGTAGTGTTATCGAGCCCAGACGAGACTCACAGCCTTGTGTCGTCGGCCCAGGCTACACGTTTCCAGTCATCTTACGTCCTTTGGTAGTGTTATCGAGCCCAGACGAGACTCACAGCCTTGTGTCGTCGGCCCAGGCTACACGTTTCCAGTCATCTTACGTCCTTTGGTAGTGTTATCGAGCCGAGACGAGACGCACAGCCTTGTGTCGTCGGCCCAGGCTACACGTTTCCAGTCATCTTACGTCCTTTGGTGGTGTTATCGAGCCCAGACGAGACTCACAGCCTTGTGTCGTCGGCCCAGGCTACACGTTTCCAGTCATCTTACGTCCTTTGGTAGTGTTATCGAGCCCAGACGAGACTCACAGCCTTGTGTCGTCGGCCCAGGCTACACGTTTCCAGTCATCTTACGTCCTTTGGTGGTGTTATCGAGCCCAGACGAGACTCACAGCCTTGTGTCGTCGGACCAGGCTACACGTTTCCAGTCATCTTACGTCCTTTGGTAGTGTTATCGAGCCCAGACGAGACTCACAGCCTTGTGTCGTCGGCCCAGGCTACACGTTTCCAGTCATCTTACTTCCTTTGGTAGTGTTATCGAGCCGAGACGAGACGCACAGCCTTGTGTCGTCGGCCCAGGCTACACGTTTCCAGTCATCTTACGTCCTTTGGTAGTGTTATCGAGCCCAGACGAGACTCACAGCCTTGTGTCGTCGGCCCAGGCTACACGTTTCCAGTCATCTTACGTCCTTTGGTAGTGTTATCGTGCCGAGACGAGACGCACAGCCTTGTGTCGTCGGCCCAGGCTACACGTTTCCAGTCATCTTACGTCCTTTGGTGGTGTTATCGAGCCCAGACGAGACTCACAGCCTTGTGTCGTCGGCCCAGGCTACACGTTTCCAGTCATCTTACGTCCTTTGGTAGTGTTATCGAGCCCAGACGAGACTCACAGCCTTGTGTCGTCGGCCCAGGCTACACGTTTCCAGTCATCTTACGTCCTTTGGTGGTGTTATCGAGCCCAGACGAGACTCACAGCCTTGTGTCGTCGGACCAGGCTACACGTTTCCAGTCATCTTGCGTCCAATGGAGGTGTTCCCGAGCCCAGAGAGAGGCACAGCCTTGTGTCGTCGAGTCAGCAATGGTCCCTGGGTGGGTCGTTCACTCCGGAACGCTATAGAACACAGGAACCGTTGCACTGTCCAAACGATAATGGTACTACGGGACCCAGCATTGAATTACGCTGTGATTTGCAGCAATGTTGCACGCCTGTTGAATGCTATATGATGCGTGCCAGACGCCGTTGTCCACGATCGTCCAGGGACTTTCTACGGTTACTCTGGTTTCGCGATGTGGATTTTCTCCCTGAGTTTGTGTAGCATAGGTACATCCTTGAAATTGTTGACCGTGTAAATCCATATTTCGTGGTAATTTCCGAGATAGAGTGACCCATCTTCCGGGCGCGGACTATCATACCACGTTCGAAATCGGTTAAATCCAGATAAGCTGACATATGAACTCTGAATGCTATTACTTGAGCTTGTGAAGATATGTAACTCATGAGCACCGAAATCAATAGCTGACTTTTATTTTTGGGATGAAGGCTCCATCTAAGACAAAGAACCGGAAACAAAGAGGAGAGAAATTTATGCCTTGACTTGGAGAAGTCTTTTGCACAAATACTAACTTCTAAGTTTATGCAACATGTTTCCTAGACAGCAATCGTGTTAGCACAAAGAGAATGCTAAGCGATAACAAAGATGAGTATAGAAAGAACCAAGAATGCAGCAAACAGACCGACAAACATCGCCAAATGGGACACACTCATAGATACATGTGTAAAGACAAACAGAAAGCGATGACAGGGTGACAAACGGAACAGAAAAAGCCAAGAGATACCAACAGATTACACTTGAGGGAGACACTGCAAATAGACATGAAGAGACAAAGGGAGAGGTAAAAATCCGAAAAAGAAGTACGAGAAATAGAAAAGATGGGCGATAGATCAAGGAATAGACTGAAAAATTCGGGAGAGAAAAGAGAATAGATGGCCGACAGATTGAAAAATAAAAGAAAGATACAGATATGCAAGAAAGAGTAACGAAGCAGGTACAGAGAAAGACAGAAAAAGCGAGATAGACAAACATATGCAGAGATGTACTGCATATGTTGTCTATCGTTGGAAAAGGCAAGTGGCTGCAGATGGATGCCTAGAGGAACAGAAATATAAGGTGGAACGAAGAAGGATAGGCATATAGGCTTTTAAAGAAGAGAAAGAAAGATATAGTGAGAACATTTTCTTTGCAACTGGAGATTAACACCTGATACCTGTACTCTGTTCATTTCAGCTCCGTTTCCTAAATCTCTTTGTTAAATTATTATCACTCGCGTGAAACTGAAAATTTCCTTCTTTTCATCAAGGCGCCGCTCCCCAAAGCAAACATAATCTTGTATTGTTAAAAAGCAAAATAGCAAAAGATATGTTCTAAGCAGATCTGAAGTTTGATTATCCCTATAGCGTGTTATTATGAACCATTTTATTACCTTTCACGATTATTACACAAAGTGAAGCAGAGCGAAAGAGAGAAAGAGCGCGGCACAGACAAAGAATGAACAGCTTACAATTACAGAACCTGTTAGCACTACCATTGTAGTCTGAATCCATTAGAATACAAGATTCTACTATGTCCAAAAAAAAAAAAATTACTGGATGTCATTAAACATTTTACTACTCGAAAAATATCAGACTCGCTCAAGCTTGACCCTTAATAGCATATCAGAACTGCAATGAGTAATAGAGATTTGGAAATGGTTTTATTATATATGTACTATAAATTGTTTTTTATTTGGTTTCCGAAGTCACAAATATAGGTACACGCATTAGAAAGAGCAAGACAACGTCGTGACTCAACGGACTATAATTTTTGACTCAGAAGTATTTCGTTTTTTACTGTTTTACTGCACAGGTAGCTTTACGGATAGCGTCGAAGAATTTATGCCCAAGAGGTCTCAGATTAAACCCGCACTAAATTATATAGATTTATGGAGTTCTATATGAGTAAAAGAAAGCACATTTACCCTAAACTGTCTTGCAAATTGAGCTTCAGGGAAAAAATCATTGAAGGAACATATCAGTTTAACAAAAATATGAAAATTTTTGGGTGTGACATCAGTTACTATTCGAAAACCGGTTAAAATTTTAAGTATTTCAATGTAGGAAAAATGTGCTTCTGCAAAGATTGCAAAATAATCTCACTCTCAGTGAGATTATTATCTCACTCAAGCTCATTTGATAGTTCTATTTCCTTATAAGTTCAGATATATAACTCCTAAAATGAAGAATACATTTTGTATTCTCAGATACTGATATGCTTATAGTTTTATAAATGTTAACCTAATATCATAACAGGCACTGAAAATATACAATGAATTTTTATGATGAGCTTAAAAGCTTTTTTGCTTTGCCGTTTTCCTTTGCATCCCATTTCCGATTTTTCTCTTCGGGTTTTCAATTTTTTATTAATATTAATAGCAATTTTTATATGCTTTCTCCTTTTCCTTTTGATATTTTGCGTGCGATCAAGGTAGCTCTTCCCCCCTCTGGCCTGAGGCAGTTTCAGATCTTTTGGTGTCTAAGCACTAAAGGATTCAGTCCACCCCCCATCCCCTCACCCATTCTTATCGCCTCAGACATTTTCATCCGTCAGATTAAAAAAAGTAATAATAAAGTCAAGAAATAAAGTTTTCAACTTGTTTGAAAAGCCTTCTATCTTTCTATTATTAGAACGTTTTGTAAGAAACAGTGCTAATCTAATAATTTTGTCTGTGAGGGCACATCAAACTTTTTTTTTGTTTGTAGAGATATTTCGAAAAACATTTTTGCGGAAATAAAAGGTTATTAAGTTTGACACTTTAAATATCCCATATAATTCATAAATTTACCCCTAAGAGCTGTCAAAGCAAAGAATTCAGAAAATTGAAGTTCTGTTGTGAAGAAACTATTCATCTAAAGAGAAGGCTAATTGATTGTAACTGTTCCTTTCAAAACCAGTACATCGATAAGAACTCGAAAATTTGGAGTATCAACAACAGCAAGAAAAAATACAAAATATGTTACTAATATGAGGAAGCAAACTATCAGTTGATAATACAAACAAAGTGGTCGCTTTAAGGATTGATTTGTTTCGGTCACTGAAACCTAAACAAAAATGGCAATCCCATTATACCCTTTCAGGGCACCTCACGCTCTGGGCGCACCTAATTGGAAACCCCCTCCTGCTTCTGGACCTCTTTTTTTTTTTTTTCCAGATAAATGTAAGTTTGTTCTAGGTATTTTCCCTATCAAGACTTATTTTGGGGATGAATCCCATGTACCATTCATTCGTATTTAGATCAAAGGTATCGCGTAGAAAAGATTAGAGTGGATTAGTTAACCGTGAGTACACGATTATAAGTTGCTGAGTATGTTTTCTGTTGTAGAAAATAGATTCTATCTCGTTTTCCACGGATTTCCGTAGTAAGCTTCTTAAATTCAGCATTCTTGAGAACTATCGCGTCCCTTCTAGATACCGTGAAACAATTAATTCATAGGTACATGGAAGTGACTTGCAGTTCTCGGCAATTGAAGAGGAAGGATAAATGGGTTTCTTTCAAGGTGAGCTTTCGTTTCCATTTGAAGTATAGTATAGCTTTATGTTCTATACCGGTTGGCAGTTTCCGTTAGCGTAGTTACACCGTGCTTAACAATGGCGGCGTCATTGGTATTTAGATGAAAGGTGTACTGACGGCTAACTAATCCACGCTGTCCACCCTACCATTCATTCTTATTTAAACGGTACTTAATTCTTTTCTTTTTTCTCCCTTACGATCATCAACGTCATTTGATTTCTTTTCTTTTTTTTTTCACTTTTTTTTAATAAAACTCTGAAGCTCAATTTATGAGTTATTCAGAACTAAAAGAATAAATCAACGTCATCATGCACATAAACCGCTATCGGCTAATTGTAAGAAATTTATTTTCACTTTTTGTCCCCCTTATTTTCGTTTTCATTTAGTTCAGTTGATATTTGCAGACCAATACCAGTATTAATTTTTCAAAATTCATTAATGGTATACAAAACATTCTGTAGTATGCTCTGTTTTCTTGTCATTCTTATTTTGTCATTGCTTTCTTGACATTGTCTTATATTTTTGTCTCTGTTTTCTTGTCAAATTGTTGAAGCGTTCTATTATTCAGTTTTCAGTCTACCTTCCTTGTAAAAGCCATCTGGTTGATGTGAGAAATCTGAGAAACTTTGATTTCTAGTCTACGCCAGGAAATCCGGTTCACTAGTACAGTTGTACTATTTTGAGTACTCTTATTTGAGTTGGAAAATGCTAAAAAAGCACGACCATCGTTAAAGACTTCTGTTTTCCTTCAGAGTTAAAAGAAATTTCTTCAAAACATTTGTCTAACATAAATTTTCAATAACAAGGAACTGTACATCAACTATACTTAAAATAGTATAACTACACTAGTAATCCGAATTTCTTGGTGTGGAACAGAAATCAAACTTTCCAAGCTTTCGCACATCAACCAGATGGCTTTTTCAAGGAAGGTAGACAGCAAACTGCCGCTGTCTACTAGAGATGAGCGATATTTCACTACCTGTGATTTCATCACTGTTATCGAAAAATCACAGGTAGCGCCTTCTACTGAAAACCTTAAGTAACAGTGATTGTAAGAGCCAAAAGCATATACACTGAAGAGCAATTGAATTAGAGATACCTGTCTAGTAACGTGTAGCACCACCTTTCGTCCTGATGACGGCGGCGATTCGTCTCGGCATGGACTCGACAAGACACCGGAAGCGTTGGGAAGCCATACGGATCTACGACCCCTGAACAAGCTCCCACAGTTCACGAATATTTGATGGAGGAGGGTCATCTCTCTCGATGGAATCCCAGATGTGCTCGATGGAATTGAGGTCAGGTGACCTAGCTGGCCAAGGAAGCGAGGTCACGTTGGTGGAGTGTTCATCCAACCATTCGGATACAATTCGGGAGCTGCATTGTCCAGTTGCAGGATGAGGTCCCCAGTGGGATGTTGAAGACGCACAAACGGGAGCCAATGATCGTCTAGGATATCCCGGTAACGTTGACCTGTGCGGGACGATGTCACACGTACCAAGGGTCCCATTTCAGTCCACGTAAACAGTCCCCAGATGAGAATGCCACCCCCACCAGCTTGAAGAGCACCCTGATGGCAAGAAGGACCCATCGCTTCATGTAGTTTGCGCCGTACTCGTATCCTGCCATCCGCATGTACCAACGTGAATCTCGACTCATCAGTCCAGGCAACATTTTTCCACATGTCTAGGGTCCAATGGCGATGTTCCTGCGCCCATGCTAATCTTTTCAGCCGCCTGTGATGTGCGGTCAGCATCGGTACCCTCGTGGGACGATGTACCACATAGCGAGGAAATGGTTCTGGTTGGTGTGGCTGTTTACACGTTTTTGTGCACCAGCGTTAAATTGTCGAGTGATTTCTTGCACTGTGGCCCGTCTATCAGCTGTTACAATGCGAGCTAGCCGACGATGACCCCGCTCATCCTCAAGCTGTTGTCCACGGCAGTTGGACCTTGCAGGGATGGTCTTACCGGATTCGATGTACTCACGGTGCACCCGTGACATATTGGCTCGTGAAAATCCCAGTGCCTGCACGACTTCCGAGATGGAGTGACCCATTCGTCGGGCCCCGACAATTTGCCCACGATCAAATGCGCTTAGATCCTTCGTCTTACCCATACTGCGTCCGACTCTTACTGATTCCCGTCGCATCACTCCTTATATTGTCGGATCGCTGCATACGTCGTGTCGTTTCCGTTTACAGGGCCGCCCAGAGCGTCACGTTTGCATAACGCCAGCTGTCTCTAATTCAATTGCTCCTCAGTGTACGTTCCTCACTCTGTCACTGCTACCCAGCATGCTCTTCGTGATGTGTCACAGCGCCGTGTTAACTGTTACCGAGTGAATTCTGATCCTGTTACTCGCTATCTGCTGTTGTGATTTGTACTCCTGTTACCAGCTGTTCGTGATATTTTCACAGCGTTGGTTGTCTGCTGAATTTGTGAATTCGCTGTTACTTCATTCTTGGGCAAGTGCACTTCGCCACAGGTGATCAAAATGTATCATCGTTAAGAAAAAAACAAAAATTTTGTTTCGAATTATCCGACGGTTAAACTAAAACAACTATCGACGGCTTAAACTAAAAGTTCTTAGATTTCCAGTACACTGTTGTATTCAAATTTAAGTTTTTCTCGTTTTATTTTCGGAAGGAGGAGAGCCTTTTGAAACTGAATTAAATTTTAAAATTTGTCCCAGAATTATACTGAAAATCTGTAAAATAAACATATAACTGTGTACTGGATATCTAAATGAAAAATCTAAATTTTTTTAATTTTATTTTGACGTTTACGCTGCTGTAAGGCTCCTGGAATATGATTTACATAATTTTTTCTCAACTCGGCATTGAGGCGCGGTCCACAATTCAAATGTTAATTATTAACTGCCAATTTGGTCTTGTACCAATGTGGCAATGCATCTATAATATGCAAGCTATTAAATGAACCTTCACGGAAATCCGTCCATAGGGACGTAATAAGTTGCTCAAACTAAAGTCTTCCTTTACTTACAAAATGCGTTACTTGATTTTAATTATTTCTTTGCCCATAATTTTCCGCAAGCTTTCTATCCGTATCACCTGCAAAAATCATCCTGGGGAGTACATATAAGGACCGAAATTTCTGACTTTCAACTTTATGTGTGCTGTGTTCGTATCTTCTTCTGAATCAGAAAACTAACAAATTCATAATTTTGTAGTCTGTCTCAGCCAATAGTATATATACGGCCAAGACACACACATATGTATGACAAGTTGACAGCACACTCTCACTCCGGTTGTAACTTTAGCTGATTCTGCTATTACTTTCCTGGGACAGAAGTGAAAGAACAGGTTCTAAACTGTGATTCCAATCACGGTTAAAAATCACTCTTACTTTTGAGTAGCAGTGACAGTTTGCCCCGTGATTACCAAGTAGCAGTTAAGCTCATCTCTACTTCCTACCTGCCTTGAAATAGCCATCTGGTTGATGTGCGAAAGCTTGGAAACTGATTTCTATTCTACACCAAGAAATTGGGATTACTAGTGCAGTTGTACTATTTTAAATAAATTTTCACTTGACTTTAAGGCTAAAATTTCTTTTTAGGAACAGGTGGTGACTCTAACAAGAAAGATATCCAAAGCGCGTACGATTGTCGGCTCATAGATTCTTTACCTTTTCCCACGTACAAATCCACGGAAAACGGGCTTGTTCACAAATGTGCGAGTGGCACATGACGTGCAACTGGGCATACAGATTCCGCACTTTTTTACTATTTCCCATTCACGCATTCTTCAGAAAACTTGAATATCACATCTCTGGAAAATTCTAATCGAAACCACGTCTTCCGGTTCCTATTCGAGCATGCTACCGTCACACCACCCACAACAACGAAGTTCCAAGAAACTGGAGCTAAGCAGACGTAGTTCAGAAATCCGAACAATTTCCTGGATGTGCGCTAGTCGAAGCGATTTTAACATCATCTTATCGTCGACGATCATTTCTTATACTTGTGCAGATAAAGGTCAATACACACTGAGTTAGCTTTGCATTAGGAACATCTAACTAGTTTGTCCATAGTTCTTTGCAGTCACGACTAGCAAAATCATAGAAACAGATTCTACAAGGTATCGAAAGTTCTCCATGCATAACTGGGCCCATATCTGATGAAGCAGCTCGGTCAATTCACGATGAATTCATAGAGGAGGATCAGCAGTTTTCACACCCCGTTCTAGCACATTCTACAAATGTTCAATTGGGTTACAGTCAGGGAATTTTGAAGGCCAAGCCAATGGGGTGAATTCGTTGTCGTGTTCTTCGAACCATTCAGTAGTTATACGAGCCGGACGACAAGGGTGCGTTGTCCTGTTGAACGATGGGACTGTGGTCAAGGTAAACCTCATATAGATATGGATGGAGTTGGTTAGCTAACAGGTCCCTGCAGTACCCACCATTCAGTGTTTGTAGGATGATAACAAACAGACCTAGGTCTTGCCAGGAAAAAGTTCCTCAAACCAAAGCCCCACCTCCACCGGCCTGTGGTACCCCAACAGTGCGACCACGTGATAGGGCCTCATGCTATTTACGCCATATGTGAACCCCGCCATCAACATGCTGATGGCGTAACGTACCAGGAGATGTGACGTGCCTGCCAGAAGGACGCACACGACATAAAGGCAGATAGGAATCAGAATAAAACGCCCGTGTAGCTCAATTGGTAGAGTGACTTATTCCGGAATGAGGGGACCCGGGTTCGAATCCTGGCGCGGATAAAAATGACGGAGAAATTTACTTCGTTATAATGGCCGGGTTCGACCTTCTTCCATCTCTCGAGATCCATTTGCCGACGTTCGTTGGCCTATGCGAGGCGTTGTTTGCGATGTCATGGGCCTCGTTGGCCTCCGGCTGTGGAACCTTATGCGAAGCAAGGTATGGCGTTTAGTGCATGTGAAAACAGGTTGTGCTGCACCGCTGTTATGCTGGTGGGTGAGCTAGGTGACTTGCACGTCGTTGCTGAGATACCAGTCATGACCCTCGACGCTCATTTTTAGGATCAACTGCCTGTGGATGACCAATGTGAGTCCTTCTGCTAGATGTCTATGCATGGTTAACCTAGTCCTGGTACACCCTTGACACAATAGTACGGGAGCAGCCAACAAGTACGGCTGTTTTCGAAATACTCGAACCTCCCCTCCGGACCCCAACTGGCCCACCGTCAGATTGGCTTAAGCCGCCACGTCTCTCTATTACTGGCATAGGTTTGCTAATTAAGTACAGAGGATAGGCGTGCACGTTTATAGCAGCCGCACGTGACGCTGATATCACGTGGTATTTTGTCATCGTTCCAAATATGTGAAACGAGGGGTGTTCCTAATGTAAAGCTAATTCGGTGTACATTCTGTGTTTTAGATCATGAGAGTTCGGTTCTCGTTCCAGGGATATGTAATTTTCAAGTTTTCAGAAGGATTGTTACATGGGAAATAATAAAAAGCATTGCATCTGTATGACCTCAACGACACTTATTATATCATTCATGAATATGTGAAGGATTAATACAAACAATTGATGTTGATTAGGAACATCAAACAGAAGTCATCGCTCTTTCCAGGTTTATACGTGTAAGTGAGTCACGGAAAAATTCTCATTGGCCGCCACCGGGAAACGAATCCAGGGTCTTCCAGTTACTCGCCGGACATGCTTTCACTGCACCACAGCGGCCTCGAATTCATCCAGACTCACGCACAGTAACTTACAAACCACATGGCAGGTTGCTTCTTGGAGCCCCGCACAATGCTGGGGATTCACAAAGATGGTAAGCAGCAAATGAACAAATAACTAGGAGGCGAATGAATAATTAATACAAACTGGGCATTCACCAAAGATGGTAAGCAGCAACTGAACAATAACTGGAGGCGAATTAATAATTAATATGAATATGCATTAATTATTCATTTGCCTCCTAGTTATTTGTTCAGTTGCTGCTTACCATCTTTGGTGAATCCCCGCAGCATTGTGCTGGGCTCCAAGAAGCAACCTGCCAAGTAGCTTGGCGGTTAGTGCATGCGAGTCTGGAGGAATTCGAGGCCGCTGTGGTGCAGTGGAAGCATATCCGGCGCCTAACTGGAAGATCCTGGGTTCGATTCTCGGTAGCGGTCAATGAGAATTTTTCCGTGGCCCACATATAAACGTGGAAAGAGCGATGACTTCTGCTTGATGTTCCTAGTCCAAGTCTGTATTAATTATTCATTCGCCTTCTAATTATTTGTTCAGTTACTACTTACTATCTTTGGTGAATCCCCAGCATTGTGCGGGGCTCCAAGAAGCAATCTGCCAAATTGGCTTGGCAATTAGTGTGTGTGAGTGTGAATTAATTTGAGGCCCCTGCGGTGCAGTGGTAGCATGTCCAGCGCGTAACTGGAAATCCCTGGGTTCGATTCACGGTGGCGACTAATGATAATTTTTCGGTGACTCACTGATAAACGTGGAAAGAGCGATGACTTCTGTTTGATGTGAAGGATTAATTTTCCTGGGATTGCTTCCTATTGTTTTTCATGCAAAGAGCATTTTCAGAAGGAACTGTGTTTTTTTTTCGTAGTTTCAAGAAATATTTTTGACGTAGAACTAGGTCTGACTCCGCGGATAGTATGGGGCGACTTACGGTCGATCTCCTGTGACAAAAATAGGTCCCAATTGAAATCATTAGAGCGTTCAAAATTCGTGCCGCACACTAATCGTGTTAGCGTATTCGTAAACAGCATGGATTACAATTCCCGTACTACGCAATACATCTTGCGCGCGACTCTCCCCTAGCTCCCTGTTTATCTGGACAACCATGAGTGCAAAACGACTGTGCGTGGTATCGTTTCAAAGCTCTCGACGAGATCTACTCAAATATATGAAGAACATTTCACAGTGGTTTGAACTGAACATTTTAAAAATTGTTTTCCTGTGAACCGGTGAACACTTTTGAAAAAATCGCTGTTTATCTGGACAACCGTGAGTGCAGAACAACTGTGCGTGGTGTCGTTTTAAAGCTCTCGACGAGATCTATTCAAATATATAAAGAATATACCGCAGCGGTTTAAACTAAAATTTTAAAAAATTGTTTTCGTGTGAACGGGTTAACATTTTTGACAATGCTGCGGTATTCGCGGAATGGCCGCAAGCAAAAGTTAGAAAAACAAAACGACAGGCAAGAGCGACTAATGAGGAATGTAAGAAGCCCAAGAAGACAGAGCCGCCCCGGTGTCGCAGTGGTCTAAGCGATGGCCTCTGATCATTCGTCCAAAAGAGGTCCGGGTTAGAATCCCGATGAGGCATGGATGTTGTGTTTGTTTTACGGCACTGGCTCTCTCCCTTCCCTGGAACCAGTGACCCTAAATTAGGGACGGGTGGCTGCTTATAGCCCATAGTGTTGCTCACGGTGGTCGTTAAACCTCCAATCAAAAAATAGAAGAAGACAGAGCACTTTGGGTAATTCATGTATCGATCTGCTTTGTGTTCGCAATATTATGTGAGCTACTTTTCATATCATAGACCTGTGTTGGCTATAACAAAAGGAAAAAACGCTTTGAAACCATACTCGATTTGCTGATTTCAACTCTCAGATCTGCAAGTCGCAGTCCTACGTTCCAAACTGACGGTTCAATGAGAACTGAGCCTACATGTATTATTTTTTTACATAATTTAGTTGAAAAATGTAGAAATGTGTGTGCAACATTTTTCTTCCTTCACTGCTGTCTTTTTTCAATAGTAATAATTCCATTTGCTTAAATTAAAAAACAAACAAACGTTGCGTTTTAACATTAAGAACAAAAAACTCGATATAATTCTTCTCCTGCGTAGTTCTCTGTCAGATAATGTACACTTTGCTAGGCCGGTGTTTTGAACGTAACGAAACCTGCGGGATTTATAAAACCGGAAAACAAAAGGCGTTTGAGAAATGCTGCTGCTCTTGAGTCTACTGCCAATGACAAGTGCTTTATCGGAAGCCGATTTCCAAAACGTCAGCATAAAGACAAAACCCGCAACGGTGGCACCGACAGCAATTAGCGCGTTTTTGACCCTGACCACGCACTCAGATGTGGAAGTGATCGACCAGGCGTTGAAATAGGACATCACGAGAGAGGAATTTCCGCCATCATGGCTTCCTTTTCCTCCCCCCACTTCTATCTCACCCCTAATCCCAAAGGGATAGCTGGAGTCTGCTCAACTGAAATTGGGACATAAGCCCTAAAACGGCGAAGTATACATTAATGCTCTTGAGAAATAATAATCGTGTCCCACGATGCGATCAAATAGCTAAATAACCGGAGTACATTGCAGTTTTATCTTCAAGTAGTCAACCTTGGCTTAACCTGGGTTCAAGTAATTATCGCACATTTAAGAGGATTTGGAGACTAGAAGCAACTAACAGTTCGGAAAGGCGAACTGGTTCTCCGAACTGAGGAGTATTTATTTGGACGTAACAGCTCAAAATGTGGAAAATCTATCTATGGTTCTAAAACCAACCATAAGGTTTCATTTGTACCAACTTTTTTTGTTCTTTAACTCAATGGGCTATAAACAGTCGCCCATTCCTACTTTAGGGTCACTGGTTCCAGGGAAGGGAGAGAGCCAGTGCCGTAAGACAAACACAACATCCATGTATCACGGGATTCGAACCCGGATCCCTTTTGGACGGATCATCATAAGCCATCACTTAGACCACTGCACCACCGGGGCGGCACCAACTTTTGGATGACAAAATGAATGTATACATGTGAGTGCCATAATTTTTTTTTTTGTTTGTTTCTTTTCTTTTTCTTGTAGAACTGAATAATGTTTTTCGATTTTACTCGGCAAAATAATCCAAATCAAAATAGTCCCAAGACACAAAATAGACCCCGTCATAATAACTTTCCGTCAAAACAAAATTGTTTAGGTAATATATACAGTATGCAGATACCTTTACTAAGCTGCCAACTGAATTAGAAAAAAAGAATTTAAAAACGTATTTGCAAAAATAAAAAAATTTAAACAATTCTTGGTAAAAAAGAATTGTAGTTTCTTAGAGAACACTGAATACCTTTTTGTCGAATGTGATTTTGCAAAAAAAAACATTTGTACATGGTTAAAAAATTACTTTAGAATTACAAATTTAAAGGAGGGTTTTGACAGTAAACAAATCTTATATCATGCACTTTTAAAATATTAATAATTTAAAAAGTAATGCAATTCATTATCTAATAGCAATTAAAAATATAACCTCTGGAAAAAATAGAAATTTAATGGCAATTAATTAAAAATATCAAAATTCGGAGAAAATAAAATTAACAGTAAGATGCAATTTTCGAAGAGTTCTAAAATTTGAAAATAGGAAATATGGTGCAAATAAAACTTTTAAAAAATGGATAGTATTAAAACCAATAGTGTATAGATAAGGTAATGATATTCTTAATAACATTTTGGAATAAAATAATACTGCCACGAATTAATAGTAGAATCCAAAGTCAAATTTTCAGTTTTCATCTGTTGAAAACTGTTTCTCTTGCGGTGGCTATGTTTTTTCGTACTTTCACCTTCTTTCATTGTTATTTGTTTTGTTTTCCCATTTCCCTCATTTTTAGCATGTCTTTTGTAAAAAAAGATCGTGCTTATGTTACCGGTTTGTCCGTTCGTCCGTCCGTCTGTACCCACGATATCTCTGCAACTATTTGGCCGATTTGAAAAATTCTTTTTGGACTGGGAAGCTTGAAATATGCGAATTATGATATCGATCCTTCATTTCGTTTTTTTTTTACGATGTACAATTTCGCCGCTAGGGGGCGTAAATGCAGATGATGTCGAATTCAAAAATACGTTTTATTCCACATATTTGCTTCTAAACATCCGATTGAAAAAAATTCTTTTATCTTTCGATTCTATTTATCTCGAAGAGTATTTTAAATACAGTTACTTTTTTCAAATTACGCATAGATTTTCTGCTGGGGGGGGGGGGGGGGTAAAAGCAAATTACATTTTACCCGATAACTCTTCTTCTAAAACTCCGATTTAAAAAATGTTTTCTTCAGCGGATACACCTCCTGATGGAAAATCTTTTACATATAATTTCAAACTTTTGGTAAAGAATACTTTGCCCACTAGGGGGCATAAGTGTTAATTTTTGCTTGTGATGCATTTGCCATAAAATCTGAGCTTCTACACTATTGATTGACAAAATTCTTTCGTGGACTGATGCCACTTACATCGATAAACGTTTTCGGAATATTTTCTTCTCAAAATATTCCAGAGTTTCTCCGCCAGAAGGCGTAGATATATATCTTATTTTTGTCAGTATCTCTACTTCTAGGAGTCCGATTTAAAAAAACTCCTTCTTTGTTGGATAGTGTTTTCAGTGTGACATGTTTTTCATATAATTTCAAAATTTTCTAGTAATTCATAGACTTTCCGCTAGGAGGCGTAGAAGTAAATTGCGTTTCCCCCTATATCTTTGCTTCTAAATTTCCGATTCGAAAAATTCTTTCTGCACCGGATACAACTCCTGATAAGAAATAGTTTGCACATAATTTTTAATTTTTGTAAAAAAAAATGGTTTGGCCACCAGGGGGCGTAAATCTTAATTTCCGCTTCTGGTGTATTTACAGCAAAATATGAGCTTCTAAATTCTCGATTGAAAAAAAACGTCGTTTGTAGACCGATACTATGTCGACAAAGCTTTTAGTAACATTTTCTTCTTAAAATAATGAATGGTTTCTACGCCAGGGGGAGTAGATGTATATCTTATTTTTGTCAATATCTCTACTTCTAGGAGTCCGATTTGAAAAAAATCCTTCTTTGTTGGATAGTGTTTCCGATGCGAAATATTTTCCCTATAAATTCAAAATTTTCAAGTAAATCAAAAACTTTCCTCTAGGAGCACAAAGGTAAATTGCGTTTTCTGCGTTATTTGTACTTCTAAAACTCCGATTCGAAAAATTATTCCTGTATCGCATACAAGACCTGATCGAAAATATTTTTCACAAAATTTCTAATGTTTGGTAAGGAATGGGTTGGCCACCAGGGGCATACGTGTTAATTTCTGCTTCTGATGTATTTGTAGCAAAATCTCGGCTCCTGAAAACTCGACTAAATTTTTTTCTTGGACCGATACCGCTCATATGGAAAAAAACTTTTGAGAATACTTTCTTCCTAAAATAATGCATGGTTTTCCCACCAGGGGACGTAAAGTCACATTTTATTTTTGTCGATATCTCTGTTTCTAAGAGTCCGATTTGAAAAATTATTTCGGTGTTTGAGAGCGTTCTCGGTGTGAAAAAAATGTTTCTCATATAAATTCATGTTTTTCTTAACGCACAAGTCTGCAACCAGAGGGCGTAAGCTCACGATTCCGTTTACAGCAATATCTGAGGGATTAGAAACCCTATTGAAAGACTTTTTTCTTCCGTCAGATACTATTGTTTTCCATACTGGTTCCATTGACTTTGAATTGCTTTGATAAATTTAATTTGCGTCAGAACGGATTCAAAAGACGTGCTTATTACACCCAAGAATTCGGTGTCATCTTTCTTGTTAAAGAATCACTTCAATATGGGACTCTTCATAGTGCTCCCTGATTGGGTGATTCTAAATAAATCGTATTAAACCTGCTCTGGGTGGTTTTCCCTTCCCCCTCCTCGCAAAGATCTTTTGACAGACCTGTATGAAGATGTGAAATAATATTTCTATAATTTATAAGTAGTTATTGTGAGATTTTATCTCTTGGTTCCGCATGAAATTTAGTTTGAATAGTATATCTGTGAGAAATATTTTAACTTGGTGTTTTTTTATTTTTAACCCAGGAACTCGTTTTTGGTGCCTCTTACCTAAATATTCTGCAAAATAGTAGCTTAAATAAATTTCGCATTTTTAGATAAATCTTTAGATTAAGTAAATGGTTCGAAAGTGAGTAAAAGCTGTGTTTAAATGTGATCTAGGAAAAAAATAAATAAACCTTTATCTATTATTTATGAACCCCTCAAATCGGCTTTCATTAAAGTCGGCCATGAGACGAAAACTAAAATAAAGTGAAAATCCTTCAAATACGGGCGTTAGTGAATAAACAAAGACATCGCTCTTTCCACGTTTTAGCAACACATAGCAACTGAAAATTTGTTCGGCCACTGCTTGGAAAACGAATCCCAGATCTCTTGATATCTAGCCGAGCGCGTTAGGCTTCCCAGCATTAGCCGAACAATTTTTCGGTTGCTGTGTGTTGCTAAAATGTGGAAAGGTAGGTAGGTAAGTAGATTTTAATGGCGCAAGGGCCAGGGTTGGTCAAAGAGGGCCAAACATAAGACATCAAAAGAGAACAAAATCAATAAAACACGTACACAAGGTTAAAAACAGGATGAAGCAGTAAAAATGAAAGATGGAAATGAATACGGTAAAAACTAGATTAGGTTAAAAAAGTCAATGTCCTTAAAAAGGAGAACACTGCGGTCAGATCGCAGTCCTCACCAATGAGAGTCTGCAGCGTAGCTGCTCCTTCGTCCAACAAATGAGAATGAAAATAACGAAAACGATGATCACAAAACGAACACAAGTACATAAAACATGAAGGACGGTGAGACGACAGTGGCACGCCTCACACATCGGGGCACTGTCGCCACACAGCAAAAAGCGGTGAGTAAAACGACAGTGCCCAATGCGGAGACGCGCAAGAACAACTTCCTCACGACGGTTCTTCCGCAAACTAGACTTCCATAATCCGATCTGCGGTTTGATGGCATAAAGTTTATTGCTGCCCTGTTGAGACCACAGGGACTGCCACTCATCCAAAACAATTTTCCGGATCAAAGGGCGAACATCTCGGAAAGACAGTGGCAGCCGAGCTGGCGACATGGAGGAAACAGACCTGGCAGATAGATCTGCCAGTTCGTTACCCCGGATCCCAACATGGCCAGGAACCCAACAGAATCGGACCAGGAAGCCATCACCCTCCAAATTTCCAAGAAGACGACGGACATCACGGATGACAGGTGAGTCCGTGTCCTCTGGGGAAGATAAAACTTGGATGACGGACTGGGAATCGGAGCAAATCAAAGCGCGACGATGAGATCTAGACTGTATGTGACACAAAGCGAGGTGTACCGCACGCATCTCTGCCGAAAAGTCGGTGGATTCAGGCGGAAGCCTCTCAGCATGGGAGGCATCGCCACACACGAATGCGGATCCAACAACCTCACCGGATTTCGACCCGTCAGTAAATACAGGCACGAAATCCGGGAAGAGAGACTGTTTCTCGGCAAAGAGCTGCTGGTACACCAGAGCAGGAGTGGAAAACTTTGGCCACACACAAAGGGAAAGGTCAGCCGTTGCTTGAACCGGCTACCAAGGCGGTTCATTGTAGAACCGGGTCAAACCAATCCTTGACAAGTCTAGACCAGCATCGCGCACCAAGTTCGACAACCGAATCCGAAACGTCGGAACACAGGAAGGCCAGTGTGAGAATAGGCGGACACATTGCGGTTGGAAAAGGGAACCATGCAGTGGATGATCAGGAAGAGACTTCAGTTTGGTGAAGAATTGAAGAGACAGCTGCTTACGTCGGATGCACAACGGCGGATCATGGGCCTCGACATACAGGCTATGCACGGGAGAGGTGCGGAAAGCACCAGTGCATAGCCGCAGAGCCTGATGATGGACAGGATACAGAGGCCGTAACACGGAAGGACGTGCAGAACCGTACGTAATGCATCCGAAGTCTAACTTTGACCGAATCAGGGAATGGTAAATGCGAAGCATTGAGCACCTGTCAGCCTCCCAAGATGTTCGAGAGAGGACCTTCAAGATATTCAATGACTTCGTGCACGACAGCTTCAAAGACTGGATGTGAGGTCGGAAGGTGAGTGCTCGGTCAAAAGTTAGCCCAAGGAACTTGGCTTCTGACACCACAGGAATGGTGGTACCATCCAGACGGAGACTGGGGTCTGGGTGAAAACCCCGTTTGCGGCAAAAATGCACGCAAACGGTCTTCTGGGTCGAGAAGCCAAATCCATTGTGGGAGGCCCAGGTAGAGATCTTATTAATGGCCGACTGCAGCTGCCGCTCAATAGTGCGCATGTTGACAGATGCGCAAGAGATCTGCAGATCATCCACGTAGATGGTGCCACTGACCGTCGGAGGAAGTAGGGTGAAAAGATGATGAACACGAAGGATGAACAATGTCACAGAAAGAACGGAGCCTTGAGGGACACCCTGCTCTTGTGGGTATAACGCAGAGAGGGTCGATCCAACGCGCACATGGAACATCCGGTTCTGGAGAAATCCGGCAATGAAGGTTGGCAAATTTCCCCTCAATCCGCAGTCATGCAGATCACGGAGAATGCCGTATCTCTAGGTTCGATCGTAGGCTTTTTCCATATCGAAGAACACGGAGACCAAGTGCTGACGCCGGACAAACGCCTCCCTGACAGATGTCTCAAGGCGAAGATGATGATCTGAGGTGGATCGGAATAAAAAAATGTGGAAAGAGCGATGTCGTTTTTTTACACATAAAATAAAGAAACCGAGTAATGTTTCTAATCAAGTTAAATTGCCCGTTGTGATTAATTTCATTTAGGGAGATCAAACTTTTGGTGGCACGATAATCATTCTCAGTTTTAAGCAATTCTAAGTAAAAATATTGGTTTTGAACAAGTGAATTTTTTTTACATGTTATAAGAAATTCCACAGATTGTCTAAAATATATTATTCTGCGCAAGTGTTTCACTTAATAGCACACAATTTCATCTCGATTCTGTTCTTTTAGAAATTGATGTGAAAACACAAGTTTGTCGGAGACGGGCATCGAATCGAGTCCCTTCACTCCGGGGTAAGTCGCTCTCTCAACTGAGCTACACGGGCAGAACGTCTTGCTGCAGATTTGTCGTCTTGACGCATGCTTCAACTCTGTAGTATTCTCAATGTATAAGTTTCAATACTGACGGGGGATGGCAATCTATGGTCTGCTGCAAAGAACGATGCCACCCTTCAACAGAGTTATTAGTGCGAGGAAAATTATTGAGAACTCTACTGTAAACGCTCCATGTGGAAATTATAACATAATTCGTAGAAGAAATGGATTACAACTGAGTTGTTTTCATGTCGTCCGTATTGTGTCTGGAAGGAATATTCTAACAGTTGTAATTCCGAATATTTCTTCCACACACAATACGGACGCCATGAAGTACAATTAGGTTGCAATCTATTTCTTTTACGAATTATGCTGTTAATCAAGAGGCAGGAAGTGGCGTCGCTGTATGTATCCGCTGTAGGCTCTTTTAGAGGTAGACTATTTTGTGTTTTGGTGGTGATGTCGGTGTTATTTTCATCTGAGATAATCTGTCGGGGCACCATTTTTCGAAAATTAAAGCTATGACGTCAGATCTCCCTAATAAATAACCATTGAATAAGAAGTGACAACATTTGTTAGTCGTAGACAACTAACAAAATTCTACTAAAATCGTAAAAGTCTGTAGCTCATCAATAAATTTTGAAGCGTTCTGATTTGAAATTCAAAATTAGTAACTTTCAAAATATTATCCGGAACATATATATTTATGTTATAATTCACAGAACAGTAATAATTGATTAGCAAAAGAGTTAGCATCGAAAATACTCAGGCCGTGGAAAAAAAAATCATTTGCATAAATATATGTAGAACGTGTTTCATAATAATCTCGCCGATTTAGAAGAAAAGATATACACATTTTACAAATTAGATAGAGTTCACGATGATGGTTTCAAGGTTACTTGGACCAAGAGAACTTGGAAGTGTTATATGCTCATAAAACAGAAATATCAGTTGAACATTATAATTCTGATATAAATCTGAGAATTTCAGTTGAACATTATAATTTTGATAGAAATTTGAGAATTTCAGTTGAACATTATAATTTTGATAGAAATTTGAGAATTTCAGTTGAACATTATAATTTTGATAGAAATTTGAGAATTTCAGTTGAACATTATAATTTTGATAGAAATTTGAGAATTTCAGTTGAACATTATAATTTTGATAGAAATTTGAGAATTTCAGTTGAACATTATAATTTTGATAGAAATTTGAGAATTTCAGTTGAACATTATAATTTTGATAGAAATTTGAGAATTTGAGTTGAACATTATAATTTTGATAGAAATTTGAGAATTTCAGTTGAACATTATAATTTTGATAGAAATTTGAGAATTTGAGTTGAACATTATAATTTTGATAGAAATTTGAGAATTTCAGTTGAACATTATAATTTTTATAGAAATTTGAGAATTTGAGTTGAACATTATAATTTTGATAGAAATTTGAGAATTTCAGTTGAACATTATAATTTTGATAGAAATTTGAGAATTTCAGTTGAACATTATAATTTTGATAGAAATTTGAGAATTTCAGTTGAACATTATAATTTTGATAGAAATTTGAGAATTTGAGTTGAACATTATAATTTTGATAGAAATTTGAGAATTTCAGTTGAACATTATAATTTTGATAGAAATTTGAGAATTTGAGTTGAACATTATAATTTTGAGAGAAATTTGAGAATTTCAGTTGAACATTATAATTTTGATAGAAATTTGAGAATTTCAGTTGAACATTATAATTTTGATAGAAATTTGAGAATTTCAGTTGAACATTATAATTTTGATAGAAATTTGAGAATTTCAGTTGAACATTATAATTTTGATAGAAATTTGAGAATTTGAGTTGAACATTATAATTTTGATAGAAATTTGAGAATTTCAGTTGAACATTATAATTTTGATAGAAATTTGAGAATTTGAGTAATTCAATTTATATGTATCGCAGGACAGCACAATTATACACAATAAATTCCCCTGTAAAATCTGGCAGTGTGTTTTGGGTCGAAATTCCCAATGACCGACGAATACGATCACTGGAAAACCCAATGACAAGATTATCACAAGTTGAATCCAAATTTTTGTCATCCGTTTCGTAAAGGAATTAAAATAGTGTGGTTCTCAAGACAGTGTCACAAAGAATTACTTCAGATTTGGTAGAAATAGCACGATAAATATGCTGTTTAGAAAAAGATTTTCATCAATCACGGTTAATAACCATTGGGGTTTAAACTGGTCAAAGCTATAATTTAAAGCATGATTGAGTTCTTAAAAATGGTCCCAGATATCTCATAAATATTGATGATAGTGATGACCCTGCAATTATCATATTTGATTGCCCCTTTGTGTGAAGTCTCTGGGACAGTTTGACGTTTCGAATGCCGTGTCCATTGCTTTCCTTGTACGAAAACATGTATTCTTCTTCTTTTTATTTTGTTTTTCCTCTTACCCTGATTCATTCTAGGCGTTAGCTGCGTAGTCACTTAAAAAAAAAAAAAAAATTAAAGACATCAAACAACAGGTATAGCCACTTAGCTAGTCACGACTTCTCTTTTTGAATTTGTTAAAGTTCGAACGTCGAAAACAACATTTTAATAAGCTTACAGGATTTTATAAAAGGAGATTGGTTTTCTTTGTAGATAAACAACTAGAACAGTTTTTTATTCAACATGTCCATACCTTCATTAACTTCTGAGTGATACCTCACAGGTGTGTAAAAACGTTCGTAGCAGGAAAACACAAAGAAAGGTTGTCAACCTTGTTTACTGCGGAAGCGAATCGTATAGTAAGAATTCCCTTCAGGTGATTCATCATAAAAGCGAAAACTTTTCTCCAGTCAATATTCTAAGTCGCAAACACTGAATATAAATATAGCCAAATTTCATTTTTGCAAATATACTGTATATATATTTTTGTCCGAATACAAATATAGCCAAATTTCATTTTTACTATTTAAGTGCAGAGAAAGAATAAAGATTCGAAGAAAAAAGTGATTGTTACCATATTTGGTTGAAGATGCAAGAGAATAAGATGATGACTGAAAACTTACAATATTAAGAGATACAGTCATTCCTGACAGCAGTGAATTGCTTGCATCGCGTTGCCAGGCATTTTGAGTTCAGTAATGTTCACTATTGCAAAAGGAATATCCTAAAAGTCTCAGAGGCTCTTAGAATATGGCTTAGCCTCGCAAAAGGATATCAGATGTGCTCAATGAATTGAAAACGGCTGATATTTTGGCGGAGTCCGAACCCGATTGTTCTCTTGCAAAAGTAAGAAATCCTAAAGATGAGTTTCATGCTCGTTGGAATTATCGTTTGGTACGAAGATTTGTTAATCTCATTCCGATACCTCAGCAGCACAGTTAGCAATCTAATCCCCGCATATGCAAGGAGTTGTTGCGGTCAGGGGCGGATTGGCCCATCGGGACACCTGGACATTTCCCGGTGGGCCCCTTCCGTATATTTTTATCTCTTCCTGTTTTACTTTCTTAAAAATGTTTTCAGTACAGTTGTCTTAAACACAAAACTTAACCACAACACTTTTTTTTATAAACGAAATACACATGTGTAATTATAGCAAGCGGGGTAAATAAATTCTTCTATTTTGAAATAGTGAAAAAAATCCCCTCACCAGGCAACTGCTAGAATCCCAGCTACAATAGATGGATCACGTGTGTTTGCAAACTTCTGGGTTCACTCAGTAGCTGAGGAACGAGAATGTATGTACCGTATGTTGCGGGAGGGCGTTGGAGTGTACAAGATGTTCTATATATTCCCCAAGAAAGGGGCGGGGGGGTAGTTGATTTTACTCCCGTTGGTTGTAGGAGGCATTAGTGCTGTGCTCATAAGAGCTGAGTTCCGGCTCAATTTTATGAGCTTGAGCCCGTCCGAGCCCGAAGTATGTCATTCCGAGCCCGCCCGGGCCCGAATTTTATATTGCAAGATAGAGCCAGGGCCCGAACGAGCCCAAAAATTATGATTAATCTGTTTAGGTATTAAAAAAAATCTTTTCTTCTAAACTTCCACTCCTTCCTCCCCGTGCAATTAACCGATGTCTTTCTCAATTGCGGAGTGGGTAAGGAATGTCTATCAATTTTTATATTTTATTTGACCATTCATTTCATCCTGAAATGTTTCGAGGGGCCAAGCATCAGAAAAAATCGGGAGGTACAATAATCAAGGTATGTTAACAGCATTGGGATGGGGGCTGAACAGGGCTAATTTTTTTCACTACAGTATATAATGAATATGGCTTTTACTACTAAGCTAACGCTTCTTCTAATGGTTGTTCTGTTATTAATTATGAATAAGCTTTCCTGCTAGTAGTGTAGTAATAATAATGAACAAGCTTATAACTGGTAGTAATGTTGTAGTAGTAATTAAGATGAATAAAGTCTTATGCTGGTTGTTACTAATAACACTAAATGAAATAAACCTAACAGCCAGACAGAGGTCTGACAGTAACTATGAACTGAGAAAAACGTACTTACAACAAATTCTTTATTATTGAGACTTCTCGCTCTCACATAAACGAACTCTCTTTATACAGCAACAAACGCTCTCCTTCACATAAACCAACGCTCTCCCTATACAACAACAAACGCTCTCCCTTGGTATCGTTGAACGCGCCTATTTATACTGACTACCACCACGTCATGACTTACACTCATTGCCAGATCTCATTCAGCGGGTGAAATAACATCTCGTTCAGTAAGAAGATAATTTACATAGTAAAATAAAATAACCAGAGATAGTAAAAATCAAAAGGAAAGTGAATATAGAGTATACGTTACAAGTAGTGAAAATAGTTAAAGTAGTGAAAATACTCACCCATGTTTGATAAGTTGCAGAACAATGCTAGATCATGGTCGTTATGGGATGTAATATCTACTATATGACAACACGGAATCCAGAATGAAAACTAATAATATCAAGAACTTATTTTGAAATAACTGTAAGATTCATCAGGTTAAGAATCTGGGATTCTTAACCTCCAGATTCGCTAAACATGAATGCCGGTTACTTCGACTAGCGAATCCTGTGATGGTTATATTCAAATTGATCGGAAACTTGAAACTTGGTTGTTCTGGGTGGTGTAGTGGTTAGCATACCCGGGCGTTTTCTGGGAGACGCGGATTCATGTCCCGCTCCAGGACGATGAAAATTTTCAAGTTTTCGGATATTATCTGACTTACCATCCTTGTCACATTTACTCCAAAAATCGGATTGTCATCTTCAACATTTGTATCAAAATTTGTAACTGTAAGATTATTTGCGGGGTTGTTCATATACGATCCCCTTTCCCCGAAATGTTCTACCTACGCAGCCTACGCTTCTTGTGATGACTGACAAATGCTGCAGATGAAGGAATTTAAGGAGATATCATTTCAACATGAAGTTGCAAAATGTTTGGTTTATGTTATTTAGTAAGGTGTCTTTACAATACATAACCGCAGCATAAAAGCACGTTGTGTAATTGAAACACATACGAATATATGATCACTAAATGAAGAATCTGTTAGCCACAATATTGGAAAATCTTGAAATTTCTAACTGTGATTGTCCACAATAGAAAAATTACAAAAATTGCAGTACAAATAGAAAATTTTGCAGTGTAAAAATTCTGTATTTTTTTCATTTATTTAAATTTAAAAATCATGTCTTATGCGAAAGGATTTTCGGTAAAACTCCAACATAATTTTGGTAGTAGCAGTTGTCCCTCTCTCTCTCTCTCTCTTAAACATTTGTTGGAATTTCAGCCCACTTCGTTGAAAATTTAAGAACTGGAACCTCAAAGGTATGAAAATCAGGATTATTTTGCGACCTGTCAAACATGAGAAGGCTATATAAGCAATTTAAAAACAAAAAATTAATGTTCTTACTTCAGCGCTCTTAAAAGAAAATTTTAAACAAATATAAATATTGAGCGTGTCCAAAATTAGAAGCTCCTCCAGCGCAATTACATACATATTTAACTAAACTAGTGATTTAAACCTGGTTATTCGCTTTTTCAACGTCGATTCAGTGAGTTTGCCACAATATTTAAATATCTTGAAATTTTTCGCAACACCCACTTCAATTTAAGGATGACGGGCATAGGCGCCGACTTAAAAAAATATTGGGGGTTCCGGAAATTTTTAATCGAATTACCCATGCATTTTTCAAAGTATTTAAATCTAATACAAATTTCATTCAGTCAGATTATCTGGCACAATAAGACGCCTGAAATGCAAAAATAAAGCAAACTGTAGTTAATTAGAATTTTTTTCCCTAGATAATTATTTATTTCATTTATTTAGCTTTCGTAGGCGCGACATTATTATATATAATGCACAGATACTGTGTGAATTTCCAACTCAATTGTCTTATACTGTATAAAAGTAACAAAAACATGTAAAAAATTTATTTTAAGGTTTTTTTACCAATTTTAAAAAATGCCCACAATTTTTTTCTTCAAATGATTTCTGAGTTAAGTTAGAAGGAGAGGATATGGTATCAGCCGCACCCCCTGCGTTTTCCGTGGGCTTTACTTCGTATCATCTGTGTATGCCCAGTATGCCCAACTTGGGCTACTTCTGTACTTTTCTACGGGGAAATCGTTGACTTTGAAGAGGTTTTAGAGGCACTTGTGCAGAGCATGTACAGTCAGGAAAAAAATGAGACCAAAATACACATAACTAAAATTTTGCAAAAAGTTACAAAAATACTGTTTAGTATTTTCTAAAAAAAAATAAACAAAACTATGCTTCGTCGAGCGGAAATGCATATTGCGTATTAACCAACCACGGCCTTGCTAAAGCTATGGAAGCCTTGTTGACCTTCAGGCTGCTGCAGAGAGTAAGAGACGGCCGCTATCAAACTGTGCTCCAGCTCAGGTCTTCAGTAAGTGTCGTCACATCCCTGAACCCTCCCGACCCAGAGGACGCAAGAAACCAGATGATCAGATTTGGCTTCACCAGCTGCTGCTGATGCCCTCTCCTCTCTTTTCTAACCTCCTTGGTCCCTGACTGTCCGAAGATAGGGTGGGTCAACTGACTGTGCAACAGATTTCCGGCTTTATCACTATGACCTCGACTAGGTTCTCGTCTCCGAATGTAGAGCAAGATTTTTGTATTTTGTGCGAACTTAGACAAACCGAAGAATTTTCTTTTATAAAGGAGGCAGTTTTAAATACTCTTAAACAATGATAATTGAGGTATTGTCTGTCGCGTCAAATTTGATGAGCACGAAAAAACACTAATTCTTTTTTGAGGCACATTAAACAGTCTGAGGGGTAAATTTCTATACACACTTTCTATATATAGTAAACGGGGAGTGAATAATGAAAAACTTGAAGAATTGATAACCAAACACAAAATTTATGCATATATGCGTATGAGTATTTTCCCCACGCAACATGCGCAAAAATATTAGGGGTTCGAGGAAATCATAACAAAATCATTGGGAGTTCAAAAAGTGTCTCGGACCCACGAAGTCGGCGCCTATGATAACGGATATACTTTTAACCCCCCCCTCCCCCTCCCCAGTACTATGCTTGCCACTGTTTCCAGAGCAACTGTACTTTTTGTTTTGTTTCTTAAATGAAAAAAGTGATTTTCAGTTGCGACACAATAGTACCGCAGAACTACAACTAAACGGGCCCATTTGCAAGAACTATCCCAGGCCCTTTTGCGACCGCCAATCCACCCCTGGTTGCGGTACACTTACTGAAGTCTGTCAAATCTTCTCTTGCATATTTATTACTCTGCATGATTTCAGAGGGATGCTAACATGCCTTTCGAGAATCAAACTGAACGGCAAATCTTGACTCATCTGTGAAGCAACAATTCACTCTCTCTCTCTCTCTCTCTCTCTCTCTCTCTCTCTCTCTCTCTCTCTCTCTCTCTCTCTCTCTCTTTCTGGCAATTACGTTGATTTTGTGGAAACAAGCACAGGTGGGAATTTGTGTAGGTAGGAGGGAGTTATAGGATATATGTCACTGGTCATCTTCCACTGAGACCCACCCATCTTTTGAAAACTTTTGGGCCGCTTATCTTGGAATTTTCCTTATCGGAGTAGAAATAGTCTCCAAAGGGAGTTTTAGAATTACCAATATTCTCTGATGACTGGCAGTTCAAGAGAGAGATGGGCTGTTGTAATTTTTATAAACGAGGCAAAAAACATAAATGAAATACAAATAGCTGGAATGAGTAAAGCAGAGGTAAGAAGAAGCACACACAACATACCATAAAATTACCTTGCAGGATAAAAACCATTATTTGCCTGTGACAAGTACTTGAAAGTAAAGCAACAAGTTAGTAAAATCATGTAATGCATTGATTATGATACGCTTTCCAACATACCAGAAATCGCACGCAGACAAACTCTCCCCCTATCCTGACTACTGATTCGTTCAGTATACCTTCGGAGCAACATACTAAAGTTTTGTAGTAATAGAAGCATTTTTACGCAAGTTATTACTCAAGTTACGATGATAATGGCTGTGGAATAAATCTCGCTCTTGTGTCTTGACCTTAGACCAGTATACCTGGAAGAACATGCTAAAGTGTTGTCGCAATAGAAGCATTTTTACTCAGGTTATGAGGATAATGGTTGTGGAATAAATCTTGTCCCTGTGCCTGTATCTTTGACCCCATTTTGATGTTATTCAACAGAACCGGTTCAGTATACCTCCGGAACAACATGATAAAGTTTTGTTGCAATCGAACCATTTTTATGTGACATATGACGCATAAGGGCGATGGAATGAGTCCCGTTCCTGTGTCTTGAGCTTTGACCCCATTACCAATAGGGTTCGTCCCTAGGTTGTCCCCTACTACATACTAAGATTTCATCGAAATCGAATAATTTTTAAGTGAGTTATCGTGCGGACAGACAGTCAGACAGACGGACAAAGCTGGAACATATACGCTTCTTCAACCTACGATTGGAAAGCGTAAATAATTAAAAAGAATGTTTAACACTTTTGTATAATTTCATAAAATCGAGTTATTTTATACAGGTATATATTTTAATTATCTGTTTTTTCAATAGATGGCTCTCACTACACATGTTGGTTGTGTTGCGCAAGATAAAGTTCTTAACCTCGCCTATACCATTGGTATCTTCTGCGTTGGATTCAGTGCCTTCATATGGGGATTTCTTATTGATAGACTAGGACTAAGGATCATCAGGCTTTTACTTAAGTAAGTTCCATTTCTAATTGTAAAAATTTCGTTTAAATTGTATGTTCTCCCGTAGGATGCTGGTCAGTTAAAAAATTAGATTGTAGTTTTGATAAAACGTGCAGAGTAATAATACGTATTTCAGAACTGAGATTATTTTTCTCCCCGTCAAATCTGAGTTTGGCAAAAATACTTTAAATGTGCTTCACACACAACTTAATGCAAGTTTCAACATTACGAGTGAATTTCCGATCAGCAAACAAATTATATTCACAACTTTCTGAGTGAACTTCCACCGGAATACATACATGTCTCTGAGATTCAGAGGTTAAGTTATGAAAGAAAATTAATCTGCCAGATTAAAGTTTAAAACCGATGGTGCTAGATTTTATTAACTGTTGATGTATTAAACGTCTCTATTTACAGCGATCTCAGCACATAACTCGAGCTTCACTGACATGCGTCACACGTCTTACATTGGTGCTTAATACTCATCTTTATCTCACGTAGACATTCTTGAATCTGACTCTCTCATAGAAAATAATATAGCTATACTAGTAATCCAAATTTATCGTAGTAGAATAAAAACCAGTTTTCCAAGCTTTCGCACATTAACCAGATGGCTTTTCCAAGGAAGATAGACAGAAACTGCAAACTGAATAATAGAATGCTTCAACAATTTGAACGCGGATACTTGTGTGTGTGACAATAAATATATACGACGTAATATTCATTTAAAGACAGGAGGCATCACGTTGGTTGTTCACCCAGTATCCTGGTAGGAAAAAGGCGTTATATGAAGAAGTGGTTCCTAATTCGTGGCAACTAAAGGTTTTGTCGAATGGCTGTAGATTTAGGGGTAGAGTAGGTTTCTAATTTCTTTATATCATCCTACACAGGAGTAGCAGACTTGAATTTGACTTCTCTGGATAGAGCCGTGCTTATTTTACCGTATTTTGTGTCCCTTTTATGCCCGTTGATCCAGATTCTGAACGAACGCTTATTCATTCCAATGTAGTATCGTCTGCAGCCGTCCAGATATTGTAGGATGATCGCATAAGCACCTGCCTCGCTGGAAAGAGGGGGTTTGTCAGAATTTATCTTCAGCATAGTATATAAAAATGAAGAAGACCTTATGCCAAAACCGTAGTTCATCTTCTTGAGGGCACTTTTGAGTTTGTAAGACACATTTGGTATGTAGAGAATTGAGCCCAGGTAGTTAAGCTGCGGCATAGGAAAATTAGAAGGTTTGACTTCAGCGATTTAGATAAAGTTATTATATGTATGTGATTCAATGAGTATCCCGCATCTGCGGCCAATTTGATAACACTTTCAATTTCGTGTTGTCTAGAATGGGTATCGGAGGAGACAGCGAAGGTTATTTTAATTCGGGACCGGAAGATCGTTGTTTTGTATTCTGTGGGACAGAACGAGCTGTGGAGCATCAGATTGGGGATCGACGTGGGCTTATAGTAGACTTGTGTACAGAGGCGGTTATCAGGCATTTTTTTCAGTAAAACATCTAGATAAGGTAAGACACTATTGTGTTCAAGCTCCATGGTATGATTGATCGTAGGATGTATATCATTTATTTTATCAGGGAAAATTGGGAGAGTCTCCTTTCCTTGAGGCCATACGAAAAATATGTCGTCCGCATAACGATACTGTCTTTAGATGACTATTACGTCATATCTACTTTTGGCAAGTCAAGTCACCGCGTTAAAATTTTTGAAGCGTTCTATTATTCAGATTGCAGTTTCTGTCTGTCTTCCTTGGAAAAGCCATCTGGTTGATGTGCGAAAGCTTGGAACACTACTTTTTATTCTACGCCAGTAAATTCGGATAACTAGTATAGTTATTATATTGTTTTTTACATAATTGGTGTATAGTTCCTCGTTATTAATTAGTTTGGTTCTTCATGATTTCCTCGGCCTTCCTTTACCTTTCTCTTCTGCCACTTCGGTTGAAAAAATTCTCTTAGTACGCATCTCACTATTCATTCCTTCAACATAGTCAAACCAACTCAGAATATCTGTCTCCAGCTTACTAACAACTTTTTGTTTCACATTGCGCATCTGCAACACATCTTCGTTCCTCACATGATTAGAATTTGTCTCATCACAAAAGCATCTCTCCAGCACCCAAACGTCACCTTTGTCTCTTCTTCAGTACCCTAATTTCACAGCCGTAAATTAGTGAAATTACGCTTTCATACGCAGCCATTTAAGACCAATTTGTGAGAACCCATCATTCCTGTGAAACCCTCTTAAAGCAGCAACGACTTTCAAAGATAATTTCGCCCTCCTACTAATTTCACCATCTAATTTCTTTCTCTGTCAAACACTTATGTTAAATGTACAAATTCGTTAACTTGGTCTGATTATGTAACATTTAGACCAGTGGTCTCAAACTCAGACCTTTGGAAGTGCCACTTTCCGGTTTTGGAGGAACTTAGGGGCCGCATGAATATTAATAAATTTTTCATGAATAAATATCAACTTTACAGATCTTTGGAAGGGCTACTCTCCGGTTTTGGAGGAACTTAGGGGGCCGCATGAGTATTAATAAATTTCTCATTATTAAATATAAACTTTACAGATCTTTGGAAGGGCCACTCTCCAGTTTTGGAGGAACTTAGAGGCCGCATGAATATTAATAAATTTCTCATGAATAAATATCAACTTTACAAGACCTTGGAAGGGCCACTTTCCAGTTTTGGAGGAATTAAGGGGCCGCATGAATTTCAAAAAAATTATCATGAATATATATCAACTTTACAAAACTTTGGAAGGGCCACCTTTTGGCGAAACTTAAGGTTAGGGTCCCGCATGAATATTAATGAATTTCTCATGAATAAATATCAACTTTACAAAACTACTCCAATGGCTTGGCATTAGAGTGAAATATTATTTCTAATTATTGGTAAATAGTAAAAACAAATGCTTCCTCAATCACTGAAAACAATCACTTTTACGTAACAAGTAATTTCACTTAAATCTTAAAACAATAACTTTTTACCAACTGAACACAGTACAGAAAATATTACATGTTCTGACCAGAAACTTGGGCACGCTTTTGTGTAATTAACTAGTCGATATTTTGAATAATATCCTTTGAACATGCTATTTTTAAAAGTGAGCATAAGTGATTGTCACTTAACCTATTCCTTTCAAGACATTTTACTTGGTTCATTCTCGAAAACAACTGTTCACATGAGTATGTTGTTCCGAACATAGACAGAACCCGTGCAGCTAGGTTAGGAAGGTTTACGTACTTGTCCTTTTAAACTAACTGGTAAAACTCGCTTAGATTGCAACTGTTGATTTTTTTTTTTTTAGAAAAGAATCACGCTGAAAATCTATTAATTTAAGCTGAAGTTCTTCAGGTCCATTGTTAACATTATAGGAAAATAGAGACTTAAATATATTGAAACTATTTTCCATGTCTTTGAAACACTCGAACCGCCTGTTAAAATCCTCCTTCAACATTTTTAAAATCATCTTTTAACATCTTTGTAGAAAATTCACAAAAGTATGATTTCTTCTTCTTCAGCTGAATCTTTTAAAATGAGAAAGTGAGCAGGATTTCCTGCCCTGAGCTGAGCTTCCCAAAGCTGAAATGTGTTAACATTATCAATAATATCAGTTACTAACTTATTTTGGCCTTACATTTTGATATTCCAATCGTTTAAGTGGCCAGTTATATCTGTGCTGAATGCTTGATTATGAAACAATTTTGTATCATCAAAAAGCGAGACGTCTTTATCTTTACTTTCAAGGAGCATCTTTATTTCATCTCTCAAATCCCCAAAACTTATTACTTACAAAGAGGATGGCTTTGCTAAGCACTACTAAGGTGATTTATTTTTATTTTGTAAACATTCAAGCTGGCCGCAAAAGAGTTGGCACCGGGCCACGAGTTTGAGACCACTGGTTTAGACTGATCTTGCGTTCTTGAAATTTTGCTCTCCACCAATAGAACTGCGTCATTAACGTACACAAACTTTAACGAAACATAAAATTCTTGAACTAACGAATTCATGCTTGTTCATCGAGTAATACAAAATTTCAAGGTATCTTGCATTTTGAATAAACTACCTCATATTTTTTTTTACCGAAAGTTTAGCGGAATTATGGCAAAGTTCGAAATCATGGAATTTTTCAGATGTAAAATTTATGTTCGAGAGTAATGCAACTGAGTTTTTACGGACGTAGAGTCACAGAATTTAGTCTTCTTAATACGCCGATTCTCTTTCCGAAGATCAGATAGAACATGTACAAAACCGGCTTACGCCTCGTTACTTTCATAAAGCATACAAATTACAAGGGCTTAGTTTGCCAGAATTTTTTTCACTTCCTAACGCTTGTTTCTTCAAAAGTTTCGCTCCTTTACTTTTCTGTGAGTCCTTAAGATAAGCACCGTTACGAAGAAATCGTGGATGGCTGCTTCTTTTTTCGTGGAACTGGAATTAAACCTTAAAAAGCCGTTTTAAACAAACTTTGTACATGCGTATATGCATGGAGTCAATTCAGTTATCATGCTCTGGCAAAATATGGGAAAGATCAGAAAATAAATTTTCCGGTTATTGTTTCTAAACAATGATCTAGTTCTACAAATTTTGAAGATGACAATCCGTTTTTTTTCTCTGTAAATATGACAAGGTTAGTAAGTCAGATAATATCCGAAAACATGAAAATTTCGTCGTCTTGGAGCGGAAATCGAACCCACGTCTCCCAGATAGCGCCCGGGTATGCTAACCACTACATCACACAGAACGACCAAGTCTCAAGTTTCTGATAAATTTAAATATAACCATCACAGGATTCGCTAGTCGAAGCAACCGGCATTCATGTTTAGCGAATCTGGAGGTTAAGAATCCAATCCCATTATTGCCCAGAGGAGCAGATAAATCATGAATGAAATATGGGATTACACCATATAATACAAATTTTCCAGTTTTCGCGTATTATCTGACTTACCATGCTTGCCATATTTACACCAAAAAATGGATTGTCATCTTTAAATTTTGTATTATATGGTGTAATCCCGTATTTATTTCATCATTCATGATCTAGTTCTAAATTATGATAGCCTTCGTAAAAAAAGACACTTTTGTAAAAAAAAACCGATCGTGCTTATGCACTGTGTCTGTCCATCAGTGGACACCATATCTCTGCAACTATTAGTCTGATGTGAAAACTTCTTTTTGCATTAAGAAGCTTGAAATGTGAGAATGACGATCTTTGCGTTTCGCTTTTTCCCGATGCACAACTTCGCCGCTATAAGAGAGCGTAAATGCAAATATCAAATTCAAAACACATTTTATACCATATATCGGCTTCTAAATATACGATTGAAAAAATCCGTCTTCCTTTCGATGCTATTTATATCGAAGATTATTTTAGGTACAGTCTCTTTTTAAAGTAACGCATAGATTTTCCGCTTGGTGGCATAAAGGTAAATTGAGTTTCCTCCGATATTTTTGCTACTAAAACTCCGATTTGGAAAGCTTTTTCTGCATCATATACAGCTGAGAAGTGTTTTGCGCATCATTTCGAATTTTTGGTAAAGAATACTTTGCCGACCAAGGGGCGTAAGTGTTTATTTCTGCTACTGACGTATTTGTAAAAAATCTAAGCTTCTGAAAACTCTATCGTAAAACCTTCTTAAAATCTTCTTCAGACTATTTTCTTTTTTAAAATAATGCATAGTTCTCCCGCCAGGAGGTTGTAAGGTACATCTTATTTTTGTCGATATCTCTGCTTTTAAGAGTCCGATTCGAAAATTTCTTTCTTTGTTGGAAAGATTTTCCGGTGGTAAGTGTTTCTCATATAATTTAAAATTTTTCTGAACGCACAGGTGAGCCACTTGTGGTCGTAAGTTCACGTTTCCGTTTACAGCAATATCTGCGGACTAAAAACCCGTCTTCTTTTTCCGTCAGATATTACTACCCATGGAAACTCTTTGTGTGCATTTTTTCCCAAAATAAAGCACAATTTCGCCGCTAGATGGCGCCAATGTTTCATCTGTTTTTCTCAAAATCTCTGCATGAGCGATTTCAAAAAATATTTCAATACAGGATGCCGTTTATCTTGTGGAACACTTTAGGCATATATTTGAGAAGTTTTACAGTCACAGTTCTATCGCTAGGTGGTGTCTTTGTACTTCTGTTTGCAGCTGTATCTCTGATTCTGAAAACCCTTCTGGAAATATTTTTTACTGTATACCATTCTCTAGTTTTGCTGATGATATAGTCATTTTCGCAACTACCCCATCAGACCTACAGAGTATGATCCAGGAACTTGCTGACAAGAGTAAAGAAGTGGGATTAAAAATGAACTTTCAGAAGACAAAAGTGTGTACAATGCTTTTACAAGAAATGAAGATTTATCGATTGATGGAGAAAAGCTGGAGATAACAGACACGTACGTTTATCTTGGACAGCAGATATCAAGTGAGGGTCACATTGGTGAAGAAATTAATCGGCGTACAAAACTTGCCTGGAGAGCTTTTGGAAGAAACAGCATAATTTCAAGAGCAATATGCCATTATGTCCTAAAAGAAAAGTGTTTGATCAATGCATCCTTCCAGTGCTTACGTATGGTGCAGAGACGTGGACCTTAGCTAAAAGAGACATACAAAGGCTGCAGACAACTCAAAGCAGCATGGAGAGGTGCATGCTTGGTATAACCAGGAGAGATAATAAGAGGAACACGTGGATCCGAAAAATGACAAGAGTGGAAGACATCATGATCATAGTTAAATCCCTGAAATGGCAATGGGCTGGACATACTGCCAGAAGAACAGACCATCGATGGACAGCCGAAATTTTAGATTGGATTCCAAGGGACAGGAAAAGACCCAGAAGAAGACCACATGGAAGATGGGTGGATGAAATTCGAAAGTATGCGGGAGTGACATGGAGGAGACTGGCACAAGACAGACCGTTGTGGAGGAAACTTGGGGAGACCTTCGTCCAGCAGTGGATTGATAATGGTTGACAATGATGATGATGATGACCATTCTCTAAAATAGAAATGTGGAGCATTATCCTTTCAAATAATACACATATTTTCAACTAGAGGGCGTAAAGGTCAAAACCTTTTTCTCGCTGTCTCTGCTTCCGAGAGACGTATTTGAAAAGTTTTTTCCTTTGCATAGCTTTTGCCACGAAGAATTTTTTGCATATTATAAACTTTTCCATTATGCAAAATTATTTTGCTAGAAGGCGTAGAGTTAATGTTTCCTTCTATATTTCTTCTTTTAATTGTTCGATTTGACAATCTCTCTGTCTCTGATACCTTCCTTCTGATATAAGAAACTTTTTGTGCACCATTTGTTAATTTTCGTAACACAGTTTTTAGCCGCTGATGAAATTAAGAAGCTGTTTCTATTCCTGGATATTTTATCGATTGCAGAAGTTCGGTTGATTTTTTTTTCTAACAGGCTCCATTGATTTTGAATACCTTTTATAAATTTTATTCGCACCAGAAATAATTCAAAAGTCGTGCTCATTATAACCGAAAACTCGGTGTCATCTTTCTTAATTTTTAAATTTACGCTCAATTTTTGAAGTTTTCTGGTGTGCGTGCTATCTTTTTGTTTCCCGTGAATGAATATACATCTTTCTTCCTAGAGTTGTCGTATCGAAAAATATTTTTCTTTTCTGTATACAGTATATACAGGGTGCATAGGAACGTCCCTTTAGCGTTGAATAACTTGCGAACGGAGAGACGTACAGTTATGCAAGTGAGGTAACGATATAATAAAGCGACTACGCCCGATCGAATGCAACCAATAGCAGCACCCCTAGTGGCGAAATGCGGATGTCAGCCATTGCAAATCGCAAACGAAAAGAGGTAGAGCAAACTTTCCAATTACAAGGTTGTAGAGCATCAATTAATTAGTACAAAACGACATTTGTTTCACACCGATAAGATAAATTGTCGCCCGAATACCCTACAATGTCCGAAATCGATGCGCGACCATTTGTGTGAACGTTTGAAGTGAACAGGCATAGGTATGGACAAATACACACAATTTATTACATAAATGCGTACTTATGTCAATACAGTTTGATGACGTAAGACAAAACAAAAACAAAAATGGCTAACTGGCATACAGTGATAAAAAGTTATTGTCGAGTATGTTCGAAGAGTTCGCCATTGCCCACGATACACATTTGTATTCTTGAAAGTAACTATGCATGCACATTCCTCAGCATAGAAGGTGTCACACTATTGCAAGCATCTGTAACGCGACGACGTAGATCCAGCAGGCTTGTTGGCTCTGTTGCATACACCTGATTCTTTACGTAGCCCCAGAAATTCAAGCTCGTCATTCTCACACAGCGTACGTAGACCTAAACTTCTGATCAGGGTACATCCTGCTACTGGTTTTTATATCGTAGGTACGATACAACGTCACAATATGCATTTGAATAAAGGCTGCATTTACGAAATGTGAATATGCAGATTCGAATCGTCGCGCATCGATTTCGGACATTGTAGGGTATTCAGCCGACAATTTATCTTCTCCGTGTGAAACAAATGTCGTTTTGTTAATTGATGCTCTACAAGTTTGTATTTGAATATTTTGCTCTATCTCTTTTCGTTTTCGATTTGCAATGGCTAACTTCCGCATTTCGCCACTGGGGGCGTTGCTGTTGGTTGCATTTGATCGGGCGTAGTCGCTTTGCTGTACCGTTGTCTCACTTGCATAACTGTACCTCTCTCCGTTCGCAAGTTATTACAGGCTAAAGGGACTTTCCTATGCACCCTGTATATGCTGGTGGTACCTTTGCACATCTATTTCAAGTATGGCGGACCGCCGAGGAGGGCTAATTTATGTGAAGCGCTTTCTTCTTATCCATTCGCCCGTAACGAGGCTGGTTTGTGTGTTTTTAGCTGAAACCTATCATCCTAAATTTAGAACGAGCGACTTCTTATAGTCCTTAGAGTTGCACATGGTGGTCTTTAAACCCCGAATTACAAGGGAGAGTCAAATGAAAACTTTAAATACTTTTATTCTCACAATCTATTGAATAAAAGTGGTATTCACCTGTATCATTTTCAGTATAATCTTCATTTCGTGCAATATAAGTCCTCCAGCGCTTGCGAAGTGCATCGATTCCTTTAGAACAGTGTTTCTTAAAGTGTGGTCCAGGAACCAATGGTGGTCCGTATGACATTTCAGGAGACATGAATATCCAGAGCTATCAGATGGAGAGATAATTAAGGCCATTAAGTTTGCTGATTAAGGCCATTAAGTTTGCTGATTTCAGGATCAGCCAAATCATTACAACGAATGATGTCAAATTTACACAAGAACGCGGATATCTGTGGAATGAAGATCAATGAAAATAAGACAAAACTAATCGTTATAGGGAAGGATCCAAAACAGGCTTTCCTTAAAATTGAAGGGCAATGCATCGAACAACTTAAATCATTTCGCTACTTGGGTCAAATTATTTCTGAAAATGCGAGATGTGAAAAGGAAATTAGAATGAGACTGGGGATGGCAAAAACGGCTTTTAGAGAGAATCAAAGACTCTGACAGCCAAAAATATAGATCTAAAACTGAGGAAGAGATTTTAAAGTTAGGGATTCTTCATTTATAAAATTTGTCGCAAGATGTACTCATTTCACCAGTTGATTCGGTATCAGCTTTCCTGATTACTTTCAGGCTGTGACTGAACTATACACTGAAGAGCAACTGAATTAGAGACAGCTGGCGTTCCGCAAATGTGGCGCTGCGGGCAGCCCTGTAAACGGAAACGACAGGACGTATGCAGCGATCGAACAAGTGATGCCACGGTAATCAGTAAGAGTCGGACGCAGTATGGGTAAGACGAAGGATCTAATCGCATTTGATCGTGGGTAAATTGTCAGGGCCCGACGAATGGGTCACTCCATCTCGGAAGTCGTGGAGGCACTGGGATTTTCACGAGCCACTGTGTCACGGGTGCACCGTGAGTACATCGAATCCGGTAAGACCATCCCTGCAAGGGCCAACTGCCGTGGACAACAGCGTGTGGATGAGCGGGATCATCGTCGGCTAGCTCGCATTGTAACAGCGGATAGACGGGCCACAGTGCAAGAAATCACTCGGAAATTTAATGCTGGTGCACAAAAACGTGTAAGCAGCCACACCATCCAGAACCATCTCGCTATGGGGTACAGAAGCCATCGTCCCACGATGGTACCGCTGCTGACTGCACATCACAGGTGCAAAGAATAGCATGGGCGCGAGAACATCGCCACTGGACCTTAGACATGTGGAAAAATGTTGCCTGGACTAATGAGTCGAGATTCATGTTGGTACATGCGGATTGCAGGATATGAGTATGGCGCAAACCACATGAAGCGATGGATCCTTCTTGCCAGCAGGGTACTCTTCAAGCTGGTGGGGTGGCATTCTTGTCTGGGGACTGTTTACGTGGACTGAAATGGCACCCCTGGTACGTGTGACATCGTCCCTCACAGAACAACTTTACCGGGATATCCTGGGAGACCATTTGCCCCCGTTTGTGCGTCTTCAACATCCCACTGAAAACCTCATCCTGCAACAAGATAATGCACCGTGACATGAGGCTCTGAACCCCTCCATAAAATTTTCGTGAACTGTGGGAGCTTGTTCAGGGGTCGTGGATCCGTATGGCTTCCCAACGCTTCCGGTGTCTTGTCGAGTCCATGCCGAAACAAATCGCCGCCGTCTTGAGGGCGAAAGGTGGTGCTACACGTTACTAGACAGGTATCTCTAATAAAATTGCTTTTCAGTGTACATGGGAAGCCTGTAAACACTCGTACGAAATTTTTTTTTCATATTTCGCTACCCTGTTAAAAATTTCACCGTTAGTTTACGGGCAATGGCCGGCAACTAGGGTCCCGGCCATTGCCCGTAAAATTAAAGCTTTGCCTGTTTTTGTAAAAGCCCATAAAATTAAGATCTCAACCGTAAATACTAAGCCTGTAATTTGAAGAACAACACCCGGAAAAATAAAGTTTGACCGTATTCAGTTAAGCCGTAATTTGAAAGGTAATGCCGGTAAAAATATAGTTTGACCGTATTCAGTTAAGACTGAATTTCACAGGCTTAACTGAAAGCAGTTTTCAGTAACGTTACACTGAAAACTGTGTTCACTTAAGCTCAGAGCAATCCCCGTAAAAATAGTTTCTCCATATTCAGTTAAGCCTCATGGTGAGTAGTCACCCGAATTTTACAGTAAATTAATATATTTTTGCGGAAGAGTGTGTGAGTGTGAAAGTGTTGGATACTTGGATTATTACCAATCGATTCAATTTTAAATGTGAGTAATGATATTTTCTTATCTTAAAATTAGGTTTATCACAATATGATAAACAATGCCGTTAGTTACACACGGATTTGTTTGGCATTAGGCTTAATGAACTCTTGGTTGAACATTACTTTGTTTCTTTTAGACACATGTTAATCGGAGAGGATTATTTCTGAAGTACACATTTGATTGAACAATACTTTATTTCTTTTAGGCATTTTAATTTGTTTCATGTATGTAGTGAGGGCAGAAGGAAGGTAAACGAAATCATACGACATGATCTGTCTTTTGGAAAAAACTAGCAAATAAACCAGACGCTTCATGAACTTTCCCAGGAGAATGGAGAATCCGTCGGCAGCTAACCGGTAACAATTGTTGGACTACAACTCCATCATCGCCAAAGATAACACATCGTAGCGAACCACTGAACCATGGTTTTGAACATGTCTTTTCTGTTTGTTAGTCACGAACACATTTAACACGGGATTTGTCATACCAGATCATTTGACGACTTATTACTTCTACGCATGCGCAACTTTGATAAAACTGTTGCAGCCGAATGATATATGAACTTCACAGATGGGTAGATGACCCGATGTTAACTTTCTTCTGCTCTGAAAACCAGATGATCAGCTCATAAAAAATAATAAAGATAATAATGCATGTCTTGCGATAGATGGATTGAGTCACATTAGTAGACTTTTTCATGTGTGTTTTTTTTTTATAAAATCTGCAAGAACTTTCATAAAGGGAACAATGTCAATTTAATTAATCTCAATCTCGCTTTTCAGCATTTTGGATGTAATAGTTCAAAGACTATCGGTAATGTTTTTCCACTTTAGTGTTTTCTACAAAAAGGATAATTTCCTTTCTTTTCCTTTTTCCCACTTAGTTTCAGGATTTTAAATAACCCCTACGAGCATCTCAACATTTAGAAGTCGCCTATATCTAATTTACGTAGGTAGAGCCCCTAGCGTCTAAACATTTAGAAGTCACTTATTTCTAATTTATCTAGGTAGAGCGCCTGCTTGTTTCGTTTAAAAAAACCACGGTCAAACGCTTGTCTGAATAATGTACGTAGATTTTTTCATAGATTTTATTTAGACGTGTGTAATCTGCGAGAATGCTCAAAAAGATAGTGTCTGCTCAAATAATCAAAATCTTTCTTTTTTGCCTTCAGATGTAAGCGTTTAGAGACACTGTTAGTGCTTTACTAGTTCAAAGATTCGGCAAAAAAAAAAAAAAAAACAATTTCCAGTTACTTTTTGTTTAGAAGTTAAACGACTAATGTGAACGTCTAAGGCTATACTGAATCGTCCATCCCAAATTTATCGCCACTGGCTCCACCGAAGAGAAAACTCCAGAGCAGAAAGAAAAACCACAAGAGTTTTGCCTTGCTCTAGAACAGAGACCCAGTTCTACAAGAGATAAGAAGTCCACATTGCATTCCCAAGCCACATGATCATCCGAAATTTTTTTGAAAGACAAAAAAGAAAAAAAAATGGAAACTAGAAATCTCTATAATAGCTTATATGCTTTGATTTAGAAGAAATGTGCTATATCGGATGCATGGCATACTGAAAATAGCAACCGGAAACAGCCCATGAAAATAAGAAACAATGGTATTGAAACACAAATTTTTTAAAAAAGTAATGAAGGGTTTTACCTCTTTTTCTTTCTTTTTTGGCCAGCCATACTACAATACATTCTTCTCCATCGTAGCAAAAAAATAGGCTGTATGCGTACACTCCCAGGTAAAGGCCGTTTAAGACGGAGTTTCAAAGCTAAACAAGCACTCGTGGCTAGAAATGAAATCCAGTTAAATCTTTCTGGCTTAGACCAAAGACATATTTACTCTTCATTTATCCAAACGTTTTTAGACTCTGAATATCAGAAGTCAGAAAGCAGTTACATGGTGACTGTATGCCGTCTCCCATTCACCTGGCACAGTCGTATCAGGGTAACATGACCACCCACTTAATAATGTTAATAACCATCCTTGGCCCGGATGACAATGGCTAGACGTCGTGGCATGGGCATAATGAAGCCCTGGAACGTTTCTCAAGGCACACGTGCCCATTCGGACTGCAGAAGAACACGGAAGTCCCGAAAATGACGTGGTTGTGGGTCGACACGTCAAACTTGTCGATCCAAACAGTCCCACAAGTGCTCTATGGGACTGAGGGCTGGTGATTTCATCGGTCAAGGGAAGAACAGAGACATCGCACTCGTGTTCATGGAATCAGTCACGCACCGCATTGTCGACATGGCATGGCGCATTGTCCTGTTGGTCGACACCATCACCACCAGGGTAAACGTCCAACATGAAGGGATGCACGTGGTCAGGGAGGATGGGGTAGGTAGCCATTGGCGTTCAGGGACCCATCAAGTGTTACCATCGGTCCCACGTCAGACCAGGAAAACATCCCCCAGACATGCGCACTGCCACCATCGGCTTGTGCTTGACCGACAAGCGTGTCCGAGTGTTGGTTCTCGTGTGTCTGACGCTGTATCCGCCACTGCCCGTCACTTCTGTGTAGTAGAAACCTCGACTCGTCGGAGAAGAAAACCTTTCTTCCACTTTTCCACTGTCCGATGACGGTAGTCTCGTGCGAACTGCACGCGTCGTTGCCGATGGACCTCAGTTAACATGGGCGCCTTGACGTAGGGTGACACCAGAGATCCATGCGTACCAGGGTTTGCTCTACTGTTATCGGGGACAAGTACCTGGATGCCCCAGTGTTCATTTGCGTGGTCAATTGCAGCACTGTTGCGCGGCGATTGCCCTTTACTAGTTGACGGAGGCGCCGTTCTCCTATGGGGTCGATGGCTTTGGGGATTCACAATTATAACGTCGGCTGGTACTCGGTATACCGTCCGTCCATTCTTAGTACACCCTTACTACAGCACCTCGCGAACAGCCCACAATGTCTGCTGTTTCTGAGATGCTTCCACCCTTGGCGCGGTAGCCGATGATCATTCCTTTTTTAACGTCTGTCAAATCACTACTTCTGCCCATTATGCTCACGTCACGCACTATGGCTCATCTGTCTTGGCTGGAGGCTTATATTTCAGAGTGGTCGATCTTGCCGCCTACACTGTGTGATGCGCCTGGGCGGATACACTTTGATTACAGGGGTGGTCACATTATTATGATACGACTGTGTATAGTAACGATCGGCCACCCTAGAACAGCTCTGGAATTTCATGCAGCGCCACAAAAATCTTCTCTTTCTCTCTTGGCTTCAAAGTTTAACAACCACCGTGATCATCCAAGCTAATAGCATTCTCCGTCCCTAATTTACAGAACCTCATTTCAGGGAAGGGAGATAGAAAGAACAGTAGGATAACCATGCCTCAACTGGGCTTTAAAGACTAGACAAAATCGGTTAATCACCCAAGAGCTCACCTCTCTGACCACCCAATCAGTGGACTTGAATAAAAAATCATAATAAGTAAGGGAACTGTAACTTACCGAGTCGCCTTACTCCGTCTAGCTTGTAGGATTCACGCCGCCATCCGATAAGTCACAGCTCCCTTACTTTATTACAGTTTTGTAATTTTAGGGATGTTTCTTATTTCATTTTATATAGCTTTGGGGGTTTCAGTGGCTTAGGGAGCATTGTCAGTCGACTATCGAATTTTTCCTAGTCGTCTACTGACACCAGAAAAGCCACTCCCCCAGGTTGATGCTCTCCTGACGAAAACAACCTGACTTTCTTATTTATGTTTTCTAATTCATGTTTTTCTATTGTTCTTCATGTTCGTACTTTGAATAATTTTATTCTATATTCCTTCTGCCTCATTGTTAGTTTTTCACTATTCCATAATTCGCTAATTCCTTCAGCATGCTGTAATTTGCGCAACCGAGATATTGGCTACGTTTTTTCAGATATTCTTTCAGATATTTTTCAGATATATTCTTGTGTTCATTGTATTTACTTCAGTTTGATCTTTCAACATACTATCTATCTATCTATCTATCTGCGCAGCCGAGTCCCATTATTGAGACCACCTCCCACTTTTGACGTCAACAGCGAGTAGCCAATGAGAGAAGGCACGTCGTGAGCTGGCTTGAGGGTATATAAGGTATACCGTAGGCAATCTAAAAACATATCACTCGTTGCTGTCATGGATGAAAGGTGCGATTTATCATATTTGCAAAAAGGGATGCTTATCGGCTTTCTGGCCAAGGGTGGCAGTATTTCTGAAACATCGCAGTTTGTGAAATGTTCGCGTGCTGCTGTGGTTAAAGTGTATCGTGATTGGAGAAATGGTACCGTTGCGAATACGCGATGTGGAAACGGCGGAGCACCAAGTGTCATTGATGTGAGAAGTGAACAGCCGATCAACACGCTACAGTGGAGCAACTCACTGGCCAAATGAACCAGGGGGCTACCAGAAGTGTGTCTTTAACGACAGTTCAGCGAACCCTGCTGCGTATGGGACTCCAATGCAGACGGATGGTCACAGCATCTATGCTAACGAAGGTGCATCGGCAGAAAAGGCTTATATTTGCACGGCCGTATCGGAACCACCTCCACTGATTGGCAATGGATTGCCTTCTCCGATGAGTCACGTTTTCTGCTTCATAGAGCGGATGGAAGTTGGCGTGCAAGGCGAGAAGCATCGGAGAATAAACACTCTTCAACCATTGCTTTGAATCTGTAATGTATGAAAATTTCCCCCACAGATGTGTAAAAAACAACAAAAAAAAAACCCATCTGCAATGCTTTTGAAAGATTCGAGGATGGACTGGGGGTGACCATACTTTTTGCGGATCTAAAAAAAGCGGAAGCAAATAGAAATCTTTTTTCATAAGGCAGTTTCTTATAGTTTTTGCTGTGCTTTTTGCAAAAAAAGAAAAAAAACAACAACAGAGAGCTCTGTCAATTTTTCAATCATCCTTCATAATTCTGGGGCCCCATGAAAATGCGGGCCCGGGGCTGCAACCCCTAGTCCCTCTCTCAAATGGGCTCTGCTCAAAACAGAGAGTTGTGGAAGAGACTTGGGGAGATCTTCATCCAGCAGTGGATAGAGAATGGTTCATGATGATGATGATGATGATAACTTTTGCGCCATTACCCACCCATTATCGGCCTTAATTCCTCCTCGAAAGCAGAAAATCTGGCAAATTCCCTGTTTTACGCCTCCAGAAAACAGAAATAGTTATTTGCGGTTGTTTTTAAGAAAAATGAATAGTTTTTATGCTCAACTTGAAACGTGTTTTAGGTCAAATATCGAAACTAAATAAGCTGCAACACACTCATATTTTTTTCATAGGAGTAAGCAAGCAGTGCAGTCACTTTAAGAAGATTGTAACGTACCAGGAGATGTGACGTACCTGCCAGAAGGACGCACACGACATAAAGGCACATAGCAATCAGAATGAAACGTCCGCGTAGCTTAATTGGTAGAGCAACTTATTCCGGAATAAGCGTACTCGGGTTCGAATCCCGGCGTAGACCAAAAATGACGGAGAAATTCACTTCGTTATAATGGCGCCCGAACTATCCGGATGACCCGACCGTTCAAAATCTCGCATTGGTGTGATGTTATTTCCACACCGCGAGATAGGAAAAATAAGAGGAGCACTTCGAATAAAAAATAAAAATAAGGGGGAGATGATGTAACGTACCAGGAGATGTGACGTACCTGCCAGAAGGACGCACACGACATAAAGGCACATAGCAGTCAGAACAAATGTCCGCGTAGCTTAACTGGTAGAGCAACTTATTCCGGAATGAGGGGACCCGGGTTCGCACCTCGGCGCGGATAAAAATGACGGAGAAATTCACTTCGTTATAAGATTACTGATTAGCCTTCTTAATGGCACACCCACACACCTTAATATGGAAATATGAACATTTATTCAGTTTGCAGCTTCACTCAGCGTTACTGAAAGGCCTGAGTAAAGCTATTAAATGTTGTAGAAGAAAACACACATGCCAACTAAATGATGCATTCATATATGCAAAGTAGGACAAGCTACTGATAATGACGCATCATATTATGTCGTCACAGATAAAATATCCTTCTGCTGAGAGTTACGAAGCGTGCGCAATGATCCCGAAACACCGCTATTTGGTTTCTCTTGGATGATTTTACACCACAATGAATTCATATCTTTCAGCTGTAATATTTCCCTATGTTTAAAAATGTAGAAAATAACAAACGTGCATATCTATTTTGTTTCTCACTGATTTTGTAAATGTGATTTACACAATCACAGATTAGTGTGTAACCCCTAATCATTGGCGAGTCAGTAAATTCGAAAACCATGTAAAGGTTATTGAAAACTGCAGAAATATCGTACAGTGAAACCTGGCTGTAAGGATTTTGCCTTTAAGGTTGTTCCATCTAAAATCTCTGCCTTATATTTTCATTGGTATAACTTCTTTACATAATTTCTTCGCAATTAATATATTCCCAAGGATGAAAATTTGCACATCGATGAAATCAACTTTAAGTTATATCATGGGATACTTAACACTTGCTAAAACATAACCATAACTAAGCAATCCAGCATTTGTTCGTCTACTGACGTCATCAATGTACAGGTTGCGCCATTTATTAACAGGTCTGAACAATGCTCAAAGAAAAATGATTGATTTTTAATATAATTATGGTTGTGTTTTAGCAAGTATTAAGTATCCCATGCTGAAACTTAAAATCAGTTTTATCGATGTCCAAATTTTCATCCTTGGAAATACATTAATTGCGAAGAAAATATAAAGAAGTTTTACCATTGGAAACTATAACCAAGTGAATTTCTCCGTCATTTTTATCAGCGCCAGGATTCGAACCCGGATCCCCTCATTCCGGAATAAGTCACTCTACCAGTTGAGCTACGCGGACATTTTATTCTGATTCCTATCTGCCTTTATGTCGTGTGCGTCCTTCTGGCAGGTACGCCACATCTCCTGGTACGTTACATCATCTCCCCTTATTTTTTTTATTTTTTTTTTTTCGAAGTGCTGGAGATGGGATTCTCTGATTTTTGCTATATCGCGGTGTGGAAAGAACATCACACCAATGCGAAATTTTGAACGGTCGGGTCATCCGGATAGTTCGGGCGCCATTATAACGAAGTGAATTTCTCCGTCATTTTTATCCGCCAGGATTCGAACCCGGATCCCCTCACTCCGGAATAAGTCACTCTACCAGTTGAGCTACGCGGACATTTTATTCTGATTCCTATCTGCCTTTATGTCGTGTGCGTCCTTCTGGCAGGTACGTCACATCTCCTGGTACGTTACAAAACATAAAGCAGAGATTTTTAGGTGGAATCACCTTAACGATAAACCTGTCCATAATGATATTTTCCGAGGTCCCGGCAGATTTCATATATTACTAATATATTTTGAACTTGTCTATAACGATAATTTGTTTTTGAGTCAACCGGTATATAACAATGACTAGCGCTTTTCAAACTTTGGCTATGTGTTGTGTCCAAGACTTTTCAAAGCCTTTAACAATCCATTAATGCTGAAGAATATCACACAGAAAGGGAGCTAGTCTTAGAATAGGGATAATAGTTTTTCTACCTTCGGAACAAAAGAGGCTTTGTACCCTTTCCCTGGACACTGACGCGAGTGACGCGACATAGCCTTCTGTCGGTCACGTGATTTGCGCCCACCCTTTTTACACATTCCACCTGCGCAACCATAAATCGACCAGTCCAAATTTGCTCGCTGGTTAAGCAGATAGTTTGAAAAATATATGTATGGTGGTTGTATTCTCTGCGGAAACCAAGCTAACGACAATATCTGATTACTTCTGTTGTTAATTAAAGACTAAATTTTTCTTAGTTCATATTTAATTATCCAAATTCTGTTTTACGTGCGTATAACTTGATTACGTATTTTCCTACTGCATCTACGTATTATGTATTTTTTATTTTTGAATTAAAAATATAGTTCTCAAATATTATTTTTATTATTATGCACATGCATTTTTAGTTTAACAGAAATGCAGTTAAAATACACGGGTTACATATTTTAACTGGAATTAGATTCCAATTATTTATGTTCATCTTCATTTATTATCTTTAATATTATTTAATGATTTAAGTTTAACATGATATTAGTAAAAAGTAATGTTACACCCTTATTAAATATTAATAACTTCCGCTAATAACTTCCACTGTAGAGTGTATCATGTTCAACCGTGTCTACAGCGATTAATTATTTACAACAATATTTTTTCGCGGTCCCTAGAACATCGTTACAGGCACTTTTAATTGTATATTTTTTTTCGTATGGGGGTTTAACGAACTGCTTTGGAAAATTATCTTCATAGATATAAGATTAATAGAGGAACCCAAGGCGAATTGGCACACTATTCGACAGTTACAAATTACACGAGACAATTAAGAATTTGAAATGCTTACGCAGTGAAATTTGGGTATCGTTTATTTGATCGGAAGGTCACTTGACCGAAGATCACTTCTCCGAAAATCACTTGAACGATAGGTACATTTCACCGAAGGGTCACTTGACCGAAAAGTTCATTTCACCGAAATGTCTCTTCCCCTAAAAGATCATTTCATCGAAAGGACATTTGATCGAAAAGTTCATTTCACCGAAGGATTACTTTACCTAAAAGTTCATTATATCGAAAGATCATTTCACCGAATGGTCAGTTTATCAAACACTTAGAATTTTGTTGTTAGAGATCTGTTGGAGTGTGGTGCGGGTTTTTGTAGAATTGGCCACCTAAACATTATCGGATTGTATAAAAAATACACTTTTAATTTCTATGAAACACCTCCCCATGAATAGGGTTTTGGAAATATAACATTAATTATAAGGCCTTGATCTGTGCCTTTTTGCCAAATTTTAATCCTCCGAGCTCATATTCATAAGGGTTACATAGCAAATCAAGTAAATTATATTCCTCTTTTACTCAACCACAAAACATTAATTTTTTGACCGTAGGCCTAGATACAGGCCATTTTAATAGATTTTAACCCTACTCATATTCATACGCATTACATAAAATGTAAAGTAACTTTTTTATGTAAACCTTATGAACATGAGCACGCACGGTTAAAATTTTCTAAAAAGGCCTAAGCCGAGACCTAGAGCCCTAAACTTGATTCTTTTTGCCTGAAAAAATGTGCAACATTATTAACTTGAGTTTTTATGTAAATCTTATGACGAACATTTAAAATTTGCTAAAAAGGCCTAAGCCGAGGCCTAGAGCCGTAAACTTGATTCTTTTTGCCTGGAAAAATATGCAACATTATTAACTTGAGTTTTTATGTAAATCTTATGAACATGAGTACGCACGATTAAAATTGGGTAAAAAGGCCTAAGCCAAGGCCTAGGTACCTAAAATTGATGTCTTTTGTCTGAAAAAATGTGCAACATTATTAATTTTACTTTTTATGTAAACTTTTAATATGAGCACTAAACATGACTTTTATGTAAACCTTATGAACATGATAACAATTTGCTAAAAAGGCCTAAGCAGAGGCCTTTTGTCTTAAAAAAAAAAGATTTGTCTTAAAACTTAATCTTTGCGTTCGTTGTGAGACGGAGAAATCAAAAGTGCAATTTGAGTATAATCCCCAAACGTTTCGGTGGTCTCCCTGCCGAACTTGCATCATGCTTCAACATATCCTGTAATGAAATCCAAAGTTTTCGATAAAGTGACCCTTCGGTGAAATGACCTTTCGATGGAATGAACTTTTTAGGTAAAGAGACTTTTCGGTGAAATGAACTTATCGATCAATTCGGTGAAATGTACCTATCGATCAAGTGACCCTTCGGTGAAATGAACTTTTCTTTGAAGTGAACTTTCGATGAAACGATCTTTTCGGTGAAGTGATTTTCGGTCAAGCAACCCTTCGGTGAAGTAAACGTCGGGCAAATAAACCAGACACGTGAAATTTATATTTTAGAAATAGATTCCAAGAATAACTATACTGTACATACCACTTCCAAAAATTATGAATAAACAAACGTTGAAATACCAAGAATTTACATCAGTGATGTTCCCCTGAGCTTCAAGAGAATAAACAATACAAATTTGGGGGCCAAAACTCTTGGGTCAAAACAAAAACAAGTTTTCTCAGCGGTTAAATTAAAATCAAAAGTTCATGCCATTAGATCTTTGAGGCACAAAAACACAAGAAATGGATAATGACAAATTATAATACAAAATGCATCCTGAAAGTAATGCCTCGTCTCTCATAAGATTTTTATTTGTATCAGCAAAAATATGAAACTTAGGGGCAAAATACTTGGACATATTGTTATCAATGCTACCCTATTCAAAGTATTATCCATCACTTTCTATACATTTCCGCCAACTTTGAATCCATTGGTAAAATCCATTTTGGAAAAATTCCTGAGGCTGTCGTTTCACCTAAGAGTTCATAGCCAGTTTAACGTCTGTCACATCGTCGAAACGTTCCCCACGAAGGGTATTTTTCAAACAGGCAAACAGGAAAAAGACTGAGAGAGCCAAATCAGGACTGTAGGGCAGGGGGGAGGGGTTAGGGTGGCGCCATCCCCCCATTTTAGCGATAGCCTGTTAAGTCTCCATTGAGGTGTGGGGACGTGCCTTATCATGGTGTAAAACAACACTATGAAGTGGAATGTCACGTCTTTTCATTCTGATAACTTCCTTTAGGTTCTTCAATGTCAGCACATAGTAAGTACTGTTTATTGTTGCAACTCCTGGATGGTGACACGACGAACAGCTGTGATGAGGTCTTTCACTCGTTGCCTGTTGGCGTCTGTCACTGCCTTTGCGGGTCTTCCACTCCGTTGTTTGTTCGACACTGAACTTTCTCCCTCTCGAAACCTCTTCATTCATCTTCGGACATTATTGATATTGATTTTGGCAGCTCCATACACCTCCAGGAGTCTTCTGTGAATTTCTGGAACTTCACATCCCTCTTTCCAGTAATTTAATTACGACTAGCTGCTTTTCTCTGTCATTCATGATCTTTATTTCCGATTCTGAAAATAACTTGTTCCCATATTGGTAACATATCATACCAATATGGTATGATATGTTACCAATATATAGTACGTGTCAGTGCAGTTTTATTAAAATCACTTCAAAATTTCAAAAGTTATTAAGGAGGAGGCATTACTTTCAGAATACCCCTTGTACTTAGATTAATAGTATCACTGACCATGTATAATACAGATGTTTTTAAACGGTCAGTAATGCTATTAATCTTAGTATTCTAATCTGTTATTACTTTTTTAGTTTGTTTTTGTGCCTTTAAGATATGACGGCACGCACTTTTGATTTTAACTGATATGAATTCTTGGGATTTTAGCATTGTTCTTTCCTAAGTTTTGGAAGTGGTATATACAGTATAGTTATCCTTTGAATGTATTTTTAAAATGTAAATTTTACTGCTTTAGTATAGAAGGAAAATAAAATTGTACTTTTTCCTTAGCATAAAAAGTATAATTTTATTTTCTTTCCTGTGTGAAAGCAAGACCTTTGCTTTCAAAATTTACAATCTTGACCGAAATGAATGATCTTTGCAATGCTTCAGTGTTAATTTGTGATTTATTTATTTGCTCTTCACTAATCGAATGTTTTTTTTTTTTTTGTTTTTCTCAATAGCGGAATAATTACCATTGGGGCCATATTGTTATCAGTAACCACAAAAAGGTAAGTCAGACTTCCATTGCCCATCGTATACATTCCTTATTTCCGAAATGCTTACGGCCATTTAGTGTGTTTAGCTAATAGGTATTTAATGACGCTCAAAACAGGCGAACTTCTTAAAACGTTTGACCTTAGCGTTGCGGTCCGTTGAACAGAGTAAACTTCCGTGCAGAATATAATAATCTTAATGTCATTGATAGCACAATAGCCTGAAATTAAGAGTCACATTTATCCGGAACAGAACGAATTTGTCTAATCCAAGGATATAATTTTTGTTATTAGGTCACGTAACGCTTTCCAAAGGTCAAAGCAAGAGATCTGCTGATATCAAGACATTGAATATTCATTTATTTCCTGAAGAAATAGGCTCTTATTTTTTAAGGAAATATGTTTTCATTTCTGTCATTCATTATCTCCTTAGTTTTTCCTTCCAGGTTACATTAATTTCTAAAGGTGGCGCAATTATATTCTTGCTATTCTGTTTGTAAATACAACAGGCGTGGTCAAAAAATAACAGCGGGAAAGAAACACTTCCAGAATGTTGTGAAGGCAACGGAATTGCATCTTTCTTCTTTTTGGACGTAGGAGTTGTTTCCAATTTGAGGTCCTCTTGAGATACGAAAGAAAAGAGGCGTGGATGAATAACCTTGGAATTATGAACTTCAATGTGCCCATGAAGGTTAATTTTAGCAATAAATCAGTTACAATCAACATACATGTAAATACCATAACTTTTTTTGCTTTCCAACCGTAGGTTGAAAAAGCGTATAGGCTCCAGCTTTGTCTGTCTGTCTGTCCTTCCGCACGATAACTCGCGTAAAAATGGTTCGCTTTCCATGAAATTTTAGTATGTGGTAGGGGAGGAACCCTATTTAAAATGGGCGAAATGGGGTCAAAGGTCAGGACATAGGAGCGGGATCCATTCCATCGCTCTTATGCGTCATAACGTACGCAAAAAAACTTCGATTGCGACAAAACTTCATCATGTTGTTACGTAGATATACTGAACTGATTCTGTTGAATATCATCGAAATGGGATCAAAGGTCAGGGCACAGGAGCGAGATTTATTCCACAACCATTATCCTCATAACGTAACTGAAAATGCTTCTATTGCGACAAAACTTCAGTATGTTGTTCCGGAGGTACACTGAACCAATTCTGTTTAATATAATCGAAATGGGGTTAAAGGTCAGGGCACAGGAGCGATAATTATTCTGCAGCCATTATTCTCATAACTTTACTAAGAATGCTACTATTGTGACAAAACTTTAGTATGTTGTTTCGGAGGTACACTGAACTAATTCTGTTTAATATCGTCGAAATGGGGTGAAAGGTCAGAGTACAAGAGCGAGATTTATATCACAGCCAATATCCTCATAACTTGAGTAATGATTTCGGATATGTTTGAAAGCGCATCATAATCAATGCATTGCATGATTTTACTAACTTGTTTAAATGACAATTAGCAAACTAAAACCTAAATTATTGAACTTTGGCAAAAATGGACAATACCTACACATTCAAAGTTTCAAAATGAAATTTTAAGGCAATTTAAAATAGCGAATTTTTTGTGGCTTTTATAATACTCATTAATATCAATAATCACATTTCTGGCCATGTAAAGTAAAGCCCACAATTATTTACGTAACGTGAATTTGAAATTAAGGGATAAAAACGGAACAAAAATTAAAAAATATGTATATATGCTGTTTAAAAATCTGATTAAATATCGAAGTACGACAAGAACTACAAGACAACAGAAATTGCAACATTCAATATTTACTTCCTTTGTTAAAGATAATAATATGTTTATTGGAGAGTATTACGCATTTCTGTATTACGCATTTCTCAAAAGTAATTATTTTATTAATTTACTTTATAAAATGGGCTAATAAAATGATAAAAGACAAGGGGAAATTATGAAGTGTTCCAGGAAGAATCTTCGTATTAGCAGTAGGTATATATAAAGTAAAATAGCCCACAAAGATGGGTGGATGAAATTCAAAAGTATGCGGGAGTGACATGGAGGAGACTGGCACAAGACAGACCGTTGTGGAGGAAACTTGGGGAGACCTTCTTCCAGCAGTGGATTGATAATGGTTGACAATGATGATAATGATGATGATGATATATAAAGTAATTGTCGCCATTAGAACGACTGAAAAATGCACGACTTCCTATTTTTTAATAAAAAAAATAAGAGTTTTGAAGATATGTAATATCTTATCAGAAATATATGTATACTGATGTGCCAAAAATCTGGGATACCTCTCTAATGCAGCGTTGATCCTCCTTGCGATTGGAACCAACGCGACGAAGCATGTAGTCCACGAGCTCTCTGTAGTACTTCGGACACAGTGCACACTATGCTTCCTGATAAGAGCGTTACACAACTCTGTACTAAACGCCGGTGGAGAATCCCTGGCATTGGCCGCGCCTTGAACAGAATCCCAAATGTGTTCGACGGCGTGTTTGAATCCTGCGAAAGAGGGAGCCAAGTCAACTCCGCGGAGTGTTCCTCCAACCACAATTAGGCGACTGTGGACGTGTGCGGTGGCGCATTGTCGTGTTGAAAGAGGTCGCACCCGTCGGAGTAGTTCCATGACATGAACGGGTGCAAATGATCCCCAAGGATGGTTACGTAGCCTCCACTTGTCAGAACTGTCTGCAGACGTATGAGAAAGCCCTAATGCGCCCTGGCTGAAAACACCCCACACCACAACAGAGCCACCGCTGGCCTGCACTGATCATTGTAGGCATGCGGGATCCATTGGGTCGTTGATTGTGGCCACACCCGGAGTGCGCCGTCTACTCAAGTCAGTTGGTAGCGCGATTCGTTAGACTAGGCTACACGCTTCCACTAATCTTGCGTCCAATTGCCATTTTCCCGAGCGCCGGCGAGGCTTCAATGCCTTGGGTCGCCGGGACAGCAATGGAACACGGGTGGGGCGTCGGCTTCGGAACCACATAGAACACAGGAAACGTTACCCTGCCAGGAAGCTGATGCTACTGCTGGCCCCAGCATTGGATTGTGCTGTGATTTGCGACAATGATACACGCCGGGAGGATGTTATGCTGCGTGTCATACGCTGCTGTCCACGATCGCCCAGGACTTTTCTACGCGAGTGGGATGGGTTATACGGTTGATTGGAGTAGTTTTTCTGGGGTGTTAGTATGATAAATACTCTGAAGAGCAATTGAATTAGAGATACCTGTCTAGTAACGTGTAGAACCACTTTTCGCCCTGATGACGGCGGCGATTCGTCTCGGCATGGAATCGACAAGACACTGGAAGCGTTGGGAAGCCATACGGATCCACGACCTTTGAACAAGCTCCCACAGTTCACGAAGATTTGATGGAGGGGTTCATCTCTCTCGTTGGCGTCCCAGATATGCTCGATGAGATTGAGGTCAGGTGACCTAGCTGGCCAAGGAAGCGAGGTCACGTCGGTGGAGTGTTCATCCAACCATTCAGATACAATTCGGGAGCTGCATTGTCTTGTTGCAGGATGAGGTCTCCAGTGGGATGTTCAAGACGCACGAACGGGAGCAAATGGTCACCCAGGATATCCCGGTAACATTGACCTGTGAGTGACGATGTCACACGTACCAGGGGTCCCATTTCAGTCCACGTAAACAGTCCCCAGACGAGAATGCCACCCCCACCAGCTTGAAGAGTACCCTGCTGGCAAGAAGGATCCATCGCTTCATGTGGTTTGCGCAGTACTCGTATCCTGCCATCCGCATGTACCAACGTGAATCTCGATTCATCAGTCCAAACAACATTTTTCCACATGTCTAGGGCCCAGTGGCGATGTTCCCGCGCCCATGCTAATCTTTGCAGCCTGTGATGTGCGGTCAGCAGTGGTACCCTCGTGGGACGATGTTTTCTGTACCCCATAGCGAGGAGATGGTTCTGGATGGCGTGGCTGCTTACACGTTTTTGTGCATCAGCGTTAAATTGCCGAGTGATTTCTTGCACTGTGGTCCGTCTATCCGCTGTTACAATGCGAGATAACCGACGGTGACCCCACTCATCCACACGCTGTTGTCCACAGCAGTTGGCCCTTGCAGGGATGGTTTTACCGGATTCGATGTACTCACGGTGCACCCGTAACACAGTGGCTCGTGAAAATCCCAGTGCCTGCAAGACTTCTGAGATCGAGTGACCCATTCGTCAGGCCCCGACGATTTTCTCACGGTCAAATGCGCTTAGATCCTTCGTCTTACCCATACTGCGTCCGACTCTTACTGATTCCCGTCGCATCACTCCTTATATTGTCAGATCGCTGCATACGTCATGTCGTTTCCGTTTACAAGGCCGCGCACAGCGCCACATTTGCACAATGCCAGCTGTCTCTAATTCAATTGCTCTTCAATGTATAATGTAAGTCACTTAATAGGTATTTTTAATGTAATTATTATGATATTTTACTTAGAAATAGCACCGGTGTATGGTTGTACTGTTGATCTCCTTTGTTTGTACCACTGGAAATGGCATTTGGATATTTTGTACTTAAATTGTGAAATTTATTGATTTCGTACGGTGAAGATTTCAGAATTGTAATTTTGAACTTTATAACGTAATTTTCTTTCCGCTGTAACTTAGTCCTTGCGTCAGTAATTAAGTTATGTATGCTAAGTCAATGCAATATTAGAAGGTACCCATACAGCTTACAAGAAAGAGGTCAAGTAGTACTTACAAATACTTTTATTGTACTTGCATGGGTTACCTCCACAATGTGATTTACTGGCTTACTCGATACAGTGTGACGTATATTCTAAATTAATTTTCCTTTTTAGTTTCTTTCTCTATGTAAATCTTGAGTTTGTTCTCAGTTATACTTCACACTTAACGTGATAGCTTCTCTCTCAAATGAATACTGTTGGCAACACAATTGAGGTCGAATGAACGTGACGTATACCCGTTATGAGATAAGAACCAGAAATATAAACTACGAGACAACAGTTGCTCGTGTGGAGTGTGGAGCGTACAGTGTGGAATGTGGTTGATACTGATTTGTTATGTAAACTGTGAAGTGCTATGATGTATTAGTGAAAACATCTGGAATAAAGCCAATTTCCGTGACTTTGACTTCTGTTTTACATGTTTCGCCTGGCCGTTCAGGTTTAATTTAGGGACTCTTTCATCGTATGGTGATATTTTTAAAATAACGTAAGAAGAGCCATTAAAGCTCAGTACGAAAGACAGTTACGTTATAACAGTATCAGTGATTTAACATCCAAACACAGTAGAACAGCACGTCTATCATCAATAACATCAATCCCCCTTAAACAACCGCTACACACAAATACGCCTTCTTCAGATACCGTGCCAACAGAACTTTTGCTCTAAATTCAGACACTGCCGCACGTGACGCTTAATTGCATAACCTTAAAGAGCTCGCTTCATCCACAGGCCACGACTTGCGATTAATTGAAGAGATTATCAAAAATGCAGCAACCAAGGCAAACAATCCATCTGTCCATGAAAGAGATAACACCCGGCAATTCCTGCGTTCAATCCCATACATCCCTGCCCTAGCTTTTCCCCTCAAGAATACCCTTAGAAAATTCGGCTTCGATGTCGGTCTAAAGCCACCGAGGTCTTTGTCAGCTATCCTAAAGCAGAAAAGAGATCCAGCCCTGCTACTCTCAGATGCAGGAGTCTACTCCATCCCTTTGCTCTATCAAGATCGCTCTATAAAACATTAAATTGGCATGACAAAAAGATCCTTCAGATTGAGAAGTAACGAGCACAAGCGTTACATTAAGAACCAAAAGCTTACAACCGCTCTAGCAAAGGAAGTTGCGAACCACGGCGCCAATCCTCAATGGGACGACCTCAAGAAATTAGCCCCATATATAAACCCAAGAACCACCGTCTTCAGGGAAACCGTGGAAATACTAACAATCGAAAACTCTTGCAATTCTGATCTTTCCACAGATTTACTAGCTGCCTGGCGTATCCCAAGGAGGTTAGAAGAAGAGGAGGTGAAGGGAACCGTTTTGAGCGAAGCCAAAACAGATCAGCTGTTTCTGTCCTCTCTCTGAGGTGGTGGGAGTCTGCGCTGCGAGAGTTCGGGCACGTGACGTCACTTCCTCTGGTTTAAGCAGTTTTGATTAGCGCATGCAAACGAAGGATGGAAAGAAGGAATATTTCGGACTTCTTATTTCTTAACATTAGTCTTTTGGTTATATTTGAAACATGGTTACTTGCACATGGGCAGTATGCAAGTAACCATGCGCACTCAAAAAATCATTATTTTGTTCAATTTTTTAAAGAAATACCAACACATATTTTCCTATTTTTTCTGGAAATTTTTTATTATGGGAATGAATATTTCAGCCTCAATTTTTTTCATGCCTGTATGGGTAGAGTAAGGGTCCGAAAAACCCGCTCAAAATCACGATTTTCCCATAGAGATATACAGGAGATTCTCAGGTTGGGCACATTGGCGTAGTCAGCTGATAAAAAGTGGCGTTGCCACCTCTTCTTACTTCTAACCTCCTTGGCGTAGTCAGCTGATAAAAAGAGCTGTTGCCACCTCTTCTTACTTCTAACCTCCTTGGCGTATCCTCCTAGATATACCTCCACGAACATGACCATCTCGCTTGTCATCTGTTGTTTAACATCACGTGCTCATAACGTACTTACGTGTTTTTTGTTTGTTTGTTTTGTTTGTTGCGCAGTATGATTCTGTACTCAACGTTGTAAACATTAACCTGAAGAAACCGCCCGTCTTCGGCGGTAAAAGCTAGCAATCTAGTTTTTAATTTGTACTCTTTTACACCTATTAAACGGAAATCTGTACGTTTGTGTTGTAAATATTCTTGGTGTATTGACAGCCCATTTTTTCTTAACTTTGATAACCGCTGCTTTGCCTTTTAATCTATCGTTCTTATCCGGCCACACATACGTCACTCTTGTTCCGACTTCGGTGTGTTGCCAACATTATTCTCGTTTGAGGGAAAGACATAACGTTAAGGTTTGAAAATGTCTAAATTAACAAACTCAAATTTACAGAGTGAAAGAAACTCAAAAGAAAAGTTAAAATAAAATATACGTTACGATTTGTTTTAGGAATTTTGCTGATGCATGATAGTATGATTTATTACTCCGTGGTTTTGTAATGTTGAAAATGTAATTGGTTCTTGTGATTTAAACTGAGAAATTATTGGTAATGTGATGTGCTGTTTTGATTGCTAAGAGGAACCCTTGTATTTGTGTAACCCAGGTTTGGGTTATTTAAGTTGTCAGGCCAGTAGCCTGTTTATTGCTTTTCATCTTCCAAATGATGGTTACTTTTGTTTTATATTGAAACGTTTTATTTCATTTGATTATTTTGATTAAAATCTAATTATACTGTGGATGTTAATAAAGGACCTCATTGGTCTCAGTTTGTGTGGCGTGGGTCTCCTGGTTGGGGGATGAGTTCCAATTTTAGGCGGACTTTCATTTGACCGCATTTGTGGTTTCTGGGTGGGGTAGCTGCCGCGACATCCATTTTATACTAAAGTGAGATCAACTAATCCCTGTTATGCCTCAGGCGGCACAGGTAATTGTCGTCGTCCCTTGCGGCCACACCAGTTTGGCACTCTGAATGTTTTCCCTGCGTTTGTGTAGTCCAGGTACAACGTTGAAATTGTTGACCGTGTAGATACAAATTTCGTGGTAATTTCCGAGGTGGAGTGACCCATGTTCCTGGCTCCGATTATCATACCACGTTCGAAATCCCTTAAATCCTGATAAGCTGCCATCAGAACTGGGAATGCTACTACCTCAGTTTGAGGAGATATCTGCCACCATATACACTATATTAACAAAAGTCACCGGACACCTAGAAGAGAAACACAACATAGCATTTATTGACGTATATTATTACGGTGTCGGCCCACTTTTGGCCTTAATGCATGCACTGATACTTCAAAACATGCTTTCGGAAAGGGTTTGGAACACAGCGATAGGTATGCGCTTCAATTCAGTACATAATGCTGCCTCTAACTGTTGCTTAGTAGTAGGCCTTGGTTCCAAACTTCTTATGCGGCGCTCTAATTCATCCTATATGTGCTGTATGGGATTAAGATCAGGGGTCTCTGCTGGCCAGTCCACACACGATATGGGTTTATCGTCAAACTACGCCGTAACAGTCCTTGCTTTATGGCTCGGTGCATTATCCTGCTGGAACCAGCAAGGCTCGGTTCCTTAGTATTGATACAGAGTTGGTAGGGCATAATTGTCCAGAATATCGAGGTAGACGTGCTGGTTAACAGGTTTGTTCACAATAGCCAATGGACCGGGACTATACCACGAAAAACACCCCCACACGAGTACACTGCCAGCTCCAAACTTGACCGTAGGAACAGTACACTGTGGTTAATAGCGTTCCCCCAGCTGCCGCTATGCACACACACGGACATCAGACTGACGGATCGTGTATCTGGATACATCAGTCCATAGGACCCGTTTCCACTGATCTACGGTTCACGATCAATGTTCTTTACACCATGCTAAACGACGAGTAGCATTCCGAGTGGAAATGAAAGGCTTATAAGCAGCTTCACGACCACGGTAACGCATGGAATGAAGTTTTCTGCGAATGGTACGCATACATACGGAGGTTCCAGCATTTTTACTCACCTGTACACTGCGGTCTTGTGCAAGTACTCCGTGGATTAGCTGTAACGACTCTCCTGAAGCTTCGACGTCCTGTATCATTGATTGTCTTTGGTCTGCATGGTACGTTTTGCTGCTTCAGGCACGTCAGTGTCTTCCGCTTATTCAGTACATCCAAAATAGTTGACTTGGGTATTTTTAAACGCCTCTCGGTTTCTCTTACGGACAACCAACTAATACAACACCCCACAATATTTCCCTTCTCAAAGTCAGTTCTCTCGCCCCACGACATTTTCATTCAACCTCACAGTGCGATATGATCGCAGTCAGCTGCAGGCTTGTTGTTATACCGTTTGCAGCTGTACCACGCATCTTAACAACGCAGCGGATCCGTTCATTTGTTTTTGAAGGGATGCCCGGTGATTTTTGTCAATATATTGTATATGTCGTTTGCGACGATTCCATTAACCGCATGGGTTTGGTGGCATTTAATGAAAATGGTATCGCCCTTCCCAGCTGTTTTTTTAGGCACCTCAGTGTATACGCTAGTATGTGTCTGCGACTTCTGCACGATCGCATGAAAAAATCCTTATTTCTGCTAGCCACGACTTCCGAGATACTCGTATAATCACCACACAAACAAAAAAAATGTTTTCGAGTCTTTGCGGGAATAAGTCTGTCTTTTGCATGTGTGACCGATAACTTGAAAAAACAAAAAGGAAAAAAAAAAAAAGAAAAAAACAGAATGCATAAAAAAGCTGAATATCAATCAGCATTTTTACTGTTCATTGTTTCAATGAGATCCTTTAAAAACTTAAGACATCAGCATTTTTCGTTTCCTTTCTCTTTATTTTTTCATGGACATCAGAAAACATGACAATTCAATAAACTAAGTTTTTTTTTCATGTTCACTGATAGCAACGGGAAGGAAATGTGTTTAGTATGTCATGTAGTAGTAGAAATATGGTAATTGCAAATCAGTATGTAAGCTACCAACTGTGAAATTTTATAAGAGAAGTAAGTGGAAAACCCTTGCAAACTCTTGATGGTCGGTACGGTTGTCCGATTATAAAAACAAACAAGGAAGATGACACCGAACTTTCCGTTGTTAATGAGCACGCCTTTTGAATACTTTTTGACACGAAAAACATAGTTCAAAGCAGATTTTTAGAAAGTCTAAAAATTCAGCACAAAAAATAATACATTTACACCGCATAGAGTTGTAGAAAACGACAAGTGGAAGAAAACGTTGGAAGAAAGTCTGAAAATGCAAGACCTCTGAATTACACCGAAGCCCAAAGAGACAAAAACCAACATCTTCCACGACCGGTGTTTCGATATTGTAGTTAATAATATAGGAATGAAGGTTTCTTCAAAGTATGGCCGTAAAGCACTAAATGCAGATCAAAAAGCGGGAAACAGTGAAATGCTGCGATGCGATAGAGCAGAGTTTTGAAGATAATGAAGCTCAGTTTGTACGGCGATATGTTACTACGGACGAAACATTGAAGCACCACTATTTCTATGACCCACAAAAGGAAATGGATCTTCCTTGAATATTGTGGAATACTCTAAAGGATATCCCACAACACTGAGAAGAAGCATTTGGGAAGTTTCTATGGAACTGTACAGAAAAGCTAAACATTCAAACATTACTCGAAGTTCCTCCACAAAATAGAATTTTTGAAATCATTCTGGAAGAAGCTGTACTATGCCTCTTAGAGTTCATTTCTTGTTTTTGGATGGTTTCAGAATATTACATCCTTCTTGAGATTTCCTGAAACATTTTAAAAATCTTTACAGAAAAATACTACATTAAACTGAAAAGCGATAAATATTCTGAAGGATTTTCCAGATAGTTCGCTTCCAAAGGGCGTAGAACAATATGAGGCAGAAGTTGAAAATATAAAAGACGAAAGGAAAGAAACTGAGCTCTTTGTTCGTTGCATGTTAGACCTTGGTGGCATTGCTCTTGAGGAACTTGTGTGTGTTTTCGTCCGTGGGCAAGCTTTTGGTAGCAATAGCAAGTTTCAGTTCCACACAGCAAAATAATTTTATTTCTCCCTGCTAGTTTTCGAAATAAAAGGGGAAATTTCAAAAAAGGTACTATTAGTGGCAATTTTTCTTCGTTTTTCTTCTTCTTTCCTTTCCCTCTTTTCGGGTTTCTTCCTGCGTTCTCGTTTCTTGCTTGATTTCTTTTCTTCATGTTTGGAATGCGGAACAAGTGATGCCAAAAGCAGAATGCCAGGCATTTCTGATTGTCTGTAAGACCTTGTTCGAAGTAATCAGTAATCGGACGATCATGAAAAAAAAAGAAAGAAAAAGAAGAACATGTTTGTCAACTCAACGACAGAGTTTTCGTTGAGCTGACAAAACATGTTTTTTGCTTCTTATAGCGAACGAATTTTATTCGTTTCACGTCTGTAATTTCCGTAACAACTTTTAGGCAGAAAACAACAAATAAAATCAGTACAACCGTTAGTTAATTCCAAATCAAATTTGCTATAAACACAGCGTTACCGTTTCAACAAGATATCCGTCGCTGTTAAACAGAATTTTAATCCATAGCTGTGCAACAGTTTCCGGGTATAACTAGATATGTACACAGGGGCATATATAGAGTTTCTTTTCTGAGGGGGGTGTGTGGACGAAAAATGGAAGTTTTTGAAATCCATTAGAACAAAATTCAAGTTAATGAAAAATTGAAGAAAAAATTAAAGCGTTTTTTTTTAATGTAAGTTAACGCATTTTTATTAAATTAAGGCATTTTTAATAATATAAATCGCATTTTAACCAAAAATTTTAAAAAATGAAACACTTTCGTGGGTTAAATTGCTTAGTGAAATAGAGCCAGGTGATATGCTGTTATTAAGCTCAATTCTGTGTGCGCTTTGGCAGATCAAGTAAGAGGATATTAATGGAAGAAATTGGTGTCTATGTACACTCGCGAATCATAGCAGTAATGTGGTAATATATATCCCCGTGCCTCATTTAACTTTGCTAAAGTAGCTATGGTATGAATAAAAAGTAAAGCATTTCACAATTTACTGTTCCAGATGAGAAAGTTAACTTCAGACGGGCTACTTGAAGGAATAATGTCCGTGCTTGTTAAAGTAAATTGCCTGCAACCTCTGAAGTAACGATTGAAATGCCAGATGCAAACGTATGGCAGAAAAAATGCAGACTTCGCAGAAAAAATAAGTTCGTATGATAAGGTTGGAAATTCGCTCATTTCAATCCTATTCAGAAATTTTTGCGGAAAGTAAAACATCGGCATGAAATGGGTCTGGTTCATTTGCCCAACGTTTATTTCACCGAAGGGTCACTTGACCGAAAATCACTTCACCGAAAAAGATTGCTTCACCGAAAGATCACTTGATCGAAACGTTCATTTCACCGAAGGGCCACTTGATCGAAAAGTACATTTCACCAAAAGGTCACTTGATCGAAAAGTTAATTTCACCGAAAGGTCTCTTTACGTAAAAGTTCATTTCAACGAAAAGTCATTTCACCGAAAGGTCAGTTTATCGAAAACTATGGATTTCATTACAGGATCTGTTGAAACATGATTCAAGTTCGGCAGACAGACCACCGAAACGTTAGGGGATCATACTCAAATTGCACTTCTGATTTCTCCGTGTCACAGAAAACGCAAAGATTTAGTTTTGAGACAAACTTTTTTAAGACAATAGGCCTCGGCTTTGGCCGTTTTAGCAAATTTTAATCATGTTTATACGGTTTACATAAAAGTCATGTTCAGTGCCCATGTTGTGACGTACCTGCCAGCAGGACGCACACGACATAAAGGCAGATAGGAATCAGAACAAATGTCTGCGTAGCTCAGTTGGTAGAGCGACTTGTTCCGGAATAAGCGTACTCGGGTTCGAATCCCGGCGTAGGCCAAAAATGACGGAGAAATTTACTTCGTTATAATGGCGCCCGAACTACCCGGATGACCCGACCGTTCAAAATCTCGTATTGGTGTGATGTTATTTCCACACCGCGAGATAGGAAAAATCAGAGAATCCCTTCTCCAGTGCTTCGAAAAATAAATGTGTGTGACGTTGCATTCCACACACCAGATTGACTGGGAGTTCTCAAGTGCACGTTCTACAGTGGTTGTCTGCCTGCAACGATTTAATTTATGGTCACGGCTGATCAGTGGGCCATGCTCCCGGCCCTCTTTCGGGGGGGAGATGTGACGTACCTGCCAGCAGGACGCACACGACATAAAGGCAGATAGGAATCAGAACAAATGTCTGCGTAGCTCAGTTGGTAGAGCGACTTGTTCCGGAATAAGCGGCCTCGGGTTCGAATCCCGGCGTAGACCAAAAATGACGGAGAAATTTACTTCGTTACCTGCCAGCAGGACGCACACGACATAAAGGCAGATAGGAATCAGAACAAATGTCTGCGTAGCTCAGTTGGTAGAGCGACTTGTTCCGGAATAAGCGGCCTCGGGTTCGAATCCCGGCGTAGACCAAAAATGACGGAGAAATTTACTTCGTTATAATGTTCATAAGGTTTACATAAAAAGTAAAATTAATAATGTTGCACAATGTTTCAGGTGTGCGTGCTCATATTCATAAGGTTTACATAAAAAGAAAAGTTAATAATATTGCGCATTTTTTCAGGCAAAAAGAATCAATTTTAGTCTCTGCTTAGGCCTTTTTAGAAAATTTTAGTCTCTGCTTAGGTCTTTTTAGAAAATTTTAACCATGCGCGCTCATGTTCATAAGGTTTACATAAAAACGTTACTTTACACTTTATGTAAAGCTTATGAATATGATAAGGTTTAAAATCTGTTAAAATGGCCTGTACCTAGGCCTACGTTCAAAAAAAATAATGTTTTGTGGTTGAGTAAAAGTGGAACATTATTTGCTTGATTTACTATGTAATCCTTATGAATATCAGCTCGGAGGATTAAAATTTGACAAAAAGGCACAGGTCTAGGCCTTATAATTAATGCTATATTTCGAAAAACTTACCCATGGGAAGGTGTTTCATAGAAATTAAAAGTTTATGTTTTATACAATCCGATAATGCTTAGGTGGCCAGTTTTTCAAAAACCCGCACCACACTCCAACAGATCTCTAACAACAAAATTCTAAGTTTTCGATAAACTGACCATTCGGTGAAATGATCTTTCGATATAATGGACTGTTAGGTAAAGTAATCCTTCGGTGAAATTAACTTTTCGATCAAATGTCCTTTCGATGAAATTAACTTTTAGATGAAGTGATCTTTCGGTGAAATTAATTTTTCGGTCAAGTGACCCTTCGGTGAAATGTACGGCGAAGTGATTTTTGGTCAAGTGACCTTTCGATGAAATTAACTTTTAGATGAAGTGATCTTTCGGTGAAATTAATTTTTCGGTCAAGTGACCCTTCGGTGAAATGTACGGCGAAGTGATTTTTGGTCAAGTGACCTTTCGATCAAGTGAACAATACCCGTATGAAAGATTACTGTTTATACCTGAAATACAAAATCTCTCGCTCTCTGTGTCTATGTAACATAACCACAGAAATTTGAAAATTTCATCGTCCTGGAACGGAAATCGAACCAGCATCTCTCGATTTGCGCTCGAGTATGCTAACCATTACACGACCCGGGAAAATGAAATCCAAACAACTGAGGTATTAATCTGAAACGTCAGACTTTTGTTTCACTGCACCAGTCGAGACAAACATGTTTCATCGTAGTGCTAAGTTAGATCACCAGGAAATGAGTAAATATCAAGTTGGAAACACATTATGGACATAAATCAAGCTGTTCTTTCCACATTATGGACATAAATCAAGCTGTTATTTCCATGTTTAAAAAACCAGAAGGTTTTACTTTCGTGCTACTAGTCAAAGAGTAATTAAGGCTGTCAAAGCACGATCAGATTCGTCTAGTTCAGACCCGACTGCCTATACAATTAATAAATTATCAAAATTACGCAACTCTGGCTTACTACCGAACTGTATCTCCCGGAATATGTTACCTCCCCAGGGTTCCAGAGTCCCTGAAGCTTTCGTAAAGGTCAAAACTCATAAACCGGATAACCCTGTTCGACTACTCATCTCAGGATATGCATACCCAACTAGAAATCTAGAAAATCTTGCAACTTTCCTGAAGCCTTTTACCGCTGGTTCATCTTTCTCTGTTAAAAGTACAATTAGTACAATAGAAGCCATTAACAAAATAAAATCCTCCCGATTTCTGAAGAGTCAGATTTTCCTAGCTTTCCTTGATGTTGAAAACCTCTTTCCTAATATCCCCCGTTCAGTTGTTTACTCCCTCATTGAGAAAATTCTATTTTCCCAGAATCAATATAGTCAAGTTGAAATGGATACCACCCTTCAAACTTTAAGACTTGTAGGGGACAGAAGTTTCTTCCGCTTCCAAAATACTGTCTATAAACAGAAGGAGGGGGCACCTATTGGCTCCCCATTGTCAACTGGGCTTGCTGAAATCTTACTACAGAACCTCGAAAATCAATATCTTAAATCCTGCAGTGTACAACCGTCTTTATGTTGATGATGTTTTCCTCGTCTGGCCTTTTTTTTTTTTTTTTTTGATTGGAGGTTTAACGACCGCCGTGAGCAACTCAATGGGCTATAAGCAGTCGCCCGTCCCTAATTTAGGGTCACTGGTTCCAGGGAAGGGAGAGAGCCAGTGCCGTAAGACAAATACAACATCCATGCCTGACCGGGATTCGAACCCGGACCCCTTACGGACGAATGATCAGAGGCCAACGCCTTAGACCACTACGCCACCGGGGCGGCCGTCTGGCCTCACTCAACTACTGTATTACATGTTTTGGCCCCTAATTTATCATCCATAGTTCCTGGCATAAAGTTTACTATAGAAATAGAAAAAGAAGGGTCACTGCCCTACCTTGACCTCTTGGTTTCACACTCTCCTAACCATACAAACTTTGAGTTCTCTGTATATCGTAAGCCTACCTCTATCCCGGTTCTGATCCCCTTCAATTCTTGTATACCAGCCCTCTATAAGTATTCAGCACTTAGATTCCTAGTTAATAGAGCCTTTACTTATTCTTCAAATCCCATTTATTGTGATCAGGAATTGATGAAGATTAACGAGATTGCAAAAGCTCATGGGTACCCTACGGATTGTGTTAAAAAACTTATTCAACAATATAAACGGATGACCTCTATAACCCTCACTAGAAGTGTACCCACAACTACCTACGTAGGAAGTATAACTTATGTAAAACCAGTTGTTACTTTGCTGAAAAACACCTGCAAAAAATATTCTTTAGGATTTGGTGTCAAGACCCAAAACCTTTTCTCTATGATTAGGCATGATAGCGACACAATACCAACTCTATCCCATTTTGGTGTTTACAGTATCCCACTGTTGGAGATTAATGGACAAACTGCAAACCTCTGCTACGTGGGTTCGACCTACAGAAGCCCGGGAATCAGATGGGCTGAACATAAATATGCAATTCGTAAAGGGGCAGTTGTTTCAACTTTGTCAAAAACTGTCGTTAAGGGAGACCTAAAACCGGATTGGGACAATGCAAACTTGTTATCTACAGCCTCGACAAAAAGTTCTATATTGCTTACTGAGAGTCTTCACATTATAAAACTGGGACCTAAGTGCTGCAATAAGGATATGCCTGTTTGTGTTCCTAGTGCCTTTAGAGATCTCCTGTTGGAATATCCAAGCGAGGAACCCTCAAAATAATTTAGGTAAGTTTGTAAATAATTTGTAGAGATTGATATTTAATATCCCTTACTCATCTCATTTACATATTTGGGTAATTCCATGCGTGACTTACACTACATTTGATAATTTTAAGTACATTGTAAGCTTAAAAAAAAGCATTTGGTACTTTAAAAAGAACATTGTAAGCCAATGGCATACTTGACCCATATACAATTTTTTGGCAGTGTGAAATTTGTCAATTTGTTTTTCTTAAATTTTTTAAATTAAAAATATTACAATGTGACTTACACTACATGAAAGGAAGCCATTATTTGGACAACATTTTAAAATGAGTTTTCTTCCTCGTGCTTTTTTTAAAAAAATTCTGTTGGCACAGTTATGACATACAGGCTTTGAAGTTCAACCTGTAAACAGAAAATAATTCAAGATGTTTTCAAACTTTTTTATTGAAATTACTTTCTGTGACTTGCACTATAGCTGAATTGTGACTTACACTACTATCACAATATATATCCAGTATAATATGCAACAAAACAAAATCAAATTTTTTGTTCATTCAAAATTTAATTACTTCAGTTATCCTTCTAGCACTTATAAAAGTTTGAACTCTGTAGAAAAATATTTCTTTAATTCACTTCTGGGATACATTTGTATGGAATTAGCCATTTGTAATATTGTGCTCATCCCTTTTACTATATAAGTCATGTACCGCTTCATAGGGATTTCCCTCCTTAGCCTGATGATGCGACTATAGTGGTTCGCGAAAGTGCTCGCTAGAGCTTTTAAACTAACTCTTTTAATAGTAAATAAAGACGTTTTTTAACCTGCGTTTTTAGATAGTGATTGGAAGGTGTGGTGTTTCTGCTCTATATTTAGACGAATTTGATCGTGTTTTGACAGCCTTAATTATTCTTTCCATGTAATAATAGCTACAGAAATTGAAAATTTAATCGTTCTGGAACGGGAATCTAAATCGCATCTCCCGATTTGCGCTCGAGTATGCTAACTATTTTGCGTTCGAGTACGTTACATGAAAAAAACAGCTTATTTATGTCTGTATTAATTATTCCACGTGTTTCCAACTTGATAGTTATTCTCTCTCTCTCTCTCTCTCTCTCTCTCACACACACCCCCTTTTTCTTCTCCTCTGTCTAGGACAGGTTAAGTCTTCCCATGATGTTTTGCAGCCCGAGATGTTCTGTATTAATTTCAGCCAGGCAAGTCTTGGTTTCCCAAGTCTTCTTTTTTCTGTTCTAAAGAACTCACCACCGTTCCCCCACTTGAAACAATGCCTCTTACTACTACTAATTTATTACAAATCCAAAAAGCGGCGGTATCCTTCCAATTGATAATATTCCAATTATGACAACATTCCTTTTATCATTAATTAAATCCCCCACAGCCCCTATCCCGCCTATCTCAAATATAATAATAGCCTCACAAGCACGTATAAAAAAAAAAAAAAAAAAAAAAACACCCAGGCTCTTAGATACTGTCTTAGCATTATTCAACCTGTATGCTGGACTGAAGAATAAGCCAATAAACTCCATAAATCTCTTTGAACAAAAGCCCCTACTGCACCATCTCATCATACATTTTGCTCACCCAACCACCCTCTACGCTACACCCGTTAACATTAAGGGCACCAACTTCCGAAAAGTCTTCAACAAAAAACGCACACACCACGTCAAACGTTTTATAACTCGGGGGAACCGAAAATAAAACGGACCGCCAACAACCCTTAACGCCAAAGCCACTATTACATCGCCACCCCCATTTGTGAAAATATTTATTAAGATGTTGGTAGCCTGTTTTTGTCCATGCGTGCAACGAGACCTATAACCATCTCAGTTGCTGTTTTATAATTTTTTCTAATATTGTCACTTGATATGACAGTTCTTTTCTGAATGTGCAATTTGTTTTCTTTTCTATCCACCTTGTTTTATTAATTTTCTTAAGCATTACATTTCAAACACTAATAATTTTTTCTCCCCTCTTGCCTTTATTGCTTATGCTTCCTCACCATAAATGACCGTTGGCATAATTATTGATTCGTATAATTTAAATTTGGCTTGTTTGGATACCTTGTTTGATTTTCAGATTTCCTGTAATTTTCCCATGGCAGTCCATCCTATTGCTATTCTGTGTTTGATCGTTTCTAGTGCATCTATTGTTTCTGTTATTCTTGATCTAAGGTGAAGCTCTCAACTTGATCCATTTGTTCGCTATTTAGGGTGACTGCGATGTTCGTAGTGTTTCTACCTATTTTCATAACTTTTGTCTTTTACATATTTATTACAAGATCATAATATATTACATGTTTCCTTAAGTTTATTTACCAACGTCTGTAGTTCATTTGGGGTTCTTGCAGTAACAACAAGATCGTCTGCATATTTGAAATTATTTTTATTTTGGCCATTGATATAAATTCCAGTTTCATTATCTATTGCATTCTCTACAACTTTTTATAGATATATGTTAAATAGACATGTGGATATTGATAATATACATATTTGAAAGATTTAATTAACTACATTAATACTATTATTAAATACAAAATACCTAGTAAAAAGGGAAAAAACGAGAACATTGTCGCCTTTGAGCTTCTAGTATACGACGAAACTTTTACTAACATTTTTTTTGTGAGTGATGTGCTTACAATACTCAAAACTTTCGTAAAATCTGGATTTTTTCATCATGTCCTTTTTAAAAAAATTACGTGTTTATAATATGATTTTAAGTCTCTTCGTTAGTTTGTAGATATAAGATCTCCTTACTGCTAAGTCGGACACGTGTTTCAATCTTTCCTTTTTTCCCACCTCATAGCTCCATGCATGAGGATTCAGTAGAGATTAATGTTCTACTGAATTCTGTAATGGGTAAATGCCTCTTTCTGGGATGTTACGCACACTCAGCTTGAAACAAAGTACTTGAGACGGACGGAAACGCTCCTTAAATCCGGATGCTCGTTAAATCCGTTTTTGAGTGAAAATTTCCAGCATGAAAAAATATGAAAATGTGATAACACGTTTACAGTATATACTAGTACAAATATACACTGACGAAAAAAAAATCCCAACACCAAGAAGGGGTTGTGTTAGATAAACGACAGTTGGTAGGCGGTGAGAGTACATCTGTAAGATGACGTCTATGCAAATTTCGCGCTCGGCGCATACGTGTGGCGCTAGTAGCGCCCCTCTGAACATGCAAAGCAGGTTTGCTGTAAATACGCGCAGTAACGTTCGTGAGCGTTAGTTATCGTTGAGATTCGACATAGTTAACGTTAGTCAAGAATGTCTTTAAGAAGACGAAGAAGCCATTATCACGGAGTTTGAACGAGGTCGTGTAATAGGGCTACGAGAAGGTGGATTTTCGTTCCGCAATACTACAGAACGACTTGGCAGGAATGTAGCCACTGTGCATGATTGTTGGCAGCGGTGGTCAAGGGAAGGTACTGCCTTAAGAAGACTGGGTTCCGGCCGGCCACGTGGCACCACTGAGAGGGAAGACCGCCGTGTACGGCGTATGGCCGTAGCGCATCGTACCGCGTCTGCGGCAGCAATTCGAGCTGCAGTTGCCACCACAGTGACACAACGAACTGTTACAAATCGGTTACTTGAAGGACAGCTCCGAGCCAGACGCCCTGTAGCGTGCATTCCACTTACTCCAAACCACTGCCGTTTGCGACGTCAGTGGTGTCAAGCTAGAGCTCATTGGAGGACGGAGTGGAGATCTGTTGTGTTTCCTGATGAAAGCCGGTTCTGCCTGGGTGCCAGTGATGGCCGTGTGCTGGTTAGAAGGAGGCCAGGTGAGCGCCTGCAACCAACCTGTCTGCGGCCAAGACACACTGGACCTACACCTGGAGTTATGGTCTGGGGAGCAATTTCCTATGACAGCAGGAGCACTCTCGTGGTTATCCCACGCACCCTGACGTCACAGTTGTACGTCGGTCTGGTGATTCAACCTGTTGTGATGCCATTCATGAACAGCATTCCAGGGGGTGTTTTCCAACAGGATAACGCTCGCCCGCATACCGCTGTTGTAACCCAACATGCTCTACAGAGTGTCGACATGTTGCCGTAGCCTGCTAGATCACCAGATCTTTCACCAATCGAGCAAGTATGGGACATCATTGGACGACAACTACAGCGTCACCCCCAACCAGCATTAACCGTCCCTGTATTGACCGACCAAGTGCAACAGGCATGGAACTCCCTCCCACAAACTGACATCCAGCACCTGTACGACACAAAGCATGAACGTTTGCGTGCTTGCATTCAACATTCTGGCGGTTACACCGGTTATTAATGTACCAGCATTTCACATTTAAAATGGCTCTTCTCGCGCTTACATTAAGCTGTGATCTTGAAACCTTAATCGATTAAATATGTTATCTATACAAATGTATTGCCGCCATTTCATTCCTCTACAACTATTTTTTGGTGGTGTTGGGATTTTTTTTCCGTCAGTGTATATATATCCATAACAACTGGATATACTTGAAAGGTTTAATTAACTTTATTAATAATCTTATTAATTAATTAAGTCTTTCAAGTATATTCAACTTGACTGCCATGTGAGAATGACAGATGTTTAACTACACAACATAAATGAAACAAAAGTAGCACCGATCCTTCTAGTGCAACGCTCATTTGGAGAGTGAAAGGAGCAACGGATCCAATTATAATAAGTGGTATCTCCTGTTTCCCCTCCTGCGACATCACCATCTTTTTACTCTCTTATCCCTCTCTGCCACTGTCGCTTATCTTATCACTTAATCCGTCAGTTGTTCGTCCGTCTGTATGTCGACACAATGCCTCTTCCCCTTTTAGACCCACTTGGAAAATTCTATTTCCATTCAGACACCTGCTTGAAAACACAAATTTGTCGGTGCTATAATCGACTAAGCTACACCGACGGAATGTATCGCTGCAGATCTGTCGTCTTGACACGTGCTCCACCTTTGAAGTACATCACATCAACTCTCGCTTATTTTTTTTATTTTATTTTTTTTAAGCGAAGAAAGAATTTTATTAGTTAATTCCAGCTTATGGGTGGAACGAACACACATTTTACGAAGAACTCAACGGCCAGTAGATTTATTGTTACGTTAGGGCAGGAATTTCGTCGCTCCGAAATGAGCTGCTCTAACCGTCGCTCCGAAATGAGCTGCTCTAACCGACTGGTGCAGTGCTCTAAGCGATGGCCTTTGATCATTCTTCCGGAAAGGGGTCCGGGTTCGAATCCCGGTGAGCCATGGATGCTGTGTTTGTCTTACTGCACTGGCGCTCTCCCTTCCCTGGAACCAGTGACCCTAAATTAGGGACGGGCGAATGCTTATATAGCCCATTGAGTTGCTCACGGTGGTCATTAAATCTCCGATCAGAAAAAAAAAAAAAAAGACCCGACTAAGCTACACCGACGGAATGTTCCATTAAAGATTTGTCGTCTTGGCACGTGCTTCATCTTTGTAGTACGCCACCGGCCTTAACTGTGAGAGCGACGATCTGTGTCTTTTCGTCTTTCCTCAATGCAAAACTTTGCCAACAGAGCATAAATGCAGTTACTATTGAATTCAAAACACATTTTTTCGAATATCATTGCATCTATGCTTCTAAAGCTCCAACTGAAAAAAATTATTTTTCTTTCGATATCTTCTGCCACGAAGACCATTTTATGTATAGTTTCTACTTTAAATAATTCATAGTTTCACCGCTGGTGAGGGTGGGGTGTAAACGTACATGGATTTTTTCCCCAATGTCTCTACTTCTAAAAGTACGATTTGGATACTACTATTGCCACAAATGGCGCTTAAGGTGACAAATATTTTGCTTATAATTTCTAACTTTCAATTTTTGCCATTAGGGACGAAGAAGCATATTTCTCTTGCAATATCTTTCCAGCCATATCTACGCGTTTAACAACTGATAGAAATATTTTTTTCTATTCTAATGCCACTGACCACAGAAAACTTATAAGTAATATATACTCTAAAGCATGCACAATTTTCCCTCTATTGTGTGTGCAAGCCAACATCGTAATTTCCTCGTTATTTCTGCTTCCAAAAGTTTCATTTGCGTCTGATAGAGTTTTTGTAGAAGAATATTCTGTATGAATTTTCTTATTTTTCATAACAAACAGTTTCATCAGTAAATGGCGTAAGTACACATCTCTGTTTAAAACCTATTTAAAGCCGCATCTGTGCGACTAAAATTCAAACTGAAGAAATTTATATTTTTTGGTCAGATACTGTCACTACGGAAACTGTTGTGTGCATAATTCCGGCATAAAATGATACACAATTTTCCCGCTGTGAGGGGTGAACGCACATTCCGTTTTTTCATGATATCTCTGGATCTAAAGGTTCGATTTTAAAAATTCCTTTTAAGGCTGATACCATTTACTGCAGGGAACATTTCGCATATATTTCTGAAATGTTTGTATTTCACTATTCTGGCGCTAGGCGGCGTCATTCTGCATTTCTGTTTACAACTGTATCTTCCCTTCTGAAAATCCTATTGCATTATTTCTTGTATTGTGCGCCATTCACTATGGTAAAAATTGCCAACATTGTCCACTTTCGATAATGCACAATTTTGCCACTAGCAGTGTATGTCTACAAACTGTTTTCTTGATGCCACGGATTCTTAATATCGTACTGCAAAAACTACTTTGCATGAAGAATTTTTTTATCAACAAATCAACAAATATTGGAGACTCGTGCGACATTAATTACTGAAACGATGAAAGTTTTCCGTTTTTAGCACGATTTAATGATTAAAAGATGAGGAATATATACAATTAAAACCATGAGCACTTTTGAGGCAGCGGCTGCCTCTTCTTCAGATGTAATAAATAGAGACACGTTTAATCTATATATAATATAGATCATTGCATTGTGGGAAGCATGATAAGTTATTAGCCAATAGTAATCTACATGCGCCAAAATAATGCGTATACTGTTGACCCAATGGTCTGTGAAGAAATCATGGAAATATATTATAGAAATAAATGGTGTAAGGTGGGGTGAACATTCAATTTTAAGTATATATTACAATTTATAATGTACTGTTTTAATAAGGGATTCCCAAACGTTATGTAACTCATAGGGGGCATGTTCATTACAACATTGCTCACCGGAAGCCTCTATATATACACCTTCTGCAATTAAAAGGTCACCAGGTTTACTAGGAGTATTAATTATTCTTACATTACTCCAGTCAGGATTAAGATCATCTTATATAATCTTAACCCTGACTGAAGCAAAGTAAGAATAATTAATACTCCTAGTAAACCTGGTGACCTTTTAATTGCAGAAAGTGTATATATAGAGGCTTCCGGTGAGCAATGTTGTGATGAACATGCCCCCTATGAGTTACGTAACGTTTGGAAATCCCTTATTAATACAATACATTATAAATTGTAATAAATCTACAATATAACAATACATTATAATTGTAATAAATCTTAGAAATTTCTCGCCTGGTCAGATACACTTGACTATAAAGAATTTCTGTGCCCTATTTCTTGCTCAAATAAAGCACAGTTTTTGTCAAAAAAACTGTGCTTTATTTGATTCTATAGCTCTAATTCTAATTGTTCGACTTGAAAAATTCCTTTTGCTTCGGATATCATTCACTAAGCGGAATATTTGGCTCACAACTTGTGTCGGTTTGCACATTTCTGCAGGTAGAGGGCGAAATCAGCTGTTTCTACTAGTGAATGATTTGCAGATTCTAGGAATCTGATTCAAAGAAGTATTTTCTTAACCGGTTCCATTCATTGTGAAGAACACTGAGCACATTGTGTATTTTAAATAACGCCCGATTCTTCGCTAAATTCAAAATGCAGATTTCGAACTTTATTTTGGTCTCATATAATTAGTGACGAATTACACACTATCAATACAGATTTTGAGCATTTCTGTTCTTCCAAAAGAGATATAAAACTCCCCTTGACAAATTGCACGACAGATCTCTAACGTTTATCTCTGTCTCGGAAGAGTTGTTTATTGACAAATTTCCTTTCCCAAACAGAGTTGGGTTTTTTTTAATTGAAGATTTTACGACCATCGTGAGCAACTCATTGGGCTATAAACAGTCGCCCGTTCCCAGTTTAGGATCACTAGTTCCAGGGAAGGGAGAGAGCTACTGCCGTAAGACAAACACAACATCCATGACTCACCGGGGTTCGAACCCGGACCCTTTTCGGACGAGTGGTCATAAGCCAGCGCTTAGACCACTACGCAATAGAGGCAGCAACAAGAGCTCCTAATTGATAAATTTTCTTTCCCAGAGTTACTAATTGATAAATTTCCTAATCAAATGAAAGTTACTCATTGACGAATTTCGCAACAAATTAAAAATTTGCAACTTTGTGAGTTCTTACGAGGTTTCTTTGGAAATTTCGTACTTTTCTTTCAGCTATTTCTACACCCCCACCCCCAATCCTGTTTCTATTTATTATCATTGCTTTCCATTCTTCCAAATGTCATTTAGCTTTCAACAAACAGTTTGAGGTTAGATGTCTTGCTTCAGAAGGAGACCGAGAAGTAAGCGAAGGATTCATAATTTTGGCAACTTCCTATTTGCGCCATATCACAATTGTTTTAAACTTTAAATAATGATCCTGACCGGCACCTGTCTCTTAGCGTCTCAATGAACAGCTGAACAAAGAAACGCATGCTAAATTGTCCAACAAGGAATTTATTTAGCTTTGTTCATCCATTGCTGGACATCTGAAAAATGTAACCTTGAATTGGTTCTCATGCACTCGAGCTTAATTCAGTTGTTACCTGGAAATAAATGTTCGAAAGACTGACTTTTATGACAATAGGTTTCAGTAATTTCCACAAGCGCAACTCTTGCTGTCTGGAGTGGTAAAACGCTACTTGACCTCATTCAGTGCAAGTAGTTTTATTAAACAAAGTTCATTGCACCGTAAAATTTATTTTTGTGTGCGTATCTCATAAGTTGGTACTAGAGTAGAGTTTTGAACGCCTCCGCAAATAGTAATCAATGCGTAACGGGAACAATAATTGACCTTTACCTGCATTCGAACCCAATTGATTACATTCTATATTGTGTTTCGAATGAAATTTCAAGCAATGGAATTATCCGGAATTAAACAAAAAAAGATAGCATTTCCATTAAATATATGCATGTTCATTTTTATGCAATGTGTTGGTCACTGTCCTTAATTGGTCTGGTGAATTTAATTAAAACCAGCTTTTCCAAACGACATTGTAATTATTAGCCTTTTAAAAGGAGTTATTGATATATACCAAATCGTTGTTCGGTAACATCCTATTCGTTTCTAATAAAGTATGTAAAAATTGTGAAAAACAAAACAAAAAATTCAATGCAGTTGGTCGTTTGTGTGTGAAAGCGGTATTTAAAAAATCACTAAATTTGATGCTTAGGCAAAATTCAACTTTTTAACTTGGTAACATTCTGATTGCTTTTACACGAATATTTGAGGGCATCAAACTATGAGACAAAAAAAAATTATATTTCGACCTATCTCTAAAATAAATAGTCAGTTAACTTACACAGTACTGTGGTTGCTTTTGAATGTGGTATTTAACAAAATCAATTTAACAGGTCCCATGCTTAAACCAACGTAACTGAACTTGTTACTGTGACATTGTACACAGTGCGGCAATTAAATAATCAGACTGATATATATATATATTTTAAATCCCGGTAAAATACACGGGTCGGAGAGGCATGATTTTTTGATAAGTCACTTATCATCTATGTGGTGCCAACAGCTTTTGCCTGAGAATTGCGCAGATGATTATTTATTCTGCGCATGATGTCATTCAGTGGAAAGACATTGTCACTGCTCTGTCATGGGGCAGAGAGTAAATTTCCGGTTCTGTTTGAAAATCGATAAATCTGCATCTGAGATAGTTGAATTGTTGCGCGATGTGTATGGGGATAATTGCCTACCTCTTGCACAAATATTACGATGGTATGCACGTTTCAAGGATAGGCGGGAAGATTTGGAAAATGACGAATGATCCGAACACCCGATTTAAGAGCGCACGGCTGAAATCATTGAGTCACGAAAGTATAAAAAATGATCGATCTGTGACTTCTAGGATGATGTAATATGAGCTCGTTGTTAATAAGGAGACGATTCGTCAAAGCAAAATTTTAGTGGGGGAAAAGTTTATGGTCGTTTGTTCCACATACTTTGTCAGACGACGAGAAACATGCACGCGTGGAGTACGCACAAAATACATCCTGAAGACTGCAGAAACGATGCAAAATTTTCTTCAAAGCATTGTGGCAGGTGACCAGACAGGATGTTTTCGGTATGGTCCTAAAACGAAGCGTCAGAGTGTTTTTACTACAGCAAGGGAATTCTGCATCCCGAGTTCATTCCTGAAGATACAACTGTCACTGGCAATGCTTACACATCCATTTTGGAACGATTGTGGAAAAGGATTGTTCGTTTCACGCCTTCACTACAGCAAAGAAATTCTATTTCACGTGTTCATTCCTGAAGGTACAACTGTCACTGGCAATGCTTACAAATCCATTTTGGAAGGATTGTGGAAGAGGATTGTTCGTGCCAGGCCTTTAATTCAGCAAGGGAATTCTACACCACGTGTTCATTCCTGAAGGTACAACTGTCACTGGCAATGCTTACACGTCCATTTTGGAAGGATTGCGGAAGAGGATTGATCGTTCGTGTCAGGCTTTTACAACAGCAAGAGAATTCTGAATCATGAGTTCATTCCTGAAGGTACAACTGTCACTGGCAATGCTTACACATCCATTTTGGAACAATTGTGGTACAGGATTGTTCGTGTCAGGTCTTTACTACAGCAAAGAGAATTCTCCATCACGAGTTCATTCCTGAAGGTACAACTGTCACCAGCAGTGCTTACGCGTTCATTTTGGAACGATTGTGGAAGAGGTTTGTTCGTGTCAGGCCTTTTCTACAGCAAGGGAATTCTACATCACGAGTTCATTCCTGAAGGTACAACTGTCACTGGCAATGTTTACACATCCATTTTGGAACGATTGTGGAAGAATATTGTTCGTGTCAGGCCTTTACTGCAGCAAGGGAATTCTACACAGAATGTTCATTCCTGAAGGCACAAATGTCACTGGCAATGCTTACACATCCAATTTGTAAGGATGGTGGAAGAGGATTGTTCGTGTCAGGCCTTTAATTCAGCAAGGGAATTCTACACCACGTGTTCATTACTGAAGGTACAAATGTCACTGTCAATGCTTACACATCCGTTTTGGTAGGATTGTGGAAGAGTATTGTCCGTGTCAGGCCTTTATTACAGCAAGGAAATTCTACATCACGTGTTCATTCCTGAAGGTACAACTGTCACTGGCAATGCTTACGCATCCAATTTGGACGGATTGTGGAAGAGGTTTGTTCGTGTCAGGCCTTTACTACAGCAAGGGAATTCTGAATCACGAGTTCATTCCTGAAGGTACAACTGTCACTGGCAATGCATACACATCCATTTTGGAACGATTGTGGAAGACGTTTGTTCGTGTCAGGCTTTTACTGCAGCAAGGGAATTCTACACCAGATGTTCATACCTGAAGATACAAATGTCACTGACAATGCTTACACATCCATTTTGGAAGGATTATGGAAGAGGATTGTTCGTGTCCGGGTTTTAATACAGCAAGGGAATTCTACATCACGAGTTCATTCCTGAAGGTACAACTGTCACTGCCAATGCTTACACATCTATTTTGGAAGGATTCTGGAAGAGGATTGTTCGTGCCAGGCCTTAATTACAGCAAGGGAATTCTACATCACGAGTTCATTCCTGAAGGTACAACTGTCACTGGCAATGCTTACACTACCATTTTGGAACGATTGTGGAAGAAGATTGTTTGTGTCAGGCCTTTACTGCAGCAAGGGAATTCTACACTAGATGTTCATTCCTGAAGGTACAAATGTCACTGGCAATGCTTACACATCCATTTTGGAAGTATTGTGGAAGAGGATTGTTCGTGTCCGGCCTTTACTACAGCAAGGGAATTCTGAATCACGCGTTCATTCCTGAAGATACAACTGTCACTGGCAATGCTTACACATCCATTTTGGAGTAATTGTGGTAGAGGATTGTTCGTATCAGGCCTTTAATACAGCAAGGGAATTCTACACCACGAGTTCATTCCGGAAGGTACAACTGTCACTGGCAAAGCTTACACACCCATTTTTGAACGATAGTAAAAGAAAATTGTTCGTGTCAGGAATGAGTATAAAAGCAGTTCCTTCTTAACGGTAATGCACCCGCACACAGAGCAGTCAGTGTACAGCAATTTCGGGCACGAATTCAAGTATGTGTACTCAACCATCCTCCTATTCTTCAGATTTGTCACCGTGTGACTACTTTCTATTCCTTAAATTAAAGCTGCCTTTAAAAAAATGTTTTTCAAGACATTGAAGATATACAAAAAACTGTGACATTAGCTTATCACTCCATACCAAATGATGACATCTGCATGTCCTTCCTTTCGTTGGCTGATTGTGCCACTTCTTGCATGAACGCAAGAGGAATGTACTTCGAATAAAATATATTTACGTAAGTTTTCCTGCTTTACTGTTTAAAACAAAATCATTCTCGTTAGGTATTTGCCGCACTGTGCAAATGTTGAATTTGGAATCGAACTTCCTGAGCGAGATGAGTGATACCTAATCTGTAGTAACTGCAGTTTCGATATTTAATTGAAAATGGAACTTCTTTACAGGGGTTTGTTAAAAACGTACTACAACAATGAGTGAATATTTTGAAAAGTTTTAAATTTTCATGATGAAAAATTGTGAAATCATCTTGCCACCGAATTTTTAAACATTTCACGAAGATTTGATGGAGGGGGGTCAGAGCCTAAAATATCTCTCTCGATGGTGACCCAGATGTGCTCGATAGGAATGAGGTCAGGTGACCTAGCTGGCCAAGAAAGCGAGGTCACGTCGGTGGAGTGTTCATCCAACCATTCAGATACAATTCGGGAGCTGCATTGTCTTGTTGCAGGATGATGTTTTCAGTGGGATGTTGAAGACGCACAAACGGGAGCAAATTGTCGTCCAGGATATCCCGGTAACGTTGACCTGTGAGGGACGATGTCACACGTACCGGGGGTCCCATTTCAGTCCACGTAAACAGTCCCCAGACGAGAATGCCACCCCCACCAGCTTGAAGAGTACCCTGCTGGCAAGAAGGATCCATCGCTTCATGTGGTTTGTGCAGTACTCGTATCCTGCCATCCGCATGTACCAACGTGAATCGCGACTCATCAGTACAGGCAACATTTTTCCACATGTCTAGGGTCCAGTGGCAATGTTCCCGCGCCCATGCTAATCTTTGCACCCTGTGATGTGCGGTCAGCAGTGGTACCCTCGTGGGACGATGGCTTCTGTACCCCATAGCGGGGAGATGGTTCTGGATGGTGTGGCTGCTTACACGTTTTTGTGTACCAGCGTTAAATTGCCGAGTGATTTCTTGCACTGTGGCCCGTCTATCCGCCGTTACAATACGAGCTAGCAGACGATGATCCCGCTCATCCACACGTTGTTGTCCACGGCAGTTGGCTCTTGCAGGGATGGTTTTACCGGATTCGATGTACTCACCGTGCACCCGTGACCCAGTGGCTCGTGAAAATCCCAGTGCCTGCATGACTTCCGAGATGGAGTGACCCATTCGTCGGGCCCCTACAATTTGCCCACGATCAAATGCGCTTATATCCTTCGTCTTACCCATACTGCGTCCGAATCTTACTGATTCCCGTCGCATCACTCCTAATATTGTCGGATCGCTGCTTACGTCATGTCGTTTCCGTTTACAGGGCCGCTCACAGTGCCACATTTGCATAACGCCAGCTGTCTCTAATTCAATTGCTCTTCAGTGTATATAGCCAGTGCCGTTAATGCCCAGCAGACGGAGACGTCTCAGTAGCTGAGCCCACCTTACGGATTTATGATGTCAGAAGCTGACTTAAAAATACACAAAGCACCGTGGATTGTTGGCCACCGTTGTGTAAAGTTAACGCGCTCGGCTAGATATCGAGAGCTCCGTGATTCATTTCCACGGCGGAGGCTGAAAAACAATTTTTCGGTTGCTATGTGTTTCTGGAACGTGGAAAGAGCGATGTATTTATTTATTTACTGCCGCCACGTATTTGGAGGATTTTCACCATGCATTTGTTCGTCTTTTATTTTAATCTTAAAATGAAAGTATTTAAAATACCAAAGACTAAAAGAAGATTCAACGCCGCCCCGGTGGCGCAGTGGTCTAAGGCGCTGGCCTCTGATCATTCGTCCGAACGGGGTCCGGGTTCGAATACCCGGTGAGGCATGGATGTTGTGTTTGTCTTACGGCACTGGCTCTCTCCCTTCCCTGGAACCAGTGACCCTACATTAGGGACGGGCGACTGCTTATAGCCCATTGAGTTGCTCACGGTGGTCGTTAAACCTCCAATCAAAAAAAAAAAAAAAAAAAAAAAAGATTCAACGAAACAACGCTTCCCGACTGACGGCCACAATTAAAACATTAGTAAGTCTATTTTGACACCTGCTACTCTCTTGATTTCTTTCTGTGGCTCATAAACAGCTACAGATGGAATTGATGGAGCTCTCGGAAGATGACATTTTAAAGTCCTTATTTGACGCTAAGAAAGATCAAGATAAAATATTTAAATGTACAATAGAATACCCACGCCCACGGCAGCATACACGAAAAATGCTTTCTTGCTTTTTAACCACTTATTGCTGCGAAACTACATTCTCCTATCTAACTCAAATCAAGACGCCCTTAAGATCACAAATGACGGAAACCCATCTAAAGGAGCAGCTAAAAGTGCGGTTTTCCATGTTGCAACCAAATATTCAAATGCTTTCCAACAGAAAGCAGTCACAACAAATTCATTAAAAGATGAGTTAACTTTAGAAATAACATTTTTTTTTTGTTCATTTTTGGAAGTCTGTTAGTACTTTGGAAGATTCTTATAAAATAATGTACATTTCGAAGTACACTATATTGGAAAACGTCACCGGACACCTAAAAGAGAAACACAACATAGCCTTTATTGACATACATTAGTACGGCGTCGTTCCACCTTTGGCCTTAATGCACGCCCTGATCTTTCGAGACATGTTTTCGACAGGGTTTTGGAACACAGCGATAGGTATGCGATTCCATTCAGTACATAACGCTGCCGCTAACTGTTGCTTAGCAGTAAACCTTGGTTCCAAATTTCTTATGCGGCGCTCTAATTGATCACATAGGTGCTGTATGGGATTAAGATCAGAACTCTGTGCTGGCCAGTCCACACACGATACGGAATTATCGTCAAACCACGCCGTAACAGTCCTTGCTTTATGGCTCGATGCATTATCCTGCTGGTACCAACAAGGCTCGGTTCCATAGTATTGCCACAGAGTTGGTATGGCATAATTGTTCGGAATATCGAGGTAGACGTGCTAGTTAGCAGGTTTGTCCACGATAACCAATGGGCCGGGACCATACCACCAAAAACACCCCCATACGAGTACACTGCCAGCTCCAAACTTGACCGTAGGAACAGTGCACTGTGGTAAATAGCGTTCTCCCGGCTGCCGCCATACCCACACACGGCCATCAGACTGATAGATCGTGTATCTGGATTCATCAATCCATAGGACCCGTTTCCATTGATCTACGGTCCATGATAAATGTTCTTTACACCATGCTAAACGACGAGTTGCATTCCGAGTGCGTGGAGATGAAAGGCTTGTGCGCAGGCTGCACGACCACGGTAACCCATGGAATGAAGGTTTCTGCGAATGGTACGTGTACATAGCAAGGTTTCATCATTTTTACTCACCTGGACACTGATGTCTTGTGCAGTAATCCGTCGATTAGCTCTAACGTCTCTCCTGAGGCTCTCTACCACTTATTTTCTTTGGTCTGCCGGTACGTTTTGCTGCTTCAGGCACGCAATGTGTCTTCCTCTTATTAAGTACATTCAAAACAGTTGGCATGGGTATGTTTAAACGCCTCTCGGTTTCTCTTATGGACAACCCACTAATATAACACCCAACAATCTTTCTTTTTTCAAAGTCGGTTCTCTCCTGCCGCGTCATTTTCACTCAACCTCACAGTGCGAAATGATCGCGGTCTGCTGCAGGCCTGTTTTTACACCGTTTGAGCGCACGCTGGCACCCGTTCAAAAGCTAATGAGCGCAGCGGATCCGTTCATTTGCTTTTGAAGGGGTGCCAGGTGACTTTTGTCAATATAGTGTATATCTAATTGAAGTTTCTTGAATGCGGCTTTGCTAGATCACAGCTAACCTGATGCGGCCTTGTTAGATCACAGCTAACCTAATGCGGCCTTGTTCGATCACAGCTAACCTAATGCGGCCTTGTTCGATCACAGCTAACCTAATGCGGCCTTGTTCGATCACAGATAACCTAATGCGGCCTTGTTAGATCGCAGCTAACCTAATGCGGCCTTGAAGCATGAAAAGGTTCCCCACTTCTGATTTAGGCGAACGCTCTTTCGACAAAAAACTCTACGGTGTTAAAACACTAAAACATTAAATCAGCGATGGCTCAGTTAAGTTAAATCAATTAAAGAAGCTTGCCATTGCTACGTTCTTTCGTCATAGTACATTAACCGTTCTTAAAATATTCGCACTGCATATGCAGGATATGGTTGTAAGACGCCTGCTTCGTCTCCATACATAACTATTTTGAAGAACAATTATAAATGTCGTTGCAAAGGCACGAGACGATGTGTGCCAACAAAATCGGAGAAGAAAATCCAAAGAAAACAAAGTCCTTACTCCCAGAAAAAGAAAAACACACAAATTCGACAAAAATGAGTGTAATTTGTCCAGACCCAAAGTTTTCAGAAACACAGATATAGTGTAAAACGGAAATGCATTCTGAAATCATTTTAACAATATTGTTTGCGATTTAAAGGCGTCCTCATCCAGTAGTTCTGCATGAAGCATTGGACACCTCATAAGAAGCACCATTGCTAAATACTGTATCTGAAAAATGCAACATTGGTATTTTTACATTCGTTGAAAAATGCAAGCGGAAATGTTTTATACCGGAGATAACTGTAGCCAGTATTAAATAAACTATTCCAGCCTTACGAAAAGGAATTCATTTTGCCTTAACAATTACCAACATGTCCTACTCACTTCGCAGCTTTTCTGATGCAAACTTTTGCTCGTAAATGTCGAAAAGTTCGAGTTATTTTTTGATGCAAAACCAGCAGTTTAATATTTTTAGATTACTTAAAGGGTTGTTGCCAAATTCGCTATACTAAGAGAAATCATCACTATCCATGTCCTCCGAATTTTCGTTTGTCTGGAAGACAACGCGCTGCTCCTTTTTTTCTGTTTTCTTTTTTTTTTTTTGCTTTGAGGGTTTTAGTGACCCATCATCCCATCCCCTCAGCTTGTAAAACACAAGACAAACACCCCATTCCTGCCTCATTCAGGACTCGAACATAAGCCCATGATTCATCAGAAGGCAGTGCATCTGGCTACTCGACTGCCGAGGCAGAGAATAAAGATACGAGTGTTTCGTGCGGTACATGTAGTCTTTTTCAGAACAGAGCCTGAATTGCTAAAACTAAAACGCGATGCACGATTGATGAATGGGGTGGGGAGCAAAAGTGAGTTGCAGAGAATCTTGGCTTGAATTTCATACAAACTTCGTACATCCGAATGGGATGAATAATCCCGGATGTACGAAGTTTGTATGAAATTCAAGCTGAGTATAAATAAAGGAAAAATCAAAGTTATGGTTTTTGGTTGGTTGGTTGGTTGTTGGATTTTATTGGCGCAAGGGCCAGGTTTGGCCAAAGAGCGCCAGACAAAGAACTATCAGCCACAGATTTTTAAAAACGTGGAAAATGATTAAGAGCAGACAGGCTTGGTAAAAGTTGAAAAAGAGTATGATGAAAGCTGTGAAGACAAGGTAGTTAATTAGGTTTATATAAAAAATTTATTAATTTACTATTATAATTATAATTTTTTTTTTCTTTAAACACAACTACACAAAGGATGAGTCACTCTCCTCCCCCCACACTCCTCTGCAATGCTGGCAGAGGGCGGGGACGAACTGTCACTCTCTTCCCCCCATGTTATGGTTTTTGAGCAAGGAGTTGTTAGAACTGAATGCAAACTCATCCTAAATAGTACAGAGATAGACCAGTTGAATAAATTTATCAGGGGCTAATATTCGGGGTGTGCTAGGTGTGCAGCGCACACCCACACTGTCGTCACAATTTATTTAACCTATATTATCGACATTACATTTTAGGATTTATTTCTAATTAAACTCCTCAGAGTTTGTCCTAAGGCTTCGAGTGATGGCTAAAATTAATTCCCCCACACAATGTTTTCATTAAGAGGAAAAGGTTCGTTCATTAAGCATAATATCCCATTTGTGCTAATTAAATCCTGAGGACATCCAACGGTTTTCAATCAACTGTGGCAAGCGCTCCATAGATGGCGCTGAAGGTCACATTTTTATTTCTCTGTGGTTTTAAACATTACAGCTGATCTCTCAGGGTGTGCTAGCCAAATACAGCACCACTCTCAATCCCATGGAGCAACGCAATTCAACGTTGTGATACAAGTTGCTGTTATATTATTTTGTCTTTGTATAACAAAACTCCCCAAAGCTTGTCCTAAGGCTTCGCGTAGTGGCTAAAATTAACTCTCTTATACAATGCTTTCGTAAAGTGAAAGAGGTTTGTTGTTTCGTTGAATAAACAAAACATGGTTTTGCAAAAAACGTTTTTACTGTCCTGTTGGCAGAGAGCAAAAATGAGTTCCAGAGTATGTTGTCCCGGATGTACGCAGTTTGCATGAAATTCGAACTAAGTATTAATAAGGGAAAAATCAAAGTTATGGTTTTTGAGAGAGGAACTTGTAGTACTGAATGTAATATAAGTCTAAATGGCATAGTGATTGACCAGGTGAATGAGTTTTTGTATTTAGGAAGCATGCTTGACAGGGGGGACAAATTGGATGGTGAAATTAGTAGGCGAGTGAATTCTTCATTGAAAGGCATGGCTACTTTGCGAGGTTTTCACAGGAATAATGGGTTCTCAAGAGAGTCTCGTATGGCTGTGTATGAGAGTGTAATTGTTCTTACTCTGATGTATGACAATGAAACTTGGGTACTGCAGAAGAAACATTGGAGTCGTTTGTGTGCCGGAGAAATGCGTTTGGCAAGTCACGTTATGATTGTGTGAGATATGAAGATATGATGCAGTTGTGTAATGTGAAGCAAAATGTTGTTAGCAAGGTGGAGACTAATATGCTTCGGTGGTTTGGCCATGTTGAAAGAATGAGTGATGTGGTGCTTACTAAGAAAATCTTTGTAGCACAGGTGGCAGGAAGGAAAGGCAGAGGAATGCCAAGGAAGTCATGGGATGATTAGATTCAGGAGTGTCTGCATGAGAAAATGATTACGAGTATGAAGTATAGAAGATCTTGTGTACGGCATGTGATTGACGTCAGTGAAGCCCGCGTTGTATGTCAAGATCGCTGTAAATGCAGAAGTTTGATACGGCAACAGTAACTAAAAATTATCTGGTAGTTTGTGTTTCTTCGTGGAGCTAACCTCTGAATCTCAGGGAACAGCTTAGTGATATGTATGTATGTAGTTTTGTGGTATTCGTATCCGTAGGTGTGCTTTTTGAACAGTGAACACCCCAGGCGTGTAAAGCAACTGTGATACAAAGCTCACAAGATGGCGCTGCAAGTCACGTTTTTATTTCCGCAGAGGCTAAACTTCCAGGGTGTGTGTGCGTAAAAAAGCACTACTGTTCATATGTTTGCGTTCGGAATCTCGTGGAATCATGAATACAATTTAACGTTCTGCCATGAATTGCAATTTTTCTGTCTTCCGTCACAGTGCTAATGGTGTGTTTATGAGCACAGATCTAAAAATAGAATTTGAAGTTTTGTTATCCATATACACTGAGTGGCCATTTTATTATGACCACCTGACAGTTTTAAGCAAATGAGCTATGGCTGCACGCTGTTGACGCCAGAGGGCGAGGTTAGTTTAAAAAAGGAAAGCTTAGTGCTTGCGAAAGTAGTAGAAGTGATTTTTGAGTGACGAGATGGGTAAAAAATGCGATTTGACGGACTTTCAACGTGGGATGATTGTAGGAGCTCGGAGCCATGGAGCGAGTATCACTGTAACCACCGCATTCGTGAAATGTTCCAGAGAAGCTGTTGTTAAAGTGTTTAAAGACTGGACTGTCAGCCAAAAAACTGGGTCTCTACGTGCAATGTGTGGTCGTCATCGACTAGTGACTGCTCGGGCGGAGCGGAACGTGTCCAGACTGGTAACAGACAACAGAAGGGCAACAGTGCAGAAAATTACAGACCATCGTAATCAAGGATCCCCTCAAATGATCTCTGCATGCACTGTTCGCCGTACACTGCATCGGATGGGATATGGAAGCCGAAGGCCTGTTTGAACACCTTTGCTGTCTGCAGTTAACAAGAGAAAACGTCTTAAGTTCGCACAGGAACCCAAGGATTGGACAATCGATAACTGGAAACAAATTATGTGGTCCGATGAATCACGTTTTCAGTTGCACCATGCCGATGGCCGAATGAGAATTTGGCAAAAACAGCACGAAAGCATGGACCCCAAACGCATTGCTACAACCCTTCAAGCTGGTGGAGGCAACGTTATGGTTTGGGGAATGTTTTCCTGGTATGCTTTGGGTCCTTTAATTCGTGTTGATCAACGTCTGACTGGCACATCATATCTAAGCATCGTTGCGGACCAAGCATCGTGTCACGTGGATGGTTTATCCCAATGGCGATGGCTACTTTCAACAAGATAATGCGTCCTGCCATAGTGCTCGTATTGTACAGGATTGGTTTTAGGAACATACCGGTGAGTTTACTTTGCTAAGGTGGCCCCCACAATCTCCAGATCTCAACCCCATTGAGAATTTGTGGGATGAAGTTGAACGAGCCATCAGACAGCTGGATCTACAACCCTGCAATCTCACACTCCTGGAAAGTGCTATTCATCAAGCATGGTCTCAGATTCCACAAACCACCTATCAACATCTCGTGGAGTCCATGCCACGAAGAATGGATGCAGTATTAAAGGCAAAAGGTGGCCTAACTCAGTACTGAGGGGGTGGTCATAATAAAGTGGCCACTTAGTGTAGGATGGGATAACAAAAATTCATTCTCTTTTTTTTTAATTCAAAGACCGCTAATTAAGTAAAAATGCTTTCGCATGTTAAAAATCAATGCGCGACTTATTCAGCTAGTGTTGCATAGTAATATGTTTGCGTGTTTTTTTTCCTTAAAAGCGCACACCTAAACTAAATGGGCACGCGACGCCACTAAAATGTATATATTTAGAAAGAACATTTAACAGACAAAACAGATTGGATGGTGAAATTAGTAGGCGAGTGAATTCACCTTTGAAAGTCACAGCTGCTTAAGGATGATTTCACAGAAACGATCAGTTCTTGAAAAGGTTCCGAATGGCTGTGTATGAAAGTAAAATTGTTCCTACTCTGATGTATGGCAGTGAAATCCGGGTACTGTAAAGGTATATGGCAAGACACGTACTGATCATGTGAGAAATGAAGACGTGTTGCAGATGTGTGATGTGAAGCAAAATATTGTTAGTAAGGTGGAGACAAATATTATTCTCAGGAGGTTTGGCCAGTTTCATAGAATGAGTGGCGAGATACTTACTAAGAGAATTTATTCAGCCCTAATGGCAGTAAAAAAAGAAGGTAGAGGAAGGCCAAGGAAAACACGTGAACAAAAAAGGAAAAGGTAATAAATATGAAGCACAAAAGGTCTGTGGGATGGATGTGAGTGAAGCTCGAGTTCCGCCGATATCGCTGTAATGAAGACATTTGAAATATCAACAGTAAATTAAATCTACTACCATCGGTTTTAATTTAATCTAGCAGATGAGCTTACTTTAAGGAGCTAACGTCAGAATCTCAGGGAATAGGTTCGGGATATGTATGTACACAGCTTGTCCTAAAACAACTGAGAATGTTTTTATAAAAAATGTGCAATTCTGCGTTCGACCTTGACACGAGTCTCGAATGAACGGCAATCATTGTGGTAACCATAGCAACCGGCCACACCTGTTCATCACGCATGCGTCGTGGATAATGCATAGTATAATAAGCATTGTCTCGTGAACCCCTAATAAGTGTTTTCACGATGTGATTTTTCCAAAAAATGGTTGTGAAAGAGGAACGAAGGTGCACCATTAAATTTTGTTGTCGACTTAGGAAGTCTGTTGGAGGGACTTTCCGTCTTATGCAAGAGGATTATAAAGATGAATGTCTAGGAAAATCAACAATTTACAGATGGCATAAAGAATTTATGGATGGTCGTGGTCGGTGGGTTTAATCGCGCAAGGAGGAAGACCTTTAACGAGTGCTACAGATGTTAATATACGGAAAGACATACACCTATCAATTAGAGATATCGAAGATACAGCTCACATTTGAAAATCATGAATGCACAGAATTTTAATTGAGAATTTGGGCATGAAACGAGCAGATTCAATTTGGCTTACCCATTTATTTTCATGTGCGGTCGAATGCAAAACCGCCCATGGCCAGTTCTGTCGTTCCTTATTTGGAGAAAATAAATATTAATTTGATGCCCCAACTTGTATATAGTTCAGACGTGACACTATGTGACTTCTGGCTGTTCCCCATTTTAAAAAAGACATTATGAGAACAATTTGAGACTACTGTTGAAGTGTTCCAGATGCGCAGGGGCACTTCAACAGCCTTTCAGAAATCCCAAAAGACATTCAAAATATGGAAGGAACGTAGAGACACCTGTATCCGATATAATGGACAGTATTTCAAAAAATATGACCACTTCCTTCGTAATTAAGGTACGCATACTTTTTTTAAAACATTCTCAGTTGTTTACGGACAATCCTTGTATGTATGCAGATCATGATACTTCCCACACCCACGGTTTTTTATCGAAGTGAAACCCCCATGGATCTTCTTCCCACACCCACGGTTTTTTATCGAAGTGAAATCCCCATGGATCTTCTTCCCACACCCACGGTTTTTTTTATCGAAGTGAAATCCCCATGGGTCTTCTTTACACACCTACGGTTTTTAATCGAAGTGAAATCCCCATGGATCTTCTTCCCACACCCACGGTTTGTTATCGAAGTGAAATCGCCATGGATATTTTTCCCACACCCACGGTTTTTTTATCGAAGTGAAATCCCCATGGATCTTCTTCCCACACCCACGGTTTGTTATAGAAGTGAAATCGCCATGGATATTTTTCCCACACCCACGGTTTGTTATCGAAGTGAAATCGCCATGGATCTTCTTCCCACACCCACGGTTTTTTTATCGAAGTGAAATCCCCATGGATCTGCTTCCCACACCCACGGTTTTTTATCGAAGTGAAATCCCCATGGATATTCTTCCGACACCCACGGCTTTTATCGAAGTGAAATCCCCATGGATCTTCTTCCCACACCGACGGTTTTTTATCGCGTGAAATCCCCATGAATCTTCTTTATGAAATATCTGGTGTTGATGATTCTGGTGAGCATTTTTCGGCAGAATGCAGCTCCATGGAAACATCTGTGATGTTCGAAAAGTGGAAAGAGATGGGGCAACTTAGAATAAGTCATGTGACCCATCCCCAGGATGCAGGTTTCCTTGGTATAACCCTTTACTACCACTGTTGCAACTGGTGCACTGAAGCCTGAAATTAGCATTAAAGAAAGCAGTGTCGGGTCAAGGACTAAGCCTGCTTAATAAAGTTTATTGGAAAAGTGGAACGAAGTAGTGACTATAAATGTTATGTTGAGAAATAGAAAAAATCGGGTAAAAATATGCATCAAAAAGTTACTAGGCAAAAAATTGAAAACAAATTGCCTCAAAGAAAATTAGCTACCCTTTCGTAATAGCTTCTGAGTTTAAAAAATATAAAACATGAATTTTTTTTATGTGAGCGACATGGGCGTATATATTTGCATTTCTTTACTCTGAGTTAAGAACATGAATGAATATTTTAATTTCTAAAATTTAAATTAACCACCTTATTTTTTTAAATAGCGAGAGAGCATGATTTTTCGACCAACATATTACGCTACGGGTTTGAAACGTGTAGTCAGTGGTTTCCTAAACGAAAAATGCATTTTAGCCCATCTATTGAAGAGCTTAGCATGAATAAAAACGGATGATGCTTCAAAGCTATTGTTAACGACAATCATGTATCACCATTCTGAATGGTGTGAGAAATGTTGCTTTTACAGCATCAAAGACAAAAGAAAGAGAAACTCAGACGAACGCATCTCCCAGTTTGCTTTGTTCTTAAAGCAATGCACATCTTCATGCGAATACAACCGAATTTTAAAGAAATTATCGATAATCTGTGATCTAAGCTCTTGTTTTTAGTAAGAATATTCATTTAATCTCTGACTGAGTTTGCAGGAGAAAATTTCGTTCTTCTTATGACACAGATTATTGTGCTGCAGTTACGAATGTAAGATACAAAAAGAATTTCAAAACTAAGACTTTCGAACCCCATATGTAGCAAGAAATGCCATAATTTGTTATGTCCCTCCAGGGAAAAGCTTTCATCGGTAAACTGAAAAATGCATGGCAAATGGAGGTCGTGGATCAGACGCAAATAAATAAATAAATAAAAGTAAATTAAAATAGAATTTTTCGTATCTCAGACATAGCGTCGTATGTAAATATAACGAAAATCAAAAGCCACGTGGATCGTATTTATCTTGATTAAAGCTATCCAGAATTTAAAAATTTCTGCCAACTTGATGTGAAGAAAAGGAAATATCGTTGAACCAAAAATCTGATTCCACGCAAACTAGCGCTAAACGTTGGCATCAGAAAACCAAACCCGGGAAGTTCACGGAAAATTTTGGTCTTAGCAATCTCAATCGTATACAAAAAATATTTCTCAAAATAGACCTATTAAAATTACGGATATATATGTTTGCAGATTCAAATATATCGTGAATCCCCTTACCGAGAAAAAATTGCAATATTCTATAGGTCATGAGAAAAGCTAGAAGATGTTACAATAATATTCTGAACCAGAGCTTGTAGCTGTTGAAAAACTGCGGAACGAAAACGTGAATTTACATCAGCGTGAATACTTTAGATCTGACAAAATTGAAAAGTGCATAAAAAACTTGTGTTAATGATTACAGCTATCCGATGAGAAAGCAATTTTTTAAATCTGACATTTGTAAGCAGACGTATAGTGGCAGATGCAAACAGGAATTTACGTCAAAGCAGATTTGCTTTTCAAAAGCTTGCCTTTGCCTATTATGGAATGCATTTGATATACACGGTCTTATCAGAATAATATGACCACCACCGGAAATCACAATGTACCCGCCCAGGCGCGTCACAGAGTGCACGTGACAAGGTCGACCACACGTTGATATAAGCGGGCGGCCAAGACAGGTGAGCCATAGTGCATTACAAGAGCACAATGGGCAGAGCTAGTGATTTGACGGACGTTCAAAAAGGAATGATCATCGGCTACCGTGCCAAGAGTGGGTGCATCTCAGAAACGGCAGACTTCGTGGACTGTTCGCGAGGGGCTGTAGTAAGGGTGTACCGAGAATGGACCGCTGGTACACCGAGTACAATCCCACGTCATTACTGTGAAGCCCCAAAGACCATCGACCACAGAGGAGAATATCGCCTGCGTCAACTGGTAGAGGGCATGCTACGAGCAAAGCTTCAGCAATTGAGTAAGCAAATGAATGCTGGGGCACACAGGTACGTGTACCCCATAACAGTAAAGCGCACCCTGTTACGCATGGGTCTCCGGAGTCACAAATGAATGCTGGGGCACACAGATACGTGTAGCCGATAACAGTAAAGCGAACCCTGTTACGCATGGGTCTCTGGAGTCGCAAATGAATGCTGGGGCACACAGGTACGTGTACCCGATAACAGTAAAGCGCACCCTGTTACGCATGGGTCTCCCGAGTCGCAAATGAATGCTGGGGCACACAGGTACGTGTACCCGATAACAGTATAGCGAACCCTGTTACGCATGGGTCTCCGGAGTCGACGATGCCTCAAGACAGCCATGTTATCCCAGGTCCATCGGCAACGACGCCCGCAGTTCGCATGGACTACCGTCATTGGACAGTGGAAGAGCGGGAAAAGGTGGCCTTTTCCATCAAATCGAGGTTTCTACTCCACAGAAGTGACGGGCGCTGCGGACACGTCGTCGGGCACACGAGAATTAACACCCGGATACTCCTATCCGTCAAATACCTACGGATACTCCTATCCTCTACTCCTATCATATATATCGGATACTCCTATCCGTCAAATACCTACGGATACTCCTATCCTCTACTCCTATCATATATATCGGGTACTCCTATCCGTCAAGTACTTACGCATGTGTCTCCGGAGTCGACGACGCGTCAAGGCGGCCATGTTATCCCAGGTCCATCGTCAACGACGCCTGCAGTTCGCATGGACTACCGTCATTGGACAGTGGAAGAGCGGGAAAAGGTGGCCTTTTTCGTCAAATCGAGGTTTCTACTCCACAGAAGTGACGGTCGGTGCGGACACGTCGTCGGGCACACGAGAATTAACACCCGGATACTCTTATCCGTCAAATACCTACGGGTACTCATATCCTCTACTCCTATCATATATATCGGATACTCCTATCTGTCAAGTACTTACGCATGTATCTCCGGAGTCGACGACGCGTCAAGGCGGCCATGTTATCCCAGGTCCATCGGCAACGACGCCTGCAGTTTGCATGGACTACCGTCATTGGACAGTGGAAGAGCGGGAAAAGGTGGCCTTTCCCGTCAAATCGAGGTTTCTACTCCGCAGAAGTGACGGAAGGTGCGGACACGGCGTCGAACACACGAGAATTAACACCCTGATACTCCTATCCGTTAAGTACTTACATGCCGACGATGGCAGTGTACATGACTGAAGTATGACCTGGGACCGCTGATACCACTGGATGGGTCATTGAACGTCAATGGCTACCTGTCCTTCCTCGCTGACCGCAAGCATCCCTCCATGTTGGATGTTTACCTTGGTGGTGATGGTGACTACCAACAGGACAATGTGTCGTGCCACGTTGCTAAGGGGGTGCATGATTGGTTCGAGGAACACGACAGCGATACCTCCGTTCTCTCTTAGCCTGCGAAATCGGCCGAATTCAATCCCATAGAGCCCTTGTGGGACTATTTGAATCGACAGGTTTGACGTGCCGACCCACAACCACGTCATCTCCGGGACCTCCGTGCTCTGCTGCAGTCCGAATGGGTACGTGTGCCTCGGGAAACCCTCCAGGGCCTCATTGTGTCCATGATACGCCGTCATCCGGGCTAAGGGTGGTTATTCCCATTATTAGTTATGTGGCCATATTATTCTGATACGACTATGTAATTTATCATACTGATACAAACAGTTAGGTGAGCTATTTTCTTGATGAGTTTAAATAATAAAAGCAACTGGGTTAGGGAGATACCTAAATTCAGTAAATCGATCCAGGCTACTAAGTCATATTATCGCCAAATATGTTTTATTGATCACTGGTATGAATTTAAGCACTAGCATAATGTGTTGACTCGTTACGCCGACAAGCCTAATTTTTTTTATTCGTCTGTAATGTGTTTTACCAATCATAATAATTCGGCTATAGTATAAAATTATAAGAGCAATTGATCCACGGTATAAATTGAACAAAGTAAACAGGTTAAAGTGCTCCCTGATCAAAGCAATTAAGGCTATGTAGTAATAGTAGCAGTTAGATTGCGGTATAAACGCAGTACTGATAAAAGCGATTAAGTGCGGTTCATATTTCTGAAAGCAGTAAGGCTGCTGTACATACTGATGATAACAGATTAAGATTATATTGTTCAAAGCAGATAAATTGTTTTATACACTCGCAAAAGCAGTTGTAAACACTGATAAATGTAGTTAGATAAGAATAATATTGTTCAAAGCAGTATAGTTTAGAGAGTATATTGATCTAAGCAATTAAAATGGAACTATATTAGTCATCATTTGTTCAATCAAACCAGTCATTGTGTATGTTATGTATAAAGCAGTTGATTAGAGTATGCAGTGGTTAAAATAGTTAGGGTACAGTATGTGGCTTGTACTGCTCAGGGAATTCTGTAAAGGTATCTACTGATCACAGTAATTACGTTAAGGTTTCTGCTGACCAAGCTTTAGTCAGTGCATATATAGAGTGGCCAAATTATTATCACCACTTGGTTAGTACATTGTTTGACACCTTTTGCCCTTAATACTCCTTGAATTCATCTTCGTATCATCATCATCATCATCATCATCATGTCAACCATTATCAATCCACTGCTGGACGAAGGTCTCCCCAAGTTTCCTCCACAAGGGTCTGTCTTGTGCCAGTCTCCTCCATGTCACCCCTGCATACTTTCGAATTTCATCCACCCATCTCCTATGTGGTCTTCTTCTGGGTCTTTTCCTGTCCCTTGGAATCCAATCTAAAATTTCGGCTGTCCATCGATGATCTGTCCTTCTGGCAGTATGTCCAGCCCATTGCCATTTCAGGGATTTAACTCTGATCATGATGTCTTCCACTCTTGTCATTTTTCGGATCCACGAGTTCCTCTTCTTATCTCTCCTGGTTACACCAAGTATGCACCTCTCCATGCCTCTTTGAGTTGTCTGCAGCCTTTGTATGTCTCTTTTAGTTAAGGTCCACGTCTCTGCACCATACGTAAGCACTGGAAGGATGCATTGATCAAACACTTTTCTTTTAAGACATAATGGCATATTGCTCTTGAAAATTATGCTGTTTCTTCCAAAAGCTCTCCAGGCAAGTTTTGTACGCCGATTAATTTCTTCATCAATGTGACCCTCACTTGATATCTGCTGTCCAAGATAAACGTACGTGTCTGTTATCTCCAGCTTTTCTCCATCAATCGATAAATCTTCATTTCTTGTAAAAGCATTGAACATCACTTTTGTCTTCTGAAAGTTCATTTTTAATCCCACTTCTTTACTCTTGTCAGCAAGTTCCTGGATCATACTCTGCAGCTCTGATGGGGTAGTTGCAAAAATGACTACGTCATCAGCAAAACGAAGGTGAGTTAGATAATCTCCATTAATCTTTATCCCCTTGTTTTCCCAGCTCAGCGACTGAAAAACACCCTCCAATGTGGCATTAAAGAGCTTCGGAGATATGGTGTCACCTTGTCTCACTCCCTTTCCAATTTTTACGTGTGTTGTATTTTCAAACAGCTTTATCTTTGCACTTGCATTTTCATAGATGTTATTAATAATATTAATGTATGCATCTTCAATACCGCAGGTTTTCAGAGCCATTGTAACTGCTGATGGTTTCACCGAATCAAAGGCTTTTTCATAATCGGTAAAAGCCATGCACAATGGAAGTTCATATTCCCTCGCTCTTTCAATTAGTTCTCTCAGCACGTGGATATGATCTATTGTGCTGTAGCCACTCCTGAATCCAGCTTGTTCTCTCGGTTGAGCAATGTCTAGTGCTACCTTCAATCGGTGTGAAAGAACTTTAGTGAAGATTTTATAAACTACTGATAGGAGGCTGATAGGTCTGTAGTTTCCGAGATCCTCAATGTCACCTTTCTTATGTAGCAGGATCATTGTAGCGGTGTTCCAATCCTCAGGAATCTTTCCTTCATTAAGGCATCGAGTGAAAATTTGGGCGAGTACTGTTTCGATTTCTCCACTTGCTTCTTGTATGATGTCTACAGTAATTCCATCTTCTCCTGGAGCTTTTCCTCGTTTCATGTTCTTGATTGCATGTGCAACTTCTGCTGGAAGGACTGGAGGAACTCTGGTACTGGTACCTTTCATGATGTCTGGAGTGCATATATCATCCCTTTCATATAATTTGGAGTAGAAATCTTTCACTCTTTCACTCATCTTCGTATAGACTCTATTAAATATCAATATGTGGCTTGTATATACGTGCTTACCCAAATTGCGATGAATAGCACCCTCCAGCTCTTGAAGATTGAAATCATCTTCGTATGGACTCTATTAAATATCAGTATGTGGCTTGTACACGTACTTACCCAAATTGCGATGAATAGCACCCTCCATCTTTTGAAGGTTGAATTCATCTTCGCATGGACTCTATTAAATATCAGTATGTGGCTTGTATACGTACTTACCCAAATAGCGATGAATAGCACCCTCCAGCTCTTGAAGATTGAATTCATCTTCGTATGGACTCTATTAAATATCAGTATGTGGCTTGTACACGTACTTACCCAAATTGCGATGAATAGCACCCTCCAGCTCTTGAAGGTTAAATTCATCTTCGCATGGACTCTATTGAATATCAGTATGTGGCTTGTACACGTACTTACCCAAATTGCGATGAATAGCACCCTCCAGCTCTTGAATATTGAATTCATCTTCGTATGGACTCTATTAAATATCAGTATGTGGCTTGTACACGTACTTACCCAAATTGCGATGAATAGCACCCTGCAGCTCTTGAAGATTTGATGGTAGCTGATCCAGCTGTACGATGCCTCTTTCGACTTCATCCCCCAAACACTCCATTGGATTGAGATCCCGTGATTGAACATATATGATCGAGATCACGTGATTGAAATTTATAAAGCGTTGTGTGAAGATTGTGGGCTAGTGTAGTGGATCGTAGCACAGTGTTACGAGATGCCAAGGTCGGGAAAGCATCGAAGACAATCCAAGAAGTGGCCGGCTATCAGATGCAAAGGACGACACTTCTGTGGTTATCGTTACCAGCCCTTTGGAAGAAGATCGACTGAAAACATGTGACGAGATTGCAATTTAAGCAAACTGTCTACTGCTTTGGTTTTCAGAGTCCTAACTGAGAAATTATAGAGAAGTAAAAGTGGCTGTCAAATGGGTACTTTATACCGTGAGTCAAGAGCAGCAAGCAGTTCGCAAAGGGATCGCAGAAGAATTCCTTCAGGGGTACGAGACAGAAGGCGAGCAGTTTTTGGGCGGAATCGTTGCTATAGACGAAACCTGGATACGAAATATCGAAACAGAATTGAAATCTCAGTTCGCTCAGTGCAAAAATCCAGAATCACCTCACCAGAAAAAATTCCGCCGCCAAGAATCGAAGGTTAAACTGATGATGATTATGGTCTGTGACAAGATTTGAGTTATACACTATCTACCCACAAGTAATTGGACACCTCTGCAATCGACGATATCAGCGGTCCTGATACACGTCACGACCGCCGCTGTTAAATATCTTGTGGGAAACAACAACGCAACCAGTCGCATGCAAGATGCCACGCAGTTCGGAGCTCTCTGATTTCGAGAAAGGTGTAATCGTCGGGTATCACAGAAATGGTCGATCCATACGTGACATATCCAGCGAGTTGAAGTACCTAAAACTGACAGTGGCCTACGTGATTGGCAAGTGGAAGATGAGAGGTGATTGTCGGAATGTGCCCCGACCCGACAGACCCACAAAACTGCGAGTTAGAGACCGACGGGTGCTGGCCAGAGAAATTCGGAAGAACCGCACCAAATCGATGGGCCACATCCGCGAGGAGTTTCAACAGGCATCCGGGAGTGTTCTTTCGATGAATACCATCCGTAAGGAAGTCCATCTGCTCGGTTATCATGGACGTGCTGCCGCCCACAAGCCTTTGATCACCAAGTCCAATAGCGCTGCTCGGCTAACGTGGTGCAAAGAACGTCGACAGTGGACCGTTGAACAGTGGAAACAGGTTCTCTGGAGCGACGAATCAAGGTTCACCCTCTACCGTTTGGATGGCAGGGTCTGGGTTTGGCGTCTGCCTGGAGAACGCCTCTTGCCGGATCGTATTGTGCCAACTGTGAAGTTAGGCGGCGGTGGAATTATGCTATGTGGGTGTTTCTCCTGGTATGGCACGGGACCCTTGGTCGCAATTTCTTGTATACTCAACGCCGAGACCTACTGCACCATTTTGGATGACCATGCGCTTCCTACGTTGTGGCAGTTTTATGGGGTGGATCCATGTTACTTTCAGGATGACAATGCCACCTATCATGTTTCGAGGTCCACCATGGCTTGCTATGGTGACAAAGGGGTTAATCAAATGGACTGGCCTGCGCAGAGCCCGGACCTTAACCCTATCGAGCACCTCTGGGACGAGTTGGAGCGTCGACTTAAGGGGTGCCCTCACCGTCCGAAATCGGTGAAGGAACTGACCTGCCTTCTCCAAGCCGAGTGGAAGAAAATACCGCTAGCCGTCGTTCAACGCCTGGTTCAGAGTGTGCCCCGGAGAGTCGCAGCTGTAATCGCCCTCTCGTGGAGGCTCCACCAACTATTGAAGGTGAATAAACTTCGTTTTCCTTTGCTAACACAGGTGTCCCATTACTTGTTTGTAGATAGTGTATCAACAGACAGAAAACCCGAGGAGACCACAGTAAGCGGAATACCACAGAAGGTTTCTGCAAAATGTTTTGCGGCCAAAGAAGGCCAGACATGCTCTAAGCTGGTGTCATCATTTTGCATGACAACGCGAGGCCGTATGTTGCCCTTACAGTAAGAGACATTCTGGAAAAGTATGGATGGGAATTGCTTCCACATGCGCCATACAGTCCTGACATGAGACCACCATACTATGACTTGTTCTCAAAACTGATGAAGCCACTCCACGGGAAACGATTCAGTACGATTCAGGGTGTTTCTAATGAGATGATCCGCTAATTCGACGCCTCAACAATGGAGGTGTCCTGACTGGAATACAAGACTTGCCCAAACGTTGTGCCGCTGTCATAAATAAACATGGAGATTACTTCGAAGGAATGTAAAAGTATGTTGTGAAATAAATTCGTTTTTTAAAGGATAACCCACAGTGTGCAAAAGTTTTGAAATGACCCTCGTATCGTCAAGTCATCTATTTTTTGCTCCATGCCCCAAGACATAAGGGGAAAGGACTAGTCCCCTGACAAGGACTTATACCACTGTGTAGAAAAAAAAGTTACTTTAACATCTTTTTTCTCCTTTCTTAGGTTCTTTGATATTATTAGAGCTTTTTCAGCAGGAAATCAATCAAGAAGAATAAGCGTCATTCATCCTTTTAAACGACCACTTTGAATAACAAAGCCAAGGCGAAAGCAATTCTTATGCAAAGTTTCACACCGCCCCGGTGGCGCAGTGATCTAAGCGATGGCCTCTGATCATTCGTCCGTATGGGGTCCGAGTTCGAATCCCGGTGAGACATGGATGTTGTGTCTGTCTTACGGCACTGGCTCTCTCCTTTCTCTGGAACCAGAGACCCTAAATTAGGCACTGGCACCTGCTTATAGCCCATTGAGTTCCTCCCGGTGGTCGTTAAACCTCCAATCAAAAAAAAGTTTCACTCCTCCCAGCTGCGTTCTGCTCATTTCTTAGACAGCGAATATACTTCATTCAAACTAATTTCACTTCATTTTGCTAAACCCGAGTGAATTCTTTCCAGCCGATTAAAGGAATAAAAGTCTTATACTGCAAAATGGATTGAAACGAATCTTGTGGGCACGATCCTTTCAAAAGAATACCTTCAAAAATCTTGAAAATAATAACTTACAGATGTTTGACTTCCTTATCCAGGTATGTTTATACGGCTACACTGTCCAATCTGTTTTACGCAATCTAAATTAAATGATTAATATTCATAAGAGAACTTTGCTTTGATTTCGATTTTTCATGAAATGTTGGGGAAAATATGCTGTTCGTTACTTGAGATACGTCAGTAAATGCACTCATGTCTTCATTTTTTTCTTTGCAGAAACGTCCTATTTAATTTTCCCATCTTTAACTCTCATGTGCATAGCTGGAGTTCCTCTCCGACTGGCCAACATGCAGGTAAGATTTGAATATCCCACTCTACCTTTCGCATTAAAGTATACATTTCCATCACACTTTCTTTGCTTAGACGATCATCGTTTCCATGTGTTGTCTAAGTTTATTCGCAGCAACCAGAAAAAAATTCCCATGGCATGCAATGAAATGAAATGGGAAGACGACAATGTACGAAACATAACACGGAAGATTCACGGTAATACAGAAAAATAAGAGTTCAAAATTAATAACCTCACACAATTAGTCTTCAATGAAAGTTTTCCATTTCGAGCTATCTTTAGACCCATTAAAATTAATCACGTTAAAGAGACTTCTCTCAGTGTGTCACTACAATAAAAGCTATCTTTTCTACTTTTAAACCAATCCACCTATATACACAGTCGTATCAGAAGAAAATGACCACCCAACAAAAAATGGGAATAACCACCCTTGGCCTGGATGACAGCAGCTGGACGGCGTGGCATGGACGCAATGAGGCCCTGTAAGGTTGCAAGAGGCACACTGGCCCATTCGGGCTGCAGCAGAGCACAAACATCCCGGAGATGATGAGGTTGGTGGTCGGAACGTCAAACCTGTCTATGCAAATAGTCCCACAAGTGCTCTATGGGATTGAGGTCGGCCGATTTCGGCGGCCAAGAGAGAACGGAGACATCGCTGTCGTCTTCCCGGAACCAGTCAAACCCCCTTTAGCGATGTGGCACAGCACACTATCCTGCTGGTAGATACTATCATCACCAGGGTAAATGTCCAACATGGAGGGATGCATGCGGTCAGCGAGGACGGACAGGAAGCCATTGGCTTTCAGAGGCCCATCCAGTGGTACTAGCAGTTCCAGGTCATACCAGGAAAATATCCCTCAATGATGCACACTGCCACCGCCGGCTTGTACTTGACCGACAAGCATGTCCGGGTGATGTTTCTTGTATGTCTGACGCCGTATGCGCCACCTCCTGTCATATCTGTAGAGCAGAAACCACGATTCGTCGGAGAGGTCAATCTTTTCCCACTCTTCCACTGTCCAATGACGGTAAACCCATGCGAACTGCAAGCGTCGTTGCTGATGGACCTGGGTTAACATGGCCGCCTTGACGCAGCGTCGATTCCGGAGACCCATGCGTAACAGGGTACACTTTACTGTTATCGGGGACACGCACCTGTGTGCCCCAGCACTCCTTTGAGTGCTCAATTGCTGCACTGCTGCGCGTCGATTGCCGTTTACCAGTCGACGGAAGAGACGTTCTCCTCTGTGGTCGATGGCCTTTGGGGTTCCACAGTTATGACGTCAGGAGGTATTCGGTGTACCAGTGGTCCATTCATGGTACACCCTTACTACAGCATCTCGCGAACAGCTCACAAAATCTGCTGTTTCTGAGATGCTTCCACCCTTGGCGCGGTAGCCGATGATCATTCCTTTTTGAGCGTCTGTCAAATCACTACCTCTGCCCATTGTGTTCACGTCACGCACTATGGCTCATCTGTCCTAGCCGGCTGCTTATATCTCCGTCAACACTGTGATTATGGTGCTAGTTATATTATTCTGATACCACCAGGTATATCAGGACAATAACAACTCTCCAATGTCTGAAATGTTAATGACTGAATTTGTGTCCGGATTGAAGATCTGGCGAGGAATGGGCACTACGGGATTTCTAAAGGTATCTTGTATTATCTGATGCTAACTCATTACCAGCAGACCCTTTAAATATTATAAGTCACGTGGGTAAGACGCCGCAGATTGCATTTGCTGTTCCAACACAAACCACAGATGCTCGATTGGATTGACGTCTCGGGAATTCGGAGGCGATTCCTGGAAATCTTTCTCATGGGCCGCGAACCATTTTCAAACAATCCGGGCTATGTGTCATGGCGCATTTTCCTATTGGAAGATGACCCTACTAGAGGGAAATACCATTGCTATGAAAGGATGTTCCTGGTCTGCCATGACGATTAGGTAGTTGGTAAATAGATGCCATAGTTTCCTGCACGTGAATGACTGAACCCATAGTTTTCCGGCAGAACATTCATTGCCCACAGCATTACACTTCACCCACCAGCTTGTTTATGTCCCACGGTGCACCATGAAGTTTATACTTCTCTAGCTAAACGACGCACACATACCTTTTGGTCCGCATGGTGCAATAGGAAAAGAGATTATTCGGACCAAACGAAATCATTCAAGGTCCAGTTTTGGTGCTGCCGTTCCCTTCGTAGGCTTTTCAACGGTGAACCAAGATTAGCACGAGCAATCGGAACAGCCTGCAATTAGGAAGCTCCATTTCAATGAGCACTCAGAGCGGTCTTCAGCTACGCAGCTCAATTTTCAATGAGCACTCGAAGCGGTCTTCGGCTACGCATCCCCATTTTCAATGAACGCACAAAGCGGTCTTCGGCTACGCAGCCCCATCTTCAATGAGTACTCGGAGCGATCTTCAGCTACGCAGCCCCATTTTCAATGAGCACTTGAAGCGGTCTATAGCTACGCAGCCGCATTTTCAATGAGCACTAGGAGCGGTCTTCGGTTACGCAGCCCCATTTTCAATGAGCACTCGGAGATTTGTCCTTTGCCAAGCTCACTTAGTCTTTGGCTACGCAGCCACATTTTCAATGAACACTAAGAGCGGTCTTCGGTTACGTAGCCCGATTTTCAAAGAACCTTCGGAGCGGTCTTCAGTTACGCAGCCTCATTTTCAATGAGCACTCGAAGATTTGTCCTTTGCCAAACTCACTTAGTCTTCTGCTACGCAGCCACATTTTCAGCTGGGTTTGATGTTCCCTGTGTTGTGACAGATTAGTCTTATGATCCCCATTCAAATTAACTCGGAATTTCACCCCAGTATCCCTTCTGCTGGCTCGTACCATATGGGATAGCTTTCGCTCACCTCCAGCATCGGTGAGATGCGGTCGGGCCACATCTTGCTGACGGTTCGTGGTTTTGTTCCATCCTCGGACCACTTTTTGAAAGAACTAACTACGTCTGACGGTGAGCACCGCACAAGCTTTGCCGTCTCGGAAATGATCTGACCCAGTCGTCTGGGCCCAGCGATTTGGCCTTTGCCAAACTCACTTAAGTCCTCTGCCTTTTCCATCTAAAGGGCAAAAATATCACTGATTAACAGAGATATCTCATGTAGAGGATTTTAGGAAAGGTGTGCCTGATCCCAGGTCTTAAAGAACCCTCAGAAATACGAAGCTAGCAGATTTGGGCTAGAGTGCCCGATAGAAAAGTGACACGGAAGCGAGGTAGAAAGGGGAAGGAAAACACCCTTATTTATTACCGGGGAGCCAGTACCCGGGTTCCGACGGCTTAACGTGCACATCCGGCTCACGGCGGATATTTAGTGGTTCGAGCGTTTGAACCTTCCTGGGATCGAACCTGAGGTTTCTCCGTGGCAGTCATGAACGCTCACCACTAGGCAATCCTTGGGCCCGTGGCTTAGTATCGAGGGTTATTTATATCGTTTCATGACCTTCACACTCGCCGTCGTCTATCTGCAGCTGCTGCCATTTGCATAAATACGCGCTGGTCATAACGTTTCGGTTCTTCAATGTATATGCGAGTTTATTATGATAACATTCCGATTTAATCTTTGCTTTTGCTCAGTTGTTTCAAAGATCCCTATTTGTTCCAGGGAATTAAAGTGACTTTGTTTTGTCTTGTTTCACTTTGTTGGTAAATAATTGTAGTTCTTAAGCATGCGCATTATCGAAATCCTTCGTGTTGTTTTGCGTTATTAATTCATTAGTTTTATGTGTCCCGTGAATTCTCGTTTATGATTTATGCGTATAATATTAAGTGAAGCAAAACCGGCGGAAGCGTGACATTTATTCAATGAAAGCCGAACCAGCTAATAAGTACTTTGCAAACCTTATTAGTGAAATATATAATTATCAACGAATGAGCACTTAGTCACTGTCAATGGCACCATCACAGGCTTCTGCTGATCAATATTCGGAGCGGTAGTATATATTGTAGTAGATCATCGCTTGTGTTTTCCATAGCGGTAATGAAGTAGTACCACAATGAGAAATATCTCGTAAATACCCCAATTTTTATCCGACTAGGAAATTGTGGTTTTAATTACCATAAAGCTTGTAAAAAGAGAAAAAGTATTCTGGTTCTACTAAACTTGATCTTGTACTACTCGAAAACACCAAAAATTCTTTTTCCAGTGGTCAGGTATTGATGTCCTCCAGATAGTGGGGTCATCTCTGTGCTGATTCTTATGCGAGGATGTGAAGAAGGAAAATGTAGATCTTATACTCTGTAAAAAATAAGTGGTGAATTTCTGAAAATAACGTGCAGCAAAGTTGCCGGTAGGTATCCCTCTTTTTCAGAAATTTGCGTTTTTAAAAATTCCCGCTTATTTCGACATCCGTATTTTCGCAGATTTTCCGTAGTCAGGAATTCCGTTTATTTCAGAAAAAAAAATCCATTTCAGGCTTTTACGTATTTAAACTGAAATTCCGCAAAATTGGTGATCCTGCATTTTTCATCCCTTACCTTAGGTAATCCTTTTTCTGCAGTCAGGATAAAACCCCCGTCGTTTGGGATGGTTCAGCAGGTAAAGCACGCTTTTAACCACTGAGACACAAGCCCTCGGAAATCTGAATCACGTACATCGTAAAACAAATTGCGCGACGATCAATTTCTTTTATTTATTTATTTTCTTTTTTTTTGTCATTAATGCGAGTGATTTAGTCATTTTATTTTCTGTTGGAACTTATTGTTTTTCTGAATAGGTTTGTTATAATTTTTTCTGTAGGAGGATTTTTCACAAGCTAAGCATTTTTCATCGTGATTTTTTGGAGCAATAAAACGCTTTGTAACTTGAATTTTTTAAACTGACTATAACTTTTTCAGTTATCTTTAAAAAAGGGGATATGTACTTTTTTATAATATTTTTTCACTAAAAAACTTTTAAATGTAAAATTTGCTCTTGATGGCTATAATAGCTTTTGTCTTAAGTTGTCCATGCATAAACATCGTATTATCATTTGTGCAATAAGTTAAGTACCCGATTTCTTACAGCAACGCCACATATAATAAATAGCTAGTGCACAAAATAAAAGAGTGGAGAAGAAATATTCTGCTCCACAATAAAAGAAATTCATGCGATATGCTATCCACAATATCCGATCTCGCTACGGAACTTCGAAATTCGACAGACGATTGAAATTTAGAAGTTAATCGAACCTCAAGTATTCTCCCCAATCGCTCCTATTACCGGTAATTTTTTCGTCATACGGATACGGAAAAAGTGAGAACGGAGTTTTTTTCGTTAATATACACTGCTGACCACCCAAAATGCAACACCAAGAAGGAAGTATCTTTTGGCCTGAAATTCGCAGCATGCGTCGCCCGCAAGAGGACATGCAAACGATTAGCATTGCAGCGCATATGCAAATCATGTGCGCCCGGCACGCCACCGAGAACCACTATAAGAAGGGTGCACAGAAGGCGGGGTGTAAGTAGTGGAAGTGTGTTGTTCTGCCGGACCTGTGCGTGGGAAGCTTCCTCGTGCCTCGTCGCAGAATACGGCAGTCATTCAAGCACGTTTCGGAGTTCGACAGAAGACGACTAGTGGCCGATCGCGACAGCGGTTTATCGTACCGAGACATCGGCGCCCGTGTGGGACGACATCCAGCCACAGTGAGGCGAGTATGGATTCGGTGGGTGCAGGAGGGACGAACGGACCGACGTGAGCGATTGCTGCAGCCGCGGCACACCACCGAGCGAGAGGACCGGCATGTTGTGCTGCGGGCATTGACGACTCGCACCGCCACATCACGAACGTTAGCGCAGGAATTAGGGTGTGTTGCGCAACAACCTGTGTCAGCCCGTACCGTTTGACGTCGTCTGCAGGAGCGGGGACTTGTCGCACGACGACCATTGCACCGATTACCATTGACGTTACACCACCAGCGAGTGCGGTGGCAGTGGGTCGTTGAACGCCGCACCTGGACTACGGAATGGAACGATATTGTCTTCTCCGACGAATCCCGCTTCTGCCTGCAACACCACGATGGTCGGATACACGTGTGGCGGCATCACGGCAAGAGACAGTATGACGTTTGCATTATGCATCGCCAAACCGGTCCGTCGCCTGGCGTTAGGGTTTGGGGCGCAATTGGATATGACACCCGCACCCCTCTGGTACACATCGCCGGTACACTCAACAGCTACCGCTACATCTCCGACGTTTGGGAGCCTGTAGTCCTCCCTTACCTGCAAGACCTGCCAACGGCCATGTTTTAATAGGATAATGCGCGCCCGCACGTGGCACGCATCGTGCAACATTTCTTCACGGCCCACCAGGTGTCACTGCTGCCGTGGCCCGCCTGTTCTCCTGATATGTCTCCCATCGAACACGTCTGGTCGCTGATCGGCAACCGAGTGGCCCGGCAAGCACCACCCGCGGCTACGCCTGATGAACTGTGGCAACGCGTGGAAGCAGCCTGGACCGACATACCCCAAGCACACATCCAAAGCCTCTTTCGTTCGATGCAGCGGCGTGTAGCGGCCGTTATTGTCAGCCATGGGGGCTACACGATCTATTGATGTCTGCGTTTTTCGCAAGTCGCACGGGCCTGTAAGCTCAATCGTTTCATATTTGTATCTGTTGTTATGTGTCTAGTAAATCTGGCTTTGCTATCTCGTGTCCTTCTTGGTGTTGCACTTTGGGTGGTCAGCATTCTATAAAAGGAACTGCGGAAAGGTTTCTGAAAATACAAAATTTTCCGTTAATACATCTCTAAAACGGTAATTTACCGCAAATATAAGAAAGAAACTGTGGAAAGGTTTCTGAAAATTCATAATTTTCCGTGCTACCGAAAATCCGTGAAATTCAGGTTTTTTTCTGTCCTTTCACGGAAAAGGTTGTATCGGAAATATGTTTCGTTAATTCACTAAAGAAATGACGGAAAGTGGCTCGTGAATTTCGGAAAACCTTTTACAGTGTATTAATTCAGTGAAAAAATTATGTGAGCTTTCGAAAAGCAAGTAATACTTTAATATGAGAGCGAACCATGATTTTGTTTTAATAATTTTTGATTCAAGAATGTAAAAGGGACGATTCAAATTTAGGAGTTAATCGAACCAACAAAATTGCATTGGACAAACAAAATTACATAAAACTTGATTTTCTAACTACCAGCTATATTACGTTTCGTAATATAGCTGGCTACATGTTAGTTAGGAATAAAGTTTTATGCAATTTTCGGTATGGATATCTAACGGGAATCTCAGTTAGGAATCTCAATTTTATGGAATTTTCGATACACATATCATACCCGAGCCTAACTGAATGATTAACTAAAATACCACTCGGCTACCAAAGCGGATTTCCAGTTTTCTAGGTCTTTTCCATGCTTTTGCTTAAATTAATCGGGAACAGTACCCTGAATATCTTGATGCTGAACATTTGCAGAAAAAGAAAAAAAAAGATGAGCCAAACTCGGCTCTTGGGCCGGGCTTCTTTTTTTATCAGCTAAATGAAAATTCCAGTTGGTTGGTTGATTTTAATGGCATGTATCACATTCGTCACCCAAGATCCTCTACAGCGTGGCTGCGCTGTCGTCTAACAAATGAGAACGAAAATGGTGAAAGCGATGATCACGAAAACGAACAGAACAACATAGAACATGAGTAACAGTGAGTCGACAATTGCACGTCTCACACATCGGGCCAGTGTCGACACACTGCAAGAAGCGGCGGGTGAAACGACAATATCTAATGCGGAGACGCGCAAATACAACTTTCTCACGACAGTTTGTCCGCAAACTAGATGGCCATAGTCCGATCTGTGGTTTGATAGCTAGAAGTTTGTTCCTGCCCTGTTGAGTCCACAAAGACTGCTACGCATCCAGGATGAATTTGAGAATGGAAGGGTGAAAATCTCGAAAACACAGTGCTAGTCGTGTGATCAGCATGGAGACGACTGATCTGGCAGAGACATCCGGCAGCTCATTACCACGAATCCCAACGTGGCCAGGAACCCAACAGAACCGGATCTGGAATCCAGCACCAGTTATAGTTCGCAGGAAGCGTTGAAAATCTCTGGTGACAGAAGAATCATTGCCCTCTGGAGAAGATAAAATGTTGATGATTGACTGGGAATTAATACAAATCATGGGGCGACGATGGGGTCCAGACTAAATGTGATGCAAAGCGAGGAGCACCGCATGCATCTCTGAAGAGAAGACTGTCGCTTCCGGCGGAAGCCTTTCAGCATAGGTCACATCGACACAAACAAATGCGGATCCTACAGCATCACTTGATTTCGAGCCATCGGTGAAGGCAGACACGAAATTGGAACATAGCGAAAGGTGCTGGGCAAAATGCTTCTGGAACACCAGTGCAGGAGTGGAATACTTAGTCCACACAGAAAAGAAAGATCAGCAATTGCCTGAACTGGCTGCCAAGGGGGATCAATAAAAGCCGTGGTCACACCAATCAACGACAGATCAAGGCCAACATCGTGCACCATGTTCGACAGACGAATCTCAAAAATGGGAACACAAGAAGGGCAGTTGGAAAACAAGCGAAGACGTTGTGGATGGAAGAAGGAAGTATGCAATGGATTATCAGGAAGACATTTCAGTCTAGTGAAGAACTGGAGAGACACATAACGATGGTTCGTTAGACTTGGCATAAAATTATGCACTGAAGACGTACGGAAAGCACAGATACAGAGGCAAAAAGCCTGGTAATGAAAGGGATCGAGAAGCTGTAAGACAGAATTCCGCGCAGAACCGTACGCCACACAGCCACAGTCCAACCTTTACCGGACAAGCGAGTGGTGCAAAGCATTGAGCATCGCCCCCCCCCCCACGACGTACCGGAGAGGACCTTCAAGATACTCAAGGATCGCATGAATTTCACCTTTAAAGATAGAATGTGAGGTCGGAAGGTGAACGCTCTGTCGTAGGTCAGTCCCAAGAACTTAAACTCTGTCACTACAGGAATGGAAGTACTCCCCAGATGGAGATGTGAGTCCACGTGAATATCTCCTTTGCAGCAAAAATGCACGCAAACCGTTTCCTGGGACGAGAAGCCAAACCCATAATGTGAAGCCCAGGAAGATATCTTATTAATGGGTGAAAATTCCGAGCTCGAACCGGGCATGTACTGTGAAGTTCAGCATTTTGACCCTGCATTAATGGAAAACGTTCCGAGTCACAAAACGGAGACTGACTTGTTAAATAATCAGTCGGCTGAGATTACTGAGTGCAACGAAAGACATGGAAGTATATCCGCCACAGAATGCGTTGATTAATTACAGCAGAAATCCAGTAGCTGAACTGTGAGATGAGACTACGAAATGGGCCGGTTTATGTCTTTAAAAATTTAAATCCTGTTCCGTTTTCAGTTCATCAATTTTAATTTTCCTTTAACACCACGCAGCGGCAGGAGTAAGAATTTTAACCACTTCCCTACGCCCAATTTTAACACACGATTCAGTTACTTCATGAATTTGTGGGATTTTTTCGAAATTCATACTTGATAAGGAAATTATTTATGACCACTTATACCTAGAACTATTGCAGCGGTAAGCTTGACTGCTATAAAGATTTCGGGTGAAATGCTATAATTACTGGTAATTTGATATTACCCAAGGTGTTTAGATGCCATGCAATACCTCATTGTCAGAACAGATCAGATCGCATGTAGAGGATTTTAGGAAGGGACTGTTTCACCCCAGGTCTTAATCAACCCTTAGAAACAGAAACAGGAAGCTAGGAGATTTGAACTAGATTTTCCGATAGGAAAGTGACACGGAAGCGAAGTAGAAAGAGGGAGGAAGACGCCCTTATTCATTACGGAAGGGGGGTACCCGTGGTCCGACGTCTTAACGTGCCCATCCGACGCACTGCGGTTATTTAGTAGTTCGAGCGTTCATACCTGCCTGGGATCGAACCTGAGGTATCTCCGTGGCAGTCACGAACGTTGATCACTAGGCCACTCCTCCCCTCAAAGACTTATCAGCACCCACTCGTACGTATTTACAGCAGACGGCCTTAAAAACGCATAAAATAAAAAAACGCATAAACAAAATTTAAACACTTTAAATCTGTAGCAAAATTTATGCTTTGAGTGTAAGATATTTTTTAATATTGATTTATTAAAAATCGAATTGGCTGAGATAGAAAAAAAGTTACAAATCATAAGATATTGAAATGGTAAAAATCTTCCAAATACGTGGAGACAATTTGTGAAATCAGATGCTGACAGACAACAACACATAACGCCGTGGATTGTTGGCTCCGTAGCGTAACGCGAACGCACTCGGCTAGTTATCGAGAGATCTGGGGTTCGATTCCAGCGGTGTCGAAATACAATTTTTCGGTTGCTGTGTGTTAATTAAAGAAAAACGTAGCAAGAGCAATGACTATTTCATGAAATATTTTACTGCATTGCAAAAATCACAAAGCCTACTGAAATCAAACTTCTCTTTTGACAACTCTATCCGTCTATAGATTTTCCGATTCAAAATTAAGTGAAATCCTCACAAATGATAATCTGAAATCAGTGCTTCAATGTACACCACCAGAATTAACATCGTGTTTTCTTTGGAACCTGGGTTTTAACATATCTTTATTTTTAAAAAAAGTAGGAGTAAAGTGATTGTGAAACATGAAATTACAGCAATGAGTATATAAGTTACACGTGAAAGATGATATGCACAATATTTTTTTATTTATTTATTTTATAAAATTTCTGCTGTACAATATTATAGAAAAGTAATATAATACTCAGTAACAATAAGATATGTGCCACAATCATGAACTAATTACACAAATAAAATAAACTAATTCACCAACAAAACGCACAAAATACGACAAATTACCAAAACTTTCACAATAAATACAAATTCTGCACAACAACAAAACTCATTTCATTGAAAATCAATATCAGTTAAATAGATCAATTACCAATTGTCAATATGAATCAAATGTCATACGTTAATAATAATTAAATGTACATTAAGGAGCCAGGGGAAAAGGCTGAAATACCGCCTGACAAGCCCCTGATCTCCTCTAAATAAAAACAAAATATTCCAGTCCATTCAAGACAACGAAAGCAATTTTACAATACGTTTCTTTTACAAAACGTAAAGCAATAAATCCTAATATTCAATTTCCCATCAAAAAACTCCTTAGCACTCGGTTAAATACCGGATAACGTGCCTCTGATCTAATAATCAACGGTAATCTATTCCACTCACGCAATCCCAACAATATTATAATTAAACATTAAACTGTACGAGCCCACGGAACAGGAAAACCCGGCCCACCACAAGTATCATAGGAGTGAGTGGTATGCCGTAATGTAATCAAGTCGGAGTATCTTCCTGTAAAAACTAGATATACGGGACAGTGATAATGAGTGATGCATCAAGTTCGTAACACAATGATGAACATGACGGGAAGTTAAAACATGACGGTAAAGTCAATGCAGGAAAAAGAGGCAACCTGAGACAGCACAATGACTCAATAAGGTGAACAACATCATAGACTACCTGGAACCAAACATCCATTGAAAACCAGAATATTAGATATAGATGATACATTTTGGATTCTATTTTAATAGGCCACGAAATGGAGGAGCCACAAAGTTACGTCCCAGAGGTTTAGCCATTTTTAAATAGTGCATATGCGTTTGAGTCGTGAAATGCGAACCCAATTTGTCATCCAAACCCAAAGTAAACGACACAGCCTGTGATGAGATCAAGGTTCAACTCTGGGTGTACCAAGAAGGAACATAACAAGGCTGTCTCGATTCCCTCAGAGTTGTAACATACCGGGTTACATATAAAACAATCAAAAGAACAGTGTATTTTTAATGTTCTGAATTTCAAAATTAAACACGCAATCACAAAAAGCGTGTAAGTGAATTACGTATAACCAAATTAAAAAGGCGATACAAAATGCAATTAAACATCGGTATTAACACAGAATTATGTATAAAAGTAAAAAACGTATTACTGAGAAATGTATAACTAGGATTCCACTGCACATTTTTAATTTAATAGCATGTCAATTTATTCCACCTAGCTATGCATCGGAAAAAGGACAAAATGTAAGAATCATCATTCTCACAATTCAGGCTTTCTTCTGCAAATATTTTTTTTTTATTCTGGTGTTTAACGACCACCGTGTGAGCAACTATTCTGGTGTTTAGCGACCACCGTGTGAGCACCGACTCTCTCCCTTCTCTGGAACCGGTGACTCTAAATTAGGGGTCGCCAGTCCCTAATTTAGAGTCGCCGATTCCAGGGAAGGGAGAGAGTCAGTGCTGTAAGACAAACACAACATCCATGCCTCACCGGGATTCGAACCCGGACCCCATTCGGACGAATGATCAGAGGCCATTGCTTAGACCACTGAGCCACCGGGGCGGCAAAGTATTCGTTATGTTCCACGCTAATGCCACATAACTAATGACTTGTTGCTTGACAGGCATACAAATGCCTCATCGAGAGTGGCCACGCTAATGGAAAATAATGAATGATCTGAGTTGTATTATGGCTTGACAGGCATATACATGTCTCATCGAGAGTAGTCACGCTAATGGGACATAAGCATGACTACTGCCAGCGCTTCGACAACTGCTCTACAGGGGCTGCAAAAACGTTTTTTCAAATCCTACTAATAGTTTCAGAGATATTGTTGTTCACAGGCAGATGGTCATGGTGACATTATTATACACAAGAAACGCATATCCGTTTATTTTTGTGGTGTAATAAGCACAAAGATTCCCCGATCTTTCGCACTCCACTGGGAGGCTCTTTCAAGGCAATGATAGACATAAAAATGTAGGGAACTGGAACACGTAAGGAACATAGATGATTATTTTGAAAATAACATGGGAGACATCAGGAGCATATTACATGAATTTTTATCGCGGAATTATGCGGTGGGCCGCGATATGTTTCCATCTTTTAACAATACATGCCAAACCATTGGTAGTTCAATAGAGACCATATAATGAATTAGCTTTATTTTCTTTCCGCTAAGCTAATTATAATGAATAAGCTCTTCCTACCAGCTAGCTAATGATAATAATGAAGCTTTCCTACTGAGCTTAAGTATAATGTTTCTGCTACTGAATGATATACTTGTACTAAGCTTCAAATAGTGAATTCAAATGGTTGTTGTTACTAGTTAATTAAGAACATGAATAAAGTCTTAACGCTGGTTGTTAATGGTAATAAACTAATGATATAAACCTAACAGCCAGACAGAGGTCTGACAAAAACTATGAATTGAGAAAGACGTACTTACTACAAGCTTTTTTATTCGGTACGCTTGATCATCCAAAGCACACACACACAACTTGTTTCACAATAATGAAGAATCACTAATCACATACAACAAAATCTCTCCTTATAACAAACAAAATCTCTCTCTCAACAACAACGCTCTCCCGCTATCGATGAACGCGCCTATATATACTAGCTACCACCACGTCATGACTTACACTCATTGCCAGATCTCATTCATCGGGTGAAATAATATTTCGTTCAGTAAGAAGATAATTTACATAGTAAAATAAAATAACCAGAGATAGTAAAATCAAAAGGAAAGTGAATATAGAGTATACGTTACAACCATGCTAGTTTGATTCATACACTCGACGTGGATCAGGAGCACCAAACAGAAGTCATCACTCTTTCCACGTTAATAAGTGAGTCTCGCAAAAATTCTCAATGGCCGCCACCGGGAATCGAACCCAGGGTCTTCCAGTTACGCACCGGACATGCAATTTTTCTGTGACTCACTTATTAACGTGGAAAAACCGATAACTTCTGTTTGGGGTTCCTCATCCACGTCGAGTGTTTGAATTAATTATTGATTCGCCTATTAGTTATTTGTTCAGTTGCTGCTTTCCATCTTTGGTGAATCCCCAGCAGTGTGCGGGGCTCCATGAAGCAACCTACCATGTGGTTCGGCAGTTAAATCACATGTGAGTCGGGATAATTCGAGGCCGCTATGGTGCAGTGATAACATATGCGGCGCGTAACTGGATGACCCTGGGTTTGATTCCCGCTGGCGGCCGATGAGAATTGTTTGCGTGACTCACTTAACGTGGAAAGAGCAATGATATTTGGCATATGCTAGTTTGCTGGAGAGGATTTCAACTATTTCCCTGATGGCAGTCTCTGTAAACTTCGTGTATTAAAAGATGGAAACACATCCGGCGCACCATATAATTACGTAATAAAAATTCATGTAATATGCTCGTGATGTCACCCACGTTATTTTCAAACATCATCTTTGCTCCTAATGTGTTCCAGTTTCCTGCATTTTTTATGTCTACCATTGCCTTGAAAAAGCCTCCCAGTGGAGAGCGAAAGCTTGGCGAATCTTTGTGCTGACTACACCACAAAAATAAACGGTTTTAATACGCTATATGCGTTTTTTGAGTATTCACAGTCTGTGGTATTTAAAATAACGTTACCGGTGATATTATTAAATGTATGTTTTTTTTTTCAAAGACGCATTAAAAATGAAATTTTCTTGATTTTTTAAAAATCAAAGAACTGGCTTTTTTGTACAACGAAAAATAAAAGCTTTGTGCTTCATGCCAGCTCTGCTCAATAAATTTCTATCGGGAAAAAAATTCTGAGGGGCAAAATCCTTTAAATGAGAGAGATTCCTATATATTTCTTTTTACAGATGGATTATGGAGTCATGAAATCCTCACCATAAAAAAAGAGCAATCAAAAGCGTCCGTAACGACCCCCACATAGTCAACAGATGTGTAAAAACAGACTGTAAACCGGGTAAACAATAGCAAGGTGAATGCAACAAGTTAGCTGAACGACGTACGCAGCCTCTGCCCTTGACCAGTTATGTACTCTGCCATGCGCATCGCATGAACTTCTGTTGAAACGTCTGAGGTATTGTAACATAATCAATCGCCTCATCAACTGCCGCTGCGGGTTAGAGAGCTCTTGCGTTTAATAATTGAGAAAAACTATGCAAAGATTATCGAGCAAACTGCCATTAGCGGTTACTAGAAGAAAGAGCAGAATATTTTTTGCTATCCCCAAAGCGGCAACAATGCACAGACTTTCGGATTGCCTGATCAGTTCAAGGGCACCTACTAGCTAAAGCTTGTTAATCAAGCATGTGCAACGACAAATTGGTAATTGACCACAAAACAAATGCCTCCAAAATGCAATTCAAATTATTAAACTAAGTACACGTGTCCGTACGTCTTGCAAGACATATTCGACCTTCACGGACGAATTTTAATATCTTACCTTTTATTTTCACAAAACAGAAGACCACGCCTTCTGCTAACACCGTGACATTAATTTTGATATTTTGAAACAAAACGACATTTGTCTGTGCCCATTGCATTCGCAGATAATCCGGAATGCTTCCGTGACATGCTTCTTAACTTCTTGAAATATGATTTCGGATACGCATTTTTTCTAATGGGATGCTATATCCGACCTGAATACTTTATCAATAAGTAGGTTGTGAATTTTAAACAGCCAGTTTGATATTTCTACCAACAAGCAATCGGGGTGTTATACGTCAATTCGTCGTGCCCAATTCGTCGCCGACTCAGTTCGTAGAGTGAAAATTCATCGCGAGAAAATTCGTCAACTACTCAATTTGTCGTGGACGAATTCGTCGTATTTCGACCCCTCTCAGTGAAATACTTTGGAGTTTTTTTTTTTTTATTGGAGGTTTAACGACCACCGTGAGCAACTCAATGGGCTATAAGCAGTGGCCCGTCCCTAATTTAGGGTCACTGGTTCCAGGGAAGGGAGAGAGCCAGTGCCGTAAGACAAACACAACATCCATGCCTGACCGGGATTCGAACCCGGACCCCTTACGGACGAATGATCAGAGGCCTGCGCCACCGAGGCGGCCTTTGGAGTTTGTAAGAGGTTTTTGAGCTCTCCAACCTGAAAAAGTCCTTCGGGAGATGGTTGGGTGTTGGGTTGCCGTTACGATTTTGAATGTTGTATAATTCGTGGATCTTTCATGTGACATGTCTCCTCGTTCCCGGGGCCCCAGTGAAGTCTTTTGGGGGATATAGTGGTTCCGGAGGGTGGGGACCCTATCACTCGGTTGCTCTTGCAGTATTAAATTCAACTCTTGTACATCGCATTGATTTATTCTTAGTATACTTTACATTGTTCTACAGGTCCATAGCACCTCGGTATCTTCGGGGAACCTCGGGGATTGCAGGACGGGGATTTGTATAAGCCTAACGAAAGTGATGTGTCCGCATTTTTCATGTTTACTGTTGTATCGAGTAGCAGACTCTACTTGTGGGTATGCCCTTCCCCAGAAATTTGGCGGTCTGTAAGAGGGATACGAGATGTTTTTGTTCGGGGAGCTGCACCCAACTTCCGAAATTTTATATCCTGGACCGCTAGAGTCGGCCAGTGTACCTGGGGTGATCCCTCTGAAGCGTTCGTGAGGTTCGCGAGCTTCGGAGAGCTTCTCTCCAAAATGTTAAAATGGACGCAAGGCTGTAAACATTGGCACCATGCTTTATATAATGATTCTGTACACGACCACGAATTTTCAGGAGGGTGGGTTAAATTCACACCCTCTCCCCAGGTTTGTAAGAACGGAGACCAGGTATTCAAGGTAAGTTATGCTCGCAATGGAAATGTAAAGGCTTTGTGTAAGGCTTGGAATCATGTATCTTGTAGTCCGGATAAGGGATTAAAAGATTTTATACCCTCCAGACAATCGAGGCCAATAAGTAGATTGTGAATTTAAACAGCCATTTAGATATTTCTACCATCAAACCATGAGGCCTGCTATGTCTGGAAATTTAAAGATTTGGGGTAATGCTTGAATCATGTATCTCGCAGTCCGGAGAAGGAAAGAAAATGTTTTTACTGCACTCCAGAGAATCCAGGACACCTTATAGTTAAAAAAAAAACAAGAATTAATAAACAGAAATTAGATGAAAAAAATCAAGAGAGTACCCTGGTAGTTTTGTAGAGAATTTATGCTATGCATCTTCCACATATCAAGATCTTTGTGTGCTCACGGTGGTCGTTAAACCTTCAAGATCTTTGTGTGCTCACGGTGGTCGTTAAACCTTAAAGATCTTTGTGGGTGTGAAATAAAACGAATGATTCGAGAGTATGCATTTATTTACGTACAACCCATTGCATTTATTCGCCTCACTCACGTCCACACCGAGCCACAATCCGATACATACTAAGTGGAATTAAACAGTAACAACAAACAATAATATTTACTGATTGATGGCATTGAGGGATACTAGGGACGATTAATTAATGAATGTCGTTGTCGTAACACCAATGAAAGAAGATATGTTGTTCATAAAAGTAAATATTTACTAAACTATGTAGGCGGCAATACTAAGTATTTTGATTGCTTAGTTTTAGAAAACAATATTTATAATTAGTATTATAAAAATAATTTTAAAGATTCCACCTCTTCCTGGGGTTTTTCTCTTCCTTCTGGGACTGGTACGACGTACCAAATCTAGGAAGTGGTATTTCTTTTCTCTTAATTATCCAGAAACTTCCTTACTATCCTACAAGCGTTCACAATAGCTGCCTTCTGTAGTCCCATGCAGGTGTTAGGTTGAAGGTCTAGTGTCTGTATAGAGCTGTGCGTGGTCTTAGGTACAACTCCTGCGGCTGATATTACTATGGGGACGGTGCTGACTTTCTCCATATGCCACATTTCCTTGACTTCGTATCGTAGGTCGTTATACTTTGACAGCTCCTCTACGTGCATCTTCTGGATGTTGCACGTGTTGGGCACGACTATGTCAATGAGGTATGGGGACTTCTTCTCCTTGTCGACCAGGACGATGTCGGGCCGATTGTGGAGAGTGGTCTTATCTGTTTTGATCGATCTGTCCCGGTACACCTTGTGGGTGTTTTTCTCTAGAAGCGTTGTTGGCTCATACTTGTAGTAGGGGACAGGCTCAGTTGTAATGAGGTGGTGCTTTCTTGCCAATTTCTGATGGATGATCTTGGCGATTTGATTGTGGCTGTTCGTGTACTCCGTTTGTGTGAGAACTCTGAACCCTGCTGTGATATGTTCGATGGTCTCTGGCGCTTGATGGCATTGCCGACATGTGTCGCTTTCTACTGACGAGTCCTTCAGGATATGCTTCCGGTAATTTCTGGTTTTTACAACTTGATCTTGTATAGCCATCAGGAACCCTTCGGTTTCGGGGAAGAGTGATCCATTTTTTAGCCATGCATTGGAGGCAGTCTTATCCACATGGTCCTATTGCAGATCGTTGTAGTGCAATGTACCTGATTATTTCCATTTTACCACTTAATGGTCTTGCAGTATTTTAATATGTGTTTCCAAAAAGCTTGAATAAAAAACAGATTTATTCTATAATTCATAGTATCTGTATTAACATAAGAATTTATTTTTACGATATTGAATAATCGGAATATAAATGAACTTATCAATGACGTCCATCAAGGATTACCTGTAGCCTATTTCTGGTTGGAAAGAATTATTTCTTTCTCAACAGTTATTTGTTCTCAGAATGTTCTGTATTTCTAACGAAATGTAATGTTTCTGTTTGATGTCAAGCTGGACTACTCAAACTGAATAACTCTTTTATTTTTCAGATAGCCAACCTGTTTCCTAGTCGTAGATCAACTGTGATCACTTTATACAGCGGTGCTTTCACAGCTTCTGCTTCTATTTTTATTTTTACAAAGGTACGTAATTCTATAAGTTAGCACTTCGCAAAACAGTGAAAAAATGGTAAAACGAGCTGAAAGAACGTAAGTGGATTCAGGCGACTTTCTACATGTTATACTGTATATATCTGTCTATCCATATTCAACTGTATCAACAACTATTACTAACGCAACCCCACTAACTCGCTACTTACTTTTAACTCTGTCAATTCTTTTTTACTAAAAACGTTAAAACACCATATATAAGAAAATTACTTAAAGCAACTGAGCTTAGATTTATCAATGCCAATAAAAGATTGGTACAATTACTTTCAACAATCAAGTAGTAAACGATTTCATTGAAGGTTATCTATAAACTTTAAGGGTTTTCCTTCACCCTTGGAATTTAGTTAATAGGATAACCAAAAGAAAGATTTAACCAGATACTCTGTGTTTTGTATCAGCTATTTCAGCATTTACCATAAGATTTTTTCCCACAATGATACCACACGTTACACTATGCACAATGTACAACATATAAACATAATACACGTATAAGAACACACTTTGGCCCAAACTTTTTTTTTCAAAATTGTAATGCATTATCACTCCTGTATTGAAGCTTTCGAAATAATTTATTTCATTCTTTTTTCACACTTTTATTTTTCTTATACTTTCAGCCATCTCTTTGCCTTTCGATAATTAATTATTTGAAGAAATAATAATAATAATAATAATAATTTCCTTCATCTTTTTTTTCCAGCTTCGCAAATACAATCATTCTTGGAAACAAGAATGCCTAGACATTTGGTGGTTCAAAAGGTAGAGTGGAAATCGGGATCTGATTTCCTTATTCCACTTGGAGAAACAGCAACCTGTCACACGAATTCCGCAAGCTAGTTACAAAAGTGATATGTGTTATGAATTTACTAAAACATTTGCGATCGTGTTTTAATCTTTGAGAGAATGGAACACTCTATAGACTCTACTATGTCTAGTATGATCCAGTTTAGCTGTGGAGTTCAGCTGCTCAGAATCATTTTTTTTTTCTTTTTGGTAACAGCGATTCAAGTATAAATAATGGCCCTTACATTGATCCAACAGAAAATCAGTATGAAATGATAATAATCTGTATTAGAGAGAAACTCTATCGATATTACAAAAAAGTTAAAAAATATTGGGACATAATACTGAAGGCGTCCTGAGAGCTGCGGCGTCTGATACAGAAACTTGCTGAGAATGAAATGGAATTGAAAATGAACTTCAGAAAGCGAAATTGATGTACAGTGGATTTACAGCAACCGAAGAATTAGATGTTGATGAGGCAAACTTTTAAGTATCAAGTATCTACCTCGGACAAGAGATATGTGAGTACAACCTCACATATCTCTTGTCCAAGGACAGGCGTGTATTTGGAAGAAACAGTACAATATTTTAATAAAATGTGACAGTAGTGCATTTGGAAGAAACAGTACAATATTTTAATAAAATTTGACAGGAGTGCATTTGGAAGAAAAAGTACAATATTTTAAAAAAATTTGACAGGAGTGCATTTGGAAGAAACAGTACAATATTTTAATAAAATTTGACAGGAGTGCATTTGGAAGAAAAAGTACAATATTTTAATAAAATTTGACAGGAGTGCATTTGGAAGAAAAAGTACAATATTTTAATAAAATTTGACAGGAGTACATTTGGAAGAAAAAGTACAATATTTTAAAAAAATTTGACAAGAGTACATTTGGAAGAAAAAGTACAATATTTTTCAAGAACAATTTACTACTATGTCTTAAAAGAAAAGCTTTAATCAAAGTATCCTCCAGCCACGGTGGCTAAGTGGTCTAAGAGCTGGCTTTTGACCTTTATCGAGAGGGGGCTCGGGTCCGAGTCCCAGTTAAGTCATGGGTGGTGCGCCGGTCTTACGGCACTGGTTATCCACCTTCCTTGGAACCAATGGCCCTAAATTAGGGACGGGTGACTGCTTATATTCAACTGAGTTGCTCACGGTGGTCCTTAATCTTGTAGTCGTTAAAATTCCTTACACACAAAATGAGTGCATCTCTCCAGTGCTTACTTATGCATCAGAGACACGAACCGTAACTAAAAAAGACATACAGACTCTGTGGAAATTTCAAAGACGCATGCTTGGTGCAACAAAGAAAAATAGGGAGAGGAACTGACAAAAGTTGATTCAATCATGAAAGACGTTCAAATGACAATGGTCTGTATATATTGCAAGAAGAACTGGCCACCGTTGATCGGCTAAAATATTAGACTGGAAATCGAGTGACTGAAAAATACCCAGAGCCGTCACGTGAGATATATGTGGAAGAAATTGGAAAACATGCTGGAGTGACATGGCAGACAATTGCTCAAGACAGAGAGTTTTGGAAGAGACTTTGGGAGACCTTCATCGAGCAATAGATGGAGAATGGTTGTTGATGATGATGCAGAAGAGACAACTTTTTGCGTAGGTTATAAGGTCCGAGTATTTAGCCCTACAGCAGTCTTGCAGTACCAGGGCATATTTTTGCTGCATGCCATCGGACAAGTGCATCTATTGAGCTTTTAGTCCTCTCCCATTTGGACACAGGCTGGCTGTATGTGTCGCATTAATCACCTAGAGACAGTGTAAATACACTGCAAGACATAGAAATTGCCACATCCAGAAATAATGAGCCAAATGAACCGACAATCACGAGAGACAGAATAGGAGATTTATAATATATGACTTAATTTTCAAAGCAGGAAATCAGTATGACAGGATCGCATTACAGCAGTAATATCTTGTATGACCGCCTTGTTGTGCAATGCATTCAGGCACACAGCGCCACATGAACTGATGCAGCCTTCTAATGGTGTTCTGGAGTTTCTGGGACCATGCAACGTTCATACAGCCTCACTATTTAGCTACATTCAGGGGCGGTAGAGTGGACGCTTACAAACATTGCTCAATGCAGTCCCATACATTCTCAATAGATGATTGGTCCAGAGATATCGCTGGCCGTGGAAGCATATGGAACCCAGTTGAATTTGACCGAACATTGCCTTGCTAAAAACAGCCTCCACTAAGAAATGGCAACAACGCGGACCATGAAACGTCATCCACGGACGTCGGGCGGTCATACACCCGTTGTGCGAATCACAGGTGACCGGCTATAGTAACTTATGACACCTCATATCAGGATACACGAATACCATGAATACGTCAAAACGGCGAAGAAAACCCCTGATAAAGTTTATTGCTTTAAATGTCTTGTATTTAGAGTAAATACCATCATCATGTGACTTCTTTTTCCCGTTTTCACGAATTTGCTTTTGATCAGCTGAAAACTGTCATAAAGAAAACCATTCAGTGTTTGAAATACTTCTAATTTCCATTTATGTAAAGACATGGAAAAGATACTGGAAATATTACCCTAAAACATTTCATTTTTACTTTTTGTGAGAACTTTTTTACTAAACTCACGCTTTCAGTGTCTGTATTTTTTTCTCTTTTGATGAGGGGGTTTAACCAGCACTATGAGCAACTCCAAGGTCTATAAACGGTCGCCTATCCTTATTTTCACCAATGGTTTCAGGAAAGGCCATTGCCGTTAACCAAAGCACCACCCGTGCCCTCAGCCAGTTCGCTCTCCGAAGAATTGTTAGACGCTAGCGTGTGCACAGTGCTGCTAGTTCAGGGAAGGTTGAACACATATGCTGCATCAGTCTTAACAACACTGGTTTGAATCTTAAACTGGAACTTTGGCACAGGTTTAAACCATACTAAAACCGATTGTCCAGTAGGGTGTTCTTCTGGTCAGTCGCGCAAATTCAACTGTGTCCTTCTCACGGATAAGGAACGAATGGGGATTTGGTCGTACGGCCTGGTTTTATCCTTACCCTGAAACCAATAATCTTAAATTTAAGACTCACAACTTCCTATACCATGATGAGTCTAACATTCGTCCCATTTTGAGCTGCAGATAATTTTTGGCCTCCATACGTGTGCGAACTATGCGCAGCTTCGACTAGGTACCTCAATGACGTTCACTTGGCACGGAGTCACATCGGGTGAGCAGAGAATGGAGGTCGATAAACGTGCTGTTGGAGTGCTCCGACGCTAATATTTGAAAAAGTGCTAAACGCTTCTGTAGCAACGAAAGAAATGTCTGATGCTGACAGTGAGGAAACAATTGACAGCAGCACTGTACGAAAATGGTTCCAGCGTTTTAATGCTGGGCATACCAGTCTCGGAGACCAGCCGAGGTCAGGACTTTTAACGACCAAAAACACTGTCACCATCGTCGAATCTGTAACAGGAAATCCAGGTACCAACAGTACACGAGTTAGCAGCTGAGGTAGGGTCTTTCCAACCCAGCTATACTTGTCACCGTACCAGCTCGGTTTCTTCTCCAGGTGCCATCAAATGGTTATCCATGAAATGATACTGTGACGTACCTGCCATCAGAACGCACAAGACATAAAGGCAGATAGCAGTCAGGACGAACGTCCGCGTAGCTCAATTGGTAGAGTGACTTATTCCGGAATGAGGGGACCCGGGTTCGAGCCCCGGCGTGGACAAAAATGACGGAGAAATTCTCTTCGTTTTAATACCCTAACAGACGGAACAACGTGTCGCTTTCTATAGCAGATTGCTGTCAAATCCACAGGACGATAGGCTTTACCGTAATATCTTCATAGGTGAGGAGAACTGAATATTTCAAGGTTACTCTACCACTGGGAAAAGGTGAGTGAGGCCACGGTAGAAAGCACAGCCAGTGGTACAAAAAAGGGGCGGTTTTAGACGAAAGGCATGCTGTTCTTTTGGTGGAATTATGAGGGGGCCTGTGAACTATGGACAGGAACCTCTGGACCGATAAATTGCAGCGTGTCCGTGATGCTATGCCCCAACACTACCCAGCACTTATTATATTTATAGGTAGCGGGCGTTTCTGCAAGTGTATAATGCCCCAAGTCACATCTCCAGAGTGATCCGCGGAAAACTACAGGAATTGGGTCTTTTCCTTTTTTGGGGGTTTAACGACCACCATGAGCAACTCAATGGGATATAAGCAGTCGGCTGTTCCTAATTTATGGTCACTAGTTCCTGGGAAAGGAGAGAGTCAGTGCCGTAAGACAAACACAACATCGGTGCCTCAACGGGATTCAAACCAGTACCCATCTCGAGCGAATGGTGTAATCCAGCGCTTAGACCACCGCGCCACAGTGGCGGCGAGGGGTTTGAGATCCTATTGAACCCTACATACAGTCCGGACCTGTTTCGCTCCACGACTCATTTCCTACAAAGACGGCACGTCACTTCAGTCGTGGATGCGGAATCTGGTATCAAAGATTTCTGTCCTCGAAATCTGCCTAGTGGTAATGCGTTGGGTTCGTGGCTTTGGTGGATCGTTGGCAAAGGACTATAAAAAAACGGCCTGTACTTTGCAGAATGTGGTGAGTGAATATATCTTTCTTGCATCATTAAACCCTTTTGGCTGCAAACAGGATTAAGGTTTTACTCACTCTGGTAACATTAGGTGCTTATGGAGGTCGTTAAAACCAGAAACGAAAACAGAAAAATGAAAATGAAAATCAAAGTTAAAAACGTGAGAGAGACTTCAAGCAGAATCTTTGTTCCGTCTTCTCACTGTGATTGCGCACTAATCTGCAAATCAGGAGTGACGAGACGCCATGTAATTAAAGGAGCTCATGCTTTTTTTCTTTCTCTTTTTTGTTCAAAGGTTTAGGGAGAAAGCCAGTTCCGTAAGACAAACACTCCATCCAACGCCTTCAATGATATTCGAACTCGGACCCATGTCGGACGAATGATCAGAAGTCAGCGCTTAGTCCACTGCGCCACTGGGGCGGCGAGCTCACGTTCATTGGATTGAATGGTACATAAATTTCTTGGGCAGCAATTGAAAGAATATCTACAAAGTCTCTCTTTGGCACCTACTGTATTTCTAAAAACTCAAATCAGTCTGATAGCTTGGAATCAACACAATGCTTTAAAGTTGTCGTGCAATGTTTATCACGAATTAGTTTTTCGGGCTCATATCCATGCATAATTTCCGCTTTCTTTCCAACCTTTCTGATTTTTCTACACCTTCCTTTTGAACGGCTTTATTGTTGGTTAGTGATCTTCCGAAGGCTGTCTCACACACTTAATATTTTATTTTTCCCAACCTTTCTCCTTTTTTGCCTAATTAAACATTTTATTTTATTTTTGAACAGCGTCATTGTTGGTTAGCGGTCTTCCGAAAGCTGTATCACATACTTAATATTTCATTTTTCGGAACCTTTCTGCTTTTTTGCTTAATTAAAAAACCTGTTCTTTTTATTTTTGAACGGCTTTATTGTTGGTTAGTGGTCTTCTGAAGGTTGTATCACATACTTAATATTTAATTTTTTCCAACCTTTCTCCTTTTTTGCTTAATTAAACCTATTTATATTTTATTTTTGAACGGCGTCATTGTTAGTTAGTGGTCTTCCGAAGGCTGTATCACATACTTAATATTACGTTCAGGTCAGGGAAGAAGCGGCGTCTGCGGTGCCGCAAAGAGGACTTGAACATTTCTGCCAACATGTGGTCGGGCACTGTCCTGCTGGAATATAGCGACAAGAGAGCTGTGAAGGAAGGGTATGACTTCTGCTTGTACAACTTCCCTTATGTAGCAGTCACTGTTGAGATTGCCCTCAAGTCGTAGCAGCCGATATCGCGAATGGTACCCAATGGCACCATACACTATCATACTCGGCATTCGGCCCGTATGACGCTCCACTATACATGCTGGAAGAAGGCGTTTACTACAATACCGTCTAATGCGTAGGCGGCCATCACGGTAGTGCACGTTGAGTCGGGACTCGTCCGAAAACACTACATGTTGCCAATCAGCACTCCATTGTCTGTATTGAAAGCCCCATCCCAGCCTGAGGCGCCCATGGTTCAGGGTCAAAGGAATCCGCCGCAAAGAGGTGCGTGCAACCAATCCTCTAGGCAGCAGACGGCGTCGAACTATGGAGGAAGACAATGCCACATTTCTTGCAGTGCTCCACTGTTGTGCTAAAACTTGCGAAGATGCGGAATGGTTCGTCACTGCCATGCGGACGAAGTATCTGTCTTCCCGTGGTTTGGTCACGTTTCTCGGTCCATTGCCCGATTGTCGATGCACCTTGTTCTCCTCGGTCCACTGCCGCCACACGCGCGTCACTGTTGTGGCGCATGTACCGTCCGAGCCGCAATATCGCGGGACGAAAATGCACCTTCACTTCGACCAATCATTTGTACCCGTTCAAACTCTGTCATATGATGATGTCGCGCCCTTCGTCGTCGCCGAGGTATTATTGAATCTCGGAGATTCTTTTACAACCCGCTGTCTACGATGCACTACTGGTGAGTATCCAAAACAGCCCTCTCTTTATACCACTCACTCGACTCTTCAGAGGGCTTTGCCTGGCCCAGACATGCGCAATGACTCTGCATTTAAAATCATTTGCATATCGTACCTTGCTCTGCATGTCCTGTAAGTTTCACGTGTTTATCATCATTCCTACATGGTGTTGCAATTTTTAAAAAAATGTAGTTTATTATAAGTACAGGGGTGTCCGCATGTTAATGGTAGGGCATATCATTACAGAATTCTTCTTCGTATAACAAATATTTGCTTTGAACAGAAAATGTGGATTTTCTTGTAAATCATATATCTTGCAAGCTGGAAGAGCGTCCTAAGAACTAGGGCCGCGGGTGGCCTAGTGGGCAACGTTCGTAACTGCCACGGAAAGGGCCTCAGGTTCGATCCCAGGCAGGTACTAACGCTCGATCCACTAAATATCCGCCGTGCGTCGGATGGGCACGTTAAGCCGTCGGACCCCGGGTACTGCCCCCCGGTAATAAATAAGGGCGTCTTCCTCCCCCTTTCTACTTCGCTTCCGTGTCACTTTCCTATCGGGCGCTCTAGCCCAAATCTTCTAGTTTCCTATTTCTAAGGGTTGTTTAAGACCTGGTGTCAGACACTTCCTTCCTAATATCCTCTACATATGATCATGATCATGGTCCTAAGAACTCTGTGTTTTCTGAGTACTGCTTAAGATGCTTTCATCAAACCGGTACTTCCTTTTACCTCAATATGATTCCGGTGCTGTAACCAGACATAATTTTTTACTGCTAATATTTTTATGACGATAAAATCAAAATTTGGTAAATGAAATTTCAAATGTATGTTTTCAGTATGGCTACGATGCCGGCTTGAAGTGGGAATGGGTATGCTACATATTAGTCACGTTGAGCTGCACCATGCTCCCTATAACTCTGTTCTGCTTACCAGTGGACAAGATACGAGACGACAGCGAAGAGTGTGAGGAATCCATTTTCAAGAAAGTTGCAGACATTGCCATCATTTCCACGGGAGCAGAAGGAAAGTTCTCTACAATTCCAGGTAATTTGCTTTGTAAAGTTTAAAATCACATTGAAGTACGACAAAGTCTTTTTGTCAACATTCTTATATTATTCCACCTGGTATATTTTTTATACAGATAAAGTCTGAACACATAGGCAAATGCACAAATATATGCAAATTATACATGTTAACACGTGTTTTTAATACATAATAAACAATGTGTGAACATGAAATTACATTATAGTGTATGTTGTACGTGCTGTTCGTCATTGGCAATACATCGCTTCACACGGAAAGCAAAATTATAATGAATTCGGACTATGGGCTCTACATCCCCATCAACCTGCGCACAGGCCCCTCCGTAATGCGTTTCCTATCCGTGTCTCTGATTTTCACTGAGTACATTTTTGCTTTCAACATGACCCACAGTCAGAAATCGAGGGGATTCATATCAGATGACGGAGGAACCCATTACACACAGCCACAACGTCTAATACACGGAAATTTGACTCCAACCATTGCTTCGCCGCAACAGCATAACGAGGAGGTGCGCCATTGTGCTGGAAACGTTCAGGCCTTTCATCCTGTAGCAGATCAAGTGCAGGCATTAACTGCTCACCTAACATGGTCAGATATGAATAAGAAGTAACAATGCCTTCAAAGAAAACTGGCGCTAAAACAAGTGGCCGCCACAGTCCACACCAAACCATTACCTGAGGTACTCTTGCTGATTGGTAGGGGAGTTCCAGTGAGGATTTTTTTGCCACCAGTATCTCATGTTTTGTTCATCCACCTCCCGTTCACATAAAAAAGAGCTTCGTCGCTAAGCAGAGCACACTCTTGGGAAATCTTTGGATTATTATTCGGCCGCTCTGGAAAACAAGCGCATATTTCCATGCGACTGTCAGGATTACCTTCGGCTAGCTTGTGTAGCACTCATAGCTTGTACGGATGGAAATTGTCTGTCTTCAAAATCTTGTTGACCGTAGTCCGGCGTGCCCCCAGTTCCATAGTAGTTCCGCGTGTGGACTTCCTTGGGCTTGCTATTACTTTCGACATCACCGTTTCCCTCAATGCATCCGATACGGGTGGTCTTCCAGAAGGAGGTTGGTCCTCACTGTCGGTTGCCTTAAGTTTTCTTACAAGCTTTGCAAGTGCACTAAATGATACAGGAGCTCTATCGGAATGACAAGCACTGAAGTGGTCCGCTACTCGTCGACATGACCAGCCCACTCAACTATATCAACTCCGCACGTCCCTCCGTTGTCAGTGACATCTTTAACATGTCTCATAGAAACCGAAAACTTAAACATTTCATCAAAATAATATTCAAATACTTCAAAATTTCATCGTCCTGAAGCGTATATTGAATCCGCGTCTCCTGGTTTGCGCCTAAGTATGCTAACTACTATACCACCCCGAACGAAAAAGTCTCAAGTTTCCGAGTACTTTGAATTTAACACATCACAGGTATCGCCAGTTGAAGCAAAGGCATTCGTATTTAGCGAATCTGGATGAATAGAATTCACTGTCTCCCGCGATTGCCCGGAGAAGCAGATAAACCATGATTACACCAGTATGCAATACAAATTTGAAGTTGCGATTTCGTCAATTGGTGTAAATTATGACAAGAGTGGTAAGTCAAATAATAGGTTCCCTATCATTTCGTCCACGCTCACTTCTTCCAGTTCATTTCGTCCAATTTTCACATAGTCCAATGTTCACTTTGTCCACTCTTCATTTCGTCCATCGTTCATTTTGTCCACATTCATTTCGTCCACCGAATGAATGGAATATTGTGGAAATTATCTGTTTTCATGGAGTTTTTGTTATAGGCAGAAGAAAAGGTCAGCGGACATTGCTTGTCTGCGATTTTTCTTCCTGTCTGAGTTTCTCGATTAAAATATGACGATTTTAAATGTTATTTAAAGTAAAACAAGGAACTTAATTTTGAAGAACATTTTAACTCTTTTGTAGGGTATGACGTCAATCACTATGGCATGACTCACGCTATATTCATAAAAGGAGTGTAAAGTGGGATTTTTTAATAACGCTGCGCTTTTACTTAGGGCACTAAATATTTACATAAGATGCCAAATTATTAATATTTCTCTTTTACTTACTTAGGCACTAAATAATAATTACTATGCCTCATGCGTAGGCCCTTTTGGCATTTTTTATTCTGCCGATGTCATATTCAAAACGTTTACGTATCCACTCAAGGTAATCATATTGTGCTTTTACTGAGGCACGAAATATTAATTCATAAGCCCTAGGCTTAGGCCGTTTCAACAGTTTTTATTCTACGGATTTCATATTCATAACGTTTACATATCAGCTCAAGGTAACATTATTGCGCTTTTGCTCATGCACTAAATATTATTTCACAGGCCCTAGGCCTAGGCCTTTTTCACTGTTTATATTCTAACTATATTGTGTTCATAACTCTTACATATCAAGTCAAGTTATTGACGTTACACCTTTACTTCGGCTCTAAACATTAATTAGTAAGCCCTAGGCCTTTTTAACAGTTTTTAAGGCATTACACTAAATATTCATAGTGTTTGCATAACATGTCAATTTATAAAAGTAGGAACTGTACACCAAATTGTACTCAAAATAGTATAACTATATACCAAAAATCCGAAAATTTCTTGGCGTAGAATAAAAATAAAAATTTCCAAGCTTTCGCACATCAACCAGTATATAGTTATACTGTTTTGAGTATGTCAAGTTATTAATATTGATCTTTTACTTAGCCATAAAATATTAATTACTAGGGCCTAGAACATCGGTATACTAAATATTAATTCTAGGCCTAAGGCCTATAAAGTAATATTTAGTGTCTAAGTAAAAAGCGCAATATTCCTAAATTTTTATATCATGTCAACGTTATGAATATGAGATCGGCGGATTAAAAACTGTTAAACCGCCTAAGCCTAAGGCTAGTTAATTAATATTTAGTGCCTAGGTAAAAGCGCAATATTATTACCATGACTTGATACGTAAACATTATGAATATGACATCCGTAGAATAAGAAATGTAAAAAATGCTTAGGTCTTATGCCTATGAAATAATATTTAATGACTGCGCAAAAGCACATTATTATTACCTTAATTTGATATGTAAACGTTATGAATAGGACATCCGTAGAATAAATACTGTAAAAAAGGCATTGGCCTGGGGCCTATGAAATAATATTTAGTGTAAAAGTAAAAGCACAGTATAATTAACTTGAGTTGATACGTGAACGTTACAAATATCACATGGTCAGAATAAAAACTGAAAAAATGCGAGTTCTAGGACCTATTAAATTAAATTTACTGCTTGGGCGAAGCGCGATATTATTACCCTGACTTGACACGTAAGCAATATGATATCCGTAGAATAAAAACTGTTGAAACGGCCTGAGCCTAGGGCTTATGAATTAATATTTCGTGACTCAGTAAAAGCACAATATGATTACCTTGAGAGGATACGTAAACGTTTTGAATATGATATCGGTAGAATAAAAAATGTCAAAAGGGCCTTCGCATAGTAATTACTGTATTATTTAATGCCTAAGTAAGTAAAAGAGAAATATTAATAACTTGGCATCTTATGTAAATATTTAGTGCTTAAGTAAAAGTGCAGCGTTATTAAAAAATCCCACTTTGCACTCCTTTTATGAACACAGTCATACCATACAAAAGAGTTAAAAAGTTCTTGAAAGTTAAGTTCCTTGTTTTACTTTAAATAACATTTAAATCATTATATTTTAACCCAGAAACTCAAGACAGGAAAAAAAAATCGCGTGCAAATAATGTCCGATGACCTTTCCTTCTGCCTATAACAAAAACTCCATGAAAACAGATAATTTCCACAGTATTCCATTCATTCGGAGGACGAAATGAATGTGGACAAAAAGAACGGTGGACGACATGAAGAGTGGACGAAGTGAACAGCGGACGAAATGAACACGAACAAAGTGATCCGTCAGCAAATAACATGTATGCTTTTATGTTATGGCAAGTCACAGCATACACGAGCGCAAACCTGTACACGTGGGTTCGATTCCCGCTCCAGGACGATGAAATTTTCAAGTTTTCGTATATTTCATTGACTTAACTTACCATTCTTGTCATAATTTACACCAATTGACGGAATCACAACTTCAGATTTGTATTTAATTTATACTTTAATAATATTTTTTTGTATCTAGCAAGAATAATTTACTTGGTGTAGAGCTGCAGTGAGGTATTAATTAATCCAATAATTGTACAGCAGAGATAAATATTTTTACTTAAGCACTATACGTGGTAAATAATTCACATGCGCACAAAATTTGCCAATTTAATCCGAGAGATTAAAACACTTCATGCTGTAATAACTTAAAAAAATCGCGAATTGTCAGTTGCTTCATACTTTTTATTTCATTTTTTGTACAGTTCTTTCTGCTAAATATAAATCAAAGAGAAAGTGTTCATCTTTTCGTTTCGAAAAATTATTTTAGAATTGCAATGGATTCTAAAGCCTTCATTTTTAGACTTGAGATGGCCGTCATAAACATACACAGATCAACCGTTACATTATGACCTCCCCCAGCCTAGAGAAATAAGTGCTCCTGGACGCCGAACGCTGGCGCAAGTGAAGTTCACAGAGCAGTATATATACAACGCGAGAACCGGCTTTCGGTAAGTAGAATGTTGGAAGTCAGAATGGGAAAAGCTGCCGATATATCGGAGTTTGGTAAAGGACAAATTGTGATGGCACGGAGCTTCGGAATTGCGATGTCGGAAACGGGGCGACTTGTGGGTTGTTCACGTGCCGCTGTAGTGAGTACGCATCAAAAGTGGTGCACATATGACCAAACGACGAACCTTCGTTCAGCCGTGTGTCGTTCGCAGCTCATTCATGCCAGAGGGCAGCGGAGACTGTCGCGCATTGTTCACAGCGACCGCAGGGCCACAGTGCTACAAATCACCCTCAGCTACAACAGTGGTGATCATGGTAATGTGTCACAGCACACAGTTCATCGCAGCCTTCTGCGCATGGGCCTGCGTAGCCAAAGACGCAATAAGGTCCCCATGCTCACTGCACGTCATCGCCAACAACGCATGAAATGGGCCCAAGATCATCGAGATTTGACCGTGGATGATTGAAAGAAAGTAGCCTGGTTTGACGAATCAAGATTCCTGGTGCATCACACAGACGGCCGAGCACGGATACGCTGATTACCAACGGAGGCTATGGTATCTGGATGCACTCACTGTTGGACGGAAACAGGCCGGCAGCGTGGTGTTATTCTGTGGGCGAAGTTTTCTTGGGACACATTTGGCTTCATTATCCCAATAGCGAATCCCTGACCGCTGCCAGGTATCTGAACATCGTTGTGGACCAAGTTCCCACAGTGGTTGCAACTGTGTTCCTTGCTGGTGATGGCTATTGCCAACAGGAAAATGGCGCCATGCCACACTACCAGAATCGTCAATGATTGGTTGGAAGAACATGCTGGGGACTTTCTGTTAATACCCTGGCCTCCAAATTCACCTGAAATGAACCCAGTGGAACATTTGCGGTTCGACTTGGAAAAGCGGTTTCGCGCTAAATCACCACCACCCCGAAATGTACGGAGACTGGAGAACCTGCTGTTGACATTATGGTACTAGATACCCCAGGATGCCTATCGCCCTCTCATCGAGTCGACGCCTCACCCATTGGCGGCTGTTTTGCGGGCTAAATGGGGTTCTACAGCTCATTAGGTAGGTGGTCATAATATAATGGCTTATCGGTGTATTCGCCTTTATTTCCATCTCGTTACATCAGAGTTCATTTTTCATTGAGTTAAACGCAATTTCGCAGAGACCAACAGTTTTGGGCTATTACAGTTGAACGCTCGTTACATCCGAGATTGCTATAAGCGAGTCTTACTGTATTTGCGCATGCATGAAAACAGAAATTTCTGTATAAATGTGCAAGCTTTCAGCTTACTGTAGGATAGATGTATTAGGTGCACAAATAAGTTTTAAAGCGTTTTTTGTGTGACATATACCGCTAATTTAGATATCCGACATTCCCCCGCTTTGTCATGTGACAGAAACTGGTCAAGAGTATAAAATCCGACACAGAAGTTTGCCCAACAGTCAAACGCACTTGCACATCGGTAGGTGAAAGATGGCAAGCGATACTGCATTCGTTACGAATTTCATCAAGGAAAAAGTGCTGCAAAAGCATATGCATAGATCTTTTCTGTTCTGGGGGAGAATATCCTGTCAAAAAGGACGTGTGAGTTTTGGTTTAGACGGTTTAAAGCAGGTGATTTTTATGTTAGCGAGCGAAAACGTAGCGGCGCCCCATAGAAGGTTGTACGTGAGGAACTGCAAGCATTGTTGAATGAAGATTCGTCTCAAACGCAAACAGAACTAGCTGAACAACTGGGGGTAACTCAACAAACCATTTCCAATCGTTTACGAGCAATGGGAAAGATTCAGAAGGAAGGAAAACGGGTGCCACATGACTTGGGCCATAGGAGCAAGTTTAAGCGTGTCATGAAGTGTTTGAATCTGTTGAATAAATAGCACAGAAAGTCTTTCCTGCGGAAAAAAATCGTTACGGGGGATGAAAAGTTGATATGGTACGACAATCCCAAACGCAAAAAACACTGAGTTGACCTCGATGAAGCAACGATTTTGACACCGAAACGCAACATTCACTCCAAGAAGGTTTTGCTGTGCATCTGGTGGGATATGAAAGGTGTGCTCTATTATGAACTATTGGAACAGGGTCAAACTGTTACTGCTGATCGCTATAAGCAACAATTGCTGCGATTGAACCAGAAAATCTGTCGGAAACGTCCATTCACAGGAAAAGGATTGCGTCCCTTGAAATTACTGCATGACAACGCTAGGCCGCATGTTGCGAAATCGGTCAATTAGACGTTATTGACGCTTGGCTGGGGACTGCTGGAGCACCACAGGGCTCAGTAACAAGGGCTGGCTCATCGCTTTGTGTTTCTGATCGTTGAAGTGGTCCTCGCCTGCGCCACTCAGTGACGTCACGGGGATGCATGTCACTTGTCAGTGCACGATGTACAGCGCTCGGTGGATGCTGTTAACCCACGTTTGTTGCATTCGCATTAGTTATCTGCTGTTTATTTGGTTGTATTTCTGACGTCGAATTTTTTTTATTTAATTTCTTTAGTACATCATTTTCGCACAATGGCTTCCTGCACTCTTGCTACGTGGCGAAATACCTGCAGGAATACGAAAGGGCGACACATAATTTTTCACTGTTTCCCTGGAAACGACCCAGAAGTTACAAAAGACCGAGTTAACAGGTGTTGCGGAGCAGATTCTTTTAATTTGAAAAATGCCAGGATTTGCAGTGAGCACTTTTTAAATAGTAAGTACGAAGACGATATGCTGAATCGCCTGCTTGGTTAACCAATGAAAAAGTTAGTGAAATCGTCGGCTGTACCAACAGTCAATTTACCGAGATCAAACGTTGAAAATGTCATTGCAAGAGGTGAAAGACAAAGAAAGAGGAAAATACTGCATGATGCTTTTGATAGACTTAAAATCTTAGTTCCGAAAAAAGGTCTTTTGAGGAAATGTAGCCCTAATTCAACCTGCCTCAGATGTAGAGACTATTTTTTGCGTGAAATGTGATATGTTCCAAAAAAAAAAAAGTACAATTTTTTTAAATGACAAATTGTCAATATCGGAAAAAGAGCTAAACTTTCTGAAAACAGGAAAAAAAAAGGATGTATTAAAGAGCATTTCCAGCAAAGCCAGAAGATGGAATCGTTCGCACCGGCTTTTACTGAAACAAATCAAAGAACTGAAAATTAAGGTAAAAAACAAAATCCGAAAATAAAAAATTAAAAAATTGAAAAATAAAATGACAAAAGTTTTCGAAACATATTTACAAAAACACAGGTAACCTCTCTTGTAGAGGGTAAAAGTCTAATTAAATGGACACCTGAATATCCGAAACGTTTCACAAAAATTACAGTAGCAGAGGTTTTGTTATTAACAAAAAAGCATTATTTTCGCGTTTGATGGAAGTAATACACATATATATAAAAGAACAAACAATCAATGATATATTCTGTTTCACTCCTTTTGTTTCTTTAAATTATTTAACCATTTTGTTTCATATTCGGCAGCTCAGTAGTTGTATTTATCTCTAGAGTTCCCCACACAGAGCAAAGCAAACGCGATCCCTAACACTCAGCGATGCATCCCAGCTACGTCACCAGCCGCAACTTCAGGGGACAACTAAAATCTGCCGTATGAGCCAGCCCTTGTACCAAGAGCCCTGCATCTTTACACCGCCGAAGAGTGTCAACCCCCGTTCAACTTCACCCCCATCCGAGCAGCGGGTATTCGCTGATCCTCGAAGAGAAAGTAAAAAGTAGGGAGTGACCTTCCTCCCGCACTTCTCACACAGGTGAAAGTCATCAAAATAGACCTTATACAGCGCCTTTCCGTGTGTGTGTGTGTGTGTGTGTGTGTCGACAGCATAACTAAAAAGGGTTAAGCCATCTTAAATAACCCGGATTACCGTGCTACTTCAAGAATAAGTGAGTACTTTTACTTTGTTGTTTAATGCTATCCTTTCGCTGAGTGGAAGAACTGAGTGCATCAGCTGAACCCAGACGTTATTTTAGAACTCTGATACGCCTAATGGCGCAAAACTGTTTTCAGAATTTAGGGCCAGCTTATTCTAGTTCCGAATAAGGAGAACAACTCATGTTTGTATCTCCGTGGGCAACGCCCCGGGATAGAGTTTCCGCCTACAATAAAACGTCTAAGTGTTTTAATCTTACTCTATTTATTCTATAGGATTTGGTGGTAATAAATACTGTGTTTCAGCAAACCAGCTAACGTTCTCGCTAATATATACCAGCTTCAGAATTTAAAAGAACCCACAAGTCTCGGATCCAAAAATCGTGTCAATTGTTGGCTGCGGCAGGATCGAGACCACATTCGTATCAATCGGTGGCGAGCGGTAAAATATTCATAACCTCGCTCGGCACGTTTGTATCAATTGGCGTTCAGCGGTGGGATAGTTACCCACAGGACGTATCAATTGTTGACTAGGTGAAATCGTAGTAGTATACATATTTTAACTTGTGTGTGTTTTTAGTTATTAAAGTTTGATTGTAACTGGAATCATTCAGCAAGTTTGAACATCGTTCATTAACAGCAAGTTTCTTCCCCTAAGTAGTCTTTGTGGCACGATAAATTTTACTTTACAATCAAAGAAATAACAATTTTCCTTTACGGCCCTAGCGGGGAAAACTGTGCACTCCTTGAAAAAAACTGCACCCACAATAGTTTTCGTTATACACAGTCGAGTCACATTATTGTGACCACATCCTACTTTTGACGTCAACAGCGCGTAGCCAATGAAAGGAGGCATGTGTCGTGAGCCCGCTTGGAGGGTATGTATGGTGTGTTGTAGGCATTCTGAAAACATATCACTCGTTGCTGTCATGGATAAAAGGAGCAATTCATCAGATTTGCAAAAAGGGATGACAATTGGCTTTCGGGCCAAGGGTGGCAGTATTTTTGAAACAGCGCAGTTTGTGAACTGTTCTCGTGCTGCTGTGGTTAAAGTGTGTCGTTATTGGAAAAATGGCACCATTGCGAATAAGCGACGTGGAAACTGCAAAACACCACGTGGCATTGATGTGAGAGGAGAACGTCGGCTTCGAAGGTGTGTGTGTGTGTGTGCCGATAGACACGCTACAGTGGAGCAACTCACTGGCCGAATGAACCAGGGGGCTAACGGAAGTGCCTAAAACGACAGTTCGGCGAACTCTGCTGCGTATTTGGCTCTGATGCCAAAGAATGGTCATTGCACCTATGATAACGAAGGTGCATCGGCAAAAAAGGCTTACATTTGCACGGCAGTATCGGAATTGCACATCCGCTGATTGGCAAAGGATTGCCTTCTACGATGAGTCACGTTTTCTGCTTTATCGAACGGATGGGCGTTGGCGTATAAGGTGAGAAACATCGGAGAACTAACTACCTTCAACCATTGCTGAAAGAACACACGCTGGAGAGGGGAGCGTCATTATCTGGGGAATGTTTTCGTGGCATTCGCTGAGTCTACTCATAACTGTGGAAGACACTATGGACCGGATTCGTTATGAATCCATCCTTGCAGACCACGTACACCCATACATGCTAATTGTCTTCCCTGGGGCGGATAGAAACTTCCAGAACGACAATGCGACATGTCACACAGCTAGAAATGTCCGAGAGTGGTTGGAAGAGCACGATGAAGACTTCAAAGTACTTCCCTGACCCCCTTATTTCCCAGACTTAAATCCAATTTAGCATCTGTGGGACCATCTCGATTGTGCTGTTCGCTCTATGGATCCTCCACCATGTACTCTCCAGCAGCTGTCAGATGCACTGCAGTCAGCATGGCTCCACGTACCTGTGAACACCTTCCAGCACCTCATTGAGTCACTCTCAGTCCGTCTAGCTGCTGTTCGCGCTGCACGCGGCGGACAGCAGCTAGCTAGTCGAGTAACAATATTGGGACGTCAACAGAAGGCCGGTCGACTCGACCGCGTAGAAGAACTGTCAAATTGTAGTTGACAATTGACAAGTCTTATACTTGCAGTCCACCTACAAAGACTTTACGTACGAGGAAGATTCATTGTAACTGTATCCTAATTTGAGGTGAACGGTGATCAAAACGCAGCTAAAATAAATAGATCACAAGTATGTGCTGTGCAATGATGCCATTTTCACGACGGTGGCCTGTGAGATTTCTGACCTTCCCACGAGCATTTTTATCAGCCACCAAATCTTGCGCATCCTGGTTAAGAAGCTCCATATGAGGCCAGGACTCCACATAAGATGTTGAGTCACGGAGAACAAGCAGCAGTAAAGTACCTTCATTGTCATAAAAATCCGTACACCAAGAAAAAACCGTGCGATTAACGCGAAACTCGGCGAATAGCTACGGGAAGGGCAGACATGGAAATTATTAAAGTTTCGTGCGATTCCGCATGCTCGCGCGTCCAAGACCGACGCTGCAATCGCAATCCTTGGGCTTATAAAGCGCCACGCAGGGGACTTCACATTCGTGCCGAAGTGCACGGTAAGAGTTAGGTGAGATTCCTGGGCGATAGACATGCTGAGAAGCCGCCGTAGATGTGCGTACTGGCAACTGACGGAGTTTGAACAAGGCCGTATCATCGGGATGAGAGAAACCGGGTGGCCGGCGCGCCAAAACGGCCGCCATTTGGGTCGGTTGGACAATACGGTGTGATCGTGTTGGGAGCAAGGGACACGGGAAGGCACCCACACACGGCGGACTGGCCGTGGACGACCCAGACACACCACTATCAGAGAGGACCGTGGGATCGTAAGCGTGGCACGCACAGATGCAACGACGTCCTTGTCCAATATCCAGAGACATGTGACGGTTGTACAAGAAACTCCTGTGTCCTCCAGAACTATTTCCAGACGCCTGGCAGAGACGAATCTGCATTCTCGACGGATCTTACGTTTTATGGTATTAACACCTGACCATCGTCGGAGTCGATTACGGGGATGTGAGCAGCGAGCAAAGTGGAATGCTACGGACTGGCGACGTATAGTGTTCAGCGACGAATCCCGCTTCTGTATGGAAACGGACAACCACCGTGTCAGAGTGTGGAGGACCGCAAGTGAGCAATACAATCCCAATCACGCTTGCAGTTCGACACACGTCCCGAACTGCAAGCGTGATGGTCTGGGAGGCATCGCGTATGACAGCCGAACTTCCCTCGCAGTGATCCGAGGGACGTTGACAGGCCAACGCTACGTACAGGAGATCCTGCTGCCCGATGTGCTGCCTTTCTTGGCGGGGAGGTCGGGAGCTATTTTCCAACAAGATAACGCCCGTCCACACACGGCTCGTGTTTCCCAGGACTGTCTGCGTCATGTAACGACGCGTCCGTGGCCTGCCAGATGGACTGATCTCTCGCCAATCGAGCACGTGTAGGACCATATGGAACACCAGCTTTCTCCGTGCCCCAGTTTTCGTGATTTAGAGCGTCAGTTGCAAGAAGTGTGGGCCAATCAGTCCCAGGATAACGTACGGCGTCTCTTTGAATCCATGCCGGACCGTATCACGGCATGTGTCCGAGCAAGAGGCGATCCGGCGTGGTACATTTCGCTGACCGGATTGTGTACCGTATGTCTGCGGGAAATCGTCCAGCTGCTGTGATATTGTAATCACATCTGTCCTTGGTATTTACGATCTTACGACTAAAATCTCATTTCAATCCAACGCTTCTTTCTAGGGCGCGGATTTTTATGACAGTGAGAGTAATTATCCATGAGAGTGTTTAATTTCAATGACGCAATACTTTTTTTAAAATGTGTCCATGATAAACAATATGCAGAATGGTAACTTCTATTTTTTTCGTATTTTGTTTTACACACCAAATAAGCAGGAATCCATTGTTTATGCTTCTCAAACAGTGAAAGAAATATAAAATGAAAACATACTGTAGAATGGCTTAGAATATTAAGTCTATTTGAGGATATTTTTTTCATCACGTACCTATGAAGAGATCTGCGACAAAGAGCCACGTCTTGTTTTTGCTGTTTCGAAGATAAAGTTTTGCGTCAAATGATAGGAGTACAATTGCAAATTAATTCGCCTATAATGAGAGATTTTCCCGTTACTCCTTAGAGCCCTATATTTTAAACATTGGGGACAGTTTCTTTCAAACTTTAACAGGATCGAGCGAAAAATAGTACGCATTTAATCTGACTTGCCAAGTCATGCTTTTATTGTAAATCTCAGCCTATATATTCTGCCATTCGGCCTTCAAAGCATTGACTAGTTTATCTTTGTTTGAGGAGCGATCTCTTCTTCCACGAACCCGACGGTCCAATTCGTCTTGTACATTCTCCGTAGGGTTCCAGCCAGGAATCTGTATTGGAAGTCCAACTTTTTGTAGCTCATATCCTCAAACCAATCTGTAGCAACGCAAGCAGTATGACAAGGTGCATTGTCCTGCTGATTGTCCATTGATCATCGTGCTTCTTTCCCAAAGTACTGCCACAACGTGGGTTGTGCATAAGAACCTCCAGGTAGAGCTCAGAATTCATTGTTTTCTTCAAAACGAATGTGTGTGGGGACAACCGGAACCGCGAAAAAAATCTCCATACCATCACGCCGCCCCCATCAAACTTCGTTGTCTGAATGATACGGTTTTGAAGACACTGTTCAGCATGCTTTGACTGCATCTAAGAACGACCAGCAGACTGATAGACTGTGTACCGTGATTAGTCGGTCCAAACCACAGTTTTTCATTGGTCTGCAGTCGAAGATTGATTAGCAGCCTGTTCGTGGTAACGTGTCTGTGCTCCATTGTGGTAACTTATGTCGTGTAGCCTCCTGCGCACTGTTCTGGTGCTAACGTCAGTCCAGGTATTTTCACATAGAGTTTGCTTGATTTTTGCAGAGTTCTTCTGTCTCGTTCTGTTGGCATCATAGGTTTACTGGGTCGTCTCGTGGCTGATTCAGCCCTAGTCTACTTCCATTTCCATATCACATCACCAAGGGATCATCAATGCCGTTTAAACATCACATACGGAGCCGTTGCTTTGTTATCAATCCGCGCTGAATTCCAGTTAACTTTTTCGATCGAAGTAGAAGCATCTTGCATTGACCATCGTGCTTCTGATCATAGCCCTAAGAACATTTTGTATGTGTCTGTAACGTGTTGCTTACGTAAGACCTCATTCGCTATCAGTAGAGGGTGTCCGAATATTAACGATAGGGCAGTGTATATCTTATACTCTGAAAATTTCGTTATGAGAGAGGAATTCTTGGAAGCTTTTAACGGTTTTGTGACAGAATGTTGTATACACACTGGCATTATAAAATTAGAACCAGCACTGACAAAAGTCCAGATCTTCTGCTAGGTAAAATAATCTTTCCATTTCACTCTACAGATAACAATTAGGGCAAGTTGTTCTTCGTCTGCTTTATATTCTTTATATTGCTACAAATTGTATTACAATCTAAGTATTTCAAGCTTTAATACTCTTACAGAAAAGAATGCTCTGAAGTTATGTAAAATATTTCGCCCAAATTATGCATGGTATAGAAATCAAAGATTTTTTTGTCATAGGCGCCCGAGAAGCTATAGACATTCATGACTTTTTCTAACGACGAACGTGAAAGGAAAGCATTTCTTTGGATTTATTCAACCCAATAAGAAATGAAAGAACCATCTGTCAATCAAAATGTAATGTTTTAGCCACAATATTGACCTTTGATCGCTGGAGCAGTCAAAATTCGTTATTGCTACCCCAGGAAGATATGGTGGTCATGCAATTTGTTCAATTTTGTTTGAACTTCTCCCTGATATGCCCTCTTGCAAAGCATGGCGTATCATGAGAAAGTATCACAATTAATATGAGACGTGTAATACGCTGAAATCTCACAAAAAGACTCACGACGAGCTGCTAACGATTTTCAAACCAAGGACAATAATGTTCGATCAACTACAATGTCAAGATCTATAATTTGCAGAAAAGACTTATTTAAGGAACTTAATGACATTATCGATTTGGACAGAACACTTTTCTTCAGAAAATTCGTTATAAAAGTTAGCTGTAAGTTTTCGAGGGTTTAAGGCAGAAAAAAATGTTTTTGGCTCCCATATCTGAACAGATAAGTAATTTGCTTATTAGTGTGAATAGTTTTTACAAATTTTTTCAGTACGAAAATATGTTTCCCTATTGCTAATGCTCTTACAATAAATAATATCCTGTAATAAAAAAGTATCGTAAGTACAGCTGCTTCTACTCATTAGATTTTTTCATGTTTAGATAAGCGTCTGATAATGCTCAGAGAAGGCTCTTCGGTATATTTTGATTTTTTCAGCCGCTGTCAATAGTTCTTTGCTTACGATTTATATTATTCAACACTCAAAGAGCTCTGATGAAACTATTAAACACATCTTCACAGAATTGTAATCCGTTATGTTGATCTGTATTTCAATTTACTGGAATTATAAACGTGCCATGAGTCCTGAAAATTTCAAATGCTCTTTTTTGTCCCTACAGCTTCCCCATTCAGCAATCGAAAGACTTCTGAATGTCTTGATGGAGGTTCACCTCTGAAAGGTATGAATGCTTCCTAACTATATTGCGACCATTCTTTCGGGTGCTACTGTTTCAGAGTATTTTAGCAACATTCAACATTACACAACTAAAAAAATTGTGATTCATTAGTATGTAGATTTATTGCTTTTCTGTGCAGTGGTTTAAATGAGTAAGTTGTTAACTAATGTTTGTAGAGTACTTCGTAGAATTTATATTCCTCTTCTGAAATGACTAAGTAAATATAACGACTAGGTAGAAAGAATCAGCAAAAAGACTTGCGTATAGCGATAATTTCCTCTTTATTGATCCACTCGCTGAAAGTTCAAAGGGTATCAAGCACAGATCTCAATGGTATGACTACAATACGCATTTGTGAAAACAATGTTTTGTCCACGCCGGGCATCGAACCCAGTGCCCCTCACTCCTGAGGTAAGTCGCTCTCCCAACTGAGCTACGCGGACATGTGCTCTCACTGCTATCTGCCTTTATTTCGTGTGCTTCCTGCGGCGCAGGAACGTCAAATCTCCTCTACCCCCTCCCCCGGAAGGAGGGCTAGGGTCATGGCTTACGGGTCAGCCAGGACCATATGTCGCTGTAGGCAGTCATCCGATGAAGAACGTGCATTTGAGAACTCCCAGACAATTTGGTGTGTGGAACGTAACATCGCACACATTTATTTTTTCCGAAGCACTGAAGAAGGGATTCCCATTTTTTTCTTGTCCCGCAGTGTGGGAAGAACATCACACCATTGCGAGAAATTTAACGGCCAGATGATCCTTGAAGTTCGGGCGCCAATGTGAAAAAACAGGTTTGTCCACGCCAGACATCGAACTCAGGTCCCCTTACACCGGAGTAAGTCGCTCTCCCAACTGAACTACGTGGACATGTGCTCTCACTGCTATCTGCCTTTATTTCGTGTGTGTTTTGCGGTGCAGGCACGTCACACATTCTTCTATCACATGCACACTGAGGGGCGTGGGGATATCGTAAGATACCTGGTTTGTAGGAAACGCGACGCTGTCACGCCTCTCGTTAGTGGACGAACCCACCGTTTGGCAGATATGTAGATAGAAAGACATCACTGCATTCAGGCAGACTGTAATTCGATGTCAGTATGGATAATCGTTGTGAGTTCATAGTGTTTGAAGGAAAAATGACAGTGGGTGCCCAACACATGGGTCACTCTATTGCTGAGGTGGTACAGGAATTGCAATGTCCCCGTTCGATAGTATCAAGAGTATATAGGAAATAAACCATTTCCCGGATACCATCGCACCTTGGACATCGATGTGGGTGGAGAAAAGTGGTGTATGTACGTTGCAGTAGACGTCTGTCTTGCATAGCTGCAACCACACGGATAGCAACAGTGGCACAAATCTCCACTAAACTTCAACGATGGAGGTGCCAGAAACTTCTTTACCAGGAACATGAGGCGATTATAGCCGCAATAAGTTATGGTAGCCACATCACCAGAATGTAGACCTCAGCTGGGCGAAAGAAAATCGGCACTGGACCTTAAGTTATTGGAGATGGGGTCACCTAGTATGATGATCTCCGTTGCCAGTTATTTCGCGCAGATGGGGCAGGGCGGTTAGAGCGGAAATTGCCCAAAGCGATGGACCCGGCATGTCAACAAGTAACTCTTTAGGGTGGTGGAGGCTCGGTTATGGTATGTGGCATGTCCAACTAGCATACGTTTAGACCTCTGGTTCATCTATATGCATCTCTGGCCGGTCCATACTTCCAGATCATCGGAATCTGTTCATGGTCGTCATGCACCCACAAAGCAATGGTCTCTTCCGGAATGACAATGCGCCTCCCCTTAGAACTATGGTGACTGTAATAGTTAAAAGAGTATTGTGCAGAAGTTCTCAACCTAGAGTGACCTCTGTAATATTTGTCAGTTAAATATGTCACTACTTAAACATTAGCTTCGTTCCATCAGCAGGTTGTTCTTGCTAAACCTCGAATAGTTCGTTCATAAACAATTCTTAATTACACTGAGCTAATTAGGCAACGTAACAGAGAGAAGTCTTGGAGGCACGGCACTTCAGATTCATAACGTATCACAAATGATCACACAAGCATAATTCCGAATACTGAACCTCTATCGAATTAGGTTCTACGTGTTGACATCTAATTTACCAATTACAACAAATAGCTACAGTAATCTATTAACAGCACGCCCCAACATCATATCACACTACTCTTTGTCTGATAGCTCCAGACATAATATATCGTTCTTCGCTTGTCAAACGTGTACACGTCATTCACTCTTGGCCAAAAGACTGCTGCCAACATAACATTCAGTGAGTGGGAAAATATAACCTGTAGGTTGAACGCTGAAAGAGAACGAAATCAAAATTAACATACAGAAAAACAACTAAAAATGGAAGTTAATTTAGAGTATACATCATACCTCTCCGTGCACCGGCCCTTGTGGAAAATCTGTAGGATGCTGTGGGAAGATCCGTCTGAGTCGAGCTTTGGATCCTCCACCGGGAATGCAACGCAATTATGGACAGAAGTACAGCAAGCATGTGCGGAGATACCTGTGGAACGCTTTAGTGACCTAGTGGACTCAATGCCTTGTCGTGTGAATGCCCTTATCTGGGCGAAAGATTGGGCCTACTCGTCATTAGATAAGTATCCCATGATTCCATCACTAAATAGGTACCCCATGATTCGGTCACTAGATAGGTATGCCATCATTCCGTCACTAGATAGGTATTTCATCATTCCGTCACTAGATAAGTATCCCATGATTCCATCACTAAATAGGTACCCCATGATTCTGTCACTAGATAGGTATGCCATCATTCCGTCACTAGATAGGTATTCCATCCTTCCGTCACTAGATAAGTATCCCATGATTCCATCACTAAATAGGTACCCCATGATTCTGTCACTAGATAGGTATGCCATCATTCCGTCACTAGATAGGTATTCCATCATTCCGTCACTAGATAAGTATCCCATGATTCCATCACTAAATAGGTACCCCATGATTCTGTCACTAGATAGGTATACCATCATTCCGTCACTAGATAGGTATTCCATCATTCCGTCACTAGATAGGTATCCCATGATTTTTGTCCACTCAGTGTATATCAGAAAGGCTTTAATCTCTTTCCCAATAATCAACTCTTCACAAGTTACCCTCAGTCTCTCTACATATCCACAAATCCTTAAATTATTCACATTGAATGTCGATAATGTTTTATCCTGTGACTCACTGGGAGTGTTGCCAAAATGTAAAAACTGTTCGGGAAAAAAATGCACCGTTCAGTGTGAAAATGTTCAAGAACTAACGAAATTCACACTGGAACACAGAAACTCAATGGAAAGGTTATTTACTGGTATACGTCACAAGTAAAGACGACACAAATACCGGAGCAACGTCATTTCAGTTGAAAACACTATTTTGCACTATTTTATTTTCCACTCGCAGCACACGAAGGTGACAGTTACTCTTGAGGTAAAATAGACATAATCATAATAAGTCTTGTTTTAAAGATCTTTTTTCTTCATGTGTTCACTGGCAGCCAGTAAGGTAGTCTTAGATTAGCAGTAGCTCTATGAGTCCTTTGATCAAAATGTCTCACCTAATTTAATTTAATTTGTTATCGTATTTACCTTTTGGTCTGAGATAGATTAATATGACCACGGTTTAACAATTTCATTTCTTGGTCCGAGCACACGGGGAAGTATTGAAAAGTTCCCGCACTCTAGCCTTACATACCTGGAGTGCAGAACACAACATCAAAAGCAGGTTCGAAGTTCTGTCCCCAGACACAGACAATAGTTACTTCAACAGTTCTGCCATTCATTGAGGCACTCCTTCTGTACAGCTTAGGTGAAGATCATCGCATCTCGCTGAATGTCCTCTGCTGCTATAAATCCTTGTTACACATTTCTTTTTATTGGGTTCAACGGCAATCATGAGCAACTCTTATGGCTATAAGTGGTCGTTGGTCCCCAGTTCAAGGGTACTGGCACCAGAGAAGGTACATCGCCAGCGCAGTACAATAAGCATACGACGCATGCGTCATCCGGAAATCGGATTAGGCAGAGGTGGTACCCCATCGCAAAAGAAATGATCAGAAACGAGCGTCTCACACCATTCGGCCACTAACAGGCTCTTGCATCAGACCTGGCTCCTACTACTTCACCTAGCTTTAGGGTCAACGCCATTTGGATGCAAAGCTGAAGCATGCGAGGGAATGGTATTTCTTGAGGGTGTCACCGATGTCCCTTATAGTGAAAGATATACACTATATTGACAAAAAACAACGGACACCTAGAAGATAAACACTACATAGCATTTATTGACATATATCAGTACGGCATCGGTCCAACTTTGGCCTCAATGCGTGCACTGATACTTTGAGACATGCTTTCCACAAGGTTTTGGAACACAGCGATAGGTATTCACTTCCATTCGGTACATAATGCTGCCGCTAACTGTTGCTTAGTAGTAGGCCTTGGTTCCAAACTTTTCATGCGGCGCATTAATTCATTCCATAGGTGCTCTATCGGATTAAAATCAGGGCTCTGTGCTGGCCAGTCCACACATGATACGGAATTATCGTCAAATCACGCAGTAACAGTTCTTGCTTTATGGCTCGGTGCATTATCCTGCTGGTACCAACAAGGCTCGTTTCCATAGTATTGCCACAGATTTGGTAGGGCATAATTGTCCAGAATATCGAGGTAGACATGCTGGTTAACAGGTTTGTCCACGATAACCAATGGGTCTGGACCATACCACTAAAAACACCCCCACATGAGTACACTGCCAGCTCCAAACTTGACCGTAGGAACAGTACACTATGGTAAATAGCGTTCTCCCGGCTGCCGCCATACCCACACACGGCCATCAGACTGATGGATCGTGTATCTGGATTCATCAGTCCATATGACCCGTTTCCATTGATTCATGGTCCACGATAAATGTTCTTTACACCATGCTGAGCGACTAGTAGCATTCCGAGTGGAGATGAAAGTCTTATGAGCAGCCGCAGGACCACGGTAACCCGTGGAATAAAGTTCTCTGCGAATGGTACGTGTGCATACCGAAGTTGCAGTATTTTTACTCACCTATACACTGAGGTCTTGTGCAGTACTCCATCAATTAGCTGTAACAACTCTCCTGAAGATTCGACGTCCTCTATAACTGATTTTCTTTGGTCTGCCAGTACGTTTTGCTGCCTCAGGCACGCCATGTGTCTTCCACTTATTCCGTACATCCAAAACAGTTGACTTGGGTATGTTTAAGCGCCTCTCGGTTTCTCTTATGGAGAACACACTAATATAACACCCAATAATCTTTCCTTTCTCGAAGTCAGTTCTCCCCCAACGGGAGATTTTCTCTTAACCTCACAGTGCGATATGATCGCGGTCAGCTGCAGGCTTGTTTTTAAACGGTTTGCAGGCGTACCGCGCATCATAACATGCGTGGTATGAGTCACATTCATTAGTCAAAGTAAAAACATTTACTGCTGCAATGATGGATTATAAGCTGAATGTTAAAAATAAAAAGGAAGGACGATAAAATGATGTATTGTTTATTAACTAAGCTACACACGCCCGTTTGTCAACGCGACCGCGAGCATCCAAAGATCTTTTAATCAACCTACCGATAGTTCTGCTTAATTACAGTTTAAATGGCTGATCTCATCGATTTTCGACAGGTTTAACCCTCTGATAACATCCACTCTCGAAGTGCTCAAATTAACTAAAAAAATATATATGGGAGCGACACTGCTGGCCACTCAAAATACAACACCAAGAAGGAAGCATGCGATTGGCCTGAAATTCGCAGCATGCGTCGCCCGCGAGAGGACATGCAAACGATTAGCATTGCAGGGCATATGCAAATCAAGTGCGACCGGCACGCCACCGAGAAGCTCTATAAGAAGGGTGCACAGAAGGCGGGGGTGTAAGTAGTGGAAGTGTGTTGTGCTGCCGGACCTGTGCGTGGGAAGCTTCCTGATTCCTCATCGCAGAATACGGCAGTCATTCCAGCACGTTTCGGAGTTCGACAGAGGACGAATAGTGGTTTATCGCGACAGCGGTTTATCGTACCGAGACATCGGAGTCCGTGTGGGACGACATCCAGCCACAGTGAAGCGAGTATGGATTCGGTGGGTGCAGCAGGGACGGACGGGCCGACGTGAGTGATTGTCGCAGCCGCGGCACACCACCGAACGAGAGGACTGGCATGTTGTGCGGCGGGCATTGACCGCTCGAACCGCCACATCGCGAACGTTGGCGCAGGAACTAGGGTGTGTTGCGCAACAACCTGTGTCAGCACGTACCGTTCGAAGTCGGCTGCAGGAGCGGGGACTTGTCGCACGACGACCATTGCTCCGATTACTATTGACGTTTCACCACCGGCGAGTGCAGTGGCAGTGGACCGTTGAACGCAGCACCTGGACTACGAAATGGGACGACATTGTTTTCTCCGACGAATCACGCTTCTGCCTGCAACACCCGATGGTCTGTTCCGCGTGTGGCGGCACCGCGGTGAGAGACTGTATGACGCCTGCATTTTGCATCGCCATACCAGTCCGTCGCCTGGCGTTATGGTTTGGGGCGCAATTAGATATGACACCCGCACCCCTCTGGTACGCATCGCCGGTACACTCAATAGCCACCGCTACATCTCCGACGTTTTGGAGCCTGTAGTCCACCCTTACCTGCAGGACCTGCCAGCGGTCACTTTCAACAGGACAATGCGCGCCCGCACGTGGCAACAATTCTTCACGGCCCACCAGGTGTCACTGCTGCCGTGGCCCGCCTGTTCTCCAGATATGTCGCCCATCGAACACGTCTGGTCGCTGATCGGCAACCGAGTGGCCCGGCAAGCACCAGCCGTGGCTACGCCTGATGAACTGTGGCAACGCGTGGAAGCAGCCTGGACGGACATACCCCAAGCCCACATCCAAAGCCTCTTTCGTTCGATGCCGCGGCGTGTAGCGGACGTTATTGCCAGTCATGGGGGCCACACGAACTATTGATGTCTGCGTGTTCCGCAAGTCGCACGGGCCTGTAAGCTCAATCGTTTCATCTTTGTATCTGTTGTTATGTGTCCAGTAAACCTGGCTTTGCTATCTCGTGTCCTTCTTGGTGTTGCATTCTGGGTGGCCAGCAGTGTATTTTGCAACCATTATAAATACTGATTTAGTTTTTACAGGCGGTACCCTGGCTTCGTAGAACAGAACAGAGGTCTGCACGGGTCTTATTTCGTGAGCCCGGCCAGGGTCAGTCAGTTGCACCTATTATTTAGGTCCAGTCCGGCCCGTGATGCGCCATTTTGTGTTATTTTGTCTTTCTATTGCATTTTATTAAATTGTGAAAATTAAATAATGAAATAGGATACAAATTTGGAAGACGTGAATCCGTTTTTTGGTTTAAATATAACATGGATGTTAAGTGGATTGATATCCAAGACTTGAAAATTTCGTCGTCCTGGAGCGGGAATCGAACCCGAGTATCCGGGATAGCGTTTGAGTATGCTAACCACTACACCACCCTGAACGACCAGGTTTCAATTAATTTGAATATAACCGTCACAGGATTCGCGAGTCGGAGCAACCGGCATTCATGATATGAGATATTATTGAAAATACTTAGTTGAATGCAAGCCTAAAAATATTAACTAAACTTTGGCAATTGTTGAAGAATATAACCTTTAAAGAAAGAGAAAAGAAAGACTAAGCACTTTCAAAATCTCTCTTTGTCTGAACTAACAAGCGATGACACTACAAAAGTCAATTCCTATACAGATTAGGTATAGGAGAAACATTCGATGTCGTCCCATTCACTCATACGAACAACCCCACTGCAGACATCTCCCGTTCGCCACTCTACACAATACACACACACACTCGTTCGGGGTCAAATCTTTTAGTTGTCAACAACCTCCAAAGTGGTTTTACCATCTTAATACCTACAGATGGCAAAAGCACTGTCAGTGGCTCTCTTCGTATCTATGATTACGCCCTGGGCTACGTCATGGAAGGAAGTAAAGCCAGCAAAACAGTTAAACAGACATGGAAATCAGGAAACACGACTTATTTTCTTTCTTTACCATTGCAATAAAAAGAGTGGGCCAACTTGGCCCGGCCCTGCTCGTCGATTTTTTCTTTAAACTAAAAAAGCCCGACCCGGCCCGTGCTGTTCTCTAGAACAGAATATTGTATTACCCGTTTATAACGAGGAGCTTGGGACCGACGGAAACCCCCGTTAAATCCGGGAGGTCGCTAAATCCGTTTTTGGGTGAGAATTCCTAACCATGTAAAAATATGTATATGTGATAATATGCCATATACGTTTATATTATATCCATACCAACTGGATACACTTGAAAATTTTAATCAATTAACTACATTAATGATTAATTAATTGTTTCAAGTATATGCAACTTGACGGCTGTGTGAATCTGACCGCTGTTTAACTACACAACCCACATGAAGCAAAATAATCACTGATCCTCCCAACGCAACCCTCGCTTAGAATGTTAAACGCGCAATTGCCACAATTCCAGGAATTGCTATCTCCTGTTTTCCCTTTGGCGATATCCACATTCCATTACTCCCCTATCCCTTCCTGCAATTCTCGCCGAGAAATCCACTTACACGTGCGTGAGTCCCATCTATTCTCTATTTTGCCTAGAAGTAGGTGGCCTGTTTTTAGCCCCGCTGACGTCATACACCCAAGAATTTCTCTACCACCCCCTTGAGTGGGTGGGAGAGAGAGACTCTTGGACATTTCGAGGGTTGAGAATTTAAGGTACGCCTTTCTGTCGACATTCTTCCATTAGCACAAAAGGATTCCCCTGCGCTGTTGTAATTTCTTCCAGTGTGTCACAATATCTATTCCTCCATTCCAGGATAGTGCGCAACAGATTTTCTCTGCTTCTTTAAATCCGGAATTCCATTAAGTTTTGCCACTTTGCTTGTTAAAAGAGATCATTTAAGCTTTCCTCTCTCTCTCGTTAAATCCTGGAACTTCATTATTTTTTTTTTTTCGTCGAAACGCTCAAAATTTAATGAATTTTTAATATACATTACTGATTTCAATTCGCAACAACTCATATGGTGTAAAGTTATTTTTGACTTAACTTTACACCAAACAAAACTTCGTGTATTTCTCGTTAAATCGAAGATCTCGCTAAATACGAACTCGTGTATATGGGTTCTACCAATGAAAAACCGGCTTAGTGCGGAACTGGGAAGCATTTTTATCCTAATGCCGAATTTGACAGACGGTTCTGCTGAAATGTAATTTCAACAAACAGCTAGCGCAAACCAGACCAAACCGGTTCCATTGCTCCCCCTATAGAAATTATGGAAATTCCTGTACTTTGTGGCGAACTTTGCTGTTGCTTTGGCATCGTCTACGCGTGCATATTCTTACAACTGTGTCGCCACCAGTACGTCTTTTCCTCATGCAAAAAGGTTTCTCTGGCGTATTGCTCACTTTCGTTGACAACGTTTTACATAACGCATGTACGTATCAGATTGCGTTTCAGCTCCATCTGTCGGGCGATCTTACAGCTGCTTGGAAATAACGCCTTAAGTCCACAGAAGGTTTAGTTCCGTAAGCAAATCGTCGGTTCATGGTATCCTAATTCACAAAATCAAACGTAATTCACCATGATAATGTTTTGAAAGAAATTATGTGTGTGTGATATGCCAATTCTTTGATAGAATGTGTGCAGTAAAGCAGTGGTACCTCTGTGTCCAAAAGTCCGGCATTCTGACTCATCTCAGTCCTAGCAAGTGTTATTAGTATTTTTTAAATGCAAATTAAATTAAAAGTAACGGAAATAATGGTTTAGGATCATGTATAACGTAATTGTCTTTTCGTGCAGACATATACACAGTGCGTTAAAGAATTTTTGAGACTGGCGCTAGATTTCAGCCTACGGTGGCGCCACCAGTGTAATCGTGAATGCGTTATAAACCGTGACCATCTGCTTGCTTTCTGCCAAAAGTACTGCGCAGTTGTTAAAGTAACTCAAACGAAACGGCCGTTTATTAGAGAAGTAAAATTTTTTTCATGTTGAATTATTAAGATGGAACAAAGGGCTGTTATTAAATTTAACGCAGAACTTGGTAAAAGTGCCTCGGAAATGTACCAAATGATGAAACAAGTTTGCGGTGAGTTTTGCTTAAGTAGATCAAATGTTTTCCTGTGGCACAAACGTTTTTTGGACGGAAGAGATACGCTAGAAGATGATAAGCATACCGGAAGACCAAGTTCATCTAGGACACCTCAGACTATTGAAAAAGTGCGTGATTTCGTGGCAAACAATCGATGTGCATCACTAAGAATGATGGAAGAGTCTTTAAACACCAACAAAGAAACGATTCGAACCATCCTGCATGAAGATTTGGGCAAAACAAAAGTTTGTGCTAAATTTGTTCCACACATGTTAACCAATGAACAAAAATCAAGGAGAAGTGCACATTGCAGAGACATCATTTCCGCCGCTGAAAATGATCCAAACTTCTTAAAATCGATTGTTACAGGTGATGAAACATGGTATTTTCAATATGATCCTAAAACAAAGCGACAAAGTGCGGAATGGAAGTCAAAATACTCGCCACAAGCCAAAAAAAAAACAAGAAAAGTTCCATTGAAAATCAAAACAATGCTCATTACATTCTTCGATAGTAAGGGTATTATACCCAAATAATTTGTTCCAAGTGGACAAACAATTACAGGTGAGTTTTATTTAAATGTTTTGAGGCGTTTGATGGGCAGAATTCTTCCAGCATGTCGGGATGAAAACAGTTGGTGTTTGTTGCACGATAATGCACCCAGTCACACCTCACTTCTTGTTCGTAGATTTTTGGCGAAAAATAACGTCTGTGTGTTGAATCATCCACCGTATTCGCCCGATTTAGCACCCTGCGACTTTTCTTTATTCCCAAAACTTAAAATGACGTTAAAAGGGTGTTATTTTGATGATATTTCGACCATAGAAACAGCTTCGACGCGTGCTTTGGAGGCAATTCCGCAAAGTGAACTGGAACAGGCATTCGAATCATTATTAAATCGCTGTAACAAGTGTATTGAAGCCGGAGGGACTTATTTTGGATAACAAACCAAAATAAATTATAATTTCTTGTTTCTATTTCATTTTACAGACCCAGTCTTAAAAATTCTTTGCCACACTGTGTAGGTTCTACGTTATGTCTAAACCATTAGATAAGAATACGATGCAATAGTTCCTAATTAAATTTTAATGGCTAGACGAAACATAAGACAGAAGTCAACTTACTGTAATTGATTCTTTGTTCCACCACAATACCAATAGAACGATATCGCACTTCGAAATAATAACGTAATTCACATCCGCCACATATCCACCACACCAGCAGCTGTTATATCGTCCTTTTATCTATCGTTCTTATCTCATACATTAATACGTCACGTTCACTCTCACCTCAATTGTTGCCAACCTCATTTTCGTTTGAGGGAAAAGATATAACGTTAAGTTTGGAAGTATAAGCAGAACAAACTAACATTTACATAGGAAAAGGAACTAAAAATGAAAGCTAATTTAGAATATGCGTCACACATGCTTTATGGAAAACATTATTTCCGTTGGGTAATAAATAACAATTATATTTTATATTTTGGTCTTAGTCATGTTTCAGTGGAAAAACCAAACACGGACACCAATAAAATTTATCTGAGTTGCTAGATACCGATAACAAAAGTATGCTTTTTAATTACCTACATTAAAACACCAAGTGTATGATCGGTTCGTTTCCTTGTGTTCAGTTTCACGTTCTGAAAGCGTACGCTGAATTCTTCCACTCCGCGTAATTTGAAGAGTATCCTCATATCAAGAGGAAATGGTGTGTTTTCCAAACTTTCATTAAAGATATTACTCATTTAAATTCGCAACTACTCATAACATGCAAGATATTGCTCATTTTAACACGATAGAGTACACATATCTGAAACAGCTAGCTCAGAAACGGTTTATCTAGAGCAAGAGCACAACAGCAGCTCCAACGCGATCGTCCAGCTCCTCGCTCAGCGAAACCTTACCAACATAAACACAGATAACTCTTTACCAACATTGGTATTGAAACGCAATAGTGAGGCTTCCATGTCTGCCCGTGAAGACACCACATATAAGTATTGTACCGGCAGTCGAATTAAGCAATGTTGATTGAGAGACTTTACTTTGTTCGTAAAAGCGAAAGAAATCACACATGTTTCTAAGTATTTCTTTTAATTACTTGAATTCCCTTTACTTCGTTACCTCGATAGCGCAAAACAGGTTATAGGAGATGGTGCCTCAGTCCTCTCAAGTAAAATGGCTTTTTTACGCTTTCCAACCGTAGGTTGAAGAAGCGTATATGCTTTGTCCGTCCGTCCGTCCGTCCGCACGATAACTCACGTGAAAATGGTTCGATTTCGACGAAATTTTAGTATGTGGTAGGGGACCACCTGGGGACGAACCCTATTGAAAATGGGCGAAACAGGGTCAAAGGTCAGGACATAGGAGTGGGATCCATTCCATTGCTCTTATGCGTCATAACTTGCGTAAAAATCGTTCGATTTCGATGAAATTTTAGTATTTGGTAAGGAACCACCTGGGGACGAACCCTGTTAAAAATGGGCCAAATGGGGTCAAAGGTCAGGGCATAAAAGGGGAATCCATTCCATTGCCTTTATGCGTCATAACATGCGTAAATAGGGTTCGATTTCGATGAAATTTTAGTATGTGTGGTAAGGAGCCACTGGGGACAAACCCTATTAAAATGGGCGAAATGGGGTCAAAGGTCAGGGCATAAAAGCTGGATCCATTCCATTGACCTTGTGCATCATAACTTACGTAAAAATGTTTCGATTGCGACAAAACGTTATCATGTTGTTCCTGAGGTATAGTGAACCGGTTCTGTTGAATATCAACGAAATGGGGTCAAAGGTCATTGCACAAAAGCAAGGTTTATTCCACAGCCATTATTCTCATAAGTTGTGTAAAACTGCTTCTATTGCGACAAAACTTTAGTATGTTATTCTTAAGGTATACTGAACCGGTTCTGTTGAATATCATTGAAATGGGGTTAAAGGTCAAGACACAGGAGCGAGATTTATTCCACAGCCATTATCCTCATAACTTGAGTACTAATTTCTGGTATGTTGGAAAGCGTATCATAATCAATGCATTGCATGATTTTACTAACTTGTTATATTTGACATAAGATCTTATTTTATATCTTTATTGATTTATACTAAAAAATTACCCAAATGATAATTTGAGCTGAGTAACATGAATTACCCAGGGTGTTCACAAAAGGTCAAACCGAACTTTGGGAACGTGTTCTACTGCGCATAATGATGAAAACAGTTCCAAGAAAATTTAACCGGAAGCGCTTCTCTTCGTGTTATAGCAGAACAAGCAAGAAATCCTGTCAATATTGTATATATCGCAAATTTGCCTACGCCGATAGGAAAATTTGCGCTATTTGCGTATCTAACGGCTTTATATGCACAGTCGTATAAGAATAATATGATCACCTACCTAATAATGGGAATAACCACCCTTGGCTCGGAGGCCAGCGGCGAGATGGCATGTCATGGATGCAATGAAGAAGGTCACCCGAGGTACAATTCCCCATTCGAATTGCAGCAGAGCACGGACGTCTCGGTGATGACGTGGTTGTGGGTCTGCACATCGAGCCAGTCGATCAAAATAGTCTTACAAGTGCTCTATGGGATTGAGGTCGGGTGATTTCGACGGCGAAAGGAGAACGGAGACATCGCTGTCGTGTTCTTGGAACCAATCATGCACCCCTTAGCAACGTGGCACGACACATTGTTCTGTTGGTAGTCACCATCACCACCAGAGTAAACGTCCAACATGAAAGGATGCATCTGGTCAGCGAGGATGGAGCCATCGGAGTTCACGGATCCATCCAGTGGTACCAACGGTCCCAGGCCATACAAGAAAAACATCCCCCAGGCATGCACGCTGCCAGCACCGACCTGTACTTGACCGCCCAGCGTGTTCGGATGTTGGTTCTCGTGTGTCTGACGCCATGTCCGCCACTGCCCGTCACTTCTCTGGAGTAGAAACCTAGATTCATTGGAGAAGGCCATGCATCCCAAGGTTCTTCTACTCTTATCGGGGACACGTATCTGGGTGCTCTAGCGTTCATTTGCGTGGTCAACTGCTGCACTTTTGAGTGTCGATTGCCCTTTACAAGTCGACGGGGACGACGTTCTCGTTCTCCTGTGGGGTTGATGGCTTTGGGGCTCCACAGTTATGACGTCGGGAAGTACTCGGTGTGCCAGCGGTTTATTCTTGGTACACCCTTACTACAGCTTCTCGGGAACAGCCCACGAAGTCTGCTGCTTCTGAGATGTTTCTACCCTTGGCGTCGTAGCCAATGATCATTCATTTTCGAACGTCCGTCAAATTCTTGCCTCTATCTATTGTGCTCACGTCACGCACTATGGCTCATCATGTCCTGGCCGGTCGCTTATACCTCCGTGGGGTGGACCTCGTCACGTGCATTCTGTAACGCGCCTGGGCGGGTACACTGTGATTTCGGGGGTGGTCATATTATTCTGATACGACCGTATATGTTCAAGTGCCAGACAAAATTTGAGACAATGCTACATACAGTTAGTCGGCAGTTGTTCCGAAGTTGCTCGTGTAACTGGATCAGTAATCACGATATTGTCAATCCATGTTGGTAATGTGACGACTACCTTCATTGCTGAAAGACGTTCCGTTAGCAACACGACGTCGTATGTGGTTCATGCACAACAAGGTTCCAGCGCTCTTTCGCCTCACTGCTGGGAGAATCTCAGTCTAACGTATCCAGTCTTGTGGATAGGTGGACTTAGACCAAATGCATTGACTGCACGTTCTCTAGATTTGAATCCATTGGATTTATCTTTATGGGTACATCGGCTAGAGAATATTTCAATCATACGTGTTCTTTCCCTCGGATTAGTAGAGGTGGACAAACTGCGGGGCCTGTAGGCTTTCCAGATTTGAATCTACTGGATTTGTCCTTATGGGGACATAGGGTAAAGAATGTTTTAATCGTACGCACCATGCCTGTTGGATTGGTAGAGGTAAGCCAACGACATGGTCAACACTCTCTCTACACTTGAATCCACTGAACAGCATCTGATGACCATGGTTCCTAATGCACGATCTCGCGTTAAACGCATCGTGATGGTTCTCAAATGATTCAGAACACTCCACAACTGTTTGAAAGTGTTCAATAGTCAGTAGGAGGACACAGTGTGGTGTGTATCGGTGCTATGGGAAGCCATTTCAAACACCTACTCTAATTTGACAAATGATTTTTTTTATCAGAGGAACCATTTCAAGCACCTGCTCTGATGCAGACATTCATCAGTTACAGTGAGCTTTAATAACTGAAATAGAAACCAACTTCATAGACTTTCTTGCTTTCACTTTAGAACTATGCTATAGCCCGAAAGAAGCGTTCCCGACTGAATTTTCTTAATAACATGTGAGCAGTAGACACGTTCTCAAAGTTTGACTTGAACTTTTGGAAACATCCAGTATAATATGTTCTGCAATAACAGTTTCTTTTCTCAGAATTGTATTGTTTTTGTTTTTTGTTTTTGTTTTTGCAGATGTGGTTTTTACTCGCGGTTTTCCCGAGAAACCAGATTCCCTTACACCTTGCGAAGAGCAGCTTCCATTCCGAGAGAGTCTGCTGTCTTTCTCATTCACTCTTCACCAATATTGGTTCTCTTGGCTTCTGTTGGCGACACTAAATTATGCTGGGTCACTCAATCTTTGGATGGAGAGGATTACTTCTGATTTGCATACAGGTAGGTCACTCCTTAACATACTTTCTTTTTTAAGGAAAGTGTGGAATATTTGCTTAGGTACGTTTTAACTTCCTCCTCGAATGCGTGAAATAAAAGAATGCGAAACTTTGTTTTGGAATTTCGCGTAAAAACGTTTATTTACTTATAGTTGTTTGTGTTTAATGCTATTTTTGCGAAAATACCACAGAAAGGAATAATTTTCATCAACAATTAAAATGCCTGTGTTAGTCGTCGTCACGAGTTCAATAATTATTCTTTCTTTAACTCTGAATCTGCATCCCTTGAACTGCAATGTAAGAACCATTGTGACTCACATGGGAAAATGTTCAATTTACACACCTAACCTTTGGGAATACTACTATTTTTCTTTTCAGTCTAACCTTACCTGAAGGTGAATGGCTTTGGTGCTCTTGAAATATGTCTGCATGAAACATTTTGTACTCCTTACAATATACACCGGTGAGACATTACATCATGATCACCTACCTAATAAGTTGTAGATCCCCCTTTAGCCCGCAAAACAGCGGTCACTCGCTTAGACTTTGATTCGATGAGGTAGCAAAAGGTATCCTGGGTTATCACATACCATAATGTCAACAGCTGGCACTCCAGTTCTCGTAAATTTTGTGGTCGTAGTGATTCAGCGCGAACCCGCTTTTCCAAGTCGAATCACAAATGTTCGATTGGGTTCATGTCTGGTTGTGAATTTGGAGAGCACGGCCTTAACAGAAAGTCACCAGCATGTTCCTCGAACCACTTCTTGACGATTCTGGCAGTGTGGCATGGCGCATTATTCTGTTGGTAATGGTCATCACCAGCAGGGAACACACTTGCCATGAATGGGTGAACTTGGCCCCCAACGATGTTCAGATACCTGACAGGTGTCAAGGATTGTGCTATTGCGATAATTGGGCCTAAAGTGTCCTAAGGAAACATCGCCCACAGCATAACACCGCCGCCGGCATGTTTCCACCCAGAAGTGCATACTTTCCGCTGGTAATCGGCGTATCTGAGCTCGACCGTCTACGTGATGCACCAGAAATCTTGATTCGTCACACCCCACCACTTTCTTCCAATCCTCCACGGTCCAATTTCGATGATCTTGGGCCCATTTCGTGCGTTGTTGACGATGACGTGCACTGAGCATGGAGAATCGGCTGCGTCTTTGGCTACGCAGACCCATGCGCAGAAGGATGCGATGAACTGTGAGCTGTGACACATTGCCCTGGCCACCACTGTTGCAGATGCGGGTGATTTGTCGAACTGCGGCCCTGCGGTCGCTGTGAACAATACGCGACAGTCTCCGCTTCCCTCTGGCATCAATGAGCTCCCGACAACACACGACTGGATGACGGTTCGTCGTTTGGTCCTCCGTGCACCAGTTTCGACACAGACTCACTACACCGGCACGTGAACAACCCAAAGGCCCCACCATCTCCGAAGATCGTAGGTCCGAGCTATCACAATTTGTCCATTATCAAACCCCGATAAATCGGTAGCTTTTCCAATTTTGACTCTGAACTCTTTACAAACCGAAAGCCGGTCATCGGGGTGTATATGTACTGCTCTGTGAACTTCACCTGCGCCACCGTTCGGTCTCCAGGCGCGCTCATTTATCTAGCCTGGGGTGGTCGTAATGCAATGGCTTATCGGTGTACTAGGAACACAGCTTTGGTGCACCCGAGCGTGTTTTTGAATTTGATTTTGATCTTTTTGACTTGCACAACGAACACGTCTTAAAGTATCTCGAACATTTAAGCGAAGAAAAACACATATTCTCGTAAAGATAATACAGTAAACTCTCGTGCTACCGTTAATCCAGACTTCGCTTAACCCGGACAACCCATAAAAGATACTTTGAATTTTGAGCTTAATTAAACTTGAGTGTAAATTCGAGAAGCAAGATCTCGGGAGGGAGTAATGGACTGAGTTTCCGGAGGCACTGAGAATAGTGAGTTGAGTTTCAGGATGCACTGAGAGTAGTGAGTTGAGTTTCAGGAAGCACTCAGAGAAGTGAGTTGAGTTTCAGGATACACTGAGAGTAGTGAGTTGAGTTTCAGGAAGCACTGAGAGTAGTGAGTTGAGTTTCAGGATGCACTGAGAATAGTGAGTTGAGTTTCAGGATACACTGAGAGTAGTGAGTTGAGTTTCAGGAAGCACTGAGAGTAGTGAGTTGAGTTTCAGGATACACTGAGAGTAGTGAGTTGAGTTTCAGGATGCCCTGAGAGTAGTGATTTGAGTATCAGGATGCACTGAGAATAGTGAGTTGAGTTTCAGGATGCACTGAGAGTAGTGAGTTGAGTTTCAGGAAGCACTGAGAGCAGTGAGTTGAGTTTCAGGATACACTGAGAGTAGTGAGTTGAGTTTCAGGATGCACTGAGAGTAGTTAGTTGAGTTTCAGGATGCACTGAGAATAGTGAGTTGAGTTTCAGGATACACTGAGAGTAGTGAGTTGAGTTTCGGGATGCACTGAGAGTAGAGAGTTGAGTTTCAGGATGCACTGAGAATAGTGAGTTGAGTTTCAGGATGCACTGAGAGTAGTGAGTTGAGTTTCAGGAAGCACTGAGAGTAGTGAGTTGAGTTTCAGGATACACTGAGATTAGTGCGTTGAGTTTCAGGATGCACTGAGAGTAGTGAGTTGAGTTTCAGGATGCACTGAGAGTAGTAAGTAGAGTTTCAGTAAGCACTGAGAGTAGTGAGTTGAATTTCAGGAAGCACTGAGAGTAGTGAGTTGAGTTTCAGGATGCACTGAGAGTGGTGAGTTGAGTTTCAGGAAGCACTGAGAGTAGTGAGTTGAGTTTCAGGAAGCACTGAGAGTAGTGAGTTGAGTTTCAGGATGCACTGAGAGTAGTGAGTTGAGTTTCAGGATGCACTGAGAGTAGTGAGTTGAGTTTCAGGAAGAACTGAGAGTAGTGAGTTGAGTTTCCGGATGCACTGAGAGTAGTGAGTTGAGTTTCAGGATGCACTGAGAGTAGTGAGTTGAGTTTCAGGATACACTGAGAGTAGTGAGTTGAGTTTCAGGATACACTGAGAGTAGTGAGTTGAGTTTCAGGATACAATGAGAGTAGTGAGTTGAGTTTCAGGATGCACTGAGAGTAGTGAGTTGAGTTTCAGGAAGCACTGAGAGTAGTGAGTTGAGTTTCAGGATTCACTGAGAGTAGTGAGTTGAGTTTCGGGATGCACTGAGAGTAGTGAGTTGAGTTTCAGGATGCACTGAGAGTAGTGAGTTGAGTTTCAGGAAGCACTGAGAGTAGTGAGTTGAGTTTCAGGATGCACTGAGTGTAGTGAGTTGAGTTTCAGGAAGCACTGAGAGTAGTGAGTTGAGTTTCAGGAAGCACTGAGAGTAGTGAGTTGAGTTTCAGGATGCACTGAGAGTAGTGAGTTGAGTTTCAGGGTGCACTGAGAGTAGTGAGTTGAGTTTCACGATGCACTGAGAGTAGTGAGTTGAGTTTCAGGATGCACTGAGAGTAGTGAGTTGAGTTTCGGGATGCACTGAGAGTAGTGAGTTGAGTTTCGGGATGCACTGAGAGTAGTGAGTTGAGTTTCCGGATGCACTGAGAGTAGTGAGTTGAGTTTCAGGAAGCACTGAGAGTAGTGAGTTGAGTTTCAGGATACACTGAGAGTAGTGAGTTGAGTTTCAGGGTGCACTGAGAGTAGTGAGTTGAGTTTCAGGATGCACTGAGAGTAGTGAGTTGAGTTTCAGGAAGCACTGAGAGTAGTGAGTTGAGTTTCAGGACGCACTGAGAATAGTGAGTTGAGTTTCAGGATGCACTGAGAGTAGTGAGTTGAGTTTCAGGAAGCACTGAGAGTAGTGAGTTGAGTTTCAGGATACACTGAGAGTAGTGAGTTGAGTTTCAGGAAGCACTGAGAGTAGTGAGTTGAGTTTCAGGATACACTGAAAGTAGTGAGTTGAGTTTCAGGAAGCACTGAAAGTAGTGAGTTGAGTTTTAGGATACACTGAGAGTGAGTTGAGTTTCAGGAAGCACTGAGAGTAGTGGGTTGAGTTTCAGGATACACTGAGAGTAGTGAGTTGAGTTTCAGGAAGCACTGAGAGTAGTGAGTTGAGTTTCAGGATGCACTGAGAGTAGTGAGTTGAGTTTCAGGATGCACTGAGAATAGTGAGTTGAGTTTCAGGAAGCACTGAGTGTAGTGAGTTGAGTTTCAGGATACACTGAGAGTAGTGAGTTGAGTTTCAGGATGCACTGAGAGTAGTGAGTTGAGTTTCAGGAAGCACTGAGAGTAGTGAGTTGAGTTTCAGGATACACTGAGAGTAGTGAGTTGAGTTTCGGGATGCACTGAGAGTAGTGAGTTGAGTTTCAGGATGCACTGAGAGTAGTGAGTTGAGTTTCAGGAAGCACTGAGAGTAGTGAGTTGAGTTTCAGGATACACTGAGAGTAGTGAGTTGAGTTTCAGGATGCACTGAGAGTAGTGAGTTGAGTTTCAGGATGCACTGAGTGTAGTGAGTTGAGTTTCAGGAAGCACTGAGAGTAGTGAGTTGAGTTTCAGGATACACTGAGAGTAGTGAGTTGAGTTTCAGGATGCACTGAGAGTAGTGAGTTGAGTTTCAGGGTGCACTGAGAGTAGTGAGTTGAGTTTCAGGATGCACTGAGAGTAGTGAGTTGAGTTTCAGGATACACTGAGAGTAGTGAGTTGAGTTTCGGGATGCACTGAGAGTAGTGAGTTGAGTTTCGGGATGCACTGAGAGTAGTGAGTTGAGTTTCCGGATGCACTGAGAGTAGTGAGTTGAGTTTCAGGAAGCACTGAGAGTAGTGAGTTGAGTTTCAGGATACACTGAGAGTAGTGAGTTGAGTTTCAGGGTGCACTGAGAGTAGTGAGTTGAGTTTCAGGATGCACTGAGAGTAGTGAGTTGAGTTTCCGGAAGCACTGAGAGTAGTGAGTTGAGTTTCAGGATGCACTGAGAATAGTGAGTTGAGTTTCAGGATGCACTGAGAGTAGTGAGTTGAGTTTCAGGAAGCACTGAGAGTAGTGAGTTTAGTCTCAGGATACACTGAGAGTAGTGAGTTGAGTTTCAGGATGCACTGAGAGTAGTGAGTTCAGTTTCAGGATGCACTGAGAGTAGTGAGTTGAGTTTCAGGATGCACTGAGAGTAGTGAGTTGAGTTTCAGGATGCACTGAGAGTAGTGAGTTGAGTTTCAGGAAGCACTGAGAGTAGTGAGTTGAGTTTCAGGATACACTGAGAGTAGTGAGTTGAGTTTCATTAAGCACTGAGAGTAAGTTGAGTTTCAGGATGCACTGAGAATAGTGAGTTGAGTTTCAGGATACACTGAGAGTAGTGAGTTCAGTTTCAGGAAGCACTGAGAGTAGGGAGTTGAGTTTCAGGATACACTGAGAGTAGTGAGTTGAGTTTCAGGATGCACTGAGAGTAGTGATTTGAGTTTCAGGATGCACTGAGAATAGTGAGTTGAGTTTCAGGATACACTGAGATTAGTGGGTTGAGTTTCAGGATGCACTGAGAGTAGTGAGTTGAGTTTCAGGATGCACTGAGAGTAGTGAGTTGAGTTTCAGGATACACTGAGAGTAGTGAGTTGAGTTTCAGGATGCACTGAGGGTAGTGAGTTGAGTTTCAAGAAGCACTGAGAGTAGTGAGTTGAGTTTCAGGATACACTGAGAGTAGTGAGTTGAGTTTCAGGATGCACTGAGAGTAGTGAGTTGAGTTTCAGGATGCACTGAGAGTAGTGAGTTGAGTTTCAGGAAGCACTGAGAGTAGTGAGTTGAGTTTCAGGATACACTGAGAGTAGTGAGTTGAGTTTCAGGAAGCACTGAGAGTAGTGAGTTGAGTTTCAGGATGCACTGAGAATAGTGAGTTGAGTTTCAGGAAGCACTGAGTGTAGTGAGTTGAGTTTCAGGATACACTGAGAGTAGTGAGTTGAGTTTCAGGATGCACTGAGAGTAGTGAGTTGAGTTTCAGGATACACTGAGAGTAGTGAGTTGAGTTTCAGGATGCACTGAGAGTAGTGAGTTGAGTTTCAGGATGCACTGAGAGTAGTGAGTTGAGTTTCAGGATGCACTGAGAGTAGTGAGTTGAGTTTCAGGAAGCACTGAGAGTAGTGAGTTGAGTTTCAGGATGCACTGAGAGTAGTGAGTTGAGTTTCAGGATGCACTGAGAGTAGTGAGTTGAGTTTCAGGATGCACTGAGAGTAGTGAGTTGAGTTTCAGGATGCACTGAGAGTAGTGAGTTGAGTTTCAGGATACACTGAGAGTAGTGAGTTGAGTTTCAGGATGCACTGAGAGTAGTGAGTTGAGTTTCAGGATGCACTGAGAGTAGTGAGTTGAGTTTCAGGATGCACTGAGAGTAGTGAGTTGAGTTTCAGGATGCACTGAGAGTAGTGAGTTGAGTTTCAGGGATGCACTGAGAGTAGTGAGTTGAGTTTCAGGATGCACTGAGAGTAGTGAGTTGAGTTTCAGGATGCACTGAGAGTAGTGAGTTGAGTTTCAGGAAGCACTGAGAGTAGTGAGTTGAGTTTCAGGATACACTGAGAGTAGTGAGTTGAGTTTCAGGAAGCACTGAGAGTAGTGAGTTGAGTTTCAGGATGCACTGAGAGTAGTGAGTTGAGTTTCAGGAAGCACTGAGAGTAGTGAGTTGAGTTTCAGGAAGCACTGAGAATAGTGAGTTGAGTTTCAGGATGCACTGAGAGTAGTGAGTTGAGTTTCAGGAAGCACTGAGAGTAGTGAGTTGAGTTTCAGGATACACTGAGAGTAGTGAGTTGAGTTTCAGGAAGCACTGAGAGTAGTGAGTTGAGTTTCAGGATACACTGAGAGTAGTGAGTTGAGTTTCAGGAAGCACTGAGAGTAGTGAGTTGAGTTTCAGGATACACTGAGAGTAGTGAGTTGAGTTTCAGGATACACTGAGAGTAGTGAGTTGAGTTTCAGGAAGCACTGAGAGTAGTGAGTTGAGTTTCAGGATACACTGAGAGTAGTGAGTTGAGTTTCAGGAAGCACTGAGAGTAGTGAGTTGAGTTTCAGGATACACTGAGAGTAGTGAGTTGAGTTTCAGGAAGCACTGAGAGTAGTGAGTTGAGTTTCAGGAAGCACTGAGAGTAGTGAGTTGAGTTTCAGGATACACTGAGAGTAGTGAGTTGAGTTTCAGGATACACTGAGAGTAGTGAGTTGAGTTTCAGGATGCACTGAGAGTAGTGAGTTGAGTTTCAGGATACACTGAGAGTAGTGAGTTGAGTTTCAGGATGCACTGAGAGTAGTGAGTTGAGTTTCAGGATGCACTGAGAGTAGTGAGTTGAGTTTCAGGATGCACTGAGAGTAGTGAGTTGAGTTTCAGGATGCACTGAGAGTAGTGAGTTGAGTTTCAGGATGCACTGAGAGTAGTGAGTTGAGTTTCAGGATGCACTGAGAGTAGTGAGTTGAGTTTCAGGATGCACTGAGAGTAGTGAGTTGAGTTTCAGGATACACTGAGAGTAGTGAGTTGAGTTTCAGGATGCACTGAGAGTAGTGAGTTGAGTTTCAGGAAGCACTGAGAGTAGTGAGTTGAGTTTCAGGATACACTGAGAGTAGTGAGTTGAGTTTCAGGATGCACTGAGAGTAGTGAGTTGAGTTTCAGGATGCACTGAGAGTAGTGAGTTGAGTTTCAGGAAGCACTGAGAGTAGTGAGTTGAGTTTCAGGAAGCACTGAGAGTAGTGAGTTGAGTTTCAGGATACACTGAGAGTAGTGAGTTGAGTTTCAGGATGCACTGAGAGTAGTGAGTTGAGTTTCAGGATACACTGAGAGTAGTGAGTTGAGTTTCAGGAAGCACTGAGAGTAGTGATTTGAGTTTCAGGATATACTGAGAGTAGTGAGTTGAAGTTCAGGATGCACTGAGAGTAGTGAGTTGAGTTTCAGGATGCACTGAGAGTAGTGAGTTGAGTTTCAGAAAGCACTGAGAGTAGTGAGTTGAGTTTCAGGATGCACTGAGAGTAGTGAGTTGAGTTTCAGGAAGCACTGAGAGTAGTGAGTTGAGTTTCAGGATACACTGAGAGTAGTGAGTTGAGTTTCAGGATGCACTGAGAGTAGTGAGTTGAGTTTCAGGATGCACTGAGAGTAGTGAGTTGAGTTTCAGGATGCACTGAGAGTAGTGAGTTGAGTTTCAGGATGCACTGAGAGTAGTGAGTTGAGTTTCAGGATGCACTGAGAGTAGTGAGTTGAGTTTCAGGATGCACTGAGAGTAGTGAGTTGAGTTTCAGGATACACTGAGAGTAGTGAGTTGAGTTTCAGGATGCACTGAGAGTAGTGAGTTGAGTTTCAGGATGCACTGAGAGTAGTGAGTTGAGTTTCAGGAAGCACTGAGAGTAGTGAGTTGAGTTTCAGGAAGCACTGAGAGTAGTGAGTTGAGTTTCAGGATACACTGAGAGTAGTGAGTTGAGTTTCAGGAAGCACTGAGAGTAGTGAGTTGAGTTTCAGGATACACTGAGAGTAGTGAGTTGAGTTTCAGGATGCACTGAGAGTAGTGAGTTGAGTTTCAGGATGCACTGAGAGTAGTGAGTTGAGTTTCAGGATGCACTGAGAGTAGTGAGTTGAGTTTCAGGATGCACTGAGAGTAGTGAGTTGAGTTTCAGGATGCACTGAGAGTAGTGAGTTGAGTTTCAGGATGCACTGAGAGTAGTGAGTTGAGTTTCAGGAAGCACTGAGAGTAGTGAGTTGAGTTTCAGGATACACTGAGCGTAGTGAGTTGAGTTTCAGGATGCACTGAGAGTAGTGAGTTGAGTTTCAGGATGCACTGAGAGTAGTGAGTTGAGTTTCAGGAAGCACTGAGAGTAGTGAGTTGAGTTTCAGGAAGCACTGAGAGTAGTGAGTTGAGTTTCAGGATACACTGAGAGTAGTGAGTTGAGTTTCAGGATGCACTGAGAGTAGTGAGTTGAGTTTCAGGATGCACTGAGAATAGTGAGTTGAGTTTCAGGATACACTGAGAGTAGTGAGTTGAGTTTCAGGATGCACTGAGAGTAGTGAGTTGAGTTTCAGGATGCACTGAGAATAGTGAGTTGAGTTTCAGGATGCACTGAGAGTAGTGAGTTGAGTTTCAGGAAGCACTGAGAGTAGTGAGTTGAGTTTCAGGATACACTGAGAGTAGTGAGTTGAGTTTCAGGATGCACTGAGAGTAGTGAGTTGAGTTTCAGGATACACTGAGAGTAGTGAGTTGAGTTTCAGGATGCACTGAGAGTAGTGAGTTGAGTTTCAGGATGCACTGAGAGTAGTGAGTTGAGTTTCTGGATGCACTGAGAGTAGTGAGTTGAGTTTCAGGATGCACTGAGAGTAGTGAGTTGAGTTTCAGGATGCACTGAGAGTAGTGAGTTGAGTTTCAGGAAGCACTGAGAGTAGTGAGTTGATTTTCAGGATGCACTGAGAGTAGTAAGTAGAGTTTCAGGAAGCACTGAGAGTAGTGAGTTGAATTTCAGGTTGCACTGAGAGTAGTAAGTAGAGTTTCAGGAAGCACTGAGAGTAGTGAGTTGAGTTTCAGGATGCACTGAGAGTAGTGAGTTGAGTTTCAGGAAGCACTGAGAGTAGTGAGTTGATTTTCAGGATGCACTGAGAGTAGTAAGTAGAGTTTCAGGAAGCACTGAGAGTAGTGAGTTGAATTTCAGGTTGCACTGAGAGTAGTAAGTAGAGTTTCAGGAAGCACTGAGAGTAGTGAGTTGAATTTCAGGTTGCACTGATAGTAAGTAGTGAGTTGAGTAGCAGTGAGTTGAGTTTCAGAAAGTAGTACTGAGCTGAGTTTCAGAAAGCACATACCTCCGTGACGACTGACCACATGCTCGGCTGTTCCCTGTCCTCAGTCAAGGACACTCTACGAGGAATGATCGAAAAGTCATAAACAATTTTATTGCACATCTTTGATAAGACGATACCACTCTTTAATCTGCGTAGCACCCATAGCTTCATTACCACAAACCCTATTTATTTTTTCAATTCTCTGTGATTGCGAATCACCAAGTTTTTGACAAAATTTAATGAAAAAAAAATTCTTTGCTCAACATGTGCGGCCATTTTGGCTCGAAACACAAATGTGACGAACACAGAACCCACTTACGACTATCCCGTTTTTGACTGAAATGCTGCACGGTCTGTGAAATATCACGCATACGCAGTGGGTCTAAGGTCGTTTGCTGCGTTACTCCCGTCTTCGGGCTGCAAATATCTGCGTACTACGAACTACGAGCACTTATGACACCTCCGCAAAATATTAGTGAAGGAAATGAACTCCAATTTATCACAACAGAAGAAGACACATTTTTAAAACCAATCTATAAATAATATGCTTCAAGTGTGGCAGAACCGCGTCCGTCGGGTAAATACTCAGTATCGTAACTGTCCTGTATGTCTACATGTACAGTACTTTAATTTTCAAATTTTAAAGACGTGAATCCGTTTTTTGGTGTAAATATGGCATGGATAGTAAGTCAAATAATGTCCGAAAACTTGAAAGTTTCGTCATCCTGGAGAGGAAATCGAACCCGTGCCTCCCGGATAGCGCACACGTAAACTAACCACTGCACCATCCAGAACGACCAAGTTTCAAGTTTCCGATTAATTTGAATATAACCCTCAGAGGATTCACTAGTCGAAGTAACCAGCATTCATTTATACATTTTATATTATCCATTTTTTAGTTTATTTTAGTTAATCCGGGCAATTGTTCCCTACAATTAATCCAGATTAACGAGGTTTTACTGTATTGAAAATACGTGTTGTAGTTCTCAACGTAAGTGTGCAATACAATCTACAAATATCTCTCATCCTGAGCTGGTTATTTATTCCAGAAAATGTTTAAAGTTTACCTGTATGCCTAAGATCTACCTTAATAAAACACCCATGGTTTAAAAGTAGCCTTATCAAGATCATCGTTTTAACAATTCAAGCATTTCTGGGAAACTCTCTATCTGCAGTAACTGTGTGAGAGTAACGATTGTATTGACTAGAGATATATCTAATAGAATGAGTTTACTCACTTCTACCGAAGCAGAAGGGATTCCTTTACTTGTTCGTTTATTTGTTTAGCGGTTTAACTACCACTACGAGCAAATCAGAGGGTTATGAACAGTCTTCCCTAATTTGAGGACACTGGTTTCATTAATGAGAGAGCCACACATTGGACAAGCGCTGTCTTTTGTGGCGTAGCGAAGTTATCTTTGGTATACTGTAAGATAGTAAGAAAGAGACATAATATTCAATACTAGCGTATAGCCCGTCCTGAGATGGTTGTTTGTAAGTTTTAAATAAATATTAATATACACTGAAGTGCCAGAAGAACTAGTACAGACGAGCTTATGCAAAATACATAGCAACGTCACCTATGTGCGTACTCGGTAGCGTCCGCCAGCGCGTATATAAAGCGATAGACATACTTGCCAGCTGTCCGAGCTGTTTTCGGCATGAGAATGACAAGTAATAACGATTTAAGCGATTTTCAACTCGGTGTCATAGTTGGCGCTCGTGAGATGGGCCATAGTATTTCGGAGGTAGAAACGAAGTTCAGATTTTCACGGACGACCATTGCAAGGGTGTACCGTGACTACGAGAATTCTGGCAAAACCTAAAACCTACGATTCCAGTGTGGCCGTGAAAAGACATTGGTTGAACGTGACCATCGTCGGCTGTCAAGAATCGTTTCACGCGATAGGCGTGCAACACTCTCGCAGATATCATCGGAATTCAAGGCTGGAGCCTCAACAAACATCAGCGTCCGGACTGTGCAACTTACCCTGCACGATATGGCCTTTGGGAGCCGACGCCCAACCCTAGTCCCCTTGATGGGTACACGACACATACCTATGCACCTCGCTTGAGCACGGCAACACCGCCACTGGACACTTGATGGATGGAAACAAATAGCCTGGTCTGATCAGTCGCGTTTCCAACTGTATCGGGAAGGTGGAATGATTCGTGTGTGGCGCAAACCCCATGAAGTCATGGATCCCGCCTGTCAACAGGGAACTGTTCCGGCTGGTGGGGAGGAAGGCGTAATGGTATGGGATGTATTTAGCTGGACTTCACAGGGACCACTGGTACGTCTACAAACGTCCGTGACCGGTCAACACTATGTGCGCATCCTTTCTGACGAGGTACACCCGTTCATGTCCTGCATTCATGCTGATGGGTTGGGCCTGTTCCAACAGGACAATGCACCTCCACACAAGTGTCGGGATGCCACATTATGGTTGAAGGAGGATTTATCTGAGTTTGGGGTGTTGCTATTCCCACCGAAGTCCCCAGATGTGAACGTGATAGAACACATTTGGGATGCCGTGGAATGCGCTATCAAACACAGGAATCCGAGACCTCGGAATACACCCGAATTGTGGAACGCTCTGCAGGAAGTATGGTGTACATTGCCTACAGCATATTTCCAGAAGCTAGTGGAGTCCATACCCGTCGTGTTTCTGCAGTCCTGTGCTCTCGTGGGAGACCTACCAAGTATTATACTGGTGTACCAGTTTTTCTGGCACTCCAGTGTATAGGGGATGCTGTCCGTCCTGTGACGGAGTCAGAAGCAGATTGAAGACAAATCAAAGAGACGCGAGATTTCTGTAAGGAAACATAGTAAAAACTTATATAGTAAGAACTCGTGCATGTTAGAACTAAAAATCATATGCTATTTATTTCCGTTTTTAAAAAAACCTCGCGATAAATAACATTCTGTGTAAAATATTTGTTGTTTAACAATTGTGGATAACAGCTTTTTGATGGATCGATATTTTGCAAAATGTGTAATACATGTGTTATAATCAGCACTAAACTCGGAAAACTGTTTTCGCGTAAACTTACCTTAATAACTTTTTCTTTGATCTTTCGCGTTAATTGACTTTTTCTTCGGCACACTTGTTATTCCCTTCACGGCTTGTTTTAGGCTTTCCTATTCGACGATTAGTTTGAAACTTCATAACAAAGCGTTTTCTGCAAAATAGTGCGACATCTGGTATTACACATCGGAACTATATAAATTTTTGACAATGTGGTATTGGGGTGACATCTACTTTTAGATGCAATCTTGTTCCCTTTGACATCTCAAGATTTCAGTTTTTATTGTAGGTTACGGCGTTTAGGTAGATCGTTATTTTGCAAAATGTGTGATATAATCAGCACTAAACTCGGAAATTTAGTTAAAATAAAAAAGTAAAAAATTATTAAAGCGTACAAATTAATATTCGAATGGTATTAAATTAAATTGATATACAAACGCAACATGCCGGGATATTAAGATTTTAATTCGAATTTTGTAGATAGGATAAATAGAACTCGAGTCATTTATAATCCAATGTTTTTAAATTAGCACGCGATCAACTTGCCATCTCAGTCTGATTGCAAGAAAACTGACCTTGCTGTGATATTAAAAATTCAATTCGAATTTTCTAGATCAGAAAAAATGACCTCGAGTCGTTAACAATCCAATGTTTTTGAATTAGCACGCGATCACCTTGACATCTAAAAGCGATCGCTTGCTATTATATAGCAGGCAATCGTTTTGAAATCGCGAGAGCACACACGAATTGTTCGATAAGTGATGACGCAACAATGCAGACGTTGCTATGACATCAAGCATTCCAGAGAGACAGACGGATCTGGGTGTTTATATATATTATTACATCCTCGATAACGAATAATGCCCACTTTGTTTAGTGATATCGTAAAACGAACAGCGGAGCCGCTAAACAGTCCGTCCAGGGCCTGTTTCAAATCAAAATAGCAAACGCGACGTTGTGTGCTGTTCCTGATAATATTAAATGCGTATATTCTTGTGCGATTTTTAAACCATGTCTTACCTGCTAAAAAATCGGATTTGAAATCGAACTACAGGCAGTTGACGCAGTGGAATGAAGTACAGATACTTTTGGACAGGTTGTTACGTGTCAGAAAGCTTACATTGACTGCATATCAGGTTATCATAGTAAACTGGATAATGTTGGGTCAACCTATGTAAGCAGTAAATTAAGATCACATTTCCAGAACTGAGGATCCAAACACAGAAAAAGAAAAACAAAGTGAAAACGTGGACAAAAGATCGGATCGCAACAAGATTTCAGATAAGCTGAAAGCAAGAGAGAAAAAGACACCAGAAAATTATAATGCCCTTAGGAAAACTTTTGCAATCCGTTGGCGCAATAAACGTACCGCAGGAAACGTTCTTTTTTTATCTTTCTTTGAGATGGTGATGACGATGATTATGGCGTAGGTTATTATCGGGCGGATTTGGCATGTCGTTGAAATTTACATTTATTTTCTATGCCTTCCGTTTCTGAGCGTTCTGGATTTCGATCAGAGGCAAGGAGACAAAGTTTCTGGAAAGACCATTAAAACGCATTCAATCAATGCCACGTAATACTATTGAAATTAAAATTAAGTTCTAGAAGATCTGTTATTTCTCAGATACTTTTTATTTCGGATTAATACACATCATTAGTATAAGACAGTTAAAGGATATTTCGAAGATTAATGATGTTTTTCGTCTGGCGAATTCGGGAGACTGGTTTAGTAAGGTTAGACGATTTTTGCGTGCCTACTTCTTGGACTATGTGTGAGTAGGCATAATTACTATCTCATATTAAGTAATCAACATGCACTGAGACGGTTGGGAAGGCCAAGCTCTGAAATTTTTTTCTTTTTCACATCTTTATTAATGTGACCGACGCGCATACCAAAACACAGTAGTGATAAACCAGTTTAAATCAGATATGAAACTTAGAAGGAAAAATAATAGGTGTAAAACTAGTATCGGGAACCTGATTGTTAGATAGTGTTGACAAATTATTTCGAGTCGCATTTATCACCCCGAGCATTTGCTACAAACGTGTAGAAGTACCAGTGGATGAATTACCAGTTTGGGAAATTATGGCTAATTTTCTAGGTTGGGTCTTAGTCCGAGAATAAGGCATGGGTGGTATATTTGTCCCAGTGAGGATAGAATAAGCTGAGGGTGTATAATAAGCAATTCCTACGGAAAGCTCTGAAGCTGACGTTCCTGAGTGGCAGCCATGTTTGGTTACCCTTCTGACGGCATTCTCATCGGATTACGTACCAAGCTACGTCAGACTGGTAGCTACGTCAGACTGGTTAGCACTTCTGAAGCCTTCTTGTGAAAAGAAAAAAATATCGTTCACATTTATGGATATACTCTACAATATCATCACTGTTTTCGTTTCTTTCAAAGCAATGTTAGGTCACATTTTACCACTGCGTATGACAAAAATAGCTTTAACTTGCCAAAAGAAAAGTGTATGCGGTTTAAAGTTATGCTGAAGCAGTTCACAAATTCTGTAGTAAAAAATAGCACACGCTGTTAAAGTTTGATACGCATTCACCGCAGTTAGGTTTTAAAATTGTCATGCCACTGCACATTCCACGGAAAAACAAACTTTATATGTTACTTCAACTCTAGATTTGGTTCTGCAGCATAAAGACTATTGCGGCATTTAAAAGCACCGAAAGAAGATTACTGCAACAAGCTATAAGCATCGGCCTTTTTGTAAAAAGTAGGAATTCTAAAGGTACATTTTTAATTCCAAAACTTGAAATGATGTATGTAGGTCGATAATTCTGATACTCGTAACAAAACGCATTAAAACTGTGTTTGGGCGACGGTGAGCGAAACGCAATTGGCTTTCTGTTGAAGAATTTGCTCCGAATACATGCTTTATTTATTTTTTATTCTTTTTACTGAAAACTGTAATTCTCACTTCATAGCATAGTAAATCAATAATAGCAGTGAAATATAACACATCATGCAGGACTCTGTTTATTGCCAATTACCTCTGCTAAGCTTTCAAGCTTAGCAGTGGTAATTGCCAATATTGCAAACGAACAATTTGCTGCGAATCAATTCCTTATTTATTATTTTGTTTTACTGAAAACTGCAGTTCTCACTTCATAGTATAGTAAATTAATAATAGCAGTGAAATATAACGCATCATGCAGAACTCTGTTTATTGCCAATTACCGTGAACTCGAAATAACCCGAGCAACGGTTCACGAGGTTCTGCATAAACGTCTACGCCTACATGCATAAAAAAGTGCAGTAAGTGCAAAAACTTCGACCAAATGATCAACCACGTAGAAAAGCATTTGCGGTAGACATGCTTAATCGCATTGACGAAGACCCCACACTCCCGCTTCACGGATCTGTTTCAGCAATAAGTCGACATTCCATGTTTCTGGCTGAGTGAATAAACATAACTGCCGAATCTTGGGATTGGAAAATCCCCACGTGATCGTAGCACACGAGAGAGACAGCCTGAAGATTAATGTCTGGGCTACTCTTAACCCTTCGCTGAACCAACCGCTACTGGCATAACGTACCTCGACATGTTAGAACAATTCGCAATTCCACAACTCCAGGATATTCAAGACATCATTTGCCAGCAAGACTCCGAACTGGTCTCTGGATGTTAGCAGATCTCTAGACCACCATTTTCCAGGGCGTTGGAGTGGACGTGGGGGTCCGACGGCATGGCCGCCACGTTCACCTGATATCACCCCATGCGATTTTTTTCTCTTTGGGTTTTATTAAGAGCATTGTGTGCAAAAAGCAGGTTGCATCTATCACTGAGATCCAAGAACGCATTACTGCAGCCTTCATCCTTGTTACGCTTGATATTCTGCAGGGTACGTGGGTGGAACTGGGCTATCATTTAGACATCCTGCGAGAAACCAACGGAGCACTCGTGGAGACCTAATGACATTGAAAAAAAAATTCACAGTTACCATGTGTTTTGACATTAAATGTAAGTTGTCAGTTATTGTAGTTTGTTTTTTCAATAGCATACTGAAATTGTATACTTCATTTATGGACACCCTGTATTTCAGTAATATATTTTCCAGTGAGATGTGAACAGTGGATAACAACATTTTATTCTGGTTGGCGCTCTTTAGTCAATGAAACCCTTGCACAAATAAACTCCAACCAATCACATTATTCTTGATGAGTGAACGATACAATTTTCTGAAACGAAACACCGTACAGATAGAAGGAGCACTTCGATTGAAATGAGATGTTCGCCGTGATGCTGTTTCCAAAAGAGTCTCGCAATGAAATGAAAAGTACTATGAGACCTCACTGACTATGTTTGGTACATTGTTTGAGATGCAGTTCTTTTCGTTAAAACAATTACTTGAATTCAAAGCTGATGAGAAAATGGAATCAAAAGCGTTCAGCAAGACGCGGAAGGGGAAATCGATGATCTGATGTATCTGAGATGATTTTTTCGGCCCATTAGAGCACAAGGCGTTAAAATCTGCATATAAATTTCGCTGTAACAACATCAGCTCTTCAGAGAACAACTGACGAAAGAAGTTCTTGTTTATTTAGGAAGCTTTACGAGATTTTTATGTGAGCGTGTCTGTTGTTTTTTTTTTACATAATATTTGCGGTGTCTCAGTAATAATACAGTAGCAAATGAATTAAATCAGTGTGTATTATATATTCTTAGTGTATGATTATTTTTTTAAAACTAACTGATGATTTTTTTGCAAACTAACCTATGATCATGAATAACTGAATTATTTTTGCAAACTAACCTATGATTATGACTTTCATCTAATTTCTTTTTTTTATTTTTTTATTTTAGTCAGTATGTACACTCTCTTTTCTGGTTTAGCCCAAGTGAATGAATTAAATCAGTGTGTATTATATATTCTTAGTGTATGATTATTTTTTTAAAACTAACTGATGATTTTTTTGCAAACTAACCTATGATCATGAATAACTGAATTATTTTTGCAAACTAACCTATGATTATGACTTTCATCTAATTTCTTTTTTTTTATTTTTGTATTTCAGTCAGTATACACTCAGATATACGGTTTAGTCCAAATTAATGAATTGAATCAGTGTGTATTATATATTCTTAGTGTAGGATTACTTTTTGCAAACTAACTGATGTTTTTTTTGCAAACTAACTGATGTTTTTTTTGCAAACTAACCTATGATCATGAATAGCTAAATTATTTTTGCAAACTAACCTATGATCATGACTTTCATGTAATTTCTTTTTTTTTATTTTTGTATTTCAGTCAGTATGTACACTCAGATATACGGTTTAGCCCAAGTGAATGAATTGAATCAGTGTGTATTATATATTCTTAGTGTGTGATTATTTTTTGCAAACTAACTGATGATTTTTTGCAAACAACCTATGATCATGAATAACTGAATTATTTTTGCAAACTAACCTATGATCATGACTTTCATCTATTTATTTTTTATTTTTGTATTTCAGTCAGTATGTACACTCAGATATATGGTTTAGCCCAAGTGTCTTCACTGATACTCGCGCCTCTGGCAGGTTTGGTCATGGACTACACTGTAAATGTAGCTGCTCAAGGTACGAATGAAAATTCGTTACATGTATCACTCAGTATAATATTCGTTTTTTTTTCTCTTTCTGTTTTTTACCTAAACTATGTTTCCAGGTTACTAGCCAATTTTATGATTTTCATCACCTGAGTATTTTGGTTTAAAAGTTGTTGCTCCTAAAGCGATCTATCATTTTTAACCTTTTTTGTTGATCTCAATTTTTCGAGCCAGTGCATGTAGATCATCGTGTACATCGTTCAATACTAGTGTGCAAAACTTAAGGACGCAGTGGAAAGAGGAAAACAATGACGTAAATAGCAACAGCACCCAAACACAAACTAACTCAGGATCGTATCTGGGAACAGGAGTAACAGCACATGATTGTGTTTTGCATCACGTGAGAAAAAATGCACTAACGCAGTCCGATAGTATCAGTTAAATAGAAGTTACCGGACGGTATACAAAAGTGCTACAGACGTTCGATTGTGTTTGTTGTGTGATAGAGACGACGAAATGACTCGTCGAGAGCGTCTTGATGATTTCACTCGTGGTTGTATAATTGGGAGGTTCTGGGAGGGGCGAACTGTGATTAGTGATTACAAAGAGTTATATATCACCCATAGCATTGTGTCGCGTGCGTGGTCGGCTTTCAGGATTACTGGTACAGCTGTGTAAAAGACCAATGGTGGTCATCCACCAAAACTCACCCCAGTGAGAACCGCTATCTGCTCCTCCAGGTCAAGAGGAATCGACATCATTCAGCCCGTAACCATACAAAGCAACTGAACATGAGCACAGGACGCACATTATCGTGGTACTAGACACCGTAGGAAGAAGTCAGTGAAGGACAGTGTTAATACGAAGGGTGAACAATGGTCTAGATAGGTTGCAGCTCAGACTCGTAGAGGTCGCTGAAAACACTGTGACGTCATGCGTGTGTGATCGTACGCCTTCTTAATTTCAAAAGGACGGCTACGAGATGCTACCGCCATGCAAAAATGTCATGCACGGACATCTTAAGGAGTATCAGATGATAATGAAGTAAACGATGGCGACAGAATCCGTTTTGTGAGGATAAAAGGTTGTTGCGACCGAGTATTCAGGCTACTGATAGAACGTGCATTTACCATGGACTCCATAGCATTGGAACCAACAATCTGAGTTGGCGGGAATATCTGGATCTTTGCCAGTCTTTACGAAGGGAAGTACAAAAATTTTACGTCAAGAAGCTACAATTCCTGAAGAAGCTTTCCCTTACGTCGAGCAGGGTGCCTCTCACTCACCGTGCCTTTAAAGGGACTAAGGAAGCGGTTGGGCTTCACTTCCACCTAAACATCCTTTTGTGCACACCGGACACAAAATTAGTCACGACTAACAGCAATGACAGTAGCAAGTTACCGGTTGCACAGAGGGTGCCGTCATGTCATTGTTAGGAGATTAATAGATTTGACGTGGACTACAGGATCATTTCTGTCTCGCGCAGTGGTGAAGAGCAACGTGTATATTGAATTTAGTTTGCAATATGTGTCGTAAGACAGACGTTTCTGAGTGGCAAAAAAGAGCCATCGTGTTTAGCCCTGCCTACGGACACAAAGTGAATGAAGTCGCCCAATTTGTTGGTGTGTCGAAGCGTACTACCTAGCGGGTCTACAAACAGTGGTGTAGTTCGCAGTCAACTGAAAATCGGCGACGTAACTGTGGCCGGAAAACGATTCTCACTAACAGGGACCACCGCCATGTTTCACGTCTAGTAACTACAAATCGGTTTCAAACCAGGCAACAATTGCTCCGAACAGTCAATGAAAGTCCACTCCAACCAATTTCCGAAAGGAAATTGCGACAAGAACTGCATGCGATGGACATCTGAAGCAGAGTACCACGGAACAGTTTTCTTTTAACAGCAAGTCACAAAGTCTCACGTTATCAATGGGCTCAGAGGCACCAAAACCTTTCTGTGGAGGATTGGAAACGAGTTATTTGGTCTGATGAGTCTCGCGACGAGTGCATCGATGAGTGCATCGCAGGCCCAATGAAGCCTTTAATCCTGATTGTGTTGAAGGTGTTGAAGATTGAGGGGGTTCTGCGATGTTTTGGGGATGTTTTCCGTAACACGAAATGGGCTCTCTTGTTGCAGTGACGATGAATTTGAACCTGCATGCGTACCTCCGCATTCTGAATGACGAAGTGTTGCCCTTTGACCTACATCTCCAGGAGCAGCATCACATTGCCACTCCTGTCTTCCAAGACAACAGTTGTCTTTTGTACAGGATTAAACTGTGTCTGAGTGGCACGACGAACAACCAGCAACACTGTCGCACCTCGATTGGCCCGCCAAATCTCCAGATTTAAATCCTATTGAAAATATGTCGAATCATTTGGAATAGAAGGTGAAACGCCGAAATAGACACCCACGTACTCAGGCGGAACATCAGGACCAATTGGCGCACGAGTGGTTGCAGATCGATACATCCACAACCTCGTGGAGTCTTTACCACACCGGATTCATGCTGTTATCCCGGCGAAAGGCGCCGTTACTCGTTATGAAGTAAGTTCTGCCAGGGGTGAATAATTTTTTGTCTGGTGTGCTTATTACTGTTTATGAGCACTTTACTATATTTTGAGCAATAAGTTTCAATTAGGTGATCGCGATGGGTGATACTTTGCAGTCGTCTTTGTTCCAGCTACTCTCTGAAGTGCTTTGGATACCCGAAAGCGGTAATGTAAGTCTGAGTTTCTTAGAAGAGTGTTTAGCACGAACGAAAATCTAACAGCGCTGTGGATGATGAGACAGAATTCTCATTCAGGAAAATCTTAGAATTAGAAAGACGGAGAACTACACTAGAAGTCATTAAAAATGGAAAGATTCGTCAATTAACCTCCCCGGTCACTCAAGACGAAAATGCCAAAGCTCTGTAAGCCCCTGGGAACGCTGCATGAGGCTGTATGGTCGGTCAAGGAATGCAATCCATAGATAGAGCAGGCATGAACTCGGTGTGTACTTCGACTTTCTTGTGTCTCTGTGTAACACCATTCCGACACTACCACCCTATTCCCAGGCATCATACTGCGACAAAATGTGAGAAGCTTTGCGTCCCTTTGGTCACATACTACTTCAATGACTAGGAGTATATTACTTTCTGTGATCTTCCTTAGGGTGACACAGGGGAGAATTAAAAATGTTGGCAGCAGAAAGCAATCCATCCCTGTCACCACGAACTTCAACATCCAGCATACATTTCTCCAACTTACGTGGCATCACACACAAAAAACATGCAGGTAGGCTTAACTGCCCAACACCGGGAAAACAAAATGACAACACTAAAAGATAATAAAGCAAAGATAATAAAAACGGAAATCCCGAATCCGGAGCATGATCACAACCTCAAAATTCTACGATTGAGTCGAGTGTATGTGATGTTTATGAAATAAGAAGGGAGTGGAAGCAACAGTATGAGTAAGGTCAGCTCCGACCGTTACATCGCTATTCACCAACAGATGGTCAAACAATGCGGTGCTAAGAGTCTCTAGTCATAAGATCAGCTTAGGCCCTGGGGATACTATTAGGTTGGAAAGAAACTGATGTCCGATGACGAGTTACCCAAAGTCGAAGCCACGGCGCACATTGACCACTGAGATTGTGCAGCACACCGGCATAACATCAGCAGGTAGATGGCTTAAGTCAGTGACAGTTAGCCGTCAGAAGGCGAAGAGTGTAAGCGCCAGCCAACACGGAAGTGGACAAGGAGCACCTCCACAATTGCATGCTGTATGAATTTCATTGCTGTAGCAAACCCACAATTGCTGTAAGAGACAGTAGCAGTATGTACCCCCAATGCCATATCACATGGTCAGTGCTGTCGTTGGTTGGAACGGTTTTGAGAGGGAAAGTTTGACCTGTCAGACCGTTCCAAAGCTGGAAGACTTGCAACAGTGGATATGAACATGCTGAAGACCATTGTGGAGACCAACCCACGCGTGACCACACGGGAGTTGGCCTAACAGCTGGGTACTACCCATACGAGCATTGTCACGCATCTGCGTCGAATTGGAAATGTGCACAAGAGGGGAATTTGGGTACACCATCAACTGACAGTTAAGCAGAAAGCAAATCACTTGAGGCATGCGTTTCCCTGATTGCACGTCAACATGTTGAACCGTTCTTGGACCGCATTGTGAAAAGTGATGAGAATAAATGACTCCTGTATGACAATGTAAGCGCCTGGAGACAGTGGATGAACCTAAAACAGACGCCCATGCCTACCCCCATAGCTGACGTATACCCACGTAAGGTCCTGTTGTCTGTTTGGTGGAATATACTGGGTATCGTGTTTTTAACATGTCTGTTGAAAAAAAGATCGTGCTTATGTTACCGGGTTGTCCGTCCGTCCGTCCGTCCGCCTGTACCCACGACATCTCTGCAACTATTCCCCGATTTGAAAAAATCTTTTTGCATTGGAAGGCTTGAAATATGCGAATGATGATCCTTTATTTCGTTTTTTTTTACGATGTACAATTACGCCGCTAGAGAACGTAAATGCAGATGATGTCGAATTCGAAAATACGTTTTATTCCACATATTTGCTTTTAAACATCCGATTGAAAAAAATATTTTATCTTTCGATTCCATTTATGTCGAAGAGTATTTTACATATAGTTACTTTTTTCAAATTACGCACAGATTTTCCGTTTGGGGGCGTAAAAGTAAATTACATTTTTTCCTATTACTCTTCTAAAACTCCGATTTGAAAAATTTTTTCTTCGGCGGACACAACTCCTGTTGGAAAATCTTTTGCATATAATTTCAAATTTTTGGTAAAGGATACTTTGGCTACTTGGGGAGTAAGTGTTAATTTTTGCTTCTGATGTATTTGCCATAAGATCAAAGCTTCTAAAATATCGATTGAAAAATTCTTTCGAGGACTGATGCCACTCACATCGATAAACGTTTTCGGAATATTTCCTTCTTAAAATATTCCGCAGTTTCTCCGCCAGCGTCGTATATATATATCTTATTTTCGTCAATATCTCTACTACTAGGAGTCCAATTTGAAAAATTCCTTCTTCGTTGGATAGTGTTTTCAGTGTGACATGTTTTTTATATAATTTCAAAATTGTCAAGTAATTCATAGACTTTCCGCATGGTGGCGTAGAGGTGAATTGCGTTTCCCCCTATATTTCTGCTTCTACATCTCCGATTTTAAAAAAAATCCTGCACCGGATACAGCTCCTAACGGGAAATCGTTTACACATAATTTCGAAATTTTGTAAAGAAAATGGTTTGGCCACCAGGGGGCGTAAACCTTAATTTCCGCTTCTGATGTATTTGCAGCAAAATATGAGCTTTTAAATTCTCGATTGAAAAAAACGTCGTTTTTAGACCGATATTGATCATATCGACAAAACTTTTAGAAGCATTTTCTTCTTGAAATAATGCATGGTTTCTACGCCAGGAGGCGTAGATGTATATCTTATTTTTGCCAATATCTCTACTTCTAAGAGTCCGATTTTAAAAAAATCTTTCTTTATTGGATAGTGTTTCCGATGCGAAATGTTTTTCCTATAAATTCAAAATTTTCAAGTAAATCATAGGCTTTCCGCTATGGGGCACAAAGGTAAATTGCGTTTTCTGCGTTAGTTCTGCTTCTAAAACTCCGATTCGAAAAATTCTTCCTGTATCGCATACAAGACCTGATGGAAAATATTTTTCACATAATTTCTAATGTTTGGTAAAGAACGGTTTGGCCACCAGTGGGCATAAGTGGTAATTTCTGCTTCTGATGTATTTGCAGCAAAATCTGGGCTCCTGAAAACTCGACTAAATTTTTTTTTCTTGGATCGATACCACTCATATGGAAAAACCTTTTGAGAATACTTTCTTCCTAAAATAATGCATGGTTTTCCCACCAGGGGACGTCAAGTTACATCTTATTTTTGTCAATATCTCTGTTTCTAAGAGTCCGATTTGAAAAATTATTTCTATGTTGGAGAGCGTTTCTGGTGAAATGTTTCTCATATAAATTCATGCTTTTCTTAACGCATAAGCCTGCAACCAGAGGGCGTAAGCTCACGATTCCATTTGCAGCAATATCTGAGGGATTAAAAACCCGACTGAAAAACTTCTTTCTTGGGTTAGATACTATTGTTTTCCATACGGGTTCCATTGACTTTGAATAGCTTTGATAAATTTAATTTGCGTTGGAACGGGTTCAAAAGACGTGCTTATTACACCCGAAAATTCGGTGTCATGTTTCTTGTTTGAGCTGCTGTCGGACTACACCAGAATCACCGCCTATGTGAACTGCCGTCAGCTCAACGATCTACATGCGTCGCTCACGTCGAAACCAATAACATTGCTGAACCGCAAAAGAAGCCCACTACAGCAGGATGGAGCAACACCTCACACTGCATGGGTGACCTGATCCAACGTCAGGGACCTGGGCTGGGAGCTTGAACTACAAACACCGGCCGTTGAATTAGAAACCTGTATGCAGATGTATTAATACGTAAACGTTACTTACGCAGCATATATAGAAAATACGTGGTCACGTTCGTCTCCACGTGATCAAGGCAACTATTTAAGACTTCTGCTTGTCAGTAGTGTGGATCACAATACGAAAAACAAAGGATAATTTATGACGAAACAAATTTCTTCGTCCTTTTTATGCCTGGTAGGGATTCGAACCCACAACTCTCGGCTCCGGAGCTCCGAGTGCTATCCACTTATAACGGAGTAAATTTCTCCGTCATTTCTGTCCACGCCAGGATTCGAACCCAGATCCCCTCATTCCGGAATAAGTCACTCTACCAATTGAGCTACGCGGACGTTTTATTCTGATTCCTATTTGCCTTTATGTCGTGTGCGTCCTTCTGGCAGGTACGTCACATCTCCTGGTACGTTACACACTATACTACACTGGCATGTGCTCTCCCTGCTATCTGCCTTTATTTCATGTGCGTCCTGCGGGGCAGACACGTAACAAATTCAGGGTTCGATAAAGGGCTTACTGCGGATACCCATCTGGTTGGAGTGACGATTCTGAATATAGCAGAGCTGACTGGTTTCTCAAAATGTGAGATATCCCGGGTCTTTAATCAGTGGAAAAATAAACCCCATTGCTTGTTTAAGAGGCGTAACTGTGGGTGGCGCTGAGAAGGCTTGTACGGAGAAACGGAACTTCCTGTGTGCATTAATTAACCGAAGCATTCAATGAAGGCTGTTCCGGACCTATATCTCAGAGAAGTATGAGCAGGGAATTGAAGAGGATCGGTACTGGCAGTCAAAAGCCGATACAGAAACCACTGCGAAGTACCGAAAAGTTCGTCTACATTGTGTCATGAACACAGTGAATGAACACTAGACTAAAGTCATGCGGTCCGACGAGTCGCGATGCACTTTATTCCGACGATACGCAGATAATTTCGTGGGAGCCCCATGAAGCAATGGACCCGGCTTGCCTTGTAAACACAACTTTAAGTTGTGGAGGGGGTGTCATGGTGCGGGGCGGGTTCCCTGATATTGTTGGAAGTTCGGATGTCCTCCAAGGATTATCTGAAAATTGTTTCCGATCAAGTACAACCTACAATGTTGACTTTTTATCCAGAATGTGACGGCTGTTTCATGTTCTATAATGCTACTGACCATCGCTCAAGATGTGTTCACCAGTGGTTCAGTGAGCATGACAGCGATTTTCAACATCTTTGTCCAACCACAAAGCCCGGATCCGAACCCCATTGATAAGGTATGAGATGTGTTGGAAAAATATATCCGGGAGGAAAGTCCTCTTCTGTCAAATATGAGCCAATTAAAGGACTGTCTCGTGAAAGCCTAGTAGACTGCAAACGTAAATGCACTCCAACGCCTTGGGGAATTTATGGCAAACGGCATCCGTGCCGTAATTCGGGTTAAAAGAAGTTCAATTCAATATTGAATAAAATTTTCTAATTCAGTGGCAGGTATGTGTATCATCATTAATCTTTATACGCTTGTGTTCCCAGGTCAGTGATTGAAAGCCTTTCTACACTGTGGCATTGAAGAATTTAAGAGATGTAGTGTCACCTTTTCTCACCCCATTTCCAACTTTTATGTGTAATGTTTCCTCCAAGAGTCGAACTGTTGCACTTCCATTTTCGTAGATGTTATCAATAATATTAACGCGTAGATCTTCAATGCCGTAAAATTTCATAGTCATGGTTTCACGGCATATCCAGTATAAACTGATCATGACATATTATCTATAGACTGATACTTTTTAAAGATATGTTAACTTCCTGTAGCCCCCTCAGTAAGGTGTTGGAAGGTGTTCACAGGTATGTGGAGTTATGCTGACTGCAGTGCATCTGACAGCTGCTGGAAGGTGCGTGATGGAGAATCCATAGAGCGAACAACACCATCGAAGTAATCCCACAGATGCTCGATTGCGTATAAGTCTGGGGAATTAGGAGGCCATAGAAGTACTTTGAAGTCTTCATCGTGCTCTTCCAATTATTCTCAGAGATTTCTAGCTGTGTGACACGTCGCATTGTCGTTCTGGAAGATCTCATCCGGCCCAGAGGAACGCAATCAGTATGTATGGGTGTACATGGTCTGCAAGGATGGATTCATAACGAATTCGGTCCATAGTGCTTTTCACAGGTATGAGTGGACCCAGAGAATGCCACAGAAACATTCACCAGAAGATAACGATGACCCCGCCAGCTTATGTTCTGCCAGCAATGGTTGAAAAGTATAACTCCGATGTTTCTCGCCTTATACGCCAACGTACACCCGTTCGATAAAGCAGAAAATCTGACTCATCGGAGAAGGCAATGCTTTGCTAATCAACAGAGGTCCAATTCCGATACTGCCGTGCAAATGTAAGCCTTGCTGATGCACCTTCGTTAGCATAAGTGCAGTGACCATCCGTCTGCATCGGAGCTCCATACGAAGCAAGGTTCGCTGAACTGCCGTTTTAGACACATTTCCGGTAGCCCTCTGGTTCATTCGGCGAGTGAGCTGCTCCACTGTAGCGTGTTAATCGGCTCTCACACACCTTCGAAGCCGACGTTCACCTCTCACATCAATGGCACATGGTGCTCCGCAGTTTCCAGTCGCTTATTCGCAATGGTGCCATTTCTCCAATCACGATACACTTTAACCATAGCAGCACGCGAACAGTTCACGAACTGCGCTGTTTCAGAAATACTGCCACCCTCGGTCCGGAAGCCGATAATCATCTCTTTTTGAAAATCTGATAAATCGCTTCTTTTATTCATGACAGCAACGAGTGATATGTTTGCAGAATGTCTACAGCACACCTTATATACCCTCCAAGCCAACTCACGATACGTGCCGTCTTTCATTAGCTACATGCTGTTGAGGTCAAAAGTGGGAGGTAGTTACAGTAGTGTGACTCGACTGTGTATAAATAAATGTTTCCAAGCTTTCGCATATCAACGGATGGCTTTTTGAATGAAGTTAGCAGTTTCTGTCTAGCTTCCTTGAAAAAGCCATCTGGTTGATGTGTGAAAGCTTGGAAACGTTTATTTACAGAGAGTGAGTCGAAAGTTTTGCAATATTTGGATCACTCTATGTCTTCATACGTACCTTTACGACGAAAGTTGACTAGTATTCAAAGTATAGGGCATCGTGTTGCACCGTTTTTAGCCATCCATCTTCTAGTTCTTCGGCGGTGGTACCACTTCTCGTCCTTCGAGGCGAAGAACTACTTTACCCCAGCTGCCACCTCCTCAGGGTTGTTGAAGTGCCGCCCGCGAAGGAAGTAGGCCATGGACCGGAACAAGTAATAATCCGACGGAGTAAGATCTGAACTATATGCCGAGTGTGGCATCAGTTGGATGCCCACGATTTCCTGGAGTTTTGCCTGGGTCGTTCGCGCGGTATATGGCCGAGCGTTGCCCTGCTGTAGGAGAATGCGCTTTCTGTTCACAGCGCCGGGTACATCCAGTGGCGTAACTACCACCCCCGCAGCCCCCGAAGCTGCGGGGGAAGGGCGCAGGTAACGAAGAGGCGTACTGCAACTGCCAGTTATAGTTTTATGAAAAAATTCGAAAACGCACAGTAATTAACCCAAAAATTCATATTTTGCTTTAAGATGTATTTAGCTTTACCTAAATAAATGCCAAGTTTCGCTTTTAAAACACCGAATGTCCTGCACATTGAAAGTGTTCGGCTCTTTGACTTCGGGTCTTTCACTGGGAAATACGTTTGCTCTGCAATGGGTTGTAAATAATACGATGCCGCCCCGTTGGCGCAGTGGGTCTAAGGCAATGGCCTCTGATCATTCGTCCGAAAGGGGTGCGGGTTCGAATCCCGGTGAGGCATGGATGCTGTGTTTGTCTTACGGCACTGGCTCTCTCCCTTCCCTGGAACCAGTGACCCTAAATTAGGGACGGGCGACTGCATACAGCCCATTAAGTTGCTCACGGTGGTCGTTAAACCTCCAATCAAAAAAAATAAATAAATAATACGATCGCTCTCTAATCGCCTGCTCTGCTGAGAAAAAGGCGCGAGGCCACAGTGGGGTTCCCTGTGGAGGATGTGGGAAAACAGTCAGTTACCTAGGACTACGTGCGCGACAGGCATCAACATTTATTCACAGCAGCCGCAGATCTGCCATGTGTAAGAGGGTGATTTCTTCAAGTGATTTATTTTAGTTTTGGACAAAGCAATTAAACGTATTGTCAAATCTATTACTTAAAAAGTTAAAACTACAAGGCTCTTTGCAGACACACTCCTTAACTTCCTAAACCCCCCCCCCCCCTCCTAACCACCACACGCAACACAGCGAAAATGCTTCCTCCCTTGTGTTCAAAATCCTGGGAAAACTACTGTGCTTAGGGGTGCTGAAGTGAATTTTGCGGGGGCCGCACGTTGTGTTAGTTACGCCACTGGGTACATCTCCTCCAAAACGGCATACACCCGCGATGATAGTCCGACCGTATGGAACAAATTCTTAATGGATTATCCCCTCGAAATTCCACCACACGCAGAGCATCACCTTGTTCTCGAAGTGTCCACATTTGGCAACAGGTTCTGGAAGCTGATCCGGGCTCAACCACTGCCGTTGTGTGGACCCATCTTTCATCGCACGTAACAATTCTCTTGATGAAACGTTCATCGCGCGGGTTTTCTAGGAGTTTCGTGCACGCTTCCACTCTTTGGTTTGCTTCAGCTGGCGTCAGTTCGTGAGGGACAATGCGGCAGCCCCTGTAGACCTTGCTGAGGTTCTGAAGGTCACGCACCACGGTGGTCTGTGATATGCCCAGTTCACCTGATAATCTCTTTGTGCTGGTTGTCGGATTTGCCTCTACGGCCTTGCGCACGGCCTCCGAATCCACGGTTTGCGGCCTACCTGACCTTGGATGATCGTCAAAGTTTCTGTCATCTGAGCGAAATTTCTTGAACCACCTGGTTGCGGTGTTGTGGTCCACGGAACCTCCCCCTTTCGCATGATAAGTGTCTGTGTTGCTTGAGCAGAGTTATGGCCAAGTTCAACCTTGTAAAGTAAAAGATCCCTAATTAGCCAGTTGTGGCTGTTCAGCTTTTAGGCGTCCCAACCACAGACAGAACGACGACATGCAATGCTATTCACAGCAACAACTACCACTTTATGTCTCTTTCGATTGACTGCAGTGCACGACTTGAACTAGTTTAAACACGTGACATACCCGCCTCAGCACAGGGTTTATGCAAATATTGCGAAACTTTCGTCGGAACCTCTGTATGCATTCTTACGCCAATAAATCGGATTACTACTATAGATTTACTATTTTCTACATGATTGGTGTATAGTTCCTCGTTATTAATTCATCATATGATGTTTGCATAGTTATTTAAGAATGACAAGATTGTTTGTGTCTAATAGATCTGAACTCATGCTTATCAACTTGTAGTTTATAAATCTAAAATAAGTGTTGTCATAGAAATATGGATTTCACGATTTTATCATGTATTTTTATACATTCAGAGAGGTAAGATTGTTTATATACTGACTGTGTGTGATAAAATTTGCAAATGCATAGTGCGATGAAATTACGCCTCTTAAAGGCATTCATTTTATTTTTTTATATATTTCCCTCAATAATTGTAAATGTTTGTACTCCACAAATTGGTGATTTTTATTGTTTTTCTTTCACCCTTTCTATTTCAAAATATCACTGATTCACAGATGATATAAAGTCCCTCGGCGATCACGCTGCATTCATCCACCGGTGAACGGTACTCACACAGTGGGGATACAGTGCAAGATATACGCAGAGGGGGACTGATGGAGAGATTCAGAAAGGAGATAACATTTTCTTAAATCACCACGCCCTTGCATGCAATCCGGACCTCCTTTGTCAAACATTAATGACGGGGCATTGGATCGCAGGCAATGCATTAAGTGGTTACGGTTACTTGTTTATGTATGATACTTATAAAAAAGTTGATATTTTTGTTTTTCAGAGACTGACTACGAGAAACGTAAGCTAATCAAGTTACGTTCAGGCTTTTGGCCGATGCTTTTCACAACCGTGGCCCAGGCCATAGTCCAACTCTGCAAATTCTTCGAGTGCGAAGAATCCATTTATGTCTCCATCGCGTTTACGACGATACTTAGGTCTTTTCACGTTGCAGTCGCAACAGCATACCTCAGGATAAGGTAAGTACCGTGAAACCATAAAAACGTGGAATGCAATCAGTTTCAAAATATACCAGTATGCAATTGACTAACTATTGAATTTTTTTGTACGAAGCACTAACCTTCTCATTATTTTGCATATATCCGTGAACAGTTGCTGAGATCATGACAAATCATCTCCATTTAGTCAAATTTTGGCGCTGGAAATGGAGCATCAGATACCTTTCCGGTTGAGATCCAAAACATAGTTACTTGGTTTGTGCTGGAGTTACGTGATGCCTTTTCTGATTTTGCTATGCGGTTTAAGACTGCCATGAGCAACTGCAGGGGTTATATGCAGTCTATTGTTTCAGATTTATGGCCACTTATTCCGTGGAAGAGGTAGGACCAGTGCCTTTAGGAATACACATCACCCATGTCTCACCTGGGCCTCAAATTGGAGCCCATCTCCGAATATTTGTAAGACGACAGCGCCTCACACCACTCGGCCACTTTTGTGTCAGTCGTTACAATTCTGAGTACAGTAACTGTGACGTTAGTTTTTTTTTGCGAGACTGGCATGCAGTAGCGCCACTTCGGTTACTCTAACAAAAAAATATTATCTGCGCAGTAGAATGTTTTGTCAAGAAGCAGATACACTCATTGTCATAAAAATCCGCGCACCAGAAAGGAAGCATCGGATTGAAATGAGATCCTAGTAGTGAGATGGTACATATCAAGGACAGAAGTAATTACAATATCACAGCAGCACGACGATTTCCCGCGGACATATGGTATACATTGCGGTCATTGTTAGTACCACGCCGGACCGCCTCGTGCTTGGATACATGTGGTGATACTGTCCGGCATTGAGTCAAAGACATGCCGTATGTTATTCTGGGACAGATTGGCCCACAGGTCTTGCAACTGACGCTCTAAATCACAATCACTGGGACATGGAGAAAGCTAGCGTACCATCTGGTCCCACACATGCTCGCTGGCAGGCCACGGAAGCGTGGAAGCATGACGTAGACAGTCCTGGGAAACCCGAGCCGTGTGCGGATGGGCGTTATCATGTTGGAAAATGGCATCGGGCCTCTCCGCCAGGAATGACAGCACATGGGGCTGCAGGATCTCCTGTACGTAGCGCTGGGCTGTCAACGTCCCTCGGATCACTGCAAGGGAAGTCCGGCTGTCATACGCTATGACTCAACGGGCCATAGGTCCTGCAGTTCGGGACATGTGCCGCTGTACAGTGAGGTTGGTATTGTATTGCTCACCTGCGGCCCTCCACACTCTGACACGGTGGTCGTCTGTTTCCATACAGAAGCGGGATTCGTCGCTGAACACAGTGGTCGTCTGTTTCCATGCAGAAGCGGGATTGGTCGCTGAACATAGTGGTCGTCTGTTTCCATACAGAAGCGGGATTCGTCGTCTCCAGTTCGTAGCATTCACACGTTGCTTGCTACTGAAACCACTGCAATCGGCTCCGACGATGATCAGGTGTTAATGGCAGAAAACGTAAGGGCCATCGAGAATGCAGATTCGCCTCTGCCAGGAGTCTGGAAATGGTTTTGGCTGACACAGGAGTCTCTTTTATAGCCGCCACATGTCTCTGGATATTGGACAAGGACGTCGTTGCATCTGTGCGTGCTGTTCTCACGATCCCACGGTCCTCTCTGCTGGTGGTGTGTCTGGGTCGTCCAAAGCCAGTCCGCCATGTCTGGGTGCCTTCCCATGTCCATTGCTCCCAACACAATCGCACCATACTGTTTGGCAGGTCCAAAAGGCGGCCACCCGGCCTCTCTTATCCCGACAATACGGACTCGTTCAAGCTCAGTCAGTTGCCGGTACGCACATATACGGCGGCTTCTCGTAATGTCTATCACTCAGGGATCTCACTTGACTCTTACCGTGCTCTTCGGCACGAATGTGTAGTCCCCTGCGCGGCGCCTTATAAGCTCCAAGGATTGGGATTCCAGCGCCGACCTATGACGCGAGGGAATGCATAGTCGCACGAAAATTTAATCATTTGCATGTCTGCCTTTTCTGTAGCTATTCGCTGAGTTTCGCGTTAATCGCACGGTTTTTTTCTTGGTGCGCGGATTTTTATGATAATGAGTGTACTTCGAAGTCAGGAAGTAGCTTGTGTGTTTGTGTGCGCGCGAGCGATTTATTTGGAAAAAAATGTGCTGCCGAAATTGATTTATGCAGTGTTCTTCCTTTGACTTTTATTTTATGGATTAATAACATTGAGTTGTTATTTATGTATTGTGTGTTACGCCGTTACACTTGAATTATTGATGTAATTCATCTCTATCTTTGCCATCTTGCGCAACATTCGATTGAGTTTCTTCTTTCCTTTCGTTCACGTGAATGACTCAGTACTGTCAGTATAACTCCTTTGCACAGAATGTTATACAACTGGCGCCACTCGCCGTTAGAGACTTAACTCTCAACAGTTTATTTTCTGTACTTTTTATTTATTTATTTTAGATTTTAAGTCCAGTACTTTTTCGTTGTTTAGTGGCACACATTTTGTCAATCTTGATAATGGTGGAAACTAAAAAAATTCTCTTTCCCGACGATCTGAATAATTGTTTGGAGGAATACATTCCAGGATGTATTTCGTAAATGCTGCTCGAATCACGGGAAACGTTCAATTACTTTTAAACTCAACGTATCTGTCTGTATTCCAGTAATTTGTAGCACCTTAATGAGCTTAGCACGTTTCTTTTAAAGTTCCGTGACATCTAATTCCTTGTCATCTCGGAAGCGTCATCCAGGATTTCACGAAAACGTAGTACAATCTCCATAGAATTGAATCACACGCTCGTTAATATTAGCGAGCAGTATTCCGTCGTTTTTTCATTTGAAATCCTGTCACATGCTTCATAGTTGTAGTTTCATCCTATCTGAGGGACAGATGCAGCCTGTTGAAATCCAAACACGGATACCGAGTGGCTGCCTTGTTGAAATCCAAACACGGATACCGAGTGGCTGCCTTATCGTTTCTATACTGCTAAATGATTATGTATTGTCTACAATAGAAGCACGGTCAACATCCAGGGTTTAGGGCTTCATTGCGTGCCTATAACTCTAGACGATATCAGGCACAGTTCATGGAGGAGTCATATTATAGTCGTTTCTGGTACTCGCATCCATTTGTTGTCCTGAAGATTTCAAATCAATTGTCCAGTTTCCGTTCGCATGCGATGTTGAAAAATTAAGTTTCAATTTTGTAAATTACATTTTGGCTACAGTTTTAACGAGTTTCAATTTCGTAATTAGATTAAGTTTACAACTTTTTAATGAGCCCGAAGTTTTGAAGTTAGTGCTTTTCTGACGTAAACCGCATGTAGTGTAATATCCAATACGCATGTCAAAAACTTCGGACTCTACTTAAAATGCAATGCTGGTCAAAACGAAAGGCAATGTCTACATTCAAAAATGCAGTTCAAGAAATTGTCAGTAAATTTTAAGTTTCTTTCAAAAACAGAAGTTTTTCCCAATTTCTAGGACTGCCTTTTGGAAATCAGTTTACCTTAGGCAAAGGGTCAGCTTGTTTGACCATGGATTCTGGCATGCCATCTGTATTTCACAGGATGTTTTTTTTATTATTATTGTCCTGACCTTTGCGTTCTACCCTCAGCCTCTACAGAAATGAAGATGGCTGGAACAGCAAAAGTCAGAAGCAATAGGAGGCACTTCTGTAATGAGATATCAGGAGCAGAAGAATTTTGAAGGGTAGTGTCTGTAACGTTGAGATATACCAAACCTCAATGTAATTGGAAGTCAGTCGATCAGTTTGATGTCTAACACCAGGCAACGATAAACAAAAAACGTGTTGAGTCAGGAAGATGAACAAATCTAAACAATAGCTTGTTGGTTGACTACAGTAAAAGACAATCGCGATGGTATCAGACAGAATCTTCCATAACTGGAAACTAAACATTGCCCTAATGCTGAACAGAGACAATATGAGATGAAAATAAGTCAGGATGTCGGTAGCTGGACTGTCAGCTACGTGGCAAGACAAACGCTCAGTTTTAAAAAGAAAGCTCCAAGGAGGATTTAAAGTACTGTAAGTCATTAATTACATTCAATAAAATGTTTTTTTATAACAGAGTTTAATAAATATGCAAGACATGCATGTTAATAAAAACATAAGGACCAATGTTAGCTAGCTACCTTTATTCCTTTACAAAATAATGATATACAAATTGTATTCTGTCATCACTAACATCAGCACTTTTTCTTTGGGATCACGTTATTTCATCGCTAAATAACAAATTATCAGAAAGATACAAGAAGAGCCTTTTGAAACCAACACCACCGTCTAGCGCTTCGTCATATGAGCTGGGCACAATAAGGAAAAGAAATAAGTTTCGTAGGTTCGTTCACAAATGCAGGCTCTATTCTCACAGCACGGATTTCATGATGAGGCTGTAGAGTTCTGGATTATAGTGAACAACTCTAAGGGATTCAATTAGTCACCTGTTCTTAATTTAGAGCCACTGGATCTTGGAAGGGGACAGAGCCAGCACGGTAAGACAATTACACCATTCATGGCCAGCCAGGACTCCAACACGCTCGGACCTCTAACCAGAAACCTACACCTCAGACCACATGTCCACTGGGTTGGCAGTTCCTGGATTTGTGATCACTTATTCTGCTTATTTCTTTTCTTTATCACTGTTGTTTGTTTGGAGTTTAACGACCTGTACGAGCATTTAAGTGACGCCTGTCCTTAATTTGGAACCATTAGTTCGAGGTGCCAGAAAGAATAACTCCTCTGTCTACTTAATTTTCGGGATGGGTATCATTTTTGTTAGAGCCCTCTTGTCACAGCGTAAGATAAACAGCCTTGCTTTGTTTGTTTAAACTTTTCTTCTGTTTCGTCCATCTATTATCTTATTTCATGAGAGATGTCACTTGAATGAGAAAATACACTATTTTGCCCCTAAAGTTAGGAGTAAAAACCTTTCTTTTGACAGCAGTGGGATTCGGAACCACATCTTCCTACTCCGGAGCGGCTGTTGTCCCAAGTGAACTCCGGCGGCAGGTTTATCGGTGCATCATTATCCATTTGACTCCGACGTCACAAGAAATACAGAATTGTTTTACCTGTTGAGAATATAATGCTTTTAATGTTCTGTTATGTTTCAAATATAGAATTGTTGTAACGGGAGAACAAGCACTGCTCATTAAATGTCGTATTTAAAGAAGCTTTGAAGTAGAAAGTGTAACCCTTTTGACTAGTATTCTTTCTCCCTGTGAAATTTTAGTGACAGGGCACTTAGCACGGGATCACCAAATGCTGCTGAGCGCTTTCGGAAGCACCGATTCAAGATATATTCACCAACTCAATTTCACACCGAGTACTTGTATTTCAAATGTTTCTTGGTTTAACGCCATGTTGCCTTCATTACTAACGGAAGAGGTGCTTTTAAATTCATATGTATGAAATTTCATTATTTTTTACTCACTGCTGTTTTTCAAATTAATTTTTCAGGTTTCCAGCAAGTCACTTCAACCGCCTCATTGGCATTATGAGTACAACGGCTGCAATCATTACTTTACTGCAGTTCCCGCTTTACGTGTGGGAGTCCAAATCCAGGGATGACGTTTTCAGTGTAAGTTTTTGCTTGAATTTCACTTGTCCAGACTTTAATATCGAGTGCACGTTTTTACTTGTTGGTGGATTACTTAATAATAAACTGTTGTCCAAAACTAACGTGAGGAACACAAATTCGAGAATATGTCCAAAACGGGACGACCGATTGTAAATAATTTTCAGAGACATGTGCAAAGGGAAACGCTAAGTCGATGTACTCAAGCAGCATTGTACTAGCTCTCATAAAAGTATTCAAATGATGACAGTACGTGATCGAGATGGCTGACAAGTGACCTTGATAAACGATGCTCTAAGTAGGGTGCGGGAATTGAAATTCGGATTGGTCTTACAGTGGAAGAGAGGCTTTGCAAGATCACTTAGAATGCTCTGTACGGTTGAGAACGATAAGTAGATTAGAAGCTGGGCAATCGCCAGATGAGGTTGCAAGATACCTGAATGTGTCGAGGCAAGTGTCTTCCAGGAACCTGGAACATTAACTAGGAGACCGGGACATGGACTCGCACGAGCCACAGCAAGTCAAGAAGACTGGTATTTGTCTTCAACAGCTCGCAGCCAACAGCCAGGCAACTATCGCAGAGCTCTCTGCTACGGGCAGAGTTGGAAACGAGTCAGAAATCTTGGACCTGGGACCGGATTAAGGGGGATTATATAAGTTATAGCCTTCTTACCGACCATGACCAATGGCCCAGGAGGCATGTCTGGGCAAATTACAGATAGATAAGTAGAGAGAGAAAGAGGAGAGATTTATGAAGTAGTTTTACTTTTGTCTCGTAAGATTTCCCCTTTGCCGGCCCGGTGGCGCAGTGGTCTAAGCGATGGCCTCTGATCATTCGTCCGAACGGGGTTCGGGTTCGAATACCGGTGAGGCATGGATGTTGTTTGTCTTACGGCACTGTCTCTCTCCCTTTCCTGGAGCCAGTGACCCTAAATTAGGGACGGACGACTGCTTATAGCCCATTGAGTTGCTCACGGTGGTCGTTAAAATTCCAATAAATAAAAGAAAAAAATATTACCGCTTGGTCAGAAACAGAGGCCGGAAGACGAACATATTTCAGGGTAAAGACTCACCAAAGGTAAAGGTTTCATGTGGCTGAGTACAGTGGGATCGGCGAGACTGTTTCAGCTTTTCACTACCATTCACACATGCCATCTGATTTGCACTTGGACGTTTTAATGCTCCAAGTCCCTTGTGGCTTCACATTGCATAACAAAAAAGACACCCGAAGAAAAGTATACAATACTAAATAATTAAAAAATCGGAGACAAAACCTAAGAACCTTAAGCTTTTATCTCATGTTCTTATGAGAAGGATGAAAAATACAGTGATGAAAACTCTGCAGATAATTTTGTAATTAGAGTATCATGTTTTAACGGATTTCATAATGATTCTACGTCATGAGTTCTTTGGGGGCCCTTTCAGATTTCTTAGCCTTGGGACCCTCTCACCAAAGGTAAAGGTTTCATGTGGCTGAGTACAGCGGGATCGGCGAGACTGTTTGAGCTTTTCACTAGCATTCACACATGCCATCCGATTTGCACTTGGACCTTTTAATGCTCCAAGTCACTTGTGGCTTCACATTGCATCACAAAAAAGACGCACTAAGAAAAGTATACAATGCTAAATAATTAAAAAATCCAAGACAAAACCTAATGAAAACTCTGCAGATAACTTTGTAATTACAGTATCGTGTTTTAACGGATTTCATAATGATTCCACGTCATAAGAGTCTTGGGGCCCTTTTAGATTTCTTAGCCTTCGGACCCACTCAAATGTCTTAGCCTAGAGGCCCAGTAAGACCTTAATGTGGCCATGCTTTGATCCTCATTACACCCGGACAAATCTTCTTTGAACTATAATATATATATATATATGGCGTTCAAAAAGTCTCTCCGCAGTGGGTGTCTTAGGTTATATGTAATAAAACAAGTGTATTATAGGAACGTATAATTTACTCACTTACTTACAGGAAGTATTGAAACTGTCGTCCTTCATTTGAGAAATATAACCTAACTGTTTTACACATGTTTTTAAACACATCTGCGAGAGTCAAAAAGTCTCTCAACAGTTTAGGCTGTTCTATGATGGCGCTACAATCAGAATTTTTTAATAGCGCTACAATCAAAATAAGTAACTTGTATGCGTAATTTCAGTTTGTGCTGCTTTCTTGGTAACATATTACGCTTCAGAATATGTTTCACGGCAACACCAATTTTCATAAGCGTATTGTGAGTTGAAAGTTTTCAAAATGTGGATATTGTTTTCATCATTGTCCCTGAGAAGGAAGAGACACTTTTCCTTCTGAGGACACTCTTCCTTCATATCGCATGACAAATATTTTTTTCAATCCGCGGGCACCAGTGTCCAGCACAAAATTCCACAGTGGGCAATTTTCTTTGAAAATAACTTTTTTTCGAGCATTTTTAAAAATAAAACAAAAATAAAACTGGGTCGAAATTGGGTCAGGTACACCTTGATCCAACCCGTTTGCCTCGCTAGAAATTGTCGACCCGTTGACCCGCGACCCATTTCCATCTCTGGCTACGGGAACAGCGATATCGAGGGAAACGCTATACAGAAGAGTCCACGAAAGAGGTATATACGCAAGAAAGCCAATGGTCTGTATCCGACTCACCGAATCTCACAGAAATGTCCATCTTTTAATTAAACCCGACAACATCAGCTATAGACCCCCTGATTGGTGGGCCTGTGTTCTCTTTAGTGACTAGTCACAGTACAGCCTAAACACGGAGTCTCGACGTATAAACATTTGGAGAAATGCGGGAAGCCGAAATTTTATCTTCAACATTAGGAACATTGACCACTTCGGTGGTGGAGGACTCCTTGTTTGGGCTGACATCACGTTGGTGGGTGCACGTCGCTGGACGCGGTTCCAGGAGGCACCCTGGTTTCTGCACACTACAGGTACGACATCTTTGAGCTCTATGTACGGCTTTTCAAGGCAGCTGTTTTCCTCCAGTTTCCTTTTACGGACGATAATGCCCGTCCCTAAAGGGCTCGGCTAGTCAACGAATGCCTGGAAAGTAAAAATATTCACAGGATGGTGTGACCCGCGAGATTTTTACCATACCCCGAATAGAGCCTGTCTGAGATGCACTGGGAAGAGCAACTGCAAGCCCGCATTCCCCTCCCAGGGTTCCTACGCGCCTTGATGGAGGAATAGCACTTATTGCCCAAACTCTTATTCACAGCCGTGTGAAAAGCATGAAGACACGTTCTACGAACTATTGGACTGTTCGGATTAACCACACTGCCTAACAGCCCCTCGAAATCCGCACCACTTGCTGCATCACTTTTGGAATGCCATGCTGTCGGCATGTGCATGCTTCCGCCTTATGCGGTGATCACATTCGTTTTCTGCTGTGTATTTCTGCGTTATCTATATATGTATGTCCGTACGAACATTCATTAAGTTCTGCCGTGTGAATATTGCGTTATTCATGATTTTATCTTTGTCACATTAATTTTGGACACCAGTGTATATAGACAATATATGTACGTTTGTACAATTTAAGATTTGATTTGCAGAAACAATGTAGAGTGTTTAACTCTTTAATGTGGCTGTTTAATAAACTAATCATCATCATCATCATCATTGTCAACCATTATCAATCCACTGCTGGACGAAGGTCTCCCCAAGTTTCCTCCACAACGGTCTGTCTTGTGCCAGTCTCCTCCATGTCACTCCCGCATATTTACGAATTTCATCCACCCATCTCCCATGTGGTCTTTTTTCTGGGTCTTTTCCTGTCCCTTGGAATCCAATCTAAAATTTCGGCTGTCCATCTATGGTCTGTCCTTCTGGCAGTATGTCCAGCCCATTGCCATTTCAGGGATTTAACTCTGATCATGATGTCTTCCACTCTCGTCATTTTTCGGATCCACGAGTTCCTCTTCTTATCTCTCCTGGTTATACCAAGCATGCACCTCTCCATGCTACTTTGAGTTGTCTGCAGCCTTTGTATGTCTCTTTTAGTTAAGGTCCACCTCTCAGCACCATACGTAAGCACTGGAAGGATGCATTGATCAAACACTTTTCTTTTAAGACATAATGGCATATTGCTCTTGAAAATTATGCTGTTTCTTCCAAAAGCTCTCCAGGCAAGTTTTGTACGCCGATTAATTTCTTCATCAATGTGACCCTCACTTGATATCTGCTGTCCAAGATAAACATACGTATCTGTTATCTCCAGTTTTTCTTCATCAATCGATAAATCTTCATTTCTTGTAAAAGCATTGAACATCACTTTTGTCTTCTGAAAGTTCATTTTTAATCCCACTTCTTTACTCTTGTCAGCAAGTTCCTGGATCATACTCTGCAGCTTTGATGGGGTAGTTGCAAAAATGACTACGTCATCAGCAAAACGAAGGTGGGTTAGATAATCTCCATTAATCTTTATCCCTTTGTTTTCCCAGTTCAGTGATTGAAAGACATTTTCCAATATGGCATTAAAGAGCTTCGGAGATTTGGTGTCACCTTGTCTTACTCCCTTTCCAATTTTTATGTGTGTTGTATTTTCAAACAGCCGAATCTTTGCACTTGCATTTTCATAGATGTTATTAATAATATTAATGTATGCATCTTCAATACCGCAGGATTTCAGAGCCGTGGTAACTGCTGATAAACTAATATTCTTAGCTATTTGTTAAACATATATTTCACTTCTGGAATAACTAAGTGAATAATAATAATCACAAAAGCCAGGGTTAAAGAGTAAGGAATTACGAGCAACAACAATGTGTTTCTTTATTGTTCCACTCAATGGCTGTTCAAAGCTCATCAACATTTTCGACCGACACAAACTGCAGTACTGACCGCATAACTGACGGAACAGTAGTGGGATAAAATATCACGTGTATATCACTTGGCCAATCAGCGAAAAACAGGAAACAGGTTTATACCCATGCCGACAGGTGGCAGACGGGCATTATGGGAGTCATAGAAAGCGTTCTCGTTCCATTTCATTTTAATCATGGAAGAGCAGAGTGCAAACATCCGTTTTTGTTGGAAACTTGATATATCAGCTACTGAAACTTACAGGATGTTAAAAGAAATTTATAGAGACACAGCATTATCCCGAAGTAGAGTTTTCGAATGGTATGCACAGTTTCTTCGTGATAGCCGAGAATCCTTTGATGATGATCCGAGATCTAGGCGTTCCTCCACTGTACGGACAGCGGAAAAAAATCGAAGATGTGCGGAATCAGTTAAAGAAAGATCGGAGAATTAGTCGGTGGGCATCAGTAAGACTATCTGTCAAGAGATTCTATGCTATGATCTGGTAAAAAGAAAACTTAATGCCACATTGGTACTCCGGATTCTGAATGATGATCAAAAGGAATGTCGTTTATCGATTTGTTCTAGTCTACTGAGCACTTCGGCTGAGAATCCTGATTTTTCCTCCAGAAATATTGCAGGAAATAGAAGTCATCACTCTTTTCACGTTAATAAGTGAGTCACGGACATATTCTCATCGGCCGCCGCCGGGAATCGAACCCAGGGTCTTCCAGTTTCGCGTCGGACATGCTTCCACTGCACCACAGCTACCTCGAAATTCTCCAGACTCGCATACGACAAACTGCCAAACCCCCTGGCAGGTTGCTTCCTTGGAGCCCCGCACAATGCTGGGGATTCACCAAAGATGAACAGCAGCAACTGAACAAAAAACTAGAAGGCGAATGAATAATAAATACACAGTTGACGTGAATTAGGAACATTAAATAGAAGTCATCGTTCTTTCCACATTTATAAGTGAGTCACGGAAAAATTATGAACGTCTAGGTGGTTGGGCAGCAACCTGCCAGGTGGTTTGGTAATTTGTCGTATGTGAGTTTGGAGAATTTCGAGGCCCCTGTGGTGCAGTGGAAGCATGTCTAACGCGTAACTGGAAGACCCTGGGTTCGATTCTCGGTGGCGGCCGATGACAATTTCTCCGTGACTCACTTATAAACGTGGAAAGAGTGATGACTTCTATTTGATGATCCTAATCCACGTCGACTGTGCATTTAATATTGCTGGAGATGAAGCATAGTACTTGCAGTATGATCCACAAATCAAGCGACAAAGCGCTGAATGAACAAGCACCCACTGACACTATCATGCAGACTTTACATCTATCCAAGCAGCCGTGAGAAAACAACTTGCTGACATCCCAAAGAGTGCCCTCCAGAACTGTTTTCAGGATATTCGGAAACGCTGGAAACAGTATATTGATTCAGAAGGGCGGTATTTTGAAGGTGACCAGCATTAATTTTGAGTATGGCATTTTTTTATAATCGTTATTGCGTCAGTCCTGAAACTTTTTGGACGTAGGTTGTATTTCATAGATCTCAATCATACAATACGTATTCGTTAGTTCACATAGATATATGTATAACAGGCTTCAATCTCTTTCGCTATATCAACTCTCCAGAATTTCTACTCACAATCTCGCTCTCTCTCTCTCTCTCTCTCTTAACATTACCTCACTCACTCACATTCAGCATTATTTTTTCTTCTGACTCACTGTCAGCGTTGCCAAAATGTGCAGGCTGTTTGGGCGAGTAATGTGCCGTTCAGTGAGAAAACGTTTAACCAAGAAGTAACTAAGTTTACGTAAGAAAACCGAAACTCTAAAGGAATGTTAAATAGCGGTATACATCACAACTGTTGTTAGAGATTCAGCAGATTAAGGGTGTTTTCAGTATGTGATCTATGAACGATAACTGAACCGTGCGCAATGGCAAATATGGACAAAAATGTATTAAAAAAGTTACATAATACATCTTTACAGTATTTGCTCATTCTACTGAGGTTGATTCAGCCCTTGTAGTGTTTTCATTAAATATTTAATTAGTTGAACTTATAACTTCATTGCAGTGCTTAAGCTAAAGGGTCATGACCCAAGATACCAGAGAAATAGAAATGCACTTGTAATACTAATTAGCGGTTTATCTGGTGAGCAACTACTAGCTTCTGTTGGAATACACACAGGTGGCAGAATCACGATGCACATTTCATACAACACACACACACACACACACACACACACACACACATACTCCTATAAATTCAAGACATTAACCCTTTCTAGTACAACTTATAACAATACTTACAATCACTGAACACACACGTAAAATTAACTCTGAAAACATCTCGTCCCCTCTCATTCTTCACATACAGTTTTCGTTGCTTTTATCTCTGTTGTTCACATTTCATCTGGTGCTAGTGTTAATACATCGCTGAAAACCATCTGAAGTTCAGTTATGAAGTTTACAAAATGTAAAGGAGAGATCAACAGAATCGACATGAGAGATAGAAACAAATTTAGTAAGTAAAAATAGATTTTAAATATCACAACTCATTGAAAGGAATACGACGTCATTCTAGCCCTATGAAAACATTTAGTGTATGCGTTCCCAGAAGTCATATACCCTAATGGATTATACAGGCGGAAGTGTAGCGCAAATGTTGGGTTTGTGGATGAGCGATAGTTCTAAGGCGATATATCGGCACATTCGCAAGAATTTACATTCCTATAACCACATGAGAAGACCCATTTCAACATAGCGAATAACGATAGTTATTGACGTGCGTATCAAAGGAAAACCTTATTATTAGGCTAATTATTAACGTGCGTATCAGAGGGAAACCTTATAATTAAACTAGTTACTAACGTGTGTATCAGAGGAAAACCCTTAACGCCGGAGACGTGAGAGGACTATGGCAAAAGATCATCTTGAATCATACAAAACGAGGGATATGCATTTGAAGAGAACAATACCTAACAAGTGGTCACAGCAACAACTGTGGGTTGTCACAGCAAGTGTATGCACACCCTAAATCACAATGGCAGCTACTATCTTGTATTTTTGTGTTGAAAAAATAAACAAAAGGCCTGAGTAAAATATTTCACCTGACGCCATATCGTAGATTGCATGGCCGTCGTTGTTTGGAAGCCTTATGAGAGCTGCTGACCAGCTACTCTCCATGAAGCATGGGCGTTCCTGTCAAGCCGCACCACAACTCAAGTAATTCGTTAAGTTCCATTAGCGTAGCCACTCTCGATGAGGCATTCGTATTCCTGTTAAGCCACAGAACAACTCGGGTCATTCGTTATGTTGCATTAGCGTGGCTACACTCGATGAGACATGTATATGCCTGTCAAGCCATAATACAATTCAGATCATTCATTATTTTCCATTAGCGTGGGTACTCTCAATGAGACGTATGTATGCCTGTAAATCCACAACACAACTGAAGTCATTCATTATGTTCATTAGCGTGGCTACTTTCGATGAGACATGTGAATGCCTGTCCAGCCACAACACAATCGTTCTGTTCCATTTGCGTGTCTACTCTTGATGAAGTATTTGTATGCCTATCAAGGCATAACACAAGTCATTCGTAATGTTCCATTAGCGTGACTACTCTCGATGAGACATGTATATGCCTGTCAAGCCATAATACAATTCAGATCATTCATTATTTTCCATTAGCGTGGGTACTCTCAATGAGACGTATGTATGCCTGTAAATCCACAATACAACTGAAGTCATTCATTATGTTCATTAGCGTGGCTACTTTCGATGAGACATGTGAATGCCTGTCCAGCCACAACACAATCGTTCTGTTCCATTTGCGTGTCTACCCTTGATGAAGTATTTGTATGCCTATCAAGGCATAACACAAGTCATTCGTAATGTTCCATTAGCGTGACTACTCTCGATGAGACATGTATATGCCTGTCAAGCCATAATACAATTCAGATCATTCATTATTTTCCATTAGCGTGGGTACTCTCAATGAGACGTATGTATGCCTGTCAAGCCACAACAAAACTGAAGTCATTCGTTCTGTTCTATTAGCGTAGCTACTCTCGCTGAGGCATTTGTATGTCTGTCAAGAAACAACTCAAGTCATTCGTCATGTTCAATTAGCGTGGCTACTCTCGATGAAACATGGGTGTACCTGTCAGGCCACAACACAACTCAAGTCATTCGTTATGCTCCATTAGAGTGGCTACTCTCGATGTAGCATGGGTGTGTCTGTCCAGCCGCAACACGCCTCACGTCATTCGCTATGTTCTATACAGTGCGGTTTGCTACTCAAATTAGGACCAAAATTCCACGAACGCTTTAGGTGTTGGTTCATAGTAGCAGCTGATTTTTTTCCATTATGTAATGATCGAGTCTTACCCTAAAGTCCGAGTACCACAAGCGTTAAATTACTGCATCAATGTCAAACAGAGAACCCTTAGCTAAACTATGGATTCTCCAAGAGAATGCTTTCATCTATACGTCAAAGAAACACAGATTAAGATAAGTATCTAAGCCAACGGATTACAGGAATTATGTAAAGAGAAAGGGGTACAACCCAGACCTAGCTGTTTTATGACGCTCTCCTTTTTCAAAGAAAATGGTGCTCCAGGATCAGTGCTTACGTAAAGTGGAAATACACAGTCATATTACAATAATATGACCACCTACCTAATAATGGGAATAACCACCCTTGGCCCGGATGACAGCTGCGAGATGGCGTGGCATGGGGGCAGTGAGGCCATGGAAGGTTGCTCGAGGCACACGTGCTTAATCGGACTGCAGCAGAGCAGAGATCCCGGAGAAGACATGGTTGTGGGTCGGGACGACGAACATGTCGATCCAAATACTGTTGTCCCACGATTGCTTTATGGAATTGAGGTCGGGCGATTTAGCCAACCAAAGGAGACATCGCTGTCGTGTTCCTGGAACCAGTCGAGCACCCCATTTGCAAGGTGCCAATGCGCATTGTTGGTACACACCATCACCACCAGAGTAAACGTCCAACATTAAGGGATGCATGTGGTCAGCGAGGATGGGCGGGTAGCCATTGACATTAAGAGACCCATCCAATTGCACCAGTGGTCCCATGCACATTGCCACCGTCGGCCTGTACTTGACCAAGAAGCGTGTCTGGGTGTTGGTCCTCGTGCGTATGACGCCGTATCCACCACCGCCCGTTCATTTGTTGTATACAAACCTCGATTCGTCGAAGAAGGCAACTTTTTCCCATTCTTCTACTGTCCAGTGACGGTAGTCCCATGCGAACCGCAGCCGTCGTTACCGATGGACCTGGGTAAACATGGGCGCCTTGACGTAGCGTCGATTCCGGAGACCTATGTGTAACAGAGTTCACTCTACTGGTATTGGGCTCACGTACCTGCGTGCCCTAGCGATCATTTCCGTTGTCAATTGCTGCACAGTTGCGCGTCGATTGCCGTTTAGCAATCGATGGAGGCGACGTTCTCCTTTGTTTTTTTATTGGAGGTTTAACGACCACCGTGAGCAACTCAATGGGCTATAAGCAGTCGCCCGTCCCTAATTTAGGGTCACTGGTTCCAGGGAAGGGAGAAAGCCAGTGCCGTAAGACAAACACAACGTCCATACCTGACCAGGATTCGAACCCGGACCCCTTACGGACAAATGATCAGAGGCCAACGCCTTAGACCACTGCGCCACCGGGGCGGCCGTTCTCCTTTGAGGCTCCACAGTTATGTCGCCGGGAAGTACTCGGTTTTCTAGCGGTTTATCCTTGGTACACCTTTACTACAGCAACTCGCGAACAGAGCACGTATTCTGTTGTTTCTGAGATGCTTCCACCCTTGGCGCGATAGCTGATGATCATTCCTTTTTGAACGTCCGTCAAATCCCTATCTCTTCCCATTGTGCTCACATTACGCATTATGGCTCATCTGTCCTTGCCGGCAGCTTATAACTCCGTGTGGTCGCTCTTGTCACGTGCATTCCGTGGCGCCTCTGGCGGGTACACTGTGTTTTCGGGGATGGACATATTATTCTGATACAACCGTTTAAACTCTGTGCACTCAATGGTAAAGGGAAAGGTATGCTTCAGAATGCAGGCACTCCAAGGTCGTTTCGGAGAAGCTATATCAGCCTTAGGAGTCGTTTGATGTCTCAGTATTTCATTAATTATTATTAGTCATATTCTTTCACTTCTACATTAAGAGAATTTATTTTCGGTAGCAACGAATATAAAATGCTCACCATCGTTACATACAGTATTTCTGATTGTGCTCTGCTTGACGGTAAAATGATAGATTTAATCAACACCTGAAAATCGCACATATCTATCAGAGGATATCATAAATACGAAATACTGAATGTTTCAAAAGAATTTCTATTTTCTGAGTGGAACAAATGTGTATTTTGTTGGGTATTATTCGTGTGTGTTTGTGTGCGCGCAACAATAATCTCGATGCCATTTGTTCTTCACATATGTCCGGAATACACTTTTCGACGTAAGTTGCCATGAAAAGTCAATTCATGATTTTATTGCATTAATAAAATCAGATTTCCAGTTAGAATCCAGATTTAAAACACAATACAGATATAATTATTAAAATGAGGTATTTCTATGTTTCTTTAAGAACGAATGGAATGGGAAGGATCTGTCAAAATATAAATTAATAACAGGAAAAAAGTGATTTCGAACACTTGAGAAAGTTTCCCCATTTTAATTAGCCGTGGACTTCTTGGTGACAATTTCTATTCCTTTTTTTAAATCCCTTAATCTTAGGCGTTCTGCTCATTACAGAAAGTACGTTGGAATATGAACTATATTTCCAAGCTGAAGCAAAACTCCATTTTTCTAATAATCCTTTATTTTCCTAAAGCGAACAAGTTTGACGAAAGTATTTCCTTATTTTGATTTGGGGAAATTGCTATTGTTCGAATTGTCCTCCTAACGGATTGAAACAATGAATCCTTTAAAGGCATCAATGTTACTCGAATTAAAAATAAAACTATTTATTTAATTGCATCATGATTTAATTAGAATTCATAAAAATGACGTTTAGTCAGATATATTATTCGTTAGAAATAACTAAAATTAATCTTTTCATAATAATCGTATTAATCTTTTCGTAGTAATTTAGTTAATAAAACAACTAAAATTAATCTTTTCATAGTAATCGTGGGATTTAACTAAAAGAAACATTTAATCATGTTTTATCTGGAATTAAAAGAAATAATTCCTTCCTGCAACAGAATCTCTTTGTCTTTGTTCGTCAGAAACTGACTTAGCTTGATTCCTTTTTGATATGGAAATTTATCAAAGTAAATGCTGTCTGTTTCTCCACTGAGGTCAATATCTTTGCACCGAACTTCTTACCTTTTTTTATAAATAATAATTCTTTTTACTGAAAAGTTCCCTACTAAATGCCACCTCAGTTTATCAAGCGTGCGTACGCACAGAAGGGCAAATGACTAGCGTGTCTTTAAGCAAATCGAAGCAACTAAACGAGGGCGACTGTCAAGGTCGTTAAACGATATAAATAATCATCAAATAGAAGGCATCGCTCTTTCCACGTTTATAAGTGAGTCACGGAAAAATTTATCATCTGCCACCACGGAAATCGAACCCAGGGTCTTCCAGTTACGCGCCGGATATGCTTCCACTGTCCCACAGCGGCCTCGAAATTCTCCAGACTCACAAACAACAAACTTCCAAACCACATGGCAAAGTTGTTCTTTGGAGCCCCACACAATGCTGGGGATTCACCAAAGATGGACAGCAGCAACTGAACAAATAACTAGAAAGCGAATGAATAATAAATACTCAGCTGACGTGGACCAGAAACATCAAATAGAAGGCATCGATCTTTCCACGTTTATAAGTAAGTCACGGAAAAAATTCTCATCTGCCGCCACCAGAAATTGAACCCAGGGTCTTCCAGTTACGCGCCGGATATGCTTCCACTGCACCACAGCGGCCTCGAAATTCTCCAGACTCACAAACTATAAACTGTCGAACCACATGGCAGGGTTGTTTCTTTGGAGCCCCGCACAATGCTGGGGACTCACCATAGATGAACAGCAGCAACTGAATAAATAACTAGACGGCGAATGAATAATAAATTCTCAGTTGACGTGTACCAGGAACATCAAATAGAAGTCATCGCTCTTACCACGTTTATAAGTGAGTCACGGAAAAATTTCTCATCTGCCGCCAACGGGAATCAAACCCAGAGTCTTCCAGTTACGCGCCGGATATGCTTACACTGCACCATAAGCAAGGAAGACCGTAGGTTTCGATTCACTGGGTACCCCACGAAGACCCTGAGTTCGATTCCCGGTGGCGGCCGATGAGAAATATTTCCGTGACTCACTTATAAACATGGAAAGAGCGATGACTTCTATTTGATGTTCCTGGTCCACGTCAACTGGATACAAATAGTATCTGATACCGAGCTTTGTTAAGGTGGTTCTACCTAAAATCTCTGCTTTACGTTTCCAATGGTGAAACTTCTTTATAATTTTGTTCGCAATTAATGTATTCCCAAGGATGAAAATTTGCACATCGATAAAACTAACTTTAAGTTATAGTATGGAATACTTATGGTTACGTTAAAGCAAGTATGAAGTATACCATGCTATAACTTGCAGTTAGTTTTATCGAGGTGCAAATTTTCATCCTTGGGAATACATTAATTGCAAAGAAAATATGAAAAGAAATTTTACCCTTGGAAAGATAAGGCAGAGATTTTAGATGGAACCATTTTAATGAGTGTTATTTTTGTTCTTCAGATGGTAAAAATCAAGGAGTTTAGAATAACACTTCTGGAGATGCCCTGAGTCTCTTAACTGTGAAGCCGCTAAATGTGGGAATTTGAAGTTGTTTACATGATACCTATGTAATTTCAATTTAGTGTATTTTGGAATTGCGTGGTATTGGGTTGCAGAAATCGTGTTGATATCAAACTGGAATGAGTTATACTTCTTACACGAGTGAAGTTTTAAGTTTTAACGTTATGCTTTGTTTAGAATGCGCACTAACGTTCGTGTATTTCAATTTACAACAAGTTAGTAAAATCATGCAATGCATTTATTATGATACACTTTCCAACATGCCGGAAATCATTACTCAAGTTATGAGTATAATAGCTGTGAAATAAATATCGCACCTGTGTCCTGACCTTTGATCCCATTTCGATGATATTATACAGAACAGGTTCAGTATACCTCCGGAACAGCATGATAAAGTTTTGTCGCAATCGAAGCATTTTTAGTCAAGTTATGAGGATAATGGCTGTGGAATAAATCTCGCTCCTGTGTCCTGACCTTCAACCCCATTTCGATGATATTCAACAGAACCTGTTCAGTGTACCTCTGGAACAACATGATAACGTTTTGTCACAATCGAAGCATTTTTACGTAAGTTATGATGCATAAGGACAATGGAAAGCATCACGCTCCTATGTCCTGATCTTTGACCCCATTTCGTACATTTTCAATAACATTTGACCCCAGGTGGTCCCCTACCCCATTTTACAATTTCATCGAAATTGAAACATTTTACGCAAGTTATGAACTATAAGGGCAATGGAATGGATCCCGCTCCTATGTCGTGACCTTTGACCCCATTTCTTCCTTTTCAATAGGGTTTGTGCGGAGGTGGTCCCCTACGACATACTAAAATTTCATTGAAATGGAACCATTTTTACGCAAGTTATGACGCATAAGGACAATGGAATGGATCCCGCTCCTATGTCGTGCCCTTTGACCTTTGACCCCATTTCGTCCGTTTTCAACAGGGTTTGTCCCCTGGCGGTCCCCTACCCTATACTAAAATTTCATCGAAATCGAACAATTTTTAAGCGAGTTATCGTGCGGACGGGTAGACGGACAGACGAACGGACAGCCGGACAAAGCTGGAGCATATACGCTTTTTCAACCTACGGTTGGAAAGCGTAAATACTCGTAAAAATGGGAAAAAAGTCTCAACATACTTAAAAATTTTACAAATTCAGCATTTTCTTACACATCAGCAGCAATTTACGATGCGAAATCGGTAACATTTGCGACGGAAGAATGCGATTTGGTCAACACAAGATGCATTGCAATAGCATGGAAAATCATCAGCTTTCCTACACTTTGACGGCCGGCGCTCGCGGTTATAGGCTTCACGCAAAGTGGTACTGCTGCATTAAGAAGGGCATCTCCAGGTACTTATTCTAACCTCCTTGGTAAAGACAAAAGACATAAGCGAATTTCGCAAATTCCAAATTGTAATGGCCAGATGACTGGGTCCGAGCATTTCCGAGACGGCAAGGCTTGTGAGGTGCACACGGTGATCTGTGGTTGCTTACTTTAAAAGAGTGGTCTAAGGACGGCTTATCTATCCTATAGATGAGCGAAGGCTGTCCAACAGAAAGTACACTCTACGATCCAACAGAAAGTACACTGTGGAGCAACTCCCCGGTAATTTGAATACTGGTGACGAGAGTATTATGTCCCAACACACATCAAACCGTACTAAAAATGGCGTTGCATAACCGCAGGCCTTTCTGAGTTCCCTTGCGAACTTCGGTTCACCATCGAAAGGGTCTACAAGGGGCACGCGAGCATTAAAACTGGATATTTAATGATTGGAAGAAGGTCCTCTGGTCCTACGAATCTCGTTTCCTGTTGCACCGCGTGGACGGCCGAGTACGTGAGCGTAGTTTACCTGGGAAAATGTCAGCATCCGAATGCAATGGTGGAAGAAGTGTAATGCTTTAGGCATTGTTCTGCGGAAACTCCTGGGTACAGTCATTCATATGCAGGAAACAATGGCGTCTACCACCTACCTAATAATCATTGCAGACCAGGTGCATCCCTTCATGGAAATGGTATATTCTCTCTAGTAGTGCCTTCTTTCAGCAGGATAATGGGCCATTCGACACTGCCTGAATTGTTCGGGAATGTTTCGCGGAACATAAAGAAGACTTCAAGATATTGCCCTAGCCTCCAAATTTTCTCCAACATCAGTCTAACAGAGCATATGCGATTTGTATTGGAGCAGCAAATCCGACCTGTGGCGGCTTAACCACGTAACGAACAAGAGTTAAAGGATCCCTGGTAATATATTGGTACCATATACACTGGTGTGCAAAAATTAAGGACGAAGAGGAGAAATTAGCATAACAGCGGAACGAGCAGGCAGAACGGACCGAAAGACCACTCAGGAGATAGCAATTCGGTGAAAGCTATTGCACGGTGTACATCGGTTTGAACGACGTCGAGTTTCTGCCACCGTGTGATATGGCCAACAGGTAATCCGGTAGACGACATCAGGATGACTTTACCCGAGGTCGCGTCATTGGCAAGTTGGAAGAAGGACGAACTGTGACTAGTGTGGCCGAGGAGTTCGGGATCGCCCACAGCATCGTTTATCGAGCTTGGAGAGCATTTCAAACGACAGGAACAGCTGTCCGAGAGTTTAGCAGTAGTATTCCAAGAGCAATCACGGCGGCGGACGACCGGTATATTGTCCTACAGGCGAAAAGAGACAGACGGCAGACAGCGGGAGAAATCGCAAGGCACATGCAACAGACAACTGGACGTCCGTTATCGCGTTTTACCGTGGCCAGGAGGCTGCACAAAAGTCGTCTATTTGCACGACGACCAGTACGGCGTGTGCCATTAACGCCTGCTCATCGGAGACGGCGGTTTCTGTGGTGCCAGGAACACAAAAACTGGACACATCAGCAATGGGGTCGAGTTCTCTTTACGGATGAGAGCCGATTTAGTCTGGCGAGCGTTTCTGAACGTATACACATCTGAAGAGAACAGGTAACACGCAATCACACCTCCAACATCATCGCAAGGGACCGGTTTGGAGGTAACGGAGTTCTCGTTTGGGGCGGTATCATGCTTGGTAGCCGTACTGACCTCCACGTCTTCCAAGGAGGGTCAGTCATTGGTGTCCGCTATTGTATCGAGGTTCTCCCGTCTGTTTAGAGGTGCTGTGGGTCCTGAGTTCCTCTTCATGAACGACAACGCTACACCTCATAGTACAGTGGCTGTCGCAGAGCTGTTGGAGAGTGAAGATATTCAAAGCATGGATTGGCCCGCAAGGTCCCCGGAACTAAATCCAATCGAACACGTGTAGAACCTTCTCGGGAGGCGCTTGGCAGCACGTCACCAGCCGCCATCAACGATTCCGCAGCTGCGATTGGCGCTACAAGAGGAATGGGCCACGATGCCTCAACAGCTCCTTGACAACCTCGTCCTCAGCATGGACAGAAGTTGTAAATCCTGCAACGCAGTCAGGGGTGATCATATCACCTACTAAAGACTTGATTTTTCTTGGAAGCCGCCTGCCACATGGACGTTTCTGTCTTCTGTCCAGTTGTGCTCGAAACTACCTTTTCAATAAAGTGCCTTTGTATCCTTTGGATTCCTTGTTTGGACGGTTTTGCTCACTTGTCGCATATTCTTACATCTTGGGGATCTTATGGTATGATTTGAGTCGATGTGGAGCACTTCTGCACGACGTTACATTCGAAAAACCGTCTCGTCCTTAATTTTTGCACGCCAGTGTATTAGAAAACACTTTTCGAAAAGTTGTAGCGTCTCTGTGCCTCACCGGGTAAGAGTTGTTTTGAAGGCACGTGAAGAACCGATAACATATTGGGCAGGTGGTCATGATGTTTTAGCTCTGCGCTGTATAATCCCTGCAAAATGTATTCATGCTTTCGTTTGCTGTTGACTCAGCGCAAGACGTTTATACATGAAACAGACACTAGATTTTGGTCAAATCAGCAGTGACTACTGCTTCTTATTACTTAATGAGACGTATTCATTTATATATTTTAATGGTTTGATTTCCGATATTCGCAGAAAATCACAAAGAAATTTAACCTTTATTCCGAAAAGGGTTCGGGTTCGAATCGCGGTAAGACATGGATGTTGTGTTTGTCTTACTGCGCTGGGTCTCTCCCTTCCCTGGAACCAGTGACCTTAAATTAGGGAAGGGCGACTGCTTGTAGCCCACTGAGTTGCTCACTGTGGTCGTTAAAACTCCAATCAAAAAGAAAAAAAAGAAGAAAATAATTGAGGATCAGTGAATCTGAAAGAAATTTTTATTAGCGATTTTAAAAATTCAGCGGTGTAATAGATGCAACGCTATAAAAACATTTGTGAAACCAAAATTGCAAATGTATTCATCCAAATGGGAAGAAAGTAACCTTTAGTACAGGTATATTTAATTTTATGTCTAATGTTTAAGGAATCGAAAGCAAAAATATTTCCGTTTCGAAAGATAAGACAAGGATACATTTTCTTTATATTCTGTTTCATCAAACAAAAGAAGTATCATAATTCCTCTCTGAATAAAGTTCTCTTTCCTGGAATTTTGTTTTCATTCAAATAAAAGGTAATCCTAGATAAGCATAGAAAAGAATTCCCGTCTTCTTTTTCATGGTATTTAATTTTAATTAAGTAAATGCTTATGGTATTTTATTTTGGAGTGAAAAAAGAGTTTTCTAATTTTTCATAAATAACGTTTTCTTGTTTCTTTCATTCTAGGTAAACATATTTTGCGGAATAACGCTAATGGTATGTTTTATACATCCACTCCATTTGCTAATCACGCCTCTGCAAAGATATTTCATCAGAAGAGAGCGTGACGTCACTTTGAAACGCTTGAAGAATTCAAACTAGTCAAGTGTAGCAGCAATTGCACCTTGTAAAGAGGCCATTTCATCATCATCGTCATTTTAATCGCCTGACATACATGCACTCATTCACCGATTCGTTTGCTACCAACTTTGCCTTGTTGCCATTCTAAACTGTTTATATTACAAGATATTTATGAAATATGGTGAAATTACTTGGTTCCACTTACAAGAAGTCGTGACATGTTTATCTGCGATTTTTTGAAAGTTTTGCACGTTTCAAATGTATTATAATAACTTGAGTGCTATTTGAAGACAACACATGCAGCGCAGATTCCCTTTGATTTTTAATGTTGTGCAGACATTATCGAAATGCTTAAACGAAACAATTTAAGCATACAATTTTAACAGAAAGCGTAAATGTCTGTTTTCTGGTATTTGAAAGTATGTTTTTTTTAAAGGAAGCATATCTGATGTCTGTTCAAGAGGTTATTTTATAATCGGTTTCTTGATTCCCGGTACGATATGGAGATCGTGATTTTCTTACCGTTCTGCATCTTTTCCCCTTTTTGAGGTCAGGGCCACTAAACCATAGGGGCTCTTACTTTTCAATGTTGTGTGGGGTTCTAAAGAAAATATCCTTCCCTTTTTGAAAAAGAATCAGTCTGTTTTTGGTTGCGCAAATTTTTTATAAAAGTTTGCTTTCTTTTTCGCGGGAAAGCTGTTAGCGAATGGAATCTCTCTGTAGAGGTAGTGTTTAAACGTACAGGCCAAAATTCGGTATATTCCCTCTCTGTACTTGTTCTGTGTGTAAAATGGTGCAAAATAGTGTCATACATAGGATAAAATGGTAAATAAGAAGCAGAGATGCAAATCCCTTAAATAAACAAACTAACCAGATTAATAAGTTGCGCGAACATTCAACGTAACACAACGGCACCTGAGAATGGTATCTTTTTTTGTTTTAAATTTAACAAATGTCGCCTGATTTACTCTTTGATATAAAATGATCATTAAATTCTCTGATCAGAAGCTTAGGACATCTTTGCCTTTTATGTGAATTACAAAACTGTCCTGGAGACGATTTGTCGGTATTCTAAAATTAAATTAGTTTTATCCTTCGGTAAATTCCGTATTTGGGGTCCTTTCCTTTCCCGACACAAAGATTTTCCCCTTGCTAGCCAAATTCTTCGTAGAACATTCAATAAAATCACACTTGTAGCTTTCTCTCCACTCTTACTAATTTTCTATTGAGTCAAGGCACGTAGAGCCTGAATGAATAGCATCTTTTGGTACATTGTGAAGGCAAGATATTTAATTAGAAACCCTGTAGTGGAGGGAGGAAATGAGTAGTTAACAAACGAATATTCCACATCAGAGTCATAATGAGGGTTCTGTAATAAATCAGGACGTTTTTATACCGCTATGGCAGCCCCGGTGGCGCAGTGGTCTAAGCGATGGCTCATTAGTCCGACATGGGTCCAGGTTCGAATCCTGGTGAGGCATCGATGTTGTTTGTCATATGGCACTGGCTCTCTCCCTACCCAGGAGCCAGTGTCCCTAAAGTAGGGATGGGTGACTGCTTCTAGCCCACTGAGTAGCTCATGGTGTCGTTGTTGAAACCTCAATTAATAAAAAAAACTGCTATGAATTTATGAGCACAGTGTTTATTACATACTGTGAAATATTTAAAATATGACGAATGCGCACATGTAAATTACCTACATCTGTTTATTTTATTTTTATGCATGTTCTTCCAGAGGTAACTCTAAATCTGCTCTTTGCAATAGGTTTCTCGTTTAATTTCGCCCTCCCACCTCCGTCTTGGTCTTCTAGTTATTTTAGATCCCTCTTTTGGTCTTCAATCAAGTTTAATTTTCCCACATGTTTCGCAGCCCATAGTTTTTGTTACTTTTTCAAGATAATTTCACTTTAGAGTTTTGGCCAAGTTCAGTGCCTCACGTTTTTTCATTATTAGGATTATTTCGTGATGCTGATGATTTGAATCAGTTATGCATTCTTCAGTATCACTTTCGTATCAGATTTTAGGGTTTCCTTTGCAATGCTACTTACTTTTTGTGCTTTTAAAAATACAAGTACAGTATCTTTCCATTTAGAAGGATCTTCAAATTTTCTACAGTTAATAAAAAATTTCGTTTTCCTTTATTTCCATTGTTAAGAGCTCGTTGATAATGAAAGAAGCCCTTCTTTTCTCCGTAAGAAATAGGGTTAAAAGGACAACTGGCGAAGATGGGAATCATTTGAAATGAGCAACTTCTACAGCCTAGCAGGTTCAAACTTAAAATGTACAACAGTATGAATCATCGAACATGTGTTGATAAATTCAGCAAACAGAACATTTTGGGGTTTTACTTAAAACTAGTGTTGAGCCCCGCATTGCTATAGTTTAAGTGGGGGAGACCCCTACCCCCAAAATAAAACACGATTCAGCTTATGGGCCAGCAATGTCAGGGTTTTCCAAAAATTATCAAGAGACCGATGTTTTACCTAAACAATTGTAAAATATTTCAGAATGGAATGAAAAATGTAATAAATGGCTTTTTCTGTAACATGTGATTCACATCGTTGTTTTCATATGCAGTTTCATGGACGAGTTTTTTTAACCAATGTGTCAACCTCTTCCTCGATTCTAGTACACAGACATTATTGTAAAATCTTCCAGATTGGAATGAAAAAGGAAACAAATGGCTTTTCTCGTAGCATTTGACTCACATCAGTGGTTTCATATGTAGTTTCATCCGCAAGCTTTTTTTTTAACCCATGTGTCAGCCTCTTCTTTTGTTTTAGTGCATAGAAACAATTTATATTGTTTATCGGTATTGTACATAGCAATGAATTACTGTATATGAAAGTGAGTGCAATGTCTTAAAATAAACGCAAAAATGGCAGCTTTTCTCTTAAAAATTAAGCCTGCTTTTTCTGGAGAACGAATGTGCTGCCATCTATCGCGCGCATGAGTGTTAGATGACTTTGTTGTTCATTAGGAGTTAGCTAAAAACAAAAATTTTAGAAATTTGAATTAAAAAAAAATGGCCCCGAGATGCACGCACCTTCTATGAGTTTATACTACCAAAATTCAGACCTCTACGAATAGAAGTTTTTCCAACTGCCGACCGACAGACACGACATTTTATTACTGTAGATCAAACTGTGATGCATGTGTCTCTTGTCTTCCAGGTAGGCTCCTTCTCGCGAAAATGACAACGAATAACTGCAATGTTTGTTAAAATGTTGATGCATCATGTTACATAGTTTTGTAAATAATAAGCGATTTTAATGCATATGTGTAATATCAATGTAGTCCTCTCAGTTAAAGTATTTATGATGGCCTAAACATTTTCTGCCAAAGTAGCTCATAGCCATTACGATTTATATTTCATGTCTGTGATATGTGCCACTCTATTTTTCAGTGGAAACTGAGTATTGTAACTGTCATTCTTGTACCAAACTGATTTTGTAGTATTTTTGATCTCTTATCTAGAGTACTGCCTTATCATTCCATTTGTTAAATCATGTAAAATATCAATAAATATTCTTACTGTAAGTTCTCCTCTGCTTCATTCTTTTCGACATCACACCCTTGGAAAACTGTTGTGTTCTATTGTGCGTAGGCATCCAGCGTTGCCACTCCCAGTGGCGCAGTGGTATAAACGCCAACTTATAACCATTCCTCCGAGGTGGGTTGGAATCCCGGTAAGGCATGGATGTAGTGTTTTGCCTTACTATACTGGCTTTCTCCTTGGAACCAGTGGCACGAAATTGGGAGCTCGCGGTCGTAGTTAAACGCACAAACAAACAAACAAAAATAAATTGGAATGATTTATTTAAACAAGAAACTTATAAAACGCACAAATTATATTGGCCATCGTGCGCCGGTCTGCTGTGTAAATGAGCAGATTATGAAGCCATTGACAAGATGGCAGTATAGTGTCTAGAAAAGACAGTGTGCCGTGCTTTAATATTTCGCTGTTTAAATTTCTGTTCCCATTTTTCATGAAACCGCGAGATGGCGCTTCTGCGAGTTTCAGTTCTATGATTTCTAAGCATTAGCATTCTTTTCTATGGCGTGTTCGATGGATAGCAATTGAAAATGCAATTTATTTGTTAGATAGGTCATGAAAAGTAGTAGTAATAAGTGTAACGTTGAGAATGTGTTACGTATCTGGATGCAACAGTGGTTACAGGTTATGTAAACAAAATAACTATTTTCCGTGCCGAAAGATGAGGCAAGGAGGAACGAATAGAATTTATTTTGCTTGTCCGAAATCAAGTTGGCAGCCAGTCAATAATTACTTAGTTAAATGTGCGACTTTTTTTTAGTATTTTATATATCGTCGTACTTTGTCTAAAATTATTGAAATTGGACAAAAAAAAAAAAAAAAAAAAAAAAAAAACCACCCAAAGTTCTCTAAACTTTATCATGGGAAGCCTAGGTACAGTATCATGTGACGCCCAATCAAACATTTTGTGTCCTGTAGAGACAGAAAAGAGTTGCAACAGGATCGGAAGAGAATTCAATACGATGATTTATTAGGCAAAAATCCCAATAATTACGGAGATAATACGCCTTAGACCACTGCGCCACCGTGGTGGCGCACGGTGGTCTAAGGCGTTCAACCTCTGATCATTCGTCCGTAAGGGGTCGGGTTCGAATCCCGGTCAGGCATGGATGTTGTGTTTGTCTTACGGCACTGGCTCTTTCCCTTCCCTGGAACCAGTGACCCTAAATTAGGAACGGGCGACTGCTTATAGCCCATTGAGTTGCTCACGGTGGTCGTTAAACCTCCAATAAAAATAAAAAAAAAAAAAAAAAAAAAAAAAAAAAAGTCCAGTAATGTGATTGTACTAACTAGCCTTGTGACACGCAGATTCAATGTGAGATGATGCATTTTCCGAATAAAGTTGAAGCTTCTCCAAAACACGTCTGGGAGAATATTCACTGATACATATCCATACATGACAATCACTTTTAGCATAACTGCAGGATAAAATAAAAAGATTTTGGTAAAATGGTAAAATTTTAGTGAAATTTCTTTACCGGACGGAAAGAGAAGCACGTATATCTTTGAGCACAGTTTACAGCAATAGCATCGAAGCTGTGTGCAGCGCCCTCTATGATTTCATGAACCCGTCTGCAGAAGCGCACAACACACCATCTTTTCTAGCCACTATAGTGGCAGTTTCAATTTCCCATAACGGTTACCGAACAGCTCTGTTAGAAAGTGCTTGCCCGTGAATCTGAAAAAAACGTTAGGGCTCTTCCAGTTTCTTCCCACAGAGCGTACTTTCACAGTCACCAATCACGTATTTGGTTACACCACGTGTTCTTAAATTGCGAACTTTTTTTATTACAAATTTTGAAGATGGCAATCCGGAGATTATCTGACTTTTTTTTTTTTTTTTTTTTTTTTGATTGGAGGTTTAACGACCACCGTGAGCAACTCATTGGGCTATAAGCAGTCGCCCGTCCCTAATTTAGGGTCACTGGTTCCAGGAAGGGAGAGAGCCAGTGCCGTAAGACAAACACAACATCCATGCCTGACCGGGATTCGAACCCGGACCCCGTTCGGACGAATGATCAGAGGCCATCGCTTAGACCACTGCGCCACCGGGGCGGCCTATCTGACTTACCATCGGTACACACTATAATTCGTGCATAAATACTAGTATTAAAAGAAATCCGTCTTGTTGCACGATGATATTTATACAGCTAAAAAATGAAATCTATATACAGTTTAAAAACACATGAGCACTTTCGGTGTCACATTGACACCTTCATCAGATGCAATTTCACCATGTGGCTACATGGTGGTCGTGGAGTAGATGCATCATGGGAAAGGTAATGTCAATGTCACATGATATACTAGATAACAAGACAATCAAAAAAAGGCATAGTTAGCCAATGATCACTTTTTTTTTTTTTTTGATTGGAGGTTTAACGACCACCGTGAGCAACTCAATGGGCTATAAGCAGTCGCCCGTCCCTAATTTAGGGTCACTGGTTCCAGGGAAGGGAGAGAGCCAGTGCCGTAAGACAAACACAACATCCATGCCTGACCGGGATTCGAACCCGGACCCCTTACGGACGAATGATCATAGGCCAGCGCCTTAGACCACTGCGCCACCGGGGCGGCCCCAATGATCACTTAACAGAAGCAATTGCTATTGTGCTGTCCTTCCCAACAAGATTGCTCCAAGGTTCAGGTAAAACATAAGGATAATAGTCATTACAGCAACGTGTATTATAAGCGGAAATATAGAAGCTTTCTGCAAATAACAAGGAATAAACAGAGTTAGGTGTGTTTATGATTTTAGCGTTGTTCCAGTCTGGGATGGAATTTCCAGCACTTATGGTTCTTGCAAAAGAGGTGCTTTGGTGATTCATTTTTAGATCATATCTGTGTTCATTTAATCTCAAATCCAAATTTCTTTTGGTAGAACCCACATAATGATTGTTTAGTTCACCAGAGATAGTGTCGAGCATAGGAATAACATACACACCCCATTTTTTCCCTCTGTCAATTTTGTCACGATCATTGCGGATAATGGTATATAGATTGCATGATCGTATTCCAAATTGTATTTTATGACGAGAACATATGTTGGTAAGGAGGTTTACAATATGTGGATTAAAATCAACAGATCCAACATACTTTTTAGGCACTTGCTCACTAATTAAAGCAGTTGACATAGAAAACCGTACTTTATTGTGCACTCCCTTAACAACGTTGTCCGGGTAACCATGGTTTTTAGCGAGGGATGATATCCATTGTAGTTCTTGAGCTCTGGCGAAATGGCTAGAAGAATGTGAATATGCTCTTCTAAATAGGAAGTGCAGAGCAGAAATTTTATGCTGAAAAATGTGAGCAGAATTGTACGGAATTAGAGTGGGTGTGGAAGTAGGTTTTCGATAAACGGCAAAAGACAGGGAATTGTCAGAAGGGGTACGAGTAATTTGAAAGTCAAGATAAGGTAAGACGAAATAATTTTCAAGTTCTATCGTGAGTTTGATGGAGGGGTATTGAGCAGACATAGCGTTTACAAACTGATGTAACTGATTTATGGTATATGGCCAAATTACCAAGATGTCATCAACGTAACGGATATAGAGACTAGGTTTTTGTGGGAATTATTGTATGACTTTATTTTCAATATGCTGTAGAAGAATTTCTGCTAAGACTGCGGATAAAGGTGAACCCATGGCTGTCCCGTCGGTTTGTTGGTAAAATATGTTCTGAAATTTGAAAAATGAACGCTTTTTAATGAGATGAAGAGCATTCATTATGAAAGCAATATCATTCGCAGGAATGTCAGAATCAATGAGCAAAGCCTGAATCAACTGAAATGTAGCTTCCATAGGTACATTAGTGTATAACTTACCATCCTTGTCACAATTACACCAAAAAACGAAAACTTAAAATTTCGTCGTCCTGGAGCGGAAATCGAACCCGCGTCTTCCAGATAGCGCCCGGGTATGCTAACCACTACACCATCCAGAACGACCAAATCTCAAGTTTCCGATTAATTTGAATACAACCATCACAGGATTCGCTAGTCGAAGCAACCGGCATTCATGTTTAGCGAATCCGGAGGTTAAGAATCTTACCCTAAGATTGAGATTGGATAAACATGAATGCTGGTTGCTTCGACTAGCGAATCCTGTGATGGTTTCGGAAACTTGAGACTTGGCCGTTCTGGGTGGTGTAGTGGTTAGCTTACCAGGGCGCCATCTGCGAGACGCGGGTTCGATTTCCGCTCTAGGACGACGAAATTTTCAAGTTTTCGGAGATTATCTGACTTTCCATCCTTGTCCCAATTACACCAAAAAACGGATTACCATATTCAAAATTTGTATTATATGGCGTAATCCCGTATTTCATTAATTAATGTTTTCTTACTTTCATTCCAAAGCTTTTTCTCGCTTTTACTTTAAGAGCTGCTACTGCATGTAGACAACTATTTTGTTACTAGGTGAAAGCCCGTCAACAATGAAGGTGAAACGTATGTTATAATTTCTTAAAAACCGGGTATTTTCTTTTTGTCTTTAACTTTTAATTGCGCAGTTACAAATATTAAAATTTTATGGGAGTTCACGCACAAAAACATTTTTTCCTCCTTTTTTTTTTCATTTCCTCTACAGATATAAATAAATGAATACCCGGTTATATTATGCGAAAAAGTTTGTGTATTCTGAGTGCTTGAAGGAGATAAAAGTTCCCAAATCATATTTCTTCAGCACATGAAATAATAATAACGCACTGTTACTGTATTAGAACTCTCAATTTTTAGACTTAAATGAGAAAAGAAACTTTGACAATCTCAGTCGTTTTAGGTTCACAAGGGGGAATCTTAAAATTATATTTCATACGATAAGATTTTAAATGAAAAATACAGTGTCGTTTATGAACAACGAAGTAGAACCGAAATTTCTGACGTAACGTTTTCCTGCTTCTAAAGAGTTCCGGAAATGATTTTAATCGTGTGACGTAACACATCTCTGACGTCATATCAGAATGATTTGGATGAGATTACGTCACACCAGCAACTATGAAAAATTGTTAATTTTTTTTTTTTTTTATTTGGTTGGAGGTTTAGCGACCACCGTGAGCAACCCAATGGGCTACATAAGCAGTCCCCGTCCCTAATTTAGGGTCACTGGTTCCAGGGAAGGGAAAGAGCCAGTGCCGTAAGACAAACAACATCCATGCCTCACCGGGATTCGTACCCGGACCCCTTTCGGACGAATGATCAGATGCCATCGCTTAGACCACTGCGCCACCAATGCGGCCGGTTTTTGTTATAACAACAAAGCAAAGTGGTACACGCGGGCGCTGTGTTGATTGGCTATATTTTACTTTTGAAAAACTTTACCTTGATATAGAGTGCCACAAAAAGACTAAACAATGTTTTGCCAAAGTGAAGCCGATGTGTTCCAAATGTGAAATAATGAACATTACAAAAATGAAGGTTACAACATTAAAAAAACTGTTTGAGTTAGAGATTCAACAATTAAAACAGACAAGCACCAGGAGACTCCAACAAAATGAGACAAACGCTCAAACGTTCAGACAAAGCAAATTATACACTGCTGGCCACACCTAAAAATGCAACACCAAGAAGGAAGCATCCGATTGGCCTGAAATTCGCAGCATGAGTCTCCCTCGATAGGACATGCAAACGATTATAGCATTGCAGGGGATATGCAAATCATATGCTCCCGGCACGCCACCGAGAAGCACTATAAGAAGGCTACACAGAAGGCGGGGTATAAGTAGTGGAAGTGTGTTGTGCTGCCGGACCTGCGCATGGAAAGCTTCCTGATGCCTCGTCGCAGAATGCGGCAGTCATTCAAGCACGTTTCGGAGATCGACAAAGGACGAATAGTGGCTTATCAAGACAGCGGTTTATTGTACCAAGACATCGGTGCCCGTGTGGGACAACATCCAGCCACAGTGAGGAGAGTATGGATTCGGTGGGTGCAAGAGGGAGGGACGGACGGACCGACGTGAACGATTGCCGCAGCCGCGGCACACCACCAACCGAGAGCATCGGCATGTTGTGCGGCGGACATTGACGGCTCGTACCGCCACATCACGAATGTTAGCGCAGGCATTAGGGTGTGTTGCGCTACAACCGTGTCAGCACGTACCGTTCGACGTCGTCTGCAGGAGCGGGGACTTGTCGCACGGCGCTCATTGCTCCGATTACCATTGACGTTACACCACCGGCGAGTGCGGCGGCAGTGGGCAGTTGAACGCCGCACCTGGACTACGGAATGGCAAGACATTGTCTTCTCCGACGAATTCCACTTCTGCCTGAAATACCAGGATGGTCGGATCCGCGTGCGGCGGCACCGAGGCGAGAGACTGATGCGTGCATTATGCATCGCCATACCAGTCAGTCGTCTGGCGTTATGGTTTGGGGCGCAATTGGATGGGACACCCGCACCCTTCTGGTACGCATCGCCGGTACACTCAACAGCCACCGCTACATCTCCGACGTTTTGGAGCCTGTATTTCTCTTACCTGCAGGACCTGCCAGCGGCCACGTTTCAACAGGACAATGCGCGCCCGCACGTGGCACGCATCGTGCAATCATTCTTCACGACCCACCAGGTGTCACTGCTGCCGTGGCCCACCTGTTCTCCCGATGTGTCGCCCATCGAACACGTCTGGTCGCTGATCGGCAACCGAGTGGCACGGCAAGCACCACCCGTGGCTACGCCTGATGAACTGTGGCAACGTGTGGAAGCAGCCTGGACCGACATACCCCAAGCCCACATCCAAAGCCTCTTGTTAGATGCCGCTGCGTGTAAAGGCCGTTATTGCCAGCCATGGGGGCCACACGATCTATTGATGTCTGCGTGTTCCGCAAGTCGCACGGGCCTGTAAGCTTAATAGTTTCATCTTTGTATCTATAATGTTTCCAGTAAATCTGGCTTTGCTATCTCGTGTCCATCTTGGTGTTGCATTTTGGGTGGCCAGCAGTGTACATGTTTAATTACTTAGATTATTTTATTTTCAAGCTATGTTTTGAATAAAGAGAATGAACGGTTGTGTTTCTTCTACGCCCAATCCTTCGAATATTAATGCCATGAAAAAAATATTTTATTGGTTACGAGTTGGTTGAATTTTCACTTTTCTGCCAGAGATTATGATGAAATTGTTTTTAAATACAATGAAACGCATCCCGCTCCGATGTCCTGACCTTTGACCCCATTTAGTCTATTTTCAATAGGCTTTGTTCCTAGGTTGTCCCCTACCATACTAAAATTTCATCGAAATCGAACCATTTTACGTGAGTTATCCCGCTGACGGACAGAAGGACAAAGCTGGGGGACATACGCTTCTTCAACCTACGGTTGGAAAGTGTAAAACAGCAGTTATAATCTACATGTACATTGCGGCACTCATTTACGCTTTCCAACCGCAGGTTGAAGAAACTTATATACTCCAGCTTCGTCCGTCCGCACGATAACGCGTAAAAATGGTTCCATTTCGACGAAATTTTAGTATGTGGACCACCTGAAGACTAACTCTTGTAAATGGGCAAAATGGGATCAAAGGTAAAGACATAGAAGAGGGATCCATTCCATTGCCCTTATGCGTCATAACTTACCTAAAAATGCTTCGATTGCGACAATACTTTGACCTGATTTCGATGATATTAAAGAGAATTGGTTCAGTATACCTCCAAAACATGATAAAGGTCAGGGCACAGGAGCGAGATTTGTTCCGCAGCCATTACCCTCATAACTTGACTAAAAATGTTTCTATTGCGACAAAACTTCAGTGTTGTTCCGGAGGTCTACTGAACCTGTTCTGTCGAATATCAGCGAAATGGAGTCAAAGATCAGGGTACAGGAACGAGATTTAGTCCGCAGCTATTATCCTCATAACTTGAGTAATGATTTCTGTTATGTTGGAAAGCGTATAAAAACAGGTCTGAAATTTTTTTTTTCCTGCACCGTTTTAGGTGTTCCTAATGATTTTCGATACGCTGAGTTCAGAAATGCTGAGCTTTTCCTTCTATCACGTAAGGTTTTTCCACAAAGTGAGGATGAAGATCCAGGTAAGATCACACAGAAGATCTAGCAGAGTCAAAAAACTTTATTTACAATAAATACAGTTTTTCATTATTTTACATTTTATCAATTTGTTATGTTTGTTATAGTTACCACAAAGTCAAATTTTTATAATGTGTCTTCTTCCTCTCTAAGCTCAGTTTAGAACTTTCTCTTGTGCACTGCTTGCGGCTTCTCTCTATTCAGCATCCAGCAGTAGTCTGCTATCATGTTCACATTCCACCAGCCCTGACACCTCCGTTCCATTTCCTTTATGTCCTGGTGGAATCTCTCCTTGTTTTTCACTCCCACAGCACCTAGGTTTTCTGGGAAATAGCCTAGATGGCAGTTCAAAAAGTGGATCTTCCAACTCATTGAGCAGCCCAAGGCTTTGCAGTTCTCCAGCATATTTCCTACGGTGTTCTTGAAGTCAGGGTCTTTCTGGTTGTCAAGAAACTTCTTTACAACTTCTTTAAAGGATGTCCAAGCAGATCTCTCAATGTCATTCATTTTGGTTTCAGAGATCATCTTTCACTAGTTTTCTAATGTCAGGACAGACGAAAACCCCTTCTTTCAGCTTCGCTTCTGACAGCCGTGGAAACTTACTTGCCAGGTACTTGAAAGTAACACCATCTTTTGGCAGGGCTTTTACAAACTGCTTCATGCCAAGTTTGATGTGAAGTCGAGGCATGAGTGCTTTTTTTTTGGGTCCACCAAAGATTCGAAGTGCACTTTCTTTCCCGCTACTTTTAACGTCCTGCTTGGCCACACTTTAGTCCAGTGCTTGGCTTTAACACTACTGTCCCATTCGCAGAGGAAACAGGTGTACTTGGTGTAGCCCCTCTGTTGACCAAGGATCATAGAGAACACTTTCAGATCGCCACAGATTGTCCATTCATATTCCTCGTAGTTAAGCTTGGTCAGGGTCAAGGCTAAATTCTAATACCTCTCTTTCAAATGGACGGAGTGTCAACCGGCATAGAGCCGTATTTGTTGCCGTTGTGAAGAAGTACAGCTTTCAAACTTCTTTATGAAGAGTCAATGAAAAGTCTCCAATCATCCGCCTCATGCTGAAATTTGAACATTTGCATCAAACCGGGGACATCGGGGCAGTAAGCAAGTTCAGTCTTGAGAAAAGTAAGGCACATGGTTTCGAAACCGAGAGAGAGAGAGACTAATAGAAAGAAGTATCAGGGGTTAACAAGTTCTTCTCCTGGAATCTAGATCCTAGCAACTGTGCAGATTCTTTTTGGAAAGGGCCAGATCTCGGATCAAGTCGTTCAATTCTGATTGTGAAAACATCTGGGGGCTCACTGCAGTCGTAGACTTGAAAGTAATCATCAGCATTGTCATCTGACTCTTCCTGAGGGTGCAGACACATCGTTTAGCCTTTCTGGAGGCAAAGGTATGGGAATGTCAGGTTCGTGAGGCACAGGGCGCAGTGCAGATTCAAGGTTCGGGTAGAAGATTTCTTTTGTTTTTTTAGCTGTACCCCTGTATGTTGCACGAACAAAAGTAGCAATCATCACTGGTTTCGAGGCTCCCTCCCTATCACAGGCACTCCAAAACGAAAAGATTTCACCTTACCCTTAGACCATATGCGGAGTCCTTTCACGCAACTTTAACACACTCTAGAGGCTGGGACAGTGACTTGTCTTGGTCTCCAACCCTTACACCGAAGTATGCAAAATACACTTTTCCAACGAAGTCCGTGATCTTTCGCTGTTGCTTTTTAACTACAAATTCGCCACAGATATATCAAAAGCTGTCGGGAGAATTGATACAACCTCTTGAAGCAACGACAGTCGTAAATGCACACGCCTTATCCCTTTCAGGCCCACGTTTGCCATCAACACCATGTCTAAATATAAGAAAATATTAGAACAATATTCTGGTGACAAAAAGTCCAGACAAATTCTCAATTTCTGTCGAAACTGTACGTGATAGAATTTTTTTGAGTATTTTTCCCGAAATCTGCATCAAAAATGTACAAGACACGCCATTCACTTTGAGAAAAAAATGAATCGCTGACCTGTGTAATCAATGCATTGCATGATTTTATTAATCTGTTTTTTACATAAGGATGGTAGATATTTAAATTTTTATACCGAAAATAGTTCACTGGCCTTCGAATGGAACGGCCGCAGCACCAATGCCACTGCTATTAATTACTTGCACATTATTATTTCTCCCGATCTTTTGGACAGCAAGCATTTCATCAGTTTATTAAAATAGTTATTTACACCTATCTATTTATTCCCAGTCATTTTACTTCAATAGCATTTTCATTCAGCAACCTATTTTCTTGAGTTTGTTATTTATTCAGTTTTACTGTTACTTAACTTATTGCGATCAATTGGAGAAACCAGTTTGAAAGTATTTTTTTAATTTGAGGTTTAACGACCACCGTGAGCAACTCAATGGGCTATAAGCAGTCGCCCGTCCCTAATTTAGGGTCACTGGTTCCAGGGAAGGGAGAGAGCCAGTGCCGTAAGACAAACAACATCCATGCCTCACCGGTATTCGAACCCGGACCCCGTTCGGACGAATGATCAGAGGCCATCGCTTAGAAAACTGCGCCACCGGGGTGGCAGTTTGAAAGTACATTTCACTTTGGCGAAATATTCTGTACAATAAAGAGCAATCATTTTTGAGTTCTTATATCGTAAGAGAAGAAACGTTTCATCTATAAACATGAATAAAGTTTCGACCAAGAATATTCTACTGAAGAAAGATACAAAAGATCTCATTTCACCCAACCAAAATTGTGTACAACGATTGCTCGTAGAATAGTTGTTTATAAGACTTCTTTTGATCAAATAGGAACAAAACAGGCCCAGATAATTTAAAGTCGCTGAAAGCTGCAAATTTTTGGTTGTGTTTCAAGGCATTAGGTATGCAGCTTTCAAAAATGACTACGATTTTTCTCTAAGACGTAAAATTTTTTTCACAAAATCGATGTAAAGATATGGGAAAAATATCCTATTTGCTTGTATTCCGATTTTTGTTTTGGTTGGAGGTTTAACGACCACCGTGAGCAACTCTACGGGATATAAGCAGCCGCCCTTCCCTAATTTAGAACCACTGGTTCCAAGAAAGGGAGAGAGTCAGTGCCGTAAGACAAACATCCATGCCTCATTGGAATTCGAACCCGGACCTATCTTGTATGAATAGTCATAAGCCAGCGCTTAGACCACTGCGCCATCGGGGCGGCAAACAATCTTCCCAATCAGTAATAAATATTACTACGGGATCCTCTTACAACACCTATTCCCTGAATAAAACAGTCGAAAAAATGAGAAAACTGCTTGATCTGTGGATTCACACGACACAACATAGTCATTTAACAGAATTACTATCAGGTACAAAACAAATTTTTTTTTATTTAATGAGTTAAGCTGTGAAGAGGATGATTCTAACGATTTTACTGCTGGTAAAAGATGGTTTTAGAATCGAGAACAGAACAAAAACAGATTAAGATGTCAGAAACAGCAACGAGTGCTGATATTACAACTGCAAAAGAATTTGCTTTCAAACACCCGTCAATAAAAGAAAAGCTTACTCCAGCCTTAGTTTTGAATGTAGACTAAAACAGGACTCGAGAGGGGGGGCTTCTCAACTGTACCTTTATTGCTCATTAAGAACGTTCTGCCCTGTGTTCAAGGCAGCAACGGACAGGTTCGTTGTTGGGTGGCAATGCTTCAAGAACTTTCAGATTGAAACACATGTTAGTTTACCATGCAGAAACGCTGCATGTAATTAGGAAGAATCTTGTGGGGGGGGCAGCTTAATCTTCTAGCGTTCAAACAGAAAAAGGTCTGGTCACACGGGCAATTTTTAGTGACTGGTATACGTCGTAAGTTTGCCAGCGGTAAGTGAGTTCTGTACGAAAAATAGATTTCCTCAAAAGTTTCTTCTGTACAATGTTTCTGGTCACCCTACAGATTTCAGAGATTTAAATACCACTGGCTTAGATGTCAAGATTGTCTTCCTTCTAAAGAACTTCATTTTTACAACTCATGTATCAAGAAGTAATATCAACCTTAAAGACTTATTTTACGGACAACACTCAAGGGAATCTCAGACTATTCAAGTGTTCGATAATGTCACGTTGAAAGACTACTGGAAGTCATACGCCATCATGAAAAGTATCTCCAACATTTCAGCAGCATGGAGTAAACTGCCAAAAACATGTATGAATGGCGTCAGCTTCGGCCTGACTGCATTCCTGATTCTCAAGAGCATGGCACTACCCTTACATCAATGACAAAGGATGCGATAGAGATACCAAAGAAAATTCACTATATTGACAAACTTCACCGGACACCCCTTCAAAAGCAGATAAACGGATTCGCTGCGTCGTTAAGATGCGCGGTACAGCTGCAAACGGTTAAAAAAAAGCTTGCAGCAGACCGCGATCATATCGCACTGAGGTTGAGTGAAAATGTCGCGACATTTTCACTCAACCTCACACTGACTTTGAGAAAGGAAAGATTGTTGGGTGTTATAATAATGGATTGTTCATAAGAGAAACAGAGGTGTTTGAACATACCCAGGTCAACTGTTTTGGATGTACTGAATGAGTGGAAGTGACACCTGGCGTACCCGAAGCTGCAGAACGTAACGGCAGACCAAAGAAAATCAGTGATAGCGGACGTCAAAGCCTCAGAGTCGTTACAGCTAATCGACGAAGTACTGCACAAAACCTCAGTGTACAGGTGAATAAAAATGCTGGAACCACGTTATGTACACATGTACTATTCGCAGATAACTTTATTTCATGGGTTACCGTGGCTGTTTAACATGGTCTAAACGACATTAATCGTGGACCGTAGATTAATGGAAACTGGTCCTATGGATTGACGAATACAGATACATCAGTGTAATGACAGTGTGCGGGTATGCCGGTAACTTGGGGAATGCTATTTACGACATTGTACTGTTAGTACGGTCACGTTTGGAGCTGTCAGTGACTCGTGTGGGAGTGTTTTTCGTGGTATGTTCCGGCACATTCGTTATAGTGAACAAACCTGTTTAACCAGCAAGTCTGCATGGATATTCTGGGAAAATTATGCCCTACCAACTGTGGCAATACTATGGAACCGAACCTTGTCGATACCAGCAGGATAATGCACAGAGCCATACAGCAAGGACTGTTACGGCGTGATTTAACTAAAATTCCGTATCGTGTGTGGACTTACTGGCCTAGAGCCCTGATTAATCCCATAGAGTACCTATGGGATGAATTAGAGCGCCGCATAAGAAGTTTGGAACCAAGGCTTACTACTAGGCACGATTTAGCGGCAGCATTATGTACTGAATGCGGAAGCGCATACCTATCAGTGTGTTCCAAAACCTTGTCGAAAGCATGTCTTGAAGGGTCAGTGCATTCATTAAGGCCAAAGGTGGACCGACACCATACTAATGTATGTCAATAAATGCTGTGTTGTGTTTCTCTTCTAGGTGTCCTGTGACTTGTCAATATAGTGTAGGATAATATGTTGAAGTTTGTGGCATAAATGAACTCCTTTAGAGTCTTTAAGAGCTTTTAACGGAGCATTTAGAATAGCAAGCTGAACACTACAGTCCAAAAAGCAAACAGAGGAAAATGAAGCTGACATTGTCATGTCGGCTAGGACACTAACAGTGAAATCAATGCAAAATACTATTTCTCTTTTTAATAGGGGATGCGATATCTGTAGCAACGATCCTAACTGGGATCGGTACGCAACCGTTAAGAACAGAGTTCTACAGCCATACTATAACTTAGAAAAGAAAATCAAGCACCTATCGGTTCCTTATATTAACACCTAATATATATATAGCTATTTCAAGACTTAAGTTTAGTTTTTGCTGTGCAAACAAAGGTTTTCCAGACCTAATGTCTTTCATATTTGTCAGAGTTCAGTAAACAGAAGAACCAGAACTGAATTTGTTTTATACGTAACACGAATTAATAGCAAAATTATGTTTTACGGGGAAACTTTTTTTTCCCCGAAATTAGCACCTAAGAAGCTATGGAAAACCTTTGCTTTTCCATTGTAGACCTGCACAATTTTCACTGGCGCTCTTTGGTGAAACATGGCTCTTTCGCCATAAAACAACTACCAACCATAATTTTCACTGAGAAACTTTAGAGATTAATTTCCAATCAACGAGCTACACTTAGTTATGTTGCTTGCTAATGTAAGCAGGTAGAAACTGGATGCTATAGTCTTCGTACCCTCCAGAAAAATGTTGGGGCACGGCTGCTCGCTACCAGTAATAATACAACAGACCGAAAAATATTGAGTGAGCTCCTCCCTTCGGAAGATTATTGGGTGTACAAGATTTGCCTAGCCGGTTCGGCCCTTATGCTTTTTTCAGTGACCTCTGACAGAGGAGAAAAATACGCAATAAATCATATCCGTACCATAAAAAAAGTGCTACGTTAACATTTTAGAGCAAATTTCCGCCCCGCCGTTAACTAGCTCCTAGCCGCTTGCTTGCTTCAAAAGCAGTGATAGATCTCCCATTGAACCAAGGAGGGCAAGAGCTTTGGAATTTTTTTCTCTCAAGGGAATTTTAAAGCGAATGAAAATACGTTAACAGATTCAGTTAAGCAAGATAGCCTTAGCCAAAGTCTAATAAATTTGTCAGCAGTGCTTTCAAGTAAAATCTACCATTCTGTGCTGTAAAACGAAGTGAGGCAATTTGAGCCCGAAAAACCCTCCCCACACACACAGGCTTATTAAGTCACGTAAATATTAGAGCTGCGTTGTAAAAGGAGTCTTTGTGCATGTTTACCGGCTTAATCTTGCACTCGTCAGACTTAACTACAAAATATTTCAATGATCTTGGAAGTGTCAAGCATTGCTTTGACAAATGCAACTTGATGTCTCAAACGCAAAACAGAAAATCCCGTAACGAAAACCTGTAAAACATTTATTAGTTGTAAAATGTTATGTACATCGATTTAACAAATTTCTGTAGAAGTATTAGAAACAATTTAAGGTTTTCTAAAGAAATGCAGGATTTTTCCTTTCTTAGGGGCATCGACTAGTGCTTCTTCCTCTCCGTGAAGCATATTATCTTCTTTTGCTTGATATTCGCTGACGAAGGCGGAATCCTCCGAGTCATAAGATGACCAACGTTTGAACGCACCAGCTTCAGACTTTTCGGCGGCTCCCTGAAATATAAAGTCTTGCTTGAGATGAATTCAAATATAAGTAGACATTTAAAACAAATTGTTAAAGTCATTTCAACTAAACTTGAAATTATCGAGGGGGATTTTCAGAAGACAAATGTTATTTTGAGTAACAGATTGTTTCCACAGAAAGTATTCATATGGCAAAGTAGGCAAAAAATATTAAACAAATTTGAGAAAACACTTATTGTAGAAATGCATTGACCTAGGGCTGCCTTAGCGTAAGTCTGATACAAGGAATATTTTTGTGGGGTATTATAACCAATAAAGCTAGGTCTTTATACCCAAGCACACGGAAAATTTTGTACTGGAGTTTTGTACGGAAACTATTCAAGTCAAGATACTCGTATAAAAGTGGAAGATTGACATGCTAAGGTAAGCCACGTCCAGAAATATATTGAACAGGTAACATGTTCCTGGCATAAAAGTATAATTACACTACAAACTTTGCCTGAATCCTTTACCTAAGACTACCAAGGATGGGAATTTAGTTCAGTTATCACACCACATTAGTAAGATAATTCCACTATAAGCAAGGAGTGGGGTCTTCGGAAATTAAGCTTTGGTACTTTATACAGTAAATTGCTCCAGACTGGTACTCGCGAACACGTCGCAGCTTCGCATCTCTGTTTGCAACATTAGTTGCATAGCATCACAATTACGATATAAGAATTCTTTACGTAGTCACTTATGCAGAAGACAACCATTTTCACGCGTGCCTTTACAATTCTAAGAACTCAAACACTCCGACGGAAAGTTGTTTTAACTTAGTTTGTTTTTATGGCGCAAGGGACATGTTTGACCAAAGATCGCCAGACAAGATCAAAAAGAAAGATCTTGAAAACGTGGCATAATTGGTAAAAAGCAGGCTTATTCGGTAAAAGTGGAAAATGAGAATGACGAGAACTGTAAAAACTAAATAAATTTAAAGTCAATTTGTTTTAAAAATTAAAACTGCGAAAGTAACGCAATGGTCATTTAGGAACTTCGGCGTAGCTACGCCATCGTCCCACAAATTAGAAAGAAAATAGTGATATCACGAAAACTAACACGACACAAATATGAGCGACAGTGAATCTGCAGTCTCACCCATTGGAGCAACGTAACTCGCATAGCAAGAAGCGGTTGGTGAAACTACAATGCCCAATACGGAGACGCGCAAGGACAACTTCATGAAGGTTTGTTCGCAAACTAGATGGTCATAGTCCTATCTATGGTTTGATGGAGAGAAGTTTGTTCCTGCCCGCCTCGAGACCAGAGAGACTGACATTCAGTCATGAATTGAACTTACTGTGATTCTGCATAACTATTTGCAGACACCAACTTCATGTAATGAACTGGAAGTAAAAATATTCAGTACGGTTATATCACTTACTCCTGTAAGGAAGGTCATTTAGAAAAGTCATCACAGCAAGCTTTTATATGTACCCTTTGCTTTTGTTGTCACCAGAAGTATAAATGTATCTAATAAGTTTTGAAAAGCAGGCATATATCTTAAATTTCTCACGTCGTCCCAGAATAAGATACCTTTTCATCTAATATGGTACAACTTTTTGCCATACTCCCAGGAAGTTGTTACTCAGCGGGAGAAGCAATCCGCAGAAGTTAGCAGGAAATTAAGCAAGTTACGTATCCAGATAAACCTCCACAGCATATTTAACTGTCAATTAACGTTTCCATGTTGGCATCCAGCCTCTAAAACTGCCAGCTTCATTTTATGGTTTCAAATCTTGGTCTTTTTAATGAAGGGATTTGCTGTGAATTTTCGGAGTCTCGCTCACCTTTCCCGTATGACAGAACAGACTATCCATCTACGGGTGTGAATTGTACATCGTCCAAGACACAGAAGCCTGCTCCTTGCTGTTTGGTGCCAACAAACATTTACTTAGGCCTCCACTCGCACGCAGTGGAAGAACGAGCTACATCCTTCGTCTCAGTCTGATACACTTTCGGGATATCGTTCAAACTCCTGGGTACGTAATCCCAGCTTTGTAACTTCCAATCCATAAGTTGGGCATACTTTCTTTACTATCGATCCCGCGGTATCTTCAGAGTCGATAAAACCAATTTTCCAAAAGGCAGCTTTAACAAACTGCATTCACAGGGCATGGTTATATAGGATGAAATTTAATTTCATTAAGTTGTGCGTGAAAGTACGGTAAAGCTCACCTGCAACATAGATTCCGATGAAGCTCATGTGAGCGAAGGTAAAGATTAAAGTTGTGCGCGTTATGTAGGGGCAACGTCCATTTCTTAGACACTTTGCAAGATTCTTTCGCTAATGAAGCTGTCCGCATGTAACACTGGTAGCTTAAGCTAAGTCATTACTATACAAAGAATTAACAACTTCGGTGGCTGCGCAGGAGCTCTACGAGTAGCTCCCTGAAAAGCTAGAGATCAAACTTTTAAGACTAGTTAACTAGAAGTTTTTATCAGCCCTTACGGTATCTGTTAAATTTTAAAACAGTGAATTAGTTCTCTTTCGGAAAAGCTTAGTTTATTGCTGAGACAATGCATATACGACTTCGGCATCTACTGGGTAGTTCCGTTCTAAACAACAACCTATAACTCTTTCTATAAGTTTTCACACCATTCTGAATAAAGCCTATTATAATCCGCAAATGTGCGAATATATGTGCACGAAGAATTACCACGAAATAATTCTAGCCTTTAAGTGAGATGATACTTCTTCCTAAATAACCTTTCAATAAATCCCATTTCATGCTGTTTCGATTTTTTCTTTAAGTGTATACTAAAATTCTGAAAAGAATAACTTGCGAATTAATTTGCCTACAAATCTGGATTTCACATGCCATTAAAATCACTTTTTAAAGTCTTTTCATATAAAAGCAAGTACGGCATTCCACCCAAAATACATCGCTCTACACTTAAATGCGTGGTAAATTGAACTAAAACTCCAGCTATACAACTGCAGTCAGCTACACAACTGCTTAGGAAAATATACCACTATCGTGCCAGCAAAACACAACATGGTGCAACTTTACACAACGTTATGGTAAAATGTAAATGCACATTATTTGTTCAAGGTGGCACCATGTCATTCGTTTGAACAAAATGGTAAGTTTTTTTTCAGAAAGTCCTGCAGCACCAATTTTTGGTGCAACCTACCACTTTTTTTTTTTTTAAAGTTATTTCGAAACTTTTTCGCTTTAACTCGAGACTAATTTCTTTTAAGTTTCCGATTGGCTGTCAACAGATCTTACGGCATTTGGTAGCGTAAAGGATTTCTTGCACTGAAATAAGGAAACCTACAGGGTTGTAAATGCTACTTCGGCACTTCTGGAAGCACCGTATACCACGGGTGCTAAGTAAGCTTGTCTGGACACTACACTGTAGTTTACTTTGCGACTAAGGTTTTGGAATACTTTGAAACGCTCTTCATCTGACTCTACAACAAACTGGTCACTGGTTAATTTCCTGCAGGAAAAGTAGGCCGGGTCAAGTTTCTGACACGATCTCATTTCAGTTTTATTTTTAAGAAATTTTTACTGTGCTAGATGCTGGCCCAGCGGAGTGAAAACTTGGTTATACAGAAATATTGTAGTCTTTAACAGACTAGAACGAAATTAACTCTGGGTTAACAAAATGGCCTTAATTCAGCTCGAACGAATATATTCGCTGTCTAAGAAGTGGGTCGAACGCCGCTGGAGTGAGCCTGCGTATAAGAAAGCTTTGTTTTTTCTCCCTTTGCTTTTCATTTAAGTTGGTCATTTAGGGCGATGATAGATATTATCATGACAGATTACCTGGTGAAATTTCATTGCTTCTATATTTATGATTATGTAATACCATTTCTGTAACAACTAAAATGCGAACATTTTGTAACAGGGAATGAGGAAAAAGGCCTGATGTGCCCTCTTCTCCCACAGCATCAAAATTTTCATGAAAATAAAAGTGCAAAAAACAAGTCCACATGATATTAAACACAGCTAGGGTGGTACTATCAATTAATAAAGGTAATAGTACATTTTGAGCTTTTGGTCTAAAAATGCCCGAGTTTTCCTTTAAATATATTAAGTGATATATCAGTAGGAAATTTATTCCATAATGCAGGACCAATATAATTAATAAATGATCTAAATCGTTCTGTTAGTGGAAATATGGGATTATTGTTTTGTCTCGTGGAGTAATCATGACAGTACTTATTGTAATTAAATCTTTGTAGTAACCATTTTTAATTCTCAAAAACAGTTTACCTGTACTACAGATATGCAATTGTTGAATAGTTAGTATATTAAGATCATTTAGACTGGCTCAAGAAAGGAGATATTTGAGTAACTTTCCTATCCAGTGGCATGATATCTGTGTCAAGGTGACCAGCCCTTATCCACTATGCCTTATCTCATTGGGGCAGAGAATGCAGGACTACAAGAGTGCGCTTATTACATATTTGTAGTCGCTACCGCTAAGATGAGAGGTGTAAAGGAATTGTTTTGCCGTAGCTTTCGTAAAACTATTTCCACCGACAGACATATGGTAAAACTAATTTACTTTTGTTTTCAGTGAGACTTGTCCGGAGTAAGATATAGGCAAACGCCTGCTCTCTGGTGATTCATGCTCACATCCCGCGGGTCCACATTGGGAAACTTACTTTTCACATAGTGTTTTTGAATTGGGCGTTCAGAGGTTTTAGTTTGACGTGGTAAAATCCCATTCCAAGTCGTGCCGGAATTAATGCCTGATTTGTTAATATGAATGAATTTAATATTAAAAAGAGACTGAAAAAGGAGCAGAGGCCAATAGATACGTTCTTGTTTAAAACAAAAGAGTGAAATGCTGGAAGTTTCGTCTCATTAAGGAACGAGAATGAGTCACAGTAACACCAGTTTTCAGAAGCTTGTAATAAGTTTAAAGTTTCCAAAATATGAGTGAATTTCACGAGTGCTTCTTTAGAGGGGCCATGATGAAATCACACTTTGGAAGCTTTGAACTCTTAAGTTTGTTAAAGTTGGTGTTGCTGTGAAACATTCTGAATCTTGATATGTTATCAAGAAAGCTGAAATTAAACATACAAGTTACTTGAACCAAAAATTGACTGTAGCATCAAAATTAAGCAAAACAGCCTTAACATTACTGAGAAGAGACTAAGTTTCGCAGAGGTGTTTAAAAACATGAAAAAAACTAGGTTATGGGAAGAAACAGTTTCAGCACTTTCTGTAAGTTAAATGTTTCGTAAGCATTTATGAATTGCGACTAACGTACGATACCCACTGCGTAGACATTGAACGCCTGTGTGTGTACGTACGGTCGTATCAGAACGACCACCGCCGGAATTATTGTACCCCAGGTGTCAGTGCACGTGACAAGGTTGATCACAGGGAGATTAAGCTGCCTACCAAGACGGATGAACCATAGTGCTTGACTTGAGCACAATGGGCAGAAGTAGTGGTTTGACGGACGTTCAAAAAGAAATGATCATCGGCTACCGCGCCAAGGGTGGAAGCATCTCAGAAACTACAGACTTCGAGGGCTTTTCGCGAGTTGCTGTAGTAATGGTGTACCAAGAATGGACCGCTGGCACACAGTACCTCCCGAAGTAATGACTGGAGACTCAAAGGCCATAGACCCTAATGAGAACGTAGCCTGTAGACTGGTAAGTGGATATCGAAGTGCAACAGTTGACCACGAAAATAAACGCTGGGAACCCAGGTACGTGTCCCTGATAACAGTAGATCGAACCCTGTTGCGCATGGGTATCCATAGTTTACGTTGCGTCAAGGCGCCCATGTTATCCCAGGTCCATTGGCAACGATGCCTGCAGTTAGCATGGGACTAGTCATTGGACAGCGGGAAAAGGTTGCTTCTCCGCCGAATCAAGATTACTCCATAGGAGAGGCATATGGTGGCCGATGCGGCGTCAGGCACATGTGAACCAACATATGGACACGCTTGTCTGTCAAGTACAGGCCGGCGGTGGCAGTGTACATGCCTGGGGGAAGTTTTGCTGGTATTACTGGGACCGCTGGTACCATTGGATCCCTGAACGCTAATGGCTATCTGTCCATCCTCGCTGATCACATGCATCCCTTTCATGTTTGACATTTAGCCTGATGGTGATTGTATCTACCAACAGAACAATTTGCCGTGCCACGTTAAGAGTGTCCGACTGGTTCCAAGAACACGACAGCAATGTCTCCGTTCTCTTTTGGCAGTCTAAATCGCCCGACTTTAGTCCCATAGAGTATTTTTGGGACAGTTTGGATAGACATGTTCGGCGTGCCGACCCAGAATGAAATCTCTGGACACTGCTGCAGTTCGAATGGTCACGTGTGCCTCGGGAAACGTTACAGAGCCTCATTGCGTCCACGACACGCCGTCTCGCTGCTGTCTTCCGGACTAAGTGTGGCTATTCCCATTCGGTAGGTAGTCATATGGGAATATTCTGATATGACCATCATCATGTATGATTATAAACAGTTTCGCATTTATTGTTCAAAGCCGATTTGTCCTGGTTGGGTCTAATTGTGTGATGTCTGGGTCTGGTCCGAAATTTGACAGGTTTCCAACCATGTGACTACTTGCTCATGAGCAACCCTACTTCGGTGGCATTCACTTTAGTTCTTAAGTTTGCGTGAGCACGAAGTTAAAATACAGACAAGAAAATGCACTCACCGAGTAAGGTGACTCTTCCTGACCAAATAATGGATTTCCGAATCCAGAAGCTTTGTATTCACCTTTTTGTCCCAACATAAGTTCATCACAGCCTGGGTCATCGGTATCCACAACTAATCTCCCACTTTTACGAAGTGAAAACATCGGGTTGCGGAAGCTTACGGCAACATTTTCACCCAGCTTGCTAATCTTCTCCCTGAAAAGAAAAATGTCCCAGTTTAAGACTGAACAAACTCTCCTTAAAGTTTGAAATTGTATCATGAAGAAATTCATATATAGCAAGAGGTTTATCGAAATTTTCATAAATTTCTACGACATCCTCAGAACCTCACAAAATTTTGAGGTGGGAGATTGGTTTCGACAACCAATCTAACTACTAATGTGGTATTTATCAACAACTAATGTGGTATTTATTCTGGACAACTATTCTATTTAACGAGCTATAATACTACGGCGCATACTTATTTCACCCTATCTAAATTTTAAGTGAAAAGACATTTGCATACACATTTGTAGAAGTCAACCTGAAGTTTTAGTTCTTTCGTTGCGGCAGTGTTCTACAGCAGCCTTGCACGTCAAAGCATTTCACCACTTCCAGAGGAAAAGCATTTATCATTAAACTTTGGCTGCACCACGCTATCTTAGATTATTAGCTCATTACGAGGCCGAATATTCATTGCAGTGATCCAGAGTAGGTCAATCGTAGTGTGGTAGACAACTCATTGTCTTCCCTTAGCTTCATAAGTGCACACTAATATTTAAATCATTACGGAAGTAGATTCACGTTTGGAGAGCCTTTTACTCTCTACATGATACGCCACTTTACTAGAATTTATAAGGCCGTCTCATTGCGACGATCGTAACAGCTCCCTGCTCAGGCAAGCGCGCTAGTTTTATGATTTATTGTACTTTATGGCGCAAGAGCCATATTTACCTGAAGAGCGTAGTTTTTAAATACATTCATAAAAATTGAAATACAGGATTAGCTGACAGTGAGCCTTCTGATTCTAGTCTATGTGTCCAGAGTAGTTTGGTTACGTATTAGGAGAATCCGGTTTCTGCATCTTAGGCTCTACAGTTGAGGCAAATTAGATTATCTGCAAAGGGGAGGGGTGCTTGGACTAACAGAATAGTTTAGTTTATACAGAAAAGATCCGCCAACTCGCGGGCAGTCTGTAATAACCAACAGACTTTAGAGGTTGAAGTTTCACAATACTTAATTACAGCTAAGCTGTCAGTGAAAGTTTACTCCCTCACGGCTGTTCTATTCTTGGCTAATGCGTTTTTTTTAGATATCTGTAAGGTATAACAGAAGAAAGCATCGAAATTTTAACTACCACTGGATTGGGAAAGAGAATAGCTTGTGTTCAAGCTTCCTAATGAATTAACAGATCCCATGGGTAAGGAACCTATTCAATAGCTCCATGTTACGCGTATTCACACTAACATCCATAAGCATCGGTATGCGAGCCTCCTCCCATTTTTGTTTAGAATATCACACTAAAGTCTCAGTTGACAGCTCTTCACTTTTGGGTACATGCTCTGCTTGGTTAGTCACTAGCATAGCATTCCATGCTGGTCAGACAAGCTCTGACCCTAGTTCCTCTTCTGCGTACAGTCCATGGCCATTCTACAACTACTGGACCGAAGAAGAAATCGTCGCAGCGACCTGCGGCACGCTTTAGATATGACTTAAGATATCAGTGCATTTAATCCCTCAGAAAATCCTCTCGTCCACAGATTCAGCCATTTGATAACCGAAAAGCTTCAAATCTGATTCTAGAAGGAAGTCTATTTGCAACACAGGAATCTACACTATTGCTATGAGTAGAGTAATTCACTTTTACGCCAGCCTGGTCACGCAGTGGCCTAAGCGCTGGCTTCTGACCATTCAAGGATTGCATCATCTTCACTAATCAAATTTGTCTTAAGGTACCTGCTCTGGAAGTTGTTTTACACCATGGAAGAAGTTGCCCTAAATTATAGACTGCTTATAGCCCACCGAGTTACTCAGTTATCGTAACCCCCCCCAAACAAAATAATGTCCTTCACTTCCAGTTTTGACGTCTTCAATGCGCCATTGGAAAGGGAAGAACTAAATATCGGGGGGGGGATTAGAACACAAATTAGTCAATTAGCCTCTCATCCGAAGGAAAGGTAGAAGTTTCTTGTTGGGGAATGCTGCACAGTGTCTTACGTTAAATGAACTTCTACAGGTGAACACTAGCTAAAGCCAAAATAACGACTCTGTGGCATGTACATAGTCTATAGGCAGGTAAGCCTACCTAACTACGTATAGCTGTAAAGATAAGTTTACGAAACAGTCACCCGTAGAAGAGTTTCATATTGACACATTAAATTCACAGCGACTTCTTTCGGCAGAGCTCAATTATGAAGCTTTAAACCAGCAAAAAGAAAGTTCACAGATAGTGTTGCAAGTGTAACTTACTTGTTTCTTCTGCAAAGAAATACCAGCAGGACTAAGGCAGCAATCATTAGCAGGGAAAATAGAACTGCTACAATCCAGCTGTGGTCACTAACTTCTGCTGTGTAGCCGTCATACATCTCTGCACATCGTGTTCCTTTGTAAGGATGTGGACATCTGGATGGAATAGAAGAAAAATTAAATTCTCTTCAGAAGTATAATGCGCAAGCTATAGCATTAAGTGTAAGCAGATTTTTCATTAAACTGATTAAACGTTCGATGTACAGTGCGTTCGATACAGGGTTTTTCATTAAATCGAAAGTTCAATTATGCAGTACGATTAAGGACTCCAACGGACCATAAGAATTTCAGGAAATTCTTATGGGAATAGGTTCAGAGCTACACAATTTTAATAGCGTACATTCATTGCAGAAAACACTATCTAGTTCACTGCTTGAAACTGCGTCGATCGTTCCACAACACTTATTCTTAAAGTAAATTTAATCACCACTTTTTCCTCTGAAGGCTTATTCAGGACAGTTACTTTCATTCTTTCTAAAATAGAGTTTGTACAGCCTTTTTAAATGGGAGTTTTGTTGATGTAAGTATTAAAAAGCTCACTCTAGCGCCTCTTTAGTTCTCAAACACCGGGCAAGACGTTATGGAATGCTGATTAAAATGTACACAAGTAAAGTTTAACATTATGTGTTGTATAAACATTGAGAGTGAAACTGCTAGATTATGATGTTTGGGGTGTGTTTAAAGCATATAGCATTCTGCATTTCCGTTTACAGGTACAACTCTGGGTCATAATGGTAACACTGTTTGGCAGAAAGTGGCCATTATTTTTGCTCCAGAACATGCTCATTTTTTTAATAAGTGACGAAGTTTGGATTATACGATTCAACAGTCAGTGTCCATGTGCAGTGGAAGAATCGTTGAAGTTATCACTGTAGGCGGAGAAACTGGTACATGCCGATGACAAATTGGGATCGAAGGCGTTTGGAATGATTAGCAACTGCCGCACCTTTTCAGACTGAACTGCTTCAAGAATAAAGCTTGACTCAATAAACTAGTATCAACAAACGCTACGGAGAGAACGGATACGTCGGAACTGCACAGAAGATGTCATGTTAACATAGTCAATAGACCATTGAACAGAGTCGAAATATATAGTCCGCCGAATTTAGATTCTGCTTGTATACTAATGATTGTCTTTCCAGGATCATAGAGAAGCATTTAACCCAGAATGCATCTAAAAACCTGGAGTTGAACCATTCGTTGAGGTGTGCAATCGCATGAAATCTATGAATTATGTTCCACTTAATGCACTGCCATTTGTCAAGTTTTGTAGAACAAGGACATAGTGGATCCTGTGTTAAGATAACTTATCCATCACGCTAGAATTGTGCTGGATTAGCTTGAAAAGTTTCAAAAATTTGAAACGTTCCACATCTCAATTGGGCTGCAAATTCACCAGATCTATGAGATGGAAAAATCTGGGTTATGTTAAGGACCGTGAAGTCAAAACACCCTACAATTTAGATGAATTGGATCTTTTGAGCATGGAGTGTAATAAACTTTATATGCTTATGATACAGAATGATTGACAGTACACAAAAAGAAGCTGTAATTAGAGTAGGTGGTGATAACTCCATATTACGGAATGGAGTTTACATTCCTGAATATTTTTTTTGCCGGGTGTGTTTAGTTTTCCCTACATTCCACGACCTCTGTTCGGCTGAATAAAAGTTTCAAATAATATTTCGACTCAGATAAGTAGTTTTGATAGCTGCACAATAGATTATCATTTGTAGAACAAAAATTCAATATCTGCTGCTCAAATACATTCACTTCATTACATTTCTACATCACATTGACCATTTTCCTTTACCATTTTCCCCTCTCGCTAAAATTTAGATCTCAGGGAAATAAAATTCCCCAAAATTCGACAGAAGTTATACTTAACATTAAACTTCGGGCAAATAAACCAGAAGTTATACTTCCGGTTCATTTGCCCGAAGTTTACTTCACCGAAGAGTCACTTGATCAAAAGGTACATTTCACCGAAGGGTCACTTGATGGAAAAGTTCATTTCACCAAAAGATCTAACTAAAAGTTCATTTCATCGAAAGGTAATTTCTCCGAAGGGTCAGTTTATTGAAAACTTTGGATTTCATTTCAAGATCTTTTGAAGCATGGTGCAAGTTCGCAGACAGACCACTGAAACGTTAGAGGATTATACTCAAATTGCACTTTTAATATCTCCATGACCCAAAGAACGCAAATATTTAATTTCAAGACAATTTTTTTTTTGTAAGAAAATAGGCCACGGCTTAGGGTTTGTTCTTTAACAAATTTTGATCATGTTCATACGGTTTACATAAGTAAAATTAATAACGCTGCACATTTTTAGGCCTTTGCTTAGGTTTTTTTTTTACCCAATTCTAATCTTGCGAACTCATGTTCACTAGGTTTACATAAAGTCAAGTTAATAATGTTGCACATTTTTTCAGGCAAAGAATCAATTTTAAGGCCCTAGGTCTCTGCTTAGGCCTTTTTAGCAAATTTTAACAGTGCGTGCTCATGTTCACTAGGTTTACATAAAACGTTACATTTTATGTAATGCTTATGAATATGAGTAGGGTTAAAATCTATTAAAATGGCCTGTATTTAAGCCTGCGGTCAAAAAAATTTTTTGTGGTTTAGTAAACGTGGAACATTTACTTTATTTGCTATGTAAACCTTATGAATATCAGCTCGGAGGATTAAAATTTGACAAAGGCACAGATCTAGGCCTCAATTTTATATTTCGAAAAACCTAATAAAGGGGAAGTGTTTCATAGAAATTAAAAGTATATTTTTCTAAAATCCGATAATGTTTAGGTGGCCAGTTTTTCAAAAACCCGCACCACACTCCAACAGATCTCTAGCAACAAAATTCTAAGTTTTCGATAAACTGAGCATTCGGTGAAATAATCTTTCGATATAATGAACTTTCAGGTAACTTAATCCTTCCATGAAATGAGCTTTTAGGTGAAGCGACCTTTCAGTGAAGTTGACTTTTCGGTCAAGTGACCCTTCGGTGGAATGTACCTTTCGATCAAGTGATTTTCGGGTCAACTGACCTTTCGATCAAGTGAACGATACCCGATCCTAACTATTTTAGCTATAAATTTTTCTATCATAGTAAATGTGACACAAGAGCAAGTTTGTTTATCATGGCCTTAAAACTGAGCAAATGGTCGGGCTCAGATTGCTACATTCAATTCTCTACGCTACTTTAACCAGTATGGCTTTAGATGCTTTGAGATAAATGATTACTATTTTCATCTTCATTAGTCATTTGCAGAAGTTTAAGATCACCTTTCAGTTTTTCGAGAAATAAAATTTTCGAAGAAACCGTTACTAGGCAGATATTTGGAATAATGACACCACAGATTAATACTTACATTCTTCAGATCACAGAAACATCGAAATCAGTACATTGCGTGCCCACTTATATATTACCGACAGAATACGATGTGGCATACTCTCAATGAGGGATTTGCAGTAGTCACTTGAAATATCTTAGCACCACACGTACTTTATCGGGTCAATCAAAGCTTGGGAATTTGATGGCTGTTTTTCTGCTACCTTGTCTTTTAAAATTGTAAACAAATTTTCGATGGGGTTAAAAAGTCGGGACTACTACCGGGCCAGTCAAGCACATTCATGTGTTTCCTCTGCAAGAAATCCACGTATCCTTTACAGTCTGATCTGTAGCATGGAGCACCATCACGCATAAAGATTTTGCATCTGTGCACTTGCATACGAGTTGACAGCTACCACGTTACGTTTCCACATAAAAAAACTGTCATGGTAGTGCCTGTTGGCAAAAACGATAATGAAGCAGCACCGGATGCTGACATATCACTTGACTAGGCGGATGTCTCACGGTGCTAACAATATATTTTCAAACTTTTTAAAACCATTTTTGGTCATCGAACATTTGCTTCACGCAATTCAAACTGACGCACAATTGATTCATCGGAAAAAACTTTGCTCCAATTTTTAGTAGTCCATGTTTGGCTATGCTTCTCAAATGGGAGTCTTTCATGACAGGTTAGTCTAGGTTTATAAGGCTAATCCATAATCTTTGCTAAGACGTCGAGAAACCGTGCCGATACTAATATCAAACCCTTTTGAATATAGAAAGGCCTTTATTTTATTTCACGAACTTCTCTGATAACGTATAACTATTCGCCTTATGGTATTATCACGTGGGCTTGTTTTCCTTAGCGACCAAAAGAAGTGGACGTCCAAGTTAATCTATCCCGATATTTAATGACCGCGTTATAAATGGAAGTCTTGCTCACATTCACCTTTCTGCTTATGTTACGTTCGGAGTATCCATGGTATAAAGTCACTATTTGTGCCCCTGAGTAACATTTAAATTATTCTTTTTGCCAACTTTTCACTATATGGAAAAGTCTTACTCCTCTCAGCATATAACCCAGAAGCAAACTAACGTCCAAGTTTCCCAACTATCAACAGCTGTTGCTGTAGCATGATGCAACGCCCACAGGAGGTTTGTTTAGTAATACAGATAGTAGCTGGCTGACGCAATCGGCAGAAAGCTAACAGGTGGTCTTAAACTTTTGCAAATGATTAAATGTGAATGCTTGTATATTTGATGCTCAGATTCAGAAAACCTCTGTTTATAAGTTACAACAGTTTAGTTTCTGGTGAAAACTATCCAGTACAGAGTTATCGTAAAGTTCCGGAACCCTGATTGTAAAACGTTGCGTATTCTGTGAGCAAAGGTTCAACCAACTGATGTGGCAACACGAGTCAGCAACTCGTAGAGATCAAATACTGCGCTTGTCGAATGCATGAAGGTAATTGGCAGAGTGCCAGAAATTAATAACCTGTTCCATGTGTGTTACGCAGCTTGCCCACTTTAGCGGCGCCATTTGCACAGAGGCATGGGTTTGACAAACGCAATCTGACAAATAGTGTATAAAAGAGTTCAGGAAAATATTTCTGCAGCATACTGTGGTATGTAAATCAACGATACAGTTTCCTAGTACGATTTCGGAAAACTGGAAGTGTTGATATGCTTAGAACTGGCCCGCCTAGGTGTGTTAACGCCGGAAGTGAAGCGACGTTGAAAAAGTTTGCAACAGTCACCTATAAAATCGCTTCCTCGCTTATCTCTGCCATTGAAACTTCCTTACGGCTCAGTACAGAAAGCGACTAGAAGATTACAGCTTCATGCATACAAAGTGGAAGTTGTCCAAGAACTGAAGGCACCTGATACGCCTAAGCTCCTGCTGTATTGCAGTTGGTTTCGTAAATTTACTAGATACAACAAGGGCTTATTTGAATGTTTTCTTTTCGGATGAAGCTGGTTTAATTTGAACCGGCTATGTTAATTCGCAAAATACGCGAATGACCCGCAGTTCTTGAAAACAAACATTCAGGCCAAAGCGGAAATCAAAACTTGGGCAGGTGCTGGATTCTTGGTCAGATTCTGTTGGATTCCAGGCCATGTTGGGATACGGAATAACGAGCTAGCGGATCTCTGCCAGGTCTGCTGAAACGCGTTACAAAAAAACGCGTCGCCGCCGCTTGGATATTTGCTTCCAAGCAACACGGAGGTCATTTCCAGCACCTTTAGGTCAACATCAGTTGCTCGAAAGTCGATGGAAGATTCATCACAGCTGTAAGTAAACTTTATGTATCTGTATAATGCGAATACAAATTGTTCAAATTAGGGTTCGGCAACTTTTTGATCACCCTGTACAAGGATGTTTCCCACATTTCAACCTCTCAAAAATATATGCTGAGTGTACAAATTATGACCTAGTACGTTGGTAGGACACCTTTTACCTTTAATAATGCTTGGATTATCTAGGTATGGATTTAAAATTTCCATGAGTGGCCTGGGACATTAGCCCAAATGCGAGGAACTGCACCCACCAGCTTAAAAAAATTTTTTAGCTAATACACCTGTCTGATGCCCCTTCTTATTTCATCCCACAGATGGATCCATTAGATTGGTTGGTTGGTTTAATTTTATGGCGCAAGAGCCATGGTTGGCCAAAGAGCGCCAAACAAAATACTCAAAACAAATTAGAAAAACGTACAAAAAAGGTTAACGGGATGATTCGGTAAAAGTGAAAGATAAGAGTGAACACGTTGAAAACTAGAAGAGTTTTAAAAAAGTCAATCTCTTTCAAAAACTAAAACACTACGAACGTGTCGCATTCTTCACATAGGAATGTCTGCTGCGTAGCTGCTCCGTCATCCAACAAATGAGAATGAAAATAACGAAACCGATGACAAAAACTAACACAAGTGCACAAAACATTGACTGTAGGAAGACAATTGCAAGTCTCAAACACTGGGACAGTGTCGCCACACAGCAAGAAGCGGTGAGTGAAACTGCACTGCCCAATACGGAGACGCAAGAACAACTTCCTCACGACGGTCCCTCCTCAAGCTAAGCTTTCATAGTCCAATTTGTGGTTTGATGGTATGAAGCTTATTTGCTGCCCTGTTGAGACCACAGGGACTGCCACTCGTCCATGGTGAATTGGCGGATCAAAGGTTGTAAATCTCGGAAAAAACAGTGGCAGCCGTTTGGGCGTCATCGAGGAAACAGACCTGGCAGTGAGATTCGCTAGCTCGTTATCCTGGATCCCAACAGAATCAGACCAAGAATCCAGCACCCACCAAAGTTCCTAGACTACGACGATCACTGCTGATTCCGTATACTCCGGAGAGGATAAGGTTTGAATTACTGACTGGGAATCGATGCAAATCATAGTGCGACAATGGGATCTGGACTGAATGTGGCGCAAAGCAAGGTACACCGCACGCAATTCTGCCGAACATTCAGTTGATTCTGGCGGAAGCCTCTCAGCACGAGAGTCATCGACACACAAAAGCGGACTCTAGCCATCTGTGAACGCATGCACGAAATCCGGATAGAGAGACTTTTTCGGCAAACAGCTTCGGGTACACCAGAGCAGGATTTTACGACTTAGGCCACACACAAAGAGGTAAGCCATTGCTTGAACTGGCTGCCAAAGGGGTTCATTGAAGAAATGGGTCACACCAATATTTGACAAGTTTAGACCAGCATCTCGCACTATGAGACATCCTAATCCCGAAAGTGGGAACACAAGAAGGGCGGTTTGAAAACAAGCGAACACATTGCGGTTCGAAGACAGTCGTGCAGTGAATGATCAGCAAGAGATTTCAACTTGGTATAAAACTGAAGAGACAGCTGCTTACGGCGGTCCATGGTACTCGGCATACAGGCTATGCACGGGAGTGGTACGGAAAGCACCGGTATACATTGGAGAGACAAATGTGGCAGGGAAAGTCTGATGTGATTCGAACCATTCTCATACAATGTGTACACATTAACATCGAGCATGTCTGCTGGAAGTAACCATCACCGTTGGGGAAAAACCAACACGGCTGAGTGGACTTGTCTGCAATGATATTAAGTATCTTTAGGCAGTCAGACTTTAACCCACACAAACTAAAGAGCCTGAATACTACAGGGTGGTGCGGTAAGAGTGAAAAATGAGAATAAAAAGTAAAAACTAGACAAGTTTAAAAAAGTAAATTTTAAAAATGAAAAGGTAGCGAATGCATTTCGTTCAACAAATGAGAATGAAAAATAGTTAAAACGGGCAACACTGAAACTAACGTAGAACATAAGGCGGAGACGCGCAAGGACAACTTCCTCACGACGATTGACACGAAGACTTATTCCATAATCCGATTTCTAGCTTGATTTGGAGAAGTTTCTTCGCTCGCTGACTGGCTGCTAGATTTTAAAGCAACGTTCCATGTTGGTAAAATTTCTTTCAAGACATTGATCTGAAATTTTGCTAAGCAAAAATGCGGGTGTTTCCATTTCTAGTTTACGAGGTGCGGTCAAGTAGTACCCGTCTGCGCATCCCACCCGCACAAAGGCTTGAATCAGTCCAGTTCGTGGTTAGTCAGTAGCAGTCACTTATTTGCCATATGAATTTCATTGCGTTATTAGTTGTTTATGTGAGCGTTTAAACTGGACAGAAAAATAGACAACTCCGCCACGTATTAAGCGAGATCTGAGATTATATTTAACACAGACACGTGTCCATGTAAGATTCGCCAAATCAGGAACTTTGGAAGTTATGGATGAATCGACACTGCAGCGATAGTGTCTAATGCGGTAAGGAAGTCCATAATGAGGAATGCATCAGGAGCCAGTCTGTCCTTACAGATTGCGTTGTAGATAAATTTAAAACAGGATCGGCGCCGCACGCTTTACTAAATCCATGAAAAACTTTCACAAGTTTCTTGCACCATATTCCAGGACTTGCCGATCATCTCGGGTACAGAAACCGTTGTACGAGGTTGATTCCACGCATGCTTTTTGACCAATAAAAACCGTATGGGTTTTGCGTTGTCCGCTTTGGATCAATACTCAAGACAAGGAGACTAATTTCTGACACATTTTGACAGGGGATGAAACTTGTTTCCTCAGTTACGCCAGAAAACAAACTATCAATGAAAGGGAATCTTCGGTCACCAACTAAAAAGTAGACTACCTCAACTCAAAGTCATTGCATCTGTCTTCTGGGACCGAAAGGGTCCTTATTGATTTCAAGCTCAAGGATCAATAAACTGCGACGCATTGCGCAACACTGAAGCTATTGCGGCAGGTCACTCAGTAGCAGGAGAGACCTGGTTGGTGGGTATGTGTATCTCCATGAAAACGCGCGGCTTCAAGTCGCCAAAAGACAAACGCTCCTTAAAACTTTCAAATGGGAAGTTTTGTATCGTCAACCCTAGAAGTCCGGACCCTATTCACTTTTCCCGAAACTGGACGTTCTGGGTGGATAGCGCTTTAAGAGTGAGAAGGAAGCTCTGAAGACAGCTGTCAACATTTCTGGATGGACTGGCGACGGAGGTGTATGAAGAGAGAATACGGAAACTTGTCACACGGTACCATAAATGCGACAATGTCCAGGGTGATTATGTGAAACAAAATCTTAAGATATGTAGACGACAAAAAGTTGTTCGAAATCTATTCTAAAACAGGTACTACTTCCCTAGCGCTCCTCGTACATTTCATATGGAAAACTCATGGGAAATCTAAAATTCTTACTTTTAGCAAAGGAAATTTCATGTTTCAAATGTGGGGAATTTACACTAACGAGGCATTATATTATGACCACCCCCAGCCTAGAGAAATTAACCCGCCTAGAGACCGAACGGTGGCGCTGGTGAAGGCCACAGAAGTATGCACACACAAAACCCAAGGATCTGCTTTCGGTCAGCCGAGTGCTCGGAGTCTGAATGGGGAAAACTGCCGGAGTTTGATAATTGACAAATTGTGATGGCACGGTACCTCGGAACTATGATCTCTGAAATGGCGCGGCTTGTCCACGTGCTACTGGAGTACGTATCAAAAGTGGGGCACAGATCGCCAAACTGAACAGTCGTCCAGTTGTGTGTCGTTCCCAAACTCATTGATGCCAGAAAGGAGCGGAACCTGTCGTGCTTTGCTCAGAGACCGCAGGGGCACAGTGCGACAAATCTGCTACAACAGTGGGGATCAGAGCAATGTGTCACAGCATATAGTTCATTTCTGCTACTGCTCATGGGCTTGCGTATCCGAAGACCCAGCCGGGTTCCCATTATCACTGCAAGTCACCGCTTACAACGCATGAAATGGGACCAAGATAGAGCTTGGACCGTCGATGATTACAAGTGGCCTGGTTTGACAAAGCAAGATTCCTGGTGCATCACGTAGACTGCCGAGCGTTGATACGCAGATTACTAACTGAGGCTATAGCACTTGGATGAACTGTTGGGGGGAAACAGGCTGGCTGTGGTGTTGTAGGGGGGATATATTCTTGGGACACTTTATGCCCATTATCCCAATAGCACAATCCCCGACAGCTGTCGGGTATCTTAACATCGTTGCGGACCAAGTTCACCTCATTTGTGGCAAATGTGTTACCTTCTGGTGATTTCCAATACCAACAAATAGAGCTATGCCGCTCTTCCAGAGTAGTCAATGAGGGGTTCCAGGAACATGCTGGTGACTTTCTGTTAATGCCTTGGCCTTCTAACTCACCTGACATGAACCCAATCTAAAATGTGTGGCTCTACTTTGAGTAGCGGATTCGCGCTAAATCACTACCCCGAAATGTACGGGAACTGGAAGACCTGCTGTTTACATTATGTTACCAAATACCCCAGGATACCTATCTCCACCTCATCGAATCGATGGTTCTTTGAGTGACCGCTATTTTGCGGACTAAAGGAAGTACTACAGCTTATTAGGTAGGTGGTCATGATGTAACGGTTCGTCGGTGTATAATTTCAGGACTTCTGACCAGAAGCTTTGTTACTCCTGTATACGAAAATTGCTATTCAGAACTAGTTAACGCATTCTGCTGTAAAGTCTTAAGTTACCAATCGCATAGTTCTGGGTGATCTAATGGGTATTTACAATATGTACCGGTATAATTTCTTGCATATACACATTTTTCTGGAATTCCAAACATGATGATAAATAGAACAGATACTCACCTGCAGTACCTTTTTCCTCCTACAACTACACAATCTGCTCCGTTAAGGCAGAAACCTTCGATGCATTGTTCAGCAGTTGGATTCTCTGTCGTTGGTGCTGCAAGAGAAATGAGGATTAAAATCAAACTTTTGTAGAAATGCACCTCAGGAAAATAATGTTGCAATCTAGTCGCTTTTAGAGTAGTTTAGCAGCCTGCTTTCGGTATGCAGTTACTGTTCGGCAAATTTTAGTAATTTGTCTAAATCGCTTGATGTACGAATTCTAAACTAGATTGAAGTACATGGACTTTGAATTTAACTTTATACTGAAAGGTAATATCCTAAGTAAGTGCCTTGTGCATGGATAACCTGTTTTGGCAAAAGAAACTTAAAAGCAGAGCCTGAAAGCAGTTTTTTGCTACTACAACGTCTTCATCGCTAGTTGTTCCCTACAGTTTGCTTTCTTAATTTTTAGTAACTGAAGTGGTACAAGCAGTCTGGTTTCAGGCTGCACTGGTGGAATTTTGTTTAGTCTTTGGCAAAGCTACCTTAGCTTTGAGGACACCCCCCCCCCACACACACTAGCGATTAACTTTTCTGGCTAATAACAAGACAAATTTCGTAACGTAAAACACTGCCAATCTAATATTTTTCAGTGCGCTCATGGTACAAGACGCCATTATGACAGACATAAGCAATATTTGGCTTCCTCGGAGCTAGGTGCTTTTTTCCTCAGTTGCATAAGCACTCAAGTTATGAGTTATTTATCGCTTAATGAAGTCAAATGAGACCAACTATAGCATAAGTTAAACTGGAAACTTCCGTAACGAAAGACTGGCAACAAAAGCACTTGATGAAACCTTGCTCGCAGACTTCATCGGATGTCTTGAATTTACGTGAACTTGGACGTGCGCGAACATATCAGAACACTCGCGGATAAGTTTTATCCTCGTGAGCTGAAGTGCTGACCCTTGAAATATCAGACATACTAGAGAAAAAACTAGAAGTGTACTGGGACTAAGCCAGAATTGTAAAACAGCCAGTAAATTCCAAATGACTTCTGTATAAACAGTTTATTCAGAAGAATGAAAGTCTTCAGATAAGTGAGATTCGGTTGGAAGTATTTTTTCATGATTCTTTCAAGTGACTGAAGCAGTAAACTTTGACATTACAGAGTAGCGCGAAAATTTACTAAGATTGAAACTTTAGTTTACAGGAAAACACGCATAAATTTCTACACAATTGAAAACCATTTTTTGGTGTGCTATCTGCCTTCAACTTGTTACTCCAATTTTGCACTGAATACTGGTACAATTTGAGTTCAATGAAATGTTTCATGTCAAGAGCTCCAAATTCTAGTATTTACCTTGGTAAACTGAGATAACCATAAAAAATTCAGTTTCAAATATTAGAATCATGGGAAATATATTGATTTAATTATATCTTCCATGCATAGTACTTACTGCCTTGCATTAAGAAATCCGAACAATTGCTTAAGTAAAAAATTTAAAAAGGCTAGCTTACGTTTTACGAGCTAGAGTATTTCATGCATCCTAAATACACTATCTACCAACAAGTAATTGGACACCTGTGATAGCAAAGGAAAACGAAGTTTATTCACCTTCAATAGTTGGCAGAGCCTCCACGAGCTGCGACCCTCCGGGGCATACTCTTAACCAGGCGTTGTACGACGGCTAGCGGTATTTTCTTCCACTCTGCTTGGAGAAGACAGGTCACTTCCTTCGCCGATTTCGGACGGCGGGGGCACCCCTTAAGTCGACGCTCCAACTCGTTCCAGAAGTGCTCGATAGGGTTAAGGTCCGGGCTCTGCGCAGGCCAGTCCATTCGATTAACCCCATTGTCACCATACCAAGCCATGGTGGACCTCGCGACACGACAGGGTGCATTGTCATCCTGAAAGTAACATGGGTCCACCCCGTAAAATTTCCACAACGTAGGAAGCGCATGGTCATCCAAAATGGTGCAGTAGGTCTCGGCGTAGAGTCTACCAGGAATTGCGAACAAGGTTCCCGTGTCATACCAAGATAAATACCCCATAGCATAATTCCACCGCCGCCGCCGAACTTCACAGTTGTCACAATACATTCCGGCGGGGGAGACTCGAAGCAGACTCCAAACCCAGACCCTGCCATACGAATGGTAGAGGGTGAACCTTGATTCGTCGCTCCAGAGAACCTGTTTCCACTGTTCAACGGTCCACTGTCGACGTTCTTTGCACCACGTTAGCCGAGCAGCGCTATTGGACTTTGTGATCAAAGGCTTGTGGGCGGCAGCACGTCCATAACAGAGCAGATGGGCTTCTTTACGGATGGTATTCATCAAAAGAACACTCCCTGATATCTTGAAACTCCTCGCAGATGTGGCCTATCGATTTGGTGAGATTCTTCCGAATTTCTCTGGCCAGCACCCGTTGGTCTCTAACTTCCAGTTTTGTGGGTCTGCCGGGTCAGGGCACATTCCGACAGTCACCTCTCATCTTCCACTTGCCAATCACGTAGGCCACTGTCGATTTTGGGTACTTCAACTCGCTGGATATGTCACGTATGGATCGGCTATTTCTGTGATACCCGACGATTACACGTTTCTTGAAATCAGAGCTCCGAACTGCGTGGCATCTTGCATGCGACTGGTTGAGTTGTTCCCACACTATATTTAACGGCGGCGGCCGTGACGTGTATGAGGACCGCAGTTATCCTCGATTGCAGGGGGTCCAATTACTTGTTAGATAGTGTAGCTGTTTCAGTCCTTACTAGACTAAAATCTTCAGAGTAATCACGTTCTTTAGAAATTTAAAGTTTCTAATCGCGTAAGTCCTACCCATCGGAGTTTTGAAACAACTGCTTTGGCGTTCAACGCAGTGCTTTGTCTCAAAGTTTGAACCTAGGCCCATAATTTCGAGAAATATGGATGTCCTAATATATTGGATAACCAAGACCTTTTCCATTTTCTTTTTGGAAGTTACTGGGTGCCTTCGAACTTAATCTAAATGCTTTAACTCAAAGGAAATAATTGGTTTCTTTGAATTGTATGATCACTACTAGCGAAAGAGTAGACTAAAGTTCGTGCCTCCGTTACTTCACATTGTGATCAGAAAAATCTTAGTGCGATAATAGAGTAAGAAGGTAACCTTAATATATCAGAAGGAGGCAGTAAAGGATAACGCAATCCTAATAAACCGGAGACCGCCAACTTTCTTTTGGAGTAACTATGTTTACCTCTTCCCCTATTACTTTCCTATGAGAAATTCTATCCACCCTGCAAATGCAAATTAATAGCTTCATACAAAATGTTCTTTTGCCACAGAAAAACCTAAACCAGTTCAGATTTCAGTGTGCATTTAATGGTCTTTTTCAGAGTTTTATTCTGCCACCTAGTCTAATTACGAGGGTCATCCAGAAAGTAAGAGTTATGAAATAAACAGACGTTTGGTGTGAGTGCATTTTGACTACATATAATAGTTTATTTCTCTACATAATCACCGGCGGTGTTTAGGCACTTTGCATATCGTGCGATCTGTTTTTGAATATTTCATCTCTCTAGTCAGTCCCTGCAACTACTGTTGCACTCTGTCTTTCAAATAGTCACTAGCGAAGTGCCGTCCTCCCAAAAAGCCATCTTGGTTAAAAAGTAATGACCACTGGGAGCCAAATCCGGACTGTAGTGCAGATGATCCAGAACCTCCAAACTGAAACCCTGAAGCAGGTGTTCGAGTCTCACGTGCCACGTGAGGTCTCGCATTGTAGTGAAGAAATACCACAACCTTAGACAGCATGCCGCGCCGCTTGTTTTGGATTGTCCTACGCAGCCTATGCAGTGTTCCACAATGAGCGTCGGCATTTATGCTGATGCGTCGGGGCATAAACTTAACCGGCAAGAGACTTGCGTTCCCAAAACACTGTAGCCATGACCTTTACCGAAAGAGTTTGCTTACACTTGCGTTGTTTCGTCGGGGACCAGGATTGGTGCCACTCAATCGACTGGAGTTTGTTCTGCGTGAAATGACTGACCCACGTTTTGTCTCCTGTCACTATGTGGTAAAGAAACTCATCGACGGTTTGTGCGTAACTGGTTGGAAAATAAAGTTGCACCCATACGGTTCTTATTGTGGTCAGTCAAAATTCGTTGTATCCACCTCACGCATAGTTTTCCGGTGAGCAAGGTGCTCCGTTAAGATTTAATTGAGCAGTGCTCTAGAAATTTCCGGGAATGAGCACAAAATTCAACGACTTTGATGCGACGATCATGTCTGACGACACATTGCTTGAGGTCAGCTGTAAGGATTGATGAGCGGCCGGAGCGCTGGTCACACATTTGCTCTTCCAGCATTAGACAACCGAGCCCACCGCCATACCGATTATTCGTTAGAAACCCTCTTTACAGGAAACAGTTTCAAAGACATTCATCGTCCGATTACGGCTAACGTTTTCAGCGTTCAGAGCAAATCACAGGACGCTCCTCGTATTCAGTGGGATTTTCAGTTGGCTTCGCCATTTTAAACCACAACTGTTCCAATCATTCTACACTCGCGTACAATGAAATTTGCGCACCTAGAAAAAAACGCGCTACAACCGCTAAACTTTGCAAATAGCTAGAGTGCGTGCTGTTATGCAAATGACCGTTTGGTGCGATTGCGCATGACCGCACACCCTGTTGTGGCGCTGCAAGCACGAACCTGCAGCCTTGCAAACATGCGTTTAGTAGATGCCTATGAAAACGAGAAGCACCGGCCGACGCAAGCAAGAGTACAGAGAAATGAGAATGCTGGGTAGTAGTCAGACTTCGATTTACGCAACTTACGGACTTTGAGAGGCCTGATCGGACTGAAAACCTCAGTGTCGTCTGCGCGCCGTATAGCCCGCCACGTCGATCGTTCTTCCCATACCGCCAGACTGTTGAGAGCAGTCGACACGTGAGGGCATTGCCACACGGCGGAGCGGCTCCGGACGGACCACGACCGCCATCTGTAGAGGTTCGACTAATCGTGTGCTAGGCACGAACGGATCCTACGGAAACCCGGTCCACTATACAGTCAGATGTAGCGGCTCTTGTGTACCCACGAACCGTTTCCAGAAGCCTAGCGGAAGAGAATCTGCAATCCCAGAGCTCCTTACGTGTATTGCCGTTAACACCGGAACACCACCGGCTCCGTATGCAGTGGTGCCAAGCTAGAGCGACGTGGAACGCCACAGACTGACGTATCGTGTTTAGCGAAGAGTGCCGCTTCGTTTTGGTGACGTCATGTCCCGGTGTGGAGATCCCGGGTCAACAACAATCCCAATCTTGCTGTCAAACGCCACACCTCCCTCACTACATGCATTACGGCCTACGATAGCCGATCAGCTTTAGTAGTGGTACGAGGATAATTGACGGGCAAGCGGTATGTGGAAGAGATCCTACGGCACCATGTGCTCCTATTCCTGGCTGGGATTCCAGGTGTACTATACCAGTAGGATAATGCCCTCCCGCACATTGCTCGGGTTGCCCAGGACTGCCACGTCATGTCCAGACACTTCCATGGCCTGCCCGCTCCCCGGACATGTCACCTATGGAGCATGTGTAGGACCAGTTTAAACTCCGGCTACCGCAGTGACTCACTATCAGAGATTTGAAGAACATCCAACACGTGCGTGCCTGTTTGTCGCAGGACATCAAGCGTCTGTTCGCGTCCATGCCGGATCGTATTGCAACATGTATCGCCGCGACTTGCTATTGAAGATGGCCGAACTGCATGCCACAGATCCATGTCCTGCAGCTCTGGTTTGTCATTATGTGTATCATTCCTCTATATTATTAAGACCATAAAATTGGAGTTTAATTCGATGCTTTGGTGCGCAAATTTCATTGTCCGTGAGTGTATTAACACCAAACTTCCCACGAGCCTTGCCAGCGTCTGACTGAAGATGGGAGACTTGGACGGCGCGGAGTTAGTCGCCTCGTGTGACTTCTCTGCATGAAGTAGTCTACTTTCGACTACATACTTAGGATACTTTGTTCAATCCTACAACTAATACTACTGAAGCAAGTCTAACTATACAGAATTTTTCACATCCTAACTATAGTTGCAGTCTGCTTACAAACCAAGCTAGAATTCTGAACACTATTCCCACGACGAGTACTGAAATGGAATACTCAGGTGGCAAGAACAGATCAAGCAGTCTACCTTTCTACGCAACTATTTTCACTCTGTAGCCGAAATATTGCCAAGTGGAATAAACTTGTATAAGTCAGCATTCGGCGAATGAACTATTCAACTAATCAATACACAACATGCGGAATGTTACGCGTTCCATAAGAGGTAATTGTTACTGCGACATTCACTCCCTAGTCAAAACTACTGGAATCTAGTTCAATAAAGAAGAATAACCTAAAATTGACTAGCTTTGCCTATATGGTGGCGTAGTAGTCTAACCGTTCTTCGAATACGATCCGAATCCCGGTGAGGCAGGAATGTACCTTACGGCACTGGCTCTTTCCCCGGAAAGAGTGACTCTAAATTAAAGACGGCAGACTGCTAATAGCCCATCTAGCTTTTTACTGTCCATTGAACTCAAACAAAAAGGCAACCTTCAGAAACAAAGATTTACATACATTTACGCTTTTCTGTAACAGCTACCATGAAAAATACTTACGTGTTTTTACACAAGTAGAGTTGATCATCTGGAACTTTTCGTCACAAACACAGGTAAATCCATTAGGCTTCAGGAGGCACATCTGCGGACATCTCTTTAAGCACGGATTTATGCCTGAAAGATGGTCTTAAGAATTTAACCCATTTGAGAATTGAGACATTTCACACGAGAAATAAACCCTAATGAAATAGTTTTATTAGGTGCACAAATAAGTTTTAAAGCGTTTGTGTGACGTATACCGCTAATTTACATAGACATTCCACGTGTCCGTAACTGGCTCTGAGTATGTGTCACAGAAGTTCGCCCAACAGTCAAACGCACTTTCACATCGGTAGGTGACAGATGGCAAGCGATACTGCATTTATTAGACACTGCAAAAGCATGTGTATCGATCTGTTCTGAGGAAGAATAGATCGAAAAACACGTGCGAGTTTTGGTTTAGTCTGTTTAAAACATGCGATTTTGATGTTAGCGCTCGAGAACGTAGCAGCGCCCCGCAGAAGATTGCACATTAGGAACTGCCAGCATTGCTGGATGAAGATTCCTCTCAAACTCAAAAAGAAAACCAGCTCAACAACTTGAGTTAACTCAATAAATCCTTTCCAATCGTTAACGGGCAATGTGAAAGATTCAGAAGGAAGGAAATTGGGTGCCATATGACCTGAACAAGGGGAACAAGGATGAGCGTGTCATGAAGTGTTAGAGTCTGTTGAATAAACAGTCTTTCCTGTGGAAAAGCGTTACGGGCGATAAAAAGTGGATATGGCACGACAATCCGAAACTCAAAAACACTGGGTAGACTCTGGCGAAGCAACAACTTCGACACCGAAACGCAATATTCACTCCAAGAAAGTTTTGCTGTGCATCTGGTGGGATATGAACAGGGTCAAACGTTTCCTGATCCCTACAAGCAACAATTGCTGCGACTGAGCCAGGAAATCTGAGAAACTTCCATTCACAGGGAAAGAATTCCACTCTGTGGCATTACGGCATGGCAACACTAGGCCGTATGTCGCAAAATCGGTCAAGAAAGCGTTATTGACGCTTGGTTGGGACGTTTTGGAGCACCCGGCGTATAGTCCAAGTATAGCCTCTTCAGACTATCGTTTGTTTCGGTCGATGCAGCATTTTTTGTCTGCTGTACGTGCGAAAATGGGTTTACGATTTCATCGCGTCATGCGAAGTATTCATGTCTGGAATCTGTCAGCTGCCCGACTGATTGCGGAAGGTGATAATGGCTGGGCACATTTTGATTCGTAAAGGTATTGTTCTCTCAAATTACAAGTTGCGTTGTCTTAAAGCGCTTTGAAAAACTTATATCTACACCTAATACGTAAATTGAAAATATATCCGTAGGCTAATGATCGTGGAGGGTTATTCTGTCAAGAGCAAATCCAGTAAATTTTAGAGCTTGAAGAGTCAACTTATGTCAGAACAAGCGACTTAACTGTCAGGGAATGCTGCATGTATTTAGAAGGGTTGTAAACCTATCTACAAGAAACAGGTAAAGCTTTCATCTGAATAGGTGCCAGATCAGGCTAATTAGGTAAGTACAGGAATACCTTTTTTTTTAAAAGTTCATGCTGTGAGGATAAACATTCATATGAATCTATACAGCCTATCCGGGAAGGGATGTACCAAACTTTCAAGGCATAATCAGGAATTGCTTCGTCAGAAGGTAAAAGGTAGCTGTCCATCTTAGTCCTAGTTATTGTGCGAAGTGTTGCCCATTCACAATTAGTTGAACCACTGACAGTAATATTAGCTACGCTGATAGTTCCGCTGTTTAGAGTAACACTTTATTCCGAAGAACCAATAGCTGAACTTTCGGAAGGCTACACTTAAGAAAATGACACATTCGTGTAATATAAAATGAAGTTTTATACGGAGAATTTAATCTTTGCTATTTTATATCTCTCGTGCATTGTTTTCTCTAGAGTTATACAGAAGTTACTCTGCATTGCGCTTATACTTCTATCTGGTACCCTATCCAAGAACACTGTTTTCCTTGTTAACCAGTAAAGCTTTTTGTACCATCAGCATTAATTCATTTAGCGTCGATATTACGTCCTTGCCAGTGTTCAGTTGCTGGTGAAGTATGGGGGACTGGAAAGTAATGTTTTTTGGGGGGTGGGGGCTAAGTTTGGGGAGCAGTTGTGAGGAATTCATATACTTTCAACGTAGTGTACAGAAGGAGTATCTACTGTATGTAAAGTAGTAAAGAGTATGTACAAGTTAATGAACTATTCGCCTTTAACTTTTGTAGGAGTTTGTCTTGCAAAGCTTAATGCGTGACATAAAACCCGAGGAGAGCCATGTTAATCATTGTATGCTGTATGAATTACACAAGGGGAACAATGAAACCGTGACCACCAATGACATTTGCAATGTTTATCGGAATGCGTTCGATGTCCGCATGTGCCAGCGTTTGTTCGCCCAATTCCGGTCGGGCAATTTTGACCTCTGATGCCCTTCGTGCAGGAAGGCCCATGAAGCTGAACAATGACTTGCTGCGTGCAGCCATTGAGGCAGATCCTCGTGAAACCATTCATGAATTACCCCAACATCTCAATACATCATGGTCTGCTTGATCAAGAGCATCTGCAACAGATAGGTAAGGTATAGACAAGGAGTTTGCGTCCCACAACAACTTTCACCTGACAAAGCCCAGAGTTCCATCATCTGCAACTCTTTGCTCAGCAGACATGAAAAGGATAGATTTCATCAAATTGTCACTGGAGATAAAGAGTGGATTCTTTACGTGAACAAAGTCAAAACTCAGTGGCTTTCTCCAGGTCAGACCAGTTCCTACTCCAAAACTAGCCCTGCACCCCAAAGAAAGGTTTTGCTCTGCGTTTGGTGGATTACCGCCGGCATAGCACATTGAGCTCTTGGAACCCGGACAGACTAACGGCAAAACTTAACTGGACAGCTTGAAACAAGCTTTTACTGTAAAACTTCCAGTACTGGTCAACATAAAAGGTGTCATCCTCTAGCATGACAACGAGAGACCTCACACTGCGAGAGGGACCCAGCAGACAGATTTTGGCTGGGAAGTTCTGCCCAATCTCCCCGACATTGCATCATTTGATTACTATTTGTTCAGATCTCTGCAGCACTTTAATGGGAAAAGATTTCACAATCTTGATGTCAAAACAGAGCTCTGACTTCTTTGCATCACAGCCAACGTCTTTTATAAAAACTTAATTGAAAGTTTGGTTTCGCGATGGGAAGTGATCGATAATGACTGCGATCATATAATTAAGAAATAAATTTGTTATAGTGTCTCTTTTCCAAAAAATATTACTTTCCGGTCTCAATATTCAAGCGTGAAATAGGTTCCTCTATAACAAGGAAGTGTATACCTATAACTGCAGAACTATGCTATCGGCTATATTGGCGTAAGGACAGAAGGTGTACCAGCTTCCTCTCAACAGGAAGTCTTTAAGGCAGATAACTGCAAATTCAGTAGCAGAACGCTTCAGCAATTTGAACGCGGTAACGTGACACGACAGTAAACTAATATTATAGATGCAAATAATTTTCATTGAAAAGACTAGGTTGCCGTTAGTTGGGCACGCGATATCTTTGAAGAGAAGCCGTTAGTTGAACTGGTTCCAAATTCGTGAAAACTCTAGATACGCTATCGGTGCAAGTCTCACGTTTGTGCATATATCCAAAGTTTCTTGAATGGCTGTCGATTTAGGAGAGGAGCAGAAAGCTAATTTCTTTATCACATAAGAGTAACGGACTTCTCTTGATACAGCAGTGGTTACTTACCTTTTTTACATTTCATGCTCGTAGAGTCTAAATGAATAATTTGTAATTCCGATGTCTAGTTTGGAGCACTGATATTTTAGGGATATTGCTAAACACTTTGCTTTGTTAGACACAGGATGCTAGTTAGTATCTAAGTATGGCATGAAAATTTAAATAAATTACAATTTTGCGTTAAGTCTAATTGGACTAGTTTTACGTTTAGGTTCCTTAATTCTTCACTGCGTATAAATAGCAAAAATGCATGTTGCAGCACGCATCTCTTAACTAGTTGAATTTTATATCTAATAACTTATCCTATACCTTTAAATACAATGACCGTTCCATAATATTTTTTTTTTTTTTTTTAGTTAACAGTGCGTAGGGGAAACCAATAACGCAGACAACTAAATTAAGGAAGTATCTAAGGCAACAGTTTAGCCTCGGCAGACTATTCTGATTATTGCGCAATTGTTTAAGGTATGCCTGCATTTAGCCATACAGCTATGGAGGTGAATTATTCAGTTAAGCGAAATGTGCTGTGCGATAAAATGTTGCTATAATTTAGGTAAAACTGCTCCAGAAACAATTTATTTAATGAAAAAGCTTACAAAGGTAAATTTTGGGGCGAGTCAAGGATTTTTAGGTGGCACCATAATTTCAAAAAGGGAGTTTGTCGGCAGAACTCGCTCTTAGGCCTGGTCGACCTGAAAGTTATACGGGGCGTATTGTTAACACTGTTTGGGCAATCCTACAAGATAGACTAATGACGTGCAAAACCATTGCGGCGTCAACTAATATTTTTAAAACTTCGGCATTCCGCATTCTACGCGAAAATAATTACTGCTGCATCGTGGGTACGAGATGGGTACCTCATCACTATACGAGAGAACAATTGTTAACCAGAGTTCAGATGTGTCACAAGTGGAAACAAACGATTACTAAGTATCCAAACTTTCTAAGCACAGTAATAACTGCCGATGAAACATGGGTCCATTATTTCGACACCCTCATGAAGGGCGCAACTAGTGTCTGGAAATACAGGCTCGCCTCCTCCGAAAAAAATCTGCCAAACCAGATCAGCTGGGAAGGAGATTTTTTTAATCGTAAGAAGGTTTAGTCTACCAGCATGCCTTTCCTCCACAAATTACTGACAATGCTGAGTATTACATTCAGTCTCGAGACTGACGACACACATCGATTAAGTGACCGGAACTGGCGGGCAAGTGGATCCTACACCCTGATAACACGCCGGCCCACACGTGGCTGCTTTTGTTCAACAGTTCCTTACGAAATGTATTAAAATTCCGCCACAGCCTTCCTACAGTCCTGACCTCGACTTGAGATTTCTTGTAGTTTCCAACAAGTTCCGTGGCGCAACATTCAACACAGATGCTGATTTTATTAAAGCTGCACAGGGGTCGCTAAAGCAGCTTCTACAAAATTCCTTCGCCACATGCTTTGAGAGTGAACTGAACGATGAGACCAGTTGCATATCATCAGAGGGAAGATAATTTGCTAAAGAACATGTTTGGCTGTATTCATTTCTTAATTTTGGTGTGATTTTACTCAACTTTTACAGAACGGCTGTTCTAGTATTTAATAGTGAAACCTCCATGAAGTAGCATTTATGAAGTGCTTAGGAAAGATCAAGTTAAGCATTCCCTGGAGTCAGACGCTACACCAGTTTGATTTTTAAGTACATCCTAGGTTCCTTAAATTAACACGCACCATTTACACAATTTCGCAAAGATTTCTAAGACATCGATATTCTATGAAAGGATGAATCGTTCGTTTTGAGAAATAGTATCTGTTCGTACTCAATGTCTACTCACATTGAGCTACAGGTACTCAAGCTAATTTCCTTGAGTGGTGTGCAGCGAACGTTGCGAAAAAATACTGGCCGATTTGACAGCGCCGTTAACTCTGAAGTAGATGTTAACTCAAAATACAGAACACACTTCACGCTGAGAAATCATGGCTTGTACTGATAGATTTTATGGTTTTAGTTTTATATTTCACAAGTTATGATGTTAACTCAAAATACAGAGCACACTTCACGCTGAGAAATCTGTTGCCTCGAGTCTTGTCATACACCTTGGAAGGAGAAGTCTTCACCTTTTTCCAGAAGTTAATTGCCCTGTAGAGACGACAATCTTGTACCAAGTGTTATTTATTGGTGAAAATATTAGTAAGAGAAAACCCTACTAAGACAAAGGTTCGAATAGATTAGCCCGCTTTCTGATGTTGCCACTTCAATAAGCAAGATATTTAGACAGAAAATTTCCTCCACTAGACATTTCAAGTCATTTTTCATGGCATGGAGTGTTGCAGACTCATTTTTACAGGATCAGTCAAGCCACCGTACCGGGAAAGTAGAATTCATTCTACAGAATGAAGTCAAATGGAGAACTTATGGAGTAAATGTGGTTAAATGGAAAACTTAACCCATTTCTTTTAAGTCGTTTCGAAATGATATCGTAATAAGTCATTGCTACCCACACAAGTCAGCACTAACGTAATTTTAAATATTTCCCCAGCAAGGACTAAGCATGTTAAGATAAACTTTAGTCCATCCTTAATAGAGATAATCCGTGTATCCTGCCTATGGCTTGTACTGATAGACTTTATGGTTTTAGTTTTATATTTCACAAGCTACGAAGAAATGCGACCCACTTAAAGTCTTTACAACGTATTTAATATGTTGTAAAGCTTAACTGTGATGGTTATGTTTAGCATTGCTTTTAAATTATGGAATTACAAAAGATACGGATATTTGATTTTTTCTTTCCTTACAATGGCACGGAAATTTAAGATCCTCTACAAACTTGCAGAAAGTTAACTCACATTTTTCGAGAAGAGTAGCACACTGATGAAACGCGGTTTCAGTTGAAACTATAGAGTTTAACAGTTTCATTGACGCAATATCATTTATTCATTGTTCCGAAATGTATTTAACTCAACAAATCCTCGAAATCACTGAAACTGGTAAAAGATCTGCTTTACGCTAAATTTGTACACCAATTCCTTCACAAAAGAACCCCAATGGTAAGGGAAACCAGATAGATTTTCCTAGTTTTCCGCGCAAGCTAAAGAAACATGTTAATTTTTTTTTAGCCTAATTTAGTTCAAACGTACTAGATTAAAATCTCTAGCGGAAGTTTAGAAATTGGTACCGAACTAGCTCATAGCTAGTGTCTTTCACGGGTGACAAACGTGATTTAATTTCTTTACAACAGTGGTAAAATAAATAATACAACTAACCTGTAAGCCAGTCCTAAAACTTGTTTTTAAGCTTTAAATATTTAGCTGATATGTTTCCTATCCCAAGACGGAAATTTTTAATTGAAGCAAATTGAAAACAAAATCAAGTAGACGCCGGCTTTTTTTTTTTTTTTTTGGCAAGGAAAAATAGAAACATAAGTCAGAACTCGTTCATGTTAGAACTAAATGTTGTGCTATTTCAGTTTTTCAAAAGACCTCGCGATAAATATTCTGCGCGAAATATTTGTTCAATTTTCCTTGTAGTCCAGTTTTCGTGTAAACTTATAACATTTGCTTTAATTTTTCGCGTTAAATTACTTTTCCTCCGGCACGCATGTTATTCCGCTTACGGCTTGTTTTAGGCTGTCCTATCAAGTTTAGTTTGAAACCTCATACCGAAGCTTTTTCTACAAAATGCGATATCTGGCATTACAAAACGGAACTATAAATTCTCGACAATGTGCTATTGGGGGAGACATCTGCTTTTAGATGAATCTGGCTCACTTTGACATCGCAAGATTTCAGTTTTTGTTGTAGGTTAGTGTTTAGATAGATATTTTGCAAAATTTAATATAATCAGACCTAAACTCGAAAAATTAGTTTAATAATTAAAGCGTGCAAATATTCGAGTTTTGCTAAATTAATATATGAACTCACCGTGACGTTAAGATTTTAATTCCAATTTTGTAGATCGGATAAAAAGAACTAGTCATTGATAATCCAATGTTTTTAAATTAGCACATGATCACCTTAACATCTGAAAGTAATCTCTTGCTATTATATAGCAGGCAATCATTTTCACCTCGCGAGAGCACACGAATTGATCGATAAACGATGACGGAACAATGCAGACGGTGCGACATCAAGCGTTCCAGAGATTGATCTGGGCGTTTATATTAATTTTACTTGTTTATGAAATAAACCGCAGATTCCTTTATGAAATCAGATTCCTTTTTATAAATTTACACCGCAATTTTATTCCTTTATGAAGTTACCCTGCAATGCGAAGAAAAAGAGCGTCCTAACACCTACCTAACAGAACAAACGTCGCAGACAGTTCGAGCACGTGCGTGCTGCCACATATGTAATTTGAATTTACTATTTTATCTTTGATTTTACGTATCGTGCACAGTGGTGAGCTTAGTTCAGATTTCGGCCACCGGATAAAAGCAGATGGCGCTGCAATACTGATTTAAGTCAGAGCGTGAGTGACAGACTTTATGAATCATACGCCGCGTTGTGCAAAAGTTGGATAAGTCACAGATAGCTATGATAGGGGTGGACTATTAGTTTAAAGCAGGTATTATACTCCATACGTTCCCGCGAAAACAGTTTCGCTCGGGCTAGCTAGCAACAAAAGCCAGCACACTCATCGAATTTCGGTCGTTTACCAGGTACTCACCGACAGTTCGTTGATGCCGGTTGTTTCTAAGATTTCCAGAAAAACCGCGGAATCTGGAAAAGACTATGCCTGAACACTTAAATTTTAGACACTAAATCACCAGAAGTTTAGAAAGACAGGATGTTTCAAAAAGTTAATATGGTCAGAAGTTTAGATTATTTTTTTTTCCAAAACCTTACGTACAGAGTTCTTTGAAATTTATAAATTTGTCAGACTTTTAAAAACCCGTAGATAATTTTCAGTAGTATAGTCCCAGCAACCTTTAACAGCTTTTTATAAAAAAAACTGTCTAAAGTCTTGCCGCCTTCCTTTTAAGGTAAAAAGTACAGTTACTTAGAAAGTCAAATCCACGCAGTATAGATACATTAACACATTTGCAGGAAATTCAATAGACATACCGAATTGACCTAACATTCAACGTCGTGCTCTGCTGCTGCTTTAAATGAATTAAGGCACCTTTTGAAAGGTTAAGTGATACTATACTGCATCAATTTTAACTGACTTATAATTACAATACTAAACTGGACTTTTCTAGTTCGTTGCCTTTTCATTATGAAATGTTTTTTTGTTAAACTTTAATATCCATGACGCGTTCCGTTACTAGATCAATGTGCCAAATTTTGGCAAGTATGTAAACATTTAGTATGAATTTAGTGAACTTACCTTTTTGTTGTTGTACTTTGTGTACAATCATCATTCCCTCAGCTTTGACATCGCCTTTATGTAGTTCAGAGCAGTCTTCTCCAGTTATTCGGTTGCAGTACATAATTCTGTCAGATCCCCAGTCTGCCCAATACACTAGGTCCTCAAATAAAGCGATACTGTAGGGATGCTTTAGGTCCTTTTGAACAATCGTCCTCCTAAAAATGGATTCAACATTTCAAATTGCGTTATAAACCATTGTCAAACAGTGCAGATAAAATCTAAAACTTCCGAAAATTTAAAACTTCAGTTACTGCTTCAGTGATATGCTGATTCAAATTTAAGAACGAGGTTATAAAAACCTTTGAAATGCGACACTAACTACAAATTTTATTCTAGCACGTCAGTTGCAAATTAAAAATACATGCTTATGGTATCAGTCTTAGTGAGCACCTTCTCTGCAAAGATTAGTTAAGTTTCTTTTTGTATTGGGAAGCTTGAAGTGCGATCCTTATTTTACGGTTTTCTGGTAAGATTCATAATTACGCCACTGGAGAGCGTAAGTGAAGGTGTTGCGAAATTCAATTTTATTCCATATAATTTCTAGTTATAAAACTGAAATTCTTCCATTAGATGCAATGTCTTTAATACAGTACCTTTTTATAATGCCTAGTTTCTCAGCTAAGGGGTAAGAGATATTGGATTTCGAAGATAACTTCGATTTTTTTTTTTTTTTTTGGAAAATTGTCACGGAATAATTTTATTTGCAGCAATCTGGTTCAGAAAACAAGCCTTTCGTGGTTAGATACCACACACCATGAGATACCTTATGAGAATACCTTCTACTTAGCTTTTCGCACAGGGGAGAATTCGTTTATCGTTTTAGTAGACATCTCCGTTTCTAACAGATTTGAAGTATTCTTTCAGAACATTTCTAGTGCGAAATGTTTCATATAATTCCAAACTTTAACACAGAAGTTTGCCACTGGAGGAAATACACTACGTTTTCAGCACAGCAGTAATATCTACTCATCTAAATAGGAGATTGAAAAATTATAGCTACAGAAAATTTCCTACCGAAAAGTTTCTTCTGGGCAACGCATGCGTTTAATCTGTTTCTGTAGATCTGCTTTGATAAGTCAGATCTACAAGATTAATCCCGGATGTAGTTTACCTCGTGAAACACTTTGCCTGTACGTAAGGGTTTTGTTCACAGTTCTAGCGCTGGGTGGTGTTAGAAGCGGGTATACAGATTCAAATACATACATTTTAAAAAAATTATGTATGCCGTTAGCTATACATGGGGAATTGTTTCCCCGCTGTGAGGGTAATTTTAATATTTTCCTTGCTATCTGCTCTTAGGGGACTTGTTTGAAAGATTTTCGTAGCATGGCTTTTGCTATGAAGAAAATTTTTGGATACTCCTGGTTTTCCATCATTTAAAATTTATCCACTACGAGGCATGAAGTTATGTCATGTATTCCCCCATATCTAACTTAGATTTGGAGTTGCCCTTGTCTGATGTCTTCCTTCTATAAAAATCTGCAAGGACAGTTAATGTTCGTAGAATTTTTCTGCTTCTAGCGAGTACATAGGTTTTTCTATGTGTTTGTCGACCGTGGATATGCAGTTTTTTTATTTTAACCGATTCCACCTACTGTGAATAATATCAGTTTGTCGGAAATTATTCAGGACTCTACAGCAGATTTTTTTAATCGCCTAATGCGTAATTTAGGAACCAGAAGCTTAAGATTTTATTCGCAGCTCGTTTTAATATAGGAAGTAAGACTAAATTTATTAGCCAGGGCATTAGTTTTTTTTTCAGAAAAGTAAGAACTTAACTGAGAGTTCGACTTCTAAATTCGAAGATTGTTTAAGTTTCCTTTACCATCATATTAAACTCTTGGACAGAAATCAGTGTTGCTTTGACTGTAGAATTCAGTACTGTAAGATGTTTGTCCTAAAAACCTAAGTAGGGTCTAGTGTTTGAATTAAACTGTTTAACCACTTTCTGTAAGCAATGAGCGCTTGTAGAAGCCTCAAATAGGAAAGGTTTGTGACGTGAAGTCACTCGTGAGCCAAATTTAGGATAAAATAGCACGTTTATCTTGTTAATACAAGAAATTTGTGCCACTAGTATTTACGCTAATTATAGCCCCCTCTTGTCACGCATCATGACAAAAGAACGCGCGACAAAAGTGGGCAAGGCCAGGACAAACCCAAACACGGGCTTCATATTTTTCTTCAATTGCAAGATTTCTAAAAGACATTTCCAAAAACGGCACCGGGTTCCCTTTGAGCAAATTACATATTTGTGTATTCAAATCCCAACTGAAGTTAGACTTCATCCTATATAGAAAGCTTTCTAAACTAAGTTATTTACAAAAAGTCCCGGGCCCTTTCAGTAAATTCAGTATTTCTTTGTGTATTCAAATAATCCCAAGGGAAGACGTGCCATCTCTTGAACTTTAAATGCAATCTATGTAGGCTTCCTAAGATGCTTTTCTCCAAGAAAGCAACGGAGCCCTTTTCTGAAATTGCCTTAGTACATCCAAAGCGAAATTTTACTCTTGCATAAAATGTTTTGTGCTTCAACTGCAACCTGCAGAAATGGCCTAAGACATTTCCAAAAGGTGCCCCGGAAACTGTTTCGTTTCTTGTTTATAAGAAAAAGATTGTCCATTTTCCTTCAACAAAAACCTTTTCCTTCCATAAAAGTCCCCTTTGTTTTCAGCTCTTTCATACATACAAGGAAAACAGTTACTCAAAAGGGCTCCTGGGGCGTTTAAAATAACATCGTTTAGAAAGCCTGTATGGCATTTGAGTGCAAAACAATGTCACATCTGCGCTCAATTCGGATTTGAATACACAAAGAATTAATTTGCTTGAAGACCTTACTGGCCATTTTGGAAACATGTTTTTGAAACTACTCCCTACAGGTTATTGAAGTTCAGAAAAATTAGCATTTGTTTTCAGTTGGGATTTGAATATACAATGAAATAAACAATTTGGAAATTTATTTCTTAACGTTTCTTGCAAATTGGTTAAATAGTTCTAGTTTAGTGAATGTAGAGTCTGGTTGTCTTGTAACCCTCTTGTCACGCAATATTCTTCCAATTACCATGCATGACCTTGAAACCAAGCAGTTATTACGAGTTCTCCGAAACTAGTAATATTTTGGGAAGTAGTTCATGTAAGTTTTAGTTATGCAAACGTATCAAAGTTTTGATGTTAACTCCAAATTATCAGTAATTTGGTACGCTAAATCTTGCTGTATCACTTCTGTCTTTGAGTCTAGTTTCGTACTTCACAAGTTCATCCTTCTGCCGATTTATTAGAATGAGTTCTTAGTTACACCGCTTTATCCAGTTAGCGTGGCCAAGCCACCAAAATTAACTGTAGTTACAATTGTTTCCAGGATTTAACCTTCTGTAATACAAAAATGACATCTGATGGAGTTATTTACAAAAGTGTGTAGAAAGACTACCTTACCACGTGAGTAACGAAGGTGTTCTGATGCGTATGGTGTGAAATTTGGCTCTCCATATAGTACTAGCACGTTCGCCAAAAACTGATTTAGTAGCAATACCTACATCCAAATTTCGGCTGAAATAAGTCAGCAGCACTAACTCAGGAAAGGAAGTAGTTACAAACAGCAACTTAACCTTCCGAAATAGGAGACTTCAGAGAAATTACAAACCCAAGATAGATAAGTAGAGTTAATTTCAGATTACGATACAAGAAATGCTATCAGAAGTACAATACTCCGCACCAGCCGCGATAACCGTGCACACAACGTGGTGTTGAACTTAAGATTTACAGAGGGGATGGTCTACCACACTCCCGCTTTCATTTGAACAAATGCCACGTTAGATGATTTTGTCTGAAGGGGCAGTCGCCGCGCTACCATATCCCATTCATGTTCGATGTGTGATAATTCTATTGAGCGCACAATCCAAGGAAGAAATTGCACATGTCTTGCATCCAGGAGATCTTACACATTCGGCGCCAACGTATGGCCGGTCGCTTTCTTGACGATACGGAGCCAAGGACATTCTAAAGATACTTTTGAGCTTCAGCCTCAAAAGTATCTTCGATGTACTACTGGATTTTGAGGTCCAAATGCCTACGAGGTTAGGGACGTGAACGAAACCCAACTGTGTTCAAGTGTATGAACCCTACAATACTTTGAAATTTACACTTCCAGCAACAATCCAGGTCATTAGTCAAGTTCAGCTCAGCTCAGACTAGTCTTAATTTGCTATGCTATTAGTTACAGTCGGTTCTTATCGCCAGTGCGGTCTGACGTCCATGGCAGAGGGACAGTGGAGATTGCAGCAATAAACTGCAAGTCTGCTCTGCAGCAATAAACTGCGTCGTGCAGAGTTTGCTGACATTGACGCGTTTCAGATCTCTAGTATGGCGCTCGTGTTTGGCTCTGCGGTCCACCAACCTCATAGTACACGTCACACCGTTCATTAGTGTCTGACGTTATGCTCCGGACTGCCTGCTCTTACAACAGCCGCCATACGAGCATCTGTTTTCTACACTAGCAGAGACAATGAAATGCGATCACGCTTAATGCAGTCTAGCAGTTTCTTGTCCAATGAAGTCGGAGTGGACTGATAATGGTTGAGATATATCACTGCTGTGATTAAACTCCTCGGTTTCTTCCACAAGTCTTGAGCCAGTCTTTTCCTTACCACTCAGACATTCTTTCGAATTTCATCCACCTGCTTTACAAGTGGGCTTTTCCTGACCCTTTTAATAGTCTCTTATTGGCGTTAAGTTCTAACAATATGTAAAGCCCATTACAGTTTCAGTGATTTCAACTTTCGAGTGTCATCAACTCCAGTAATTTTTCTGCTCCACGAGCTCTTCCTACACTTCCAGGTTACCCCAACTACCACCTATCCATGCTTTCGGTTTACATCCACTGGATGGATGTATTTGGTTAAGGATCACGTCACTGATCAGTTGGTAAGAACTGGAAGGATGCATTGATCAAACACTTAAACTCTTCTTTAAAATTTTATTGTATCTTCCAAATGCTGAACGAAGTTTTAAAGGCGTATTAATTTCACGTTCAAAGTGGTCTTTTAGTCTCAACATTCAAGGCTTGTAACCCAGTTAGTTTTTGCTTAAGAATAGCTTGATCCACATTCTGCAACTACGTGGTCGCCCTAACAACTTATTACAAAAATCTTGAGTGACCATTGCATTCGTATAAATTTGAGTCTAGCTGAAGTGGAGCCTGATGTTCAGAGATTATCTGTTTCACGTCAGAAAGAAAAAGTGCCTCACTTGATATGACGCCACGCACACAACTGTATATTTCGAAAGAGGTACGAAAATACTTTATTAATTTAGAAAACTTTACATTAAGGACAATAAAGTAATAGTTCTTGTATTGGCGGGGGTTCTGAGTTTTAAGAATAGGTTCGGCTCAGAGTTTTTGAAAATTCCCTTACCGTATCAGTTATTAAACTTAGTACTTTGCGAAAAAGTTGCATACATTAATATATGCATATATTAACATATGCATGGCATTAAAATGTTATTGTGGTAACCAACACCATGAAATCTCGAGACCAGTTAGAAAAATTTCTTAACTTTACTTACTTCGTTGTGTGGCATACTCCAAGACAGATTCAAACATTCAAAATCTGTTTTGAACTAAGGCGATCGATATAACTGAACACAGATGAAAGCTCAAGTGACCAGAAACTTCCCTGTCGCTTCTAACTGAATGTTGCTGTACACCGAATGATCCCTGGATTATGACCACCCCTGTCAGAAGGGGATAAAGCCCGTTGTCTACATTTTCGAGATGGGAGTGATTAGTCGACCGACGCAGCATATCAAATGTGAGTGGAGCAGTAAGTAGTAAAATTCGGAACGAGATATGTAAACTGAAGAATACAATCTGTCCTGAAAATCAGACATTCAAGACAGATTGTGGGAGCTCTGGTGCCTCGATTTTCCAAACTACTGAATTTGTGGGTTCTTGAGTCTTAGTTAAAATGTATCGAGACTGCAGTGCATATGGTCAAACGACACGAGGAAGAATAAAAAAACTGCAGAGGACAGCGAAAGGTTGACGTTAGAGGTGAGCACCGGGTTCGAAGGTTTACAGGCCAAAAGAAGTAGCACGGTTCAACAGTTTACTACCAAATATAAGAGGTCAACCCGAAACAATCATAACCGCACGCTCGCACGTATGGGGGAACAACGGATGACCCTGAAGCCATCGTCTCTGCTAACCATGTTTCATCTGCGTACCTGGTGCAAAAAGTATGCAAGCTGGAAGTCAGATGACTGGAAAAAGCTGGTCTAACGATCCTATTTTGATTGGATGGTCGTGTGCATATTGTTTAATACTCCGTGGACTGTACGTACTTGGCGAGAACCTGAGGCTCACTACCCATCTTGTATGGTCTCCATAGTTCAAGCCGGTTGTATGGTGTTTGGTCACTTTTACCTGGAAGGAAATTTGGCCCCCATCTTGCAGTGGAACACCACATGACTGGTGCGCACTGTCGTGAATTGCTTAGAGACTGAACCCAGCAATGATGCAGTTTTTTTTGCTCCGAACAGCCATGGTGTCTTCCAAGAAGACAGTGGGCAGAGCCACAGGTCCAATGTCATGCACGTACGGCTTGACGAACATAGTTCAGACTTAGTCTATCGATTGGACTCCAAACTCTGATGCGAGTCCCATAGAGCACTTATGGGACCTTACGGTGTATCCAGATGCCTGACATGCCGTTACAATTGCCTCCATGCTGGAATTAAATGCTGCATTACACATAGCTTCGTTGGCCATACCTTCCAACTGCTTCTAGCATCTTATTAAATCAATGCCACTTTGGATAACTGCTATACTGAGGGAGGAAAGACATACAAAATATTACGTAGGTGTTCACAATTCAGTGATCACTCACTGTATATTCGCCTTACCAGCCATATGTCTGTTACACGAGGAAGACCCAATGTTACAATACCCTAAGTATACAATGATTTCGCGTTACCTGTAGCCAGAAAGTGCTTAGCAAAAGCATTTTAGATCCGCTGAAGAGCAAAGTAAAGGCAGGATACGGAAGATAGTTTCAAAACAGCAATATATAGGAAATATTTATTACTTACAGTGGTGAACAGTTTGCACACACTGAAAAAATAAAGTAAAAAAACTCAGAACTAAAACCATGTACACATGTAAGAATATAAAATTAGATTTAAAAAGTTTCAGATTAATTTATTCTTAAAAAGCTTAAGTTTCCTGCGTATCAAAACAAAGGACAAAATTAATGGCACAGTGGAACAAACATTTCCATTTATAACAGCTCTTTATCTCTTCGGTATTGGAAGCATTAATTTCTGAGTTGTCTCAGAGGAAATTTTTTCCATTCAAGGAGAAATCTTCAAATGCTCCAGTAACATGTTTATCACGTTCTTTGATAGGATTCAAATTTGGGGATTGTGGTCATTTGTGATTGTGAGACGTACGATAAAGTAGCCATTGGCGGAGAGTACGAATCATGTTTAGGGTCATTAATCAGAAAAAGTAGCAGGCATTAGTCCAACTTTAGTTTACTCGTACTTTGCTGCAGATTGCCACAGAGAATAACCAAATACCGTTGTCTATTGCACTATCTAATACAAGTTTCCCGATACGCAATCCCACACCATCTCCCCACGACCACCATGCTTTACTGTGGCTTGAACATTCTTACATCTGTTGTAAGCTTTCTCCAAACTAAATTCTTTCCATTGCAGCTCATTCGCGTGAATTTACTTTAGTCTGAGAACACTTCAAGAAGTCTTACCTTTATTTAAAATGATCTTGTAAGCTTGTTCTTTCGATCAAATTTGCTGATGTAAGTCTTCCTTCTGAGAATTATCGCTCGAACTAGTACGATTGAGAACTCTGCAGGGAGTTTTAGGAAGATCCTTGAAAAATTCATGGTCCTTTTAGTAAGTGTTTAGCCATCAATGACTTCTTCAGTTAACAGTCCGGAATTTAGGTTGTGCTCCTTCAATCGAAAACCCGAGGCTGGGTACGTCTACGTATATACGAAGCGCCACATTAACTCGCGAGGAATATCAAACTCCATGTGAATCTTCAACGTAGTCCTGATCCTAAAAGGTTAATTTTGTTTATGGGCTTAAAAATCCCTTCAAAGTTGAAGTTTGAGAATTTTTGAAGGCAATGTCACAGAGAAAAATGGATGTCAAACTTCTCTCGTAACGGACGCATTACAGGAGGTAACGTGGATATAGGCTTCGGTTTCCGGAATTTTGTTAGCCTTTTCTATAATGGAAAAATTGTATCCTCTGTACGAGAACTTTATTTCTTTAAACGTGTTGAAGTACAGCGAGGATACGACCCATCCATTATAGAAAAAGCTAAAGAAATTCCGGAAACAGACATATCGACATTAACTCCTGTGATGCGTCCATTACAAGATATGTTTGACATTCAATTTTCCCCGTGACACTGCCTTCAAAATTGAAAAAATTAGTAAAACCTTCAATTTTGAAGTTATCCTTAAACCCATAAACAATTTTAGGATCAAAAGGACTACGTTCAAAATAAACTAGTGAGGAATATCAAATTCCATGTGAATGCGGCGCTTCGTATATGCGTAGGACAGACCTAGCCTTGCGTTTTCGATTGAAGGAACACAAGACCTAAAGAAGTCATCGATTGCTAAACACTTACTAAAAGGACCATGCATTTCCTCTTTGAAGAAAACTAATTGACAAGCCAGATTCAACCATCAAACTTGAGATTTTGGAAACTTTCCATATACACTACGAACAAGTAATTGGACACTCCTACAATCGACGATATCTGCGGTCCTGATACACGTCACGGCCGCCGCCGTTAAATATCGTGTGACAAACAACGCAACCAGTCGCATGAAGATGCCACGCAGTTCGGAGCTCTGATTTCGAGAAAGATGTAATCGTCGGGTATCACAGAAATGGCAGATCCATACGTGACATATCCAGCCAGTTAAGGCACCCAAATAGACAGTCGCCAACGTGATTAACAAGTGGAAGATAAAATGTGACTGAATGCGCCCCGACCCGGCAGGCCCACAAAACTGGGAGTTAAAGACAGACTGGTGCCGTCCAGAGAAATTCTGAAGAACCGCCCAAATCGATGGGCCACATCCGCGAGGAGTTTCAATATGCATTCGGAAGTGTTCTTTTGATGAATACCATCCGTAAGGAAGCCCATCTGCTCGGTTATCATGGACGTACTGCCGCCCACAAGCCTTTGATCACCAAGTCCAATAGCGCTGCTCGGCTAACGTGGTGCAAAGAACGTAGACAGTGGACATTTGAACAGTGAAAACAAGTTTCCTGGAGCAACGAATCAAGGTTCACCCTCTACCGTTCGGATGGCAGGGGTCTGGGTTTGGAGTCTGCCTGGAGAACGCCTCCTGCCGGAATGTATAGTGCCAACTGTGAAGTTCGACGGCGGTGGAATTATGCTATGGGGTTTTTCTCCTGGTAGGTCACGGGACCCTTTGTCGCAATTCCTGGTAGACTCAGCGCAGAGACCTACTGCACCATTTTGGATGACAATGCGCTTCCTACGTTGTGGCACTTTTACGGGGTGGACCCATGTTACTTTCATGATGACAAAGCCACCTGTCATGTTGCTAGGTCCACCATGGCTTGGTATGGTGACAATGGGGTTAATCAAATGGACTGGCCTGCGCAGAGCCCGGACCTTAACCCTATCGAGCACCTCTGGGACGAGTTGGAGAGTAGACTTAGGGGGTGCCCCACCGTCCGAAATCGGTGAAGGAACTGGTTTGTCTTCTCCAAGCAGAGTGGAAGAAAATACCGCCAGCCGTTGTACAACGCCTGGTTAAGAGTCTGCCCCGGAGGGTCGCAGCTGTAATCGCCGCTCGTGGAGGCTCCACCAACTATTGAAGGTGAATAAACTTAGTTTTCCTTTGCTATCACAGGTATCCAATTACTTGTTGGTAGGTAGTATACATGTATATCAGAATTGTTAATGACATGGCATCCAAACCATTTCTATCGAGCGCATGGAAGCAATTAACCAAAACCCACGACTAATCATTTATGATATCATGAATTTTAATATTTCCGTGTTATTTGTCTTTATGAAGCTAGGTCAGAACAGAGCGAAACTCTTTGTAGACCGGAAAAGTTAAGAAACTTGTGACAAACGTATTTTCTTAATAGTTTTAGAAAGAACCACCATGTTAAAGTCTTTTAAGACTTATTGCAACTTCTGTTAAAATGTTTGGATTTTTCACCACGGAACTGATAAGCTTTCGCTCTTTATTAGGGGTAAACTTTTGCGGGCATCCACATCTGGGTGTGTTTTCCAAGCTGGAAGTCAAACCGCTTTATTACATTTGACCTTGAACAGACTTCCCTATTTCTGAAAATTATTACAAACATTCTTTCCTCTATTGTAGCAGCACTTCCGCTTTCCATTTCGGCAGTAACAATAAATAGATCCAAATAGCAACAATTTTCACTTTCTGTAAGGATACGGAAGACCGAGTTTTATATATCTACCGTACTAGGCACGTGACATGACAAGCAAAATTTGCTTAAATCACTGTCAATACTTTAAGTGCAATCTACTGTCTGCAAATACTTTGCAAACAATATTTTTTTCCTTCGGCGTTATATGACAAGCAACATCTAATTATGAGACCAGTTTATTTGACTACAATAATTTAATTTTATACAACTTGTAGAATCTTAATACTTTTGTCTACCACTGTAGATAAAATCCTATCATTTAAGAACTAATTTGTACTTTGAATCGCCGTAGTTTCAGAAGTGAACTAACGCTTTTGTGTTCAGTAGATTGTTAAGTTTCTTTTAAACACAGCTGTGTTCATGCATATGAGAAACTTACCTGTTAAGTCCATTAAAATCTGCACTTTCTATCGTATTCAACTTAACATCGGACCAATAAAGGTTTTTCATAACGTGGTCCGCTGCCATCGAAGCTGGCCAGTAGACTTTTTCGTAGACTAGGGCAATTCTTTCACTTCCATCCATGTTCGCTCTCTCAATTATTCCAGATCCAGTTTTCAGCACTGAACCCCACGTACCCCAGAAAAGATACCTAGAAGACATTCAGAAAGCTTTCAGACTGGTAGATTTCGCAAAAAAGTAGAAAATCTTAGTCTAACATTCAAACACTACGTTTATATGTATATATAGTTAAATACTGTGGAGAAATTTCTGAGGTAATTTATGCTACAGTGAGATATCTATACATTGCAATTTAAGTGAAAAGCACACTTTCTGCAAGAACGATAAATTAAAGATTTGTAGTCAGCGTTAAGTTAGAAACTTTTTTTTTTCCAACTTTTGATAAGTTTGCTTAGTCCTCTTAAAAGGACTAAGTTTTTCACATTTCTCCACAAAATAGTGTTTAAATGCTTTAGTTTCAGTGTTGGACAAGATAAAGCGAAGGAATCAAACTGATATCTGAAATGTTTACTGGATCCAGCTAGAAGTTCGCACAGAAATTTTAAAGACAAACGAATTGCTGCTACACTTCCAGCAAGGTCTTTGTGATAAGTTTAAAATTTCAGTATTTACGAGCAATCACTTCGTGCTCCTCAGCAAAAATTTAGTTTACAAGACTAGGTTGTCTTTGATTTTATTACAGGGTTTTCCCGCATTGCATTCTTTGGGACAATTTCCCTGAATCTCACATTGCCAGAGAAACTCACGCTGAACAGATCAGCAAGAGATTCAAAACTAACAGACAGACTAGTGCGATAACACAATGGGTCCCAATTTGTTAGTTTTACAAGCCATCACAACAGTAAAAGTTATTTTGTGCGAGACTTAGGAATATTGTTTATTATAAAGCATTACCGGAACATTGCGTACAGGACAATTTCACTTTCAGCTGAGTTAGGTTGTGTTAGATTTAAAAAGGGGTAAAATATGTTCAAATGCATGCGAGATGGTAGAAATTTCTCTATGAACTAGCTAGACAGTCACATGTCCATGTGAAGCCAGCAGTTTGCTCATTGGCAGCTCATTCCTGGGAAGCAATACAGCAGTTTTACCTGAGGAACTTTTGAACCTGACAATTGGTGGGAAACCAAAATTTGCTTCAGATAACTTTGAAATGGAAACCATTCTAGAATGGACGAATCCAGTAAAATGGCTTCAAGACTGATGGCAAAACCAGAGAAATTCCAGTCTAAGGTCACAGAACATTGTGTCCAGTACCATTTTGGTGGGCTTAATGCTCAAAAGCTTTATTAATGAGCACACAAATTTGCAGTAGAAGAACAGCCGATAAGCTAAGGGGATCTATTTCATTAAGAAGCAACGTACTTCCCAGATTTAGCTTTTCGTATTTAAAACCGGAATCTAGGCAGTCTTATCTCACTCTCCTCCAGAGATTGTCACTGCTCACCGAGGAAGGCGAAAGTTTAGGTAATGGCCCCAGGTGCAATCTCCTACTCTGGTTCAGCAGACTTCATACACCGATGTCTGAGATATTTGGTTGTAACAAAATTTCATATTTTAGGTTGGGTGAAATCGGAAAGACCTTTACATACTTGTACATAGGTTTATTGAACCATATATGTGCCATTTTGTTCCGCAACCTGTCGCCATCTGTGCGGCAGCTGCAAGATTCCATCCTCCCAAAACTTCGTATCCTGCTGAGGGATGAACTGTTCCAGGTGGTTTAAGTTCCCATTAAGGGAACTCTGTTGCGACCGGAATAGGTGGTCATTTGAAGCTGCAAGTTCAGGGGATATGGCGGGTGAGGTAGGACATCCCAGGCAAGCTTCAATTTCTACCGGCTGTGCAGAGAGAGTGTGGTCTGGCATTGTCCATATTGAATACGACAACCTTCAGATTGGCCAATTCCGGAGGCTTTGTATCGATTGCTACCCGCAATTTATCTACATGGGAACAGTAGGCCTACATGTCTGAATTCACAGTTTGGTTGGGCACAGGAACTCGTAATACACGACTTCCTTCCAATCCCACCACATACACAGCATCTTCGGATGCAGACCGCCTTTTGGAGTGGTTAATGGTGGCTTGTTTCGTTTCCGCACCATATTGTTGTACACGTTCCATTTTTCATCGCAGTGATAGTTTCAGAAATGGGTCGTTGGCGTTGCATTTGAACAGAGAATCGCAGGTGGAAACGCAGTCTTAAATTTGTTCTTTAAAGCGCGCGGCACCCAAACATCGTAGCGAGTCACGTACCCAAGTGCGTCCAAATGCCTTGCAACATTCATGAGATGTTTAGTGTCTCTGCGATGTCCCGTGTCGTGGATTTCCAATGAGCGTTACGATTTTGTCATCGACTGCAGGCCTGCCTGAACGTTCCAAGTCTTCCAGTTCAAAATTGCCACTTCTAAACCGAATGATCTACTTAAGAACAGCAGATGCAGCTACGGCACCATCTCCATAAATGACATCTTTCGTGCAGTCTGTTCACAGTTTCCTTTCTGGAAAGAAAATTACGAAAATGCATCTTGTCTTCCATTTTCACTTCAACCCATTTAGATTGCACGAATCCACATACAACTCGCAGCGAACCATGCGTTGCACTATGACCTTTCAGACATTTGTCCCATGTTTCCGCTACACTTGCAACGCGTTTAAGGTCGCAACGCCACCACCTTCTGCCTAACGCTGCGAACTGTTGTTACAACCCAACACAAGAGATTAAAAATTGAAGCCGTAAAACCTGGTGAAGTCTGTTTTTCTGTTTCGGATTTTATTTGAAACATTGAGCATATGTCCAAGGTACGTTAAATGATTTCGTCACATGAAGATTGGAATTCAGCTGCTGATATTGAAGTAATTTCAGAAGATTTTAGATTAAAAGAGCACGATTTCTCAAGGAAGCAGCAAATTAAGGTTGATGTTGAGCCAACCGAAATTCGTATTCTTAATTTGAGAGCAAATTAAGATTTCATTTTGGAATTTGAAGCGACAGCGCAAGTATATACAGAGGTCAGTGTACTGTTGTATTATATCATCATCATCATCATTGTCAACCATTATCAATCCACTGCTGGACGAAGGTCTCCCCAAGTTTCCTCCACAACGGTCTGTCTTGTGCCAGTCTCCTCCATGTCACCCCTGCATACTTTCGAATTTCATCCACCCATCTCCCATGTGGTCTTCTATACCGCCTATAATTCCTTAAGTAAAGAACTATCAGTGTCAACTACTGCTACTGCTCTGACTGAGCAGTTAGGCGCTGTCTTCGGACTAACCAAGCTGTGCTCAGATTATAATCTGAGTATGAGGACATGCCCTGATTGGTCCTTTTTATGGAAGCGGACAAAATTGATTTGACGTAGGACTAAGTCTAACTTAGCGGATAGTGGGGACTTACGGCCGACCGCCTGTGACAAAAAATTAGGTCCCAATTGAAATAGTTATAGCGTTAAAGATACGTGCCGCACAATAATCTTGTTAGCATAACAGGACGGAGTCCAATTGGCGTACCGCGCAATCATGGCGCGCGCGACGCTTCTCTAGCTTCCTGTACGCAGGGGAGGCTATGCAATATTTCTGGGTTTTCCACCGCGTTTGACTATCTCTGCAACCGTGAGCGCAACACGACTGACTAGTGTAGTTTTAAAGCTCTCTACGAGATCTATTCAAATTTCGTGTCTGCTTTGTGTTCATAATGTATCCAGCATTATTTGGAAAAATTATGTAAGCTACTTTTCATATACACCTGTTGGCTAAAACAAATTAAACACTTTGAAACGATACTACACTAGCTCGATTCAAACATCCGATCTGCAAGCCGTAGTCCTAATTTTCAAACTGTGCTCAAATCAGAACTGAGGCTACCTGTATTTTTTTTAGTAGTATACCCGTAAAATGCTCAACAGAGCTGTTAAAAAAAATTTAAGTCAGAAGTGCATCGCGGTTGTAGACATTACACGCCATTTTATGTACTTCCAAACTCTGAAATAAGTTACTACTGAAACACTGATCACACCACCAGATCAATGCAGCTACTAGCTTGAAGTGTGAGAGGTTCACACTTAAGACTTCGAAGTCTGAATAAATCCAGGTCTTAAAGGTGTTTTTCAAATTTGAGTGGCTCCCTGATTCAAATAATTAGTCTGGTTTGTAGTAGTCATTCACACCCAGCAGACTTGTCCTAAAATCCTGAACTGAAGGCATGCGGCTCCACGGAAAAATGAGACCACGTTTCCAATTCAACTGCACTATAACTTTTCTATATAATCATAGAACTTTGAGCTAACGTTTTTTGGCTTCGAGCTCAAGATCTTATCAGCCAGTCCTAAAAGTCAATGACTATCTTGTAAACAGAAATGTCACCAGCTGGATAGATTCCTACCAAGTTGCAACTGCATGTCCTTGTTTGCAGAGCTTTCAGCATATGTTCACAAATCCTCGGTACCTAAGCATTAAGCTTAGTCTACTTCCACACACAGGCAACGTTGTATTGAAAGGCCTCTAGCGCCCATAGCCGTAGCCAACGAGATTCTGAAGGCCATGGCAGCTTTTGGTCACGTCAGCTGCTCAGTCAGGTTCGTTTAAAACTGAATCTTTCAGCTTCTTTACATACAACCTGATCACACATAACGTGAAAGAAAGTCAGATAAATTTTCCGCGTATCTCTTTAGAATTTTGTTATAATAGACATCACGTATTTTTGATTTTAGTTACAATAAAAGAAAGGAGGGAGGGAAACAAACGTACCTAGGATTTCACATAATTTTCATTCTATATGACCTATTGTCATCTTAGTAGGTGAATCCCACGCCGGAAAACTCCGGTGTTTGATTAAAAAAGTCATGTAATGCCTTTTTCACATCGTCCACATCATTGAAGGTTTGGAGAGCGAAGACTATCTGTAACCATCGAAAAAGGTGGTATTCCGTAGAAGGTGGTGTAGTCAGACAGTTTACTTCATACTCAAAGTATCGAATCCAATTTGAGAGCTTAAGCAGAATCCATACTAACAAATCGGAAGAACTATTGGCTGATAGCCTAATTGAACACTTGTTTCGACAATTTTGTAAAAACAAAATTCAGATCGATTTGAACAGTCCATTTAAGTATTTCGTTCTACCGAGTGGAAACGTAAATGTTAGACATTAATTTCATAAAAAGGACGTTTCATTTTTGGGTATGCAAAAGTTCTACCCGTTTTTGTAATAGATGCAAATTGCGATCGGGGTAATGTCACAGATGACGCTGCGATGCTGAATTTTCAGCTAATAAAGCATAGAGCAGTAGAGCATGTAGGAGGCACTAGATTTCTATGGGGAGGATGCTGTTGATAGCACATGTAGAGCTGTTTTCGGAGATTCCAAAACAGACAGAAGCTGTAAAGATCGAACACGTCCTGGACGTTCATCAGAGGCTTCTGACAAGGATGTTGGCCAAGCGTAACAAATGGCCCACATCCAACCGTTCAGGAATTAGCGGAAATGTTGTACACAGAACAGTCGAAAGACTGATTCATGCGCTTGGGTTAATCAAGTTCGATAACTGGGTTCGAACCAGCTTTATTATGCAAAGCAACGAGAGGAGAGAATCCGTACCAGTTTTTCCTTCTTTCTCGTTACAGGAAGAAGGAGTTTCTGGAACGAATTGTAACGGGTAATGAGAAATTTGTACTGTACCGTAATGTAAAGCTTCGGACTGTGCCAAGGTGCGGAGCTTGTTTCACCGACCTCAAAAAGAACTGCATCCCAAAGAGGTTTTGAGTGTTTAGTGGGATGTCCAGGGAATAATCCACTGTTAGCACCTAACCGAACGATAAATGCTGAGCTCCACTACCAACAGATGGACAGATTGCAAGAAGAGACATCGAAGCCGCCGGGACTCTTCAATCAATCGCAAAGGAGTGATCCTTCATTATAACGCCAGACTTCATGCTGCTTTAATCACTCGGCAAAAGTTACTGGGCTTCGGTTGAGAAGTGTTACCTCATCCGGCACCTACGGACTACCACCTTTTTTCCATTCCTACAGACAGCCTTCGCTCACCAAACCTTCGATGATGTAGAAAAACCATTACATGACTTTTTGCTCAAACACAGGAGTTTTTCCGGAGCGGGATTCACCTACTCAGATGACAATAGGTCATATAGAATGATGACAATTATGTGAAATCCTAGGTACGTTATTTGTTGTGTTTTCCTCCTTTCTTTGTAAACTACAAAGTCGGGTAGAACTTATGCACACCCAACACCTTTTCGGAATTATAATTCATAGATCTGATGAAAAAATATATATTCCATAAAAATGCCTATAAGGTTTTTGATGAAAATAGTAAAAATTATATATTTGCGCAAACTACTTTCACATTTGGTGTGATCAGATAAATCAAGCTGAACGATACACGATAAGTCCGGACGGTGGTAGTGACTTAGCAGCTCACCCCACCCCAGCTACACAAGGCTTCATTTATCTCGCTGGCTACGCCATAGCACGAAAAATACTTCACCTAAAAAGGAGTTCCAAACACCCAGTTACATTTACTGTTAGAACGATCACTGGCTCCTGAATCAATAGCCAAAACTTTACATTCTCGCGTAGAGATTCATACAAAACATCTCCAATACTTAACGGTACTCACCCTCCGCTGCCGATAAGACTAACAGATCTAAGCGTCCCTATTACTGCCAACTCTCAGATCACTTCATTTATTTGCATCCGAAGAGACAATGCTAAATATTCAGTTTAATTTATCAAAAATATAATAAACACCTTTTTACTTACCCACTTCGGGGAGCGATCTCGAAGCTGTTAATGAACGGCGACCTAGTGTCTACTGCTGTAATGCAGAATGTATCGTTGCGGTGACAAACTCTAATTTCAAACTTTGAATTAGTGTAGTAAAGGTTTTTAGAAATCCAGTCCCATTTAACAAAGAACGGGCGTGACAAGTCACGGATCACGACCTGGTTAAGATCGACACCTGGTGTAAAACTGCTAATAACACCCTGCAAAAGAAGCATTAGATTAGTGCTTTGCCAGCATTTATTCCCTTAAAAGTTATCACTTTGGAATATAAGTGAACTACATGGATGTTAGTCAAGGGCATATGAATACCAAATTAATCAAGTTCACAAGCCTCGGATAAACAAATCACAGCGTCATTGGACCAGGAAGATATAATTTAAATTTCCTGAGGGATGTAAACTTGATTATGTGAAAGTTATATGCTCTTAACTATTCAATCTTAGATTTTAGAGTTTAAAATTTGAGATTTTAAAGATTTGTATTAAAATCTTTAGATAGGTGTAACAGAACAAATTAGATGGCAAAATTAGTAGAGTGAATTCTTTGAAAGTCATAGCTGCCTTAAGATTTCACAGGAATTATTGGTTCTTAAGTACAGAATGGCTGTGTAAAGAATGGGGTTGGTGCGAATGAAATGTCTAGCAAAGGACCAGCACACGCGGACGACGAGAATGAAAGAGTAGAACAACTTACCTAGGTAAAATAATCCGCCCTCTCGGCATAGACACATAGTTGCCATCTGTCCGGCAAAGCCATGATCCCGGAACGAAAAGTCTTGTCGTTCCGAGACCCGAAGACGTTATAGACTGCACGTTGAACCTCCTTGTCTGTCGTGAACTGTTCCTCGAACAAGTGATCCAAGCGACAAAACAGGTTGTAGTCTGTCTGAGACAAGTCCGGGGAATAGAAAGGATGAGAGTACTTTATAGCCCAAGCCACTTAGTGTCACATCGTTGTTCGACATTAGGGCGGGCTGTCCTGGAGCAGAACGTCATGTCTGTTGACCAAAGCAGCTTGTTTGTGCAGCAATTTCCGGTGCATCTGGTGTAATTCAGCACAATAACGTTCTGCAGCGACGGTTTGGCCTCTTGCCAAGAAACACCGCTAAATTATCCCGGCTAAGTAACATCTGCATGTAGGGGTGGTTTAGGATGCCGTTCAGCTGGTTGTGCCTAAAGCGGAAACTATCTGCACAATGATTATGAAGAATAAACTTGTCGTAGGTGACTATTCAATGAATTAGAGGTTATGTTTATTTGTGGCAATCTGCGACGCGCAGACTTCCAAAACGGCTAATCTTGTTGGCATTTTTTTCAACTAGTGCGGCTGCCACATGTCAAGCTTTTTGACCTTACCCAGCGCAGCCATACCCCGAACAGCTGTCGTAGTATACACCCACCTTTGCCGCTACCTCACGTAACAGAATAGTCATAAACAGGTAGATAATCACGTGCTTCGTTTTTTGCAGGTACGCATTTCCGCTTCGAAATTGCACAAACCATCTCCGAATGGTTCGTTCGTTTGCTATATTCTCCCAAACGATTTGTTAACGTTTCGAGCGGCAATTCCTGCAGAATGGCCCAGTTTAAGTTCATACACGATGACCAAATCCGGCGCCTGCAAGTTTATTTTGCAAGACAAGTTACGTTCAAACAAACTAAGCCTGAATCTTGTTCTTCACACACGTGTTAACTATTTATAGTAACTGATGTAATACCCGCAACACCTGTGTGTAGTTCCATTCCGATGCGGTGGGGGTGGGAGCTGTCTCCACTGCTCGTTCGCGCAGGAGACTTGATTCGCAGCAATCCAATAATTGTTCTTATTCTGAGGTACGGCAGTGAAATCTGGGCACTGGAGTTAAGACGTAAGAGCAGTTTGTATGCTGGGAAGATTGGTTACTTACTGGTGGGGGAGGGTAGCAAGACACCCCTTGATCATGTGAGGAAAGAATATTTTAGATATGTAGTGCGAGGCAAAATGTTAGGTGGAGACTACTTTTCTTAGGTGGTTTGGCGACGTTGAAAGAATGAGTGATGAGGTGCTGACTAAATGTTTGAAGTTGAAGTGGCAGGAAAGAAAGGTAGAGGAAGGCCACGGAAATCATTGGAGGACGAGCACGAAGTACAGAAGAGCTTGTATCAGGCGTGTGATGGATGCTAATGAAGCTTGAGCGGAGATTGTTTTAAGTGAAAACATTTGATACACTAACAGTAGGTAAATTCTAGTTGTCGGTGAAATGTGTACTTGACACATGGTCTTTGAGGAGCCAACCTCTGAATAAAGACAGCTTAACCCTTTAACCGACCGTGATCCAAAAATCATGTATCATTCAAATTCCATAACGCCCAAAACTGTTTCACTTTTATTTAATAAAAATTTTGAGTGAGGGTGACTTCCCAGGTAGAGAAAATTTGAAAAAGGGTAGGAAATCTGACTCACTGTAGACAGGAGTTTAGTGCAGCTATAGAAGTTTGTACTTACACGCTTTATGATCGTTAAAGGGGTTAATCATATGGCGGTAGGAAATTTCCGCTAGCCAGCAAGCCTCAAATATAGAGAAGGTTTACTTAAACCGTTAACAATTGTCGAATAACGTGCTCGGCCCTAAAAATAAAATCATTTAAAGTTATATAAAGGGCTAAATTCTAAATGTATCGTCCTTAGCTTTCACTTATTGTTTTTGAAATAAATTAACAGCAGTGCTACTGATGTTAACTCTTCACATACCAATATTAAAACTCAAGTAACGTGGAGATATTTTTCAGTTAGTCCACTATGGTATGTCATCGAGCACTTTTCTGACGAGTACTAAGATAATTTTGAAGACTCATTGTCTTCCAAACGATTCCTACCTTCCCCACCCCTCACTTATACTTTCGAGTATTCAGAAGGTATCCAAATTTTATGATCAAACCAAATGACGAGCAATTTTCATTGATGGACATAAACATTGTTCCACAAAGCAGGTTTGATTAAGCTTTTGTTTCTAATAGGCATCGCCAACTGGGCTGTACAAATTAGAGAACCTCATCTTAGAATTAAAAAGATTCTAATTAGAGATTTTGAAAATAACTCAAAAACTGATCAGTTCTACCTCTTCTCGCAGGAACACTATTTTTGAAAGTGACCAATTATTCCACGCATTCAGTTAAGGCTGTGAACTATACCTCTCAGAGTTTGGAATAAGAATGTAGTGATCTAGCACAGGGTAAGTACACGTTGCTCAAACCAATCGAGAAAACTAGTCCTATCAATCTAATTGGAATCAATCTATTGGGTGTACAAATAAGTTTACATCGTTTTTCTGTGGGAAAAGGTAATAGTTTGTTATAGAAAGATAATTTTATTCAAAATATTTACTTTCACAACAGACAACCTTTTACCACTTTTCAGGAAATAAGTGGATTCCGCGATAGAAGTCCGGTTCTTTGGAAGTAATCGTTATCAAGCTAATTTTGGATCTCATAAGAACGGAACCGATCTCCAGAAAAGGCGCTATGCAGGGATCGAAACAAATGATAATCTGATTGTGCGATGTCTGGTGAATACGGCGTGTGGGGTAACACATCCCAGCCAATCGCTTCTACAGTTTCCTTTACCCGTATCGCGACACGAGATCTGGCATTGCCATGCTGGAGAACCTTTTCATGTCTTTTCGCATATTCCGGACTTTTCGTTCTCAATGCACGGCTCAAATCGATTAGTTGCTGTTGATGATAACGTTCTAGATTTTTTAATTTTTAGATTGGAGGTTTAACGACCACCGTGAGCAACTCAATGGGCTATAAGCAGTCGCCCGTCCCAAATTTAAGGCACTGGTTCCAGGAAAGGGAGAGATCCAGGATGATAATGTTCAGCGTTGATGCTCTGGCGCAGTTGCAGCAGCTCATAGTACACCACAACTTTCTGATCCCACCAGATACACAGCATAACCTTACTGCCATGAATATTCTGCTTTGGTGTTAATGGACCTGGTGTACCTGGATGCACCCATGCTTTTGGTCGTTTCGGAGTATCCATTTTTAGGCTCTCGTAACAATTCGTTTGCAAAAATTGTTTTCTTGTGTGCCTTCGCAGGAGCAATTCACATATGGTTATGCGCTTTACAATGTCTTTCAATTCATGTGGGACCCAATTTCCTTGCTTTTGAACCAATCCCATTGCATGTAGACGTTGAGAAATGCACTGTTTAGTAACATGTAATGCCATTGCTAACTTTCTGTTTGGCTCGGATCTTTATTCAGTAATGCTTCCAAAGAAGCATCTTCGAATTTGTTTTGGTGCACCTTCACATTCTTAGTCTTCCACGTCGAAATCATTCCCTTTGAATTGTCGGAACCACTGTCAACATGCGTTTTCAAGCTAGAGCATGTTCACCATAAACTTTCACAAGCAAACTGATTTCCCGCAAATGCTGTTTTTTTTTGGCACGAAATTAGACATTTTCAATGCACTGACAAACAATTATGTTCACACTTCAACGAACTGTCCACTAATTATCAAAGCTTGTTGCAAGGACTTTCTCATACACGTGTTTTCCTTCACGATTACATGAAGGATGTGCTAGTTACGCCATCTCTTCGCAAGCGATGTAAACTTATTTTTACACCCAATAATTAGAATTTAATTTTGATTCTGGTTTGAAACTTTACCATTGTTTGATCAGAATCATTTCAATATAAATGTTGAAATGCAACGTTCAGAGTTTATTGCGCGTAAGTCTTCAGTGGTGGTTTTGACGCAAGGGCCTCAAAAGGGCCAGAGAGCGTCACATCAGAATATTAATACAGTATTTAGACAAGTATAAAACAATGAACGGTGTACGTAGCCGATGAGACTAATAAAATAAAAAAGCAGTGGTATACGAACAGTTATTTAACAGTAACTAAACATTGTAAGGGATGTAAGGTCAGGTGATGCGTAACATCACAGCCTCTCCTTGACAAATGTCAACCCCGCCTTCTCGTGGTGCATCCTGTTCCCACTAAAGGGGCTCTGACGACCGCCAATAGCGGTATAACTATACCATCGGGATCAGAGGAAATGCTATCCCACACTCACCAACCCGCTTGGCCAGCGTGGTGAGTTATGGCCAAACACCTCCAAAATGACTCTACAACTTAAATCTTGGCCCTCAGTCTCCGGCAGCTGGAATGTACCTGGCCAAGGCAGCGGCCAGTGCGACATGAAGGCAGAGGGTGCTAAGAATCCCCGGAGGACCGGACTAGGCTGCCATTTGATGCTGACCTTGGCTACCTATAACGGACGCTCCCTATCTTCTGATTCAAGGCTTCTTGAATTGGAAGAGGAACTACAAAGGATCAAGTGGGACATCGTCGGGCTAAGTGAGGTAAGGAGAAAAGGAGAAGATCTCATTGAACTGAAAAGTGGACATCTCTTCTATTATCGTGGGACAGATACTGGCAGAACTAGTGGTGTTGGATTTATAATAAACAAGAAACTGAAGGATAAAGTGGTAGAAGTTGAAAGTTCCTCTGACAGAGCTGCACGACTCGTTATCCAACTCTCGAGAAGATACCAGGCTCAGATTATTCAAACTTATGCACCCACCACAAGTCATCCTGAAGAAGAAATTGAAGAATTTTATGAGGAAATTCGTCATCTAAATAATAAAGGTAAGCAGCACTTGAAGATAATTATGGGAGATTTCAATGCAAAAATAGGGCAACGGCAACAGAATGAAACTTCAGTAGGTAAATTCGGTCACGGCAACAGAAACCAGCGTGGAAATACTCTCGTTGAGTTTGCAGAGGCAGAAGGATTTTTCATCTTGAACTCCTTTTTCAAGAAAAAGCCACACAGGAAATGGACATGGAGACATCCAATTGGGACGACAAGTGAAATTGATTTTATTATGTGTAACAAAAAATTCGTCATCGAAGACTGCAGTGTGCTGAACAAGTTCAACACAGGTAGTGACCATAGATTGGTGAGATGTAAGATGCACCTCAACACTAAACTGGAACGTGGCAAGCTCATAAGACAAACAAAATGTATTGACATAACCAACCTTAAAAAACACCATAATACTTTCAAGTTGGAACTGAAGAACAGATTCTCTGCTTTAGAAGGCCTAACATCGGAAGAAGTGGATATTTCGGAAGTTAACAGAAAAGTAACCAAAGCTCTAATGGAAACAGCAACAAAATTAGCTGGGTCTAAGAACAAGTTGCATGTGAACAAATTATCAGGAAAAACCAAAATGTTGATGCAAAAAAGAAGAGAGATGAGGACAACTAAAGAAGATGTGACTTCCAAAGTGGAATATATAGAGCTATGCAAGACAACACGAAAAAGTATCACTGAAGACGTAAGGAAATTCAACTGTGAGCTAGTGAGGAAAGCAATTGAAAACAACCAAAGCCTTAAGATAGCAAAGGGACATCTCAGTAAGGGAAGAAAACAGATTATGGCTCTGAGAAAAGAAGATGGTTCTATAACAAGAAATAGAGGCGAAATTTTGACAAGAGTGAAAGATTTCTACTCCAAATTATATGAAAGGGATGATACATGTACTCCAGACATCATGAAAGGTACCAGAGTTCTTCCAGTCCTCCCAGCAGAAGTTGCTCATGCAATCAAGAACATGAAGCGAGGGAAAGCTCCAGGAGAAGATGGAATTACTATAGACATCATACAAGAAGCAAGTGGAGAAATTGAAACAGTACTCGCCCAAATTTTCACTCGATGCCTTAATGAAGGGAAGATTCCTGAGGATTGGAACAATGCTACAATGATCCTGCTACATAAAAAGGTGACATTGAGGATCTTAGGAACTACAGACCTATCAGCCTCCTATCAGTGGTTTATAAAATCTTCACTAAAGTTCTTTCACACCGCTTGAAGGTAACACTGGACATGGCTCAACCGAGAGAACAAGCTGGATTCAGGAGTGGCTACAGCACAATAGATCATATCCACGTACTGAGAGAACTGATTGAAAGAGCGAGGGAATATGAACTTCCATTGTGCATGGCTTTTATCGATTATGAAAAAGCCTTTGATTCGGTGAAACCATCAGCAGTTACCACGGCTCTGAAATCCTGCGGTGTTGAAGATGCATACATTAATATTATTAATAACATCTATGAAAATGCAAGTGCAAAGATTCGGCTGTTTGAAAATACAACACACATAAAAATTGGAAAGGGAGTGAGACAAGGTGACACCATATCTCCGAAGCTCTTGAATGCCACATTGGAAAATGTCTTTCAATCACTGAACTGGGAAAACAAAGGGATAAAGATTAATGGAGATTATCTAACCCACCTTCGTTTTGCTGATGACGTAGTCATTTTTGCAACTACCCCATCAGAGCTGCAGAGTATGATCCAGGAACTTGCTGACAAGAGTAAAGAAGTGGGATTAAAAATGAACTTTCAGAAGACAAAAGTGATGTTCAATGCTTTTACAAGAAATGAAGATTTATCGATTGATGGAGAAAAACTGGAGATAACAGATACGTATGTTTATCTTGGACAGCAGATATCAAGTGAGGGTCATATTGATGAAGAAATTAATCGGCGTACAAAACTTGCCTGGAGAGCTTTTGGAAGAAACAGCATAATTTTCAAGAGCAATATGCCATTATGTCTTAAAAGAAAAGTGTTTGATCAATGCATCCTTCCAGTGCTTACGTATGGTGCAGAGACGTGGACCTTAACTAAAAGAGACATACAAAAGCTGCAGACAACTCAAAGAAGCATGGAGAGGGGCATGCTTTTTATAACCAGGAGAGATAAGAAGAGGAACTCGTGGATCCGAAAAATGACGAGAGTGGAAGACATCATGATCAGAGTTAAATCCCTGAAATGGCAATGGGCTGGACATACTGCCAGAAGGACAGACCATAGATGGACAGCCGAAATTTTAGATTGGATTCCAATGGACAGGAAAAGACCCAGAAAAAGACCACATGGGAGATGGGTGGATGAAATTCGTAATAATGCGGGAGTGACATGGAGGAGACTGGCACAAGACAGACCGTTGTGGAGGAAACTTGGGGAGACCTTCGTCCAGCAGTGGATTGATAATGGTTGACAATGATGATGATGATGATGAAACATTGTAATATCAACTTAAATGGAAAAAAATTCGCTTATGCCGTGTTTACGAAACCAAGGCTGACACAAAGGAAAGCGCGCTTTTAACCATGTTCTCTTAAGTATGCTTAAACATTAAGTGTACACCTTTACCAAGCGTATAGACATTTCGCGTTTGCTTCGTTATCTAGCGAAAGCATACATTTTTCCAAGTGCTAAATCAAAGTACCTAGCATTTTATTTCCTTCTCAGAAATATCAGATGCCGGAAACTTATTCCGCCCATCTTTTGTATTTGCAAAAAGTTATTCCAGGTCAGTTTAAACTATGTTATGCAGTTTCATTGCATAACTAAACAGATTTAAGAAAATTAAAGCCGGAAGTGATGGACGAAGGATCAAACCTGATAATTAAATTTAGATAAAATGCACAGGAATATCCCAAGAGTTGATTTTGTGGCGCTATGGATTATTTGCCATATGGCTTTGTATAGTTAGTTCCTGGAGTAGCAAGAAATATTTGTTTAGAGTTTTAACAACTAAACAGGGTTTGGCAGAGGAGCTATTAAGACCCTAAGTACAAAGGTATTAGAAGAGTTTAGGTTAGCTGTGGTGATTAGCAACCAGCACTTTTTAAAATTTACCAAATTCCTTGTTACCGCCAAATTAGTTCTATAACTTTATTACACCATTATGTAATAACGGTCCCCCACTTCAAAAAGCGTATTGCTTTAATTTGGTTTATGGTATTTCGAAGTAAACTACTGCATGTGCACCCTACAATTTAACATAATTCAAACTATGCAGTGTTGGATTACAGCTCGCTTCACTGATGGTCTGACAATGGTTGCATAGTTGAATAACAAACATCAAGAGCGTCCTGCATTCACAAATAGATTTTAACCACTTAATCTTTCCACGAAACTAAGTTAACCCTTGGCCCTACGATTAAATGTCGATTTGTCGGACCAAAGCGTACTATTTCAATTCACCCGACACCCTGAATGTACAAAAAGGTGAAAAATAAAGTAATTTGCACTGCTTTAGAAGCAATGGGTTGATGTAAGAGTTGTTCTGACATGTTTATATTTAGAATTAAAAATAGTAGATTAGACTAATAGTTTTGCTGCATATGACACCTTTAGAAAAAATAGTTTTTCTGCGTATGATACTTCTGCATTATACACTGATTGGCCACTTTATTATGACCACCAGCTCAGTACTTCGTAGGGCCACCTTTTGCTTTTAATACTGCGTCGATTCTTCGTGGCATGGACTCCACGAGATGCTGATAGGTGTTGTGGAATCTGAGACCATGCTTGATGAATGGCACTTTCCAGGAGTGAGATTGCAGGGTTGTGGATCCAGGTGTCTGATGGCTCGTTCAATTTCGGCCCCCCAAATTCTCAATGGGGTTGAGATCTGGTGATTGTGGGGGCCACCTAAGCAAAGTAAACTCACCGACATGTTCTTGAAACCAATCCTCTTCAACACTAGCACTATGACAGGACGCATTATCTTGTTGGAAGTACCCATCCCCACTGGGATAAACCATCCACATAACGGGATGCACTTTGCCCGCAACGATGTTTAGATATGATGTGCCTGTCAGACGTTGATCAACACTAATGAAAGGGCTCAAAGCATGTCAGGAAAACATTCCATAAACCATAGCATTGCCTCCACCAGCTTAAAGGGTTGTAGCTATGCATTTGGGGTACATGCCTTCGTGTTGTTTCCTCCTAATTCTCACTCTGCCATTTGCATGATGCAACTAAAAACGTGATTCATCGGAGCACATAATTTGTTTCCAGTTATAGACTGTCCAATCCTTGTGCTCCTGTGCGAACTGGAGAAGTTCTTTTGTTAGCTGCAGACAGCAAAAGATGTTCGAACAGGCCTTCGGCTGCCATATCCCATTCGAGGCAGTTTACTGCCAACAGTGCGTGCATAGATCATTTGAGGAGATCCTTGATTAAGATGGTCTGTAATTTGCTGCACCGTTTCCTTCCGTTGTCTGTTACCAGTCTGAACACTCTCCGTTCCGCCGGAGCAGTCACTAGTCGATGACGCACGTTGCGGCCCAGCAGTTTGGCTGACAGTCCGGTCTTTGAACACTTTAACAGCAGCTCTGGAACATTTCACGAATGCGGCGATTTTGGTGATACTCGTTCCATGGCTCAGAGCTCCTACAATCATGCCACGTTGAAAGTCAGTCAAATCGCATTTTTTACCCATCTCGTCACCCAGAAAACGCTTCTACTACCGTTGCAAAAACTAAGCTTTCCCTTTTTCACGCTTTCCAACCGTAGGTTGAAAAAGCGCATACGCTCCAGCTTTTTCTGTCTGTCGGCACGATGACTCACGTAAAAACTGTTCGATTTCGATGAAATTTTAGTATGTGGTAGGGGACGAACCCTATTGAAAATGGGCGAAGTGGGGTCAGAGGTCATGCCATAAGAGCGGCATCCATTTCATTGCCTTTATGCGTCATAACATGCGTAAATATGGTTCGATTTCGATGAAATTTCAGTATGTGGTAGGGAACTACCTGGGCACGAACCCTATTGAAAATTGGAAAATTGGGGCCAAAGGTCAGGCAGGGCATAAGAACGGGATTTATTCCATTGCCCTTATGAGTCATAACTTGCGCAAAAATGGTTCAATTTCGATGAAATTTTGGTATGTGGTAAGGAACCACCTGGGAACAAAAACCTATTGAAAATGGGTGGAATGGGGTCAAAGTTCATGACATAAAAGTGGGATCCATTTCATTGCCTTTATGAGTTATAACATGCTTAAATATGATTCGATTTCGATGAAATTTTAGTATGTGGTAGGGAACCACTGGACACGAACCCTACTGAAAATGGGCGAATGGGGTCAAAGGTCAGGCAGGGCATAAAAGCGGTAGTTATTCCATTGCCCTTACGAGTCATAACTTGCGTAAAAATTGTTCGATTTCGATGAAATTTTAGTATTTGCTAAGGAACCACTGGGGACCAACCCTATTGAAAATGGGCGAAACGGGGTCAATGGTCAGTGCATAAAAGTGAAATCCATTGCCTTTATGAGTCATAACATGCGTAAATATGGTTCGATTTCGATGAAATTTTAGTATGTGGTAGGGAACCACCTGGGCACGAACCCTATTGAAAATGGGTGAAATGGGGTCAAATGTCAGGACACTGGAGTGGGATTCATTCCATTGCGCATCATAACTTACCAAAAATGTTTCGATTGTGACAAAACGTTATGTTGTTCCGGAGGTATAGTGAACCGGTTCTGTTGAATATCAACGAAATGGGGTCAAAGGTCATTGCACAAAAGCAAGATTTATTCCACAGCCATTATTCTCATAACTTGCGTAAAACTGCTATTGCGACAAAACTTTAGTATGTTATTCTTGAGGTGTACTGAACCGGTTCTGTTGAATATCATCGAAATGGGGTCAAAGGTCAGGACACAAGAGCAAGATTTATTCCACAGCCATTATCCTCACGACTTGAGTAATAATTTCATGATATGTTGGAAAGCGTATCATAATCAATGCATTGCATGAAATTATTACTAACTTGTTAGACTAGCCTCGCCTTCTGGCGACAACAGCGTGCAGCCATAGCTCGTTTGCTTAAGACTGTTAGGTCGTCATAATAAAGTGGCTACTCAGTGTATAGTGCCTAACACTACTTTGACGCGATAACATGCAAACAAGACATGCGTCAGACAATCTAATCTACATTTTCACACGTAACAGGATCAGACCGGCGGTTATAGATTAAACTTCTCCATATATTAAACATACGAGGTCATCCCAGTTTCCACGTTTAGTGTTCCTGGTCCACGTCAAGTTTCTATTAATTCATTTTTTTTGGAGAAAGCGTGATTTACACAGACTAATAATGTGGAAAAGTATGTAAGAAAACACGTGATAGCTTCCAAAATCTCATGACGCTACCGAGACGGCATAGTCAGGTTTCGCACCCTAACGTCTCCTAGACGTCATATTAGGCGAAGGGGTTAATCTACCGAGAAATTGCCTCTTCCGCTGCTGATGAGAAATTTTGGGCAATGTTCGAAACTTATTAAGCAATTTATTTTTTATTTCTATAAACAAATTACGCAAACTTCCTTTTAAGACAGTTAAATCAAGCCTTCGACCCACTGCATGGATAACTTTTGCGGGTTAAATAGTGATACAAGTTTCTCATTAACAAAGTTTAAAATGAAATGCATAAATTTCAAAACTACCTCTCTCCATTCTGACCAGAATACAGTTCCAGTGGCAGAGTCGTAATCCATTCCTCTGATAGTAAAAGTGTCTTTAGATACGTAAATGTCTGTTGAGTGAGAACTCAGCTTTATGCCACGAATCTGGTCAGCAAGCAAGTACCATACAGTTGGATCTCCACCTACAACGAAACCTGTTAATAAGAACTGTACACGAAAGTCAGACAATACTAGTAATTTACAAATTTAAAACTAATTTCAAATGTAGCTTGATTTAATACCGCAATCACCATCTCTGAAAAGCAATGTGTACAGATTTAATGTGTACAACACTAGCTTCGGGTGGTGTTAATACCAGTCGACCTAGTGTTTCGAAACTTATTTCGGTGCATTACTTTCCAGAAGGCATGTTAACTAAACTTTTCACGAACTCTCATCCAGTGAAATACCAGAATCTGGTACTTCCCAGGCGACATTAGACTGCCTTTGCATGCGGGATGACTGAATTATAGTAAAACTCAAGATTTTCAGAAGTGTTTAATATTGCAGTATCTTCGCACAAAGCCATTTCCGAACAAAGTACTATTCGAGTGTTTGAGATTATCTTTCCACTTTAAGCGAAAATCATTCGGCACGGAATAGGCAGTTTTATTTTCAAAAACATTTCTTGTATCACGGAACATTCTTATCTAGAGAACGGAAAAAATTTTGCATGTTCCGTTGTTCGGGTCTAAACTGAGGTCTACTCAGTACACATGAATTACCTAGGCCATTTCAGAAGTCTTGCACACTGTGCAGGCCCTGCCAGTAGAATGATGCAATCGCTCCAATATTGCGCCAGTTTTGAGTCAGACTTCAGTATACAAAGTTGACTGCTTTTTGCTGGCTAATTTGTTTTTGTTCCTAAAAATTCTGCATAGAAACTGAGGAAGAGTCGGGTCAGATCTCGCTTAGAGACCAGAGATCCTACATTAAAATTTAAACTTTGAGATTGAAATCCCCTACCGAAATTCATAAACTTTGTGGAGTTTATGTCGTGGATCGTAGCACAGTGCCGTGGTGGGTTTTCTCAGCCAAGGTCAGAAAAGCATCTAAGACGACGCAAGAAGCGGCTGGCCATCAGATGCAACGGACGACATTTCTGTCGTTATCCTCAACAGTACTTCGGAAAATCGACGGAAAACAGATTGCATATGATCAAAATAGGTTGTTTACCTTTTGTACACATTTCCTTGCAAGTTTTATTCTTTTGGTGGTCATTTGTCTTCAGGTCCATGAAGTGTACCGCAGTACAGTCCATGGACTTACGCATTCACCAAGCATTGAATGGACCTGAAGACAAATGACCACTGCACCAGAGGCTTGAACCAAGCAAGACAACCAAAACAATAAAACGTGCAAGGAAGTGTGTACAAAAGGTAAGCAACCTATGATTATAATTGTATGCACGTAAATTAAGAACAGCTGTGGCTTGTGCTATAGATGTTCTAACACTGAATTAGATTACATGATGCAAACATGTGTACCACTTCAGTTTTCAGAATCATAACTGAAAAATTAAGAGAAGTGGCTGCCAAATAAATTCGGCATAATCTGAGTGAAGAGCAGCAAGTAGTGGGATCACAGAAGAATTGCTTCTGTGGTAAGAGACAGAAGCGAAGCAGTTTTTGGACAGAAATTTTGCTACAGACGAAGCCTGGATATGAAATTTTGAACCAGAACTGAGATCTCAGTGGAAACATCCAGAATCACCTAGCCAGGAAAATTCCGCCGCCAACAATCTAAGGTTAAGCCGACTACGATTCTGGCCTATGACAAGGTTGGGGTGATAGCAAAAGTGCTAGAGGGTACTACTGTAAGAGGAATACTACAGAAGGTTTCTAAAAAGATGTTTTGCGCCCAAAGATTCGCTGAAGGCCCGACACTAAGTAGGAGTCATCTTGCACAACGCGAGGCCGCATTTTGCCTGAGCAGTAAGACATTCCGTAGTATGGATGAATTACTTCCTCACGCGCAATAGTCCTCACATGAGCCTAGACTAATTTGTTCCCAAAACAGAAGCCACTCCGCGGGAAACCAGTAAGATTCAGAATTTCTAATAAGGTGACCCGGGTAATCTGAAACCTCAACAGTGGCTGTGTCCTGACTGAATTACAAGCCTTGCCCAAACGTTGGACCGCTATCAAAGAAACATTGAGATTACTTGGAAGACTAAAGATATGTTGTGAAACTAAAAAGAAAATCCACAGTGCAAAACTTTTGAAACGACCCACGTACTATGATGTGGTAGAAATCTTTCTTATGGCTTTAAATCTACTGTGCCCAAGTTCTTGTGCAAAATACTCAGTTTCTCACGGAACAAGTTCATGATCCGACAGTTGCAGAACTAACAGCAGTTTAATGCTATGCTTTATAAAAACTGAACTCCGCACTTTGCTTCCCAAGAAATATTTGATGCGTCCGTGTAGTTTCACGAGAAGTCTGGCTCAGAGGCCCACTCCTTTACAAGTCTGGCCTATGGTGTCTCCGTTAGCAACGGGATCACTGCAAATGTGTCTACAAATTTTACCTCTTACATTGAACTTGTGGCGGTTGAAGGCCCATCGAATGAAAATAACTTCAAGTCAGGAACAAGCAACTGACTTAAGAGTTTTTTTTTTTATATCTAGTACCGTTGCACCAAATTCAAAATTATTCCCGCTTCTGCGTTCGGTGCAATACAAAATTCACATCAAGCGTATGATCGCCTCACTTTTTAACATGTCAGCAAGCAATGAATGATCATATCACTCCTAAGCGCAACGATTGTTTAACAGTCGACTAGAACATCTAGTCTTATCACTAACTGCAGTTTATCCGATAATTTTATACTTTGTAGTAGCTCGAGAAATGCTGAGAACCAAGTTTTGGAATGGTAGGGATTAATCGCTTTGACAGTTACCAGACTCAGAAAACTGAGCGAGGGTAGTTTATAACGTAGCCAACTTTTGCGAGTTCGGGACATTACTCAATGCTTGTAGAACACTCATACCTGTGGAAGGAACTATGGACCCCAACTAGTTATGAATCCATCCTTACGGACCACGTACACCCATAGATGCCGATTGCTTTCCCTGGTGCCGATGAGATCTTTCAGCATAACATACGATGTATCGCACAGCTAGAAATGTCCGAAGGTGGTTGGAAAAACACGATTAAGACTTAAAAGTACTTCCCTCACCCCGTTATTCCCCAGACTTAAACAAAATTGATCCTTGAAAGGTGCGATGTATCAAGCTAGGCACTTGCTGTTAAGCTTAAAAAAAGCTCAGACTTTATTAAATTAGCTTCCTTTTATAACATCCCAGGGATGGTACCTTCTGACTACGATCTTGACTTCCTCTTTGGAGACCCCATTCCCACTGTAGTGGCTGGAATGCTAAACAACCAGACTGGTTTGTCGTTCAACTAATAGTGCTGGGGTGGCACTATCGCAATACGTTGACAAGCTAGATCTTACAGTTGCAAGTCCGGTCCATCCTACTGGCACCCCGTGCCACGGGGTTGGCGATGTCATTGATTTTGCTGTCCACCAGTTTGTGAGGCACTTTCATCAGGTCTGTGGTTTCTGGGCTTGACTTTGATCATGACCCAGTTCTACTGAGATTGAATGGAGTCTCAGCCACCCCGCGGACGATGATATATACTGATTGGAAGTTGTTCCAGGAAATTATTGCTCAGGTTGATCCGCCTACGGTGGACACTAGTACTCGCTCAAACGTCGACAGTGCGGTGGAAGAATTCACTCGTTGCATACAGGGAATCTTTGATCGATGCAGGAAGCCTCAGGTCCTCACGGGACACTTATGAACTTCCTCCACGTATTGTCCGGATGATCCGGGAAAAGAGCAAGTTCCGGAGTATCTAGCAGCGGTCGAGATCAGCCGACGACAGGGTTAGTTACAACTCGTGTCGCGATCTCGTCAGGGCAGAAATCCGCGCGTTCCAAGAATTCCAGTAGAACAAGTACCTTCTCAACGTTAGTCAACCTCGTCAGGATGTGTGGACCATCCTTCAAAAACTCAGGTGTAGTAAGGCTCATACCACCCATTCTTGGTCCACAGGGTTCGGTGCAAAGTGTTGACGAGAAGGCTGTGGTCCTTGCTGGTGCCCTGGAGGAGCAGTTCTCACCTCATCACATCCAAAATCTTAGTCACGCGGATAGGGTCAGGGAGTCTTTAGCTACATACGATCTTGACTATACAGACTAGGTCATCTCGCCTGTTACCTCGAGGTAACTACACATCAAAAGCTAAAGGTGAAGAACGCTCCCGGAAGAGATTGAGTTTCGGCAAGAACTGTTCAATTGCTCCCTGAGAGCTGGATTCTGGTACTGGTGGAGATTTTCAACGGGTCTTCTCCGGCTGAAGTATTTTCCCCAGGGACTGGAAAACTGCAGTGGCTTTGCCTAAACCTGGAACCAATCATACTTTACCTGAGAACTACCGTTCAATATCTCTTGCCAGTCTTCGGTAAGCTCCTGGAGAGTATTATCCTCTCTAGGCTTCTGGAGTTTTGTGAAGCAAATGGTGCGATTCTTTAACAGTGGTTTCCGAGCGAAGAATGCTACGACCCACCAGTTGATCACACTTACGGAATTAGTTTGACTGAAGAGATAAGAGTATTCCACTGCTGTCTTCCTGGACATCAGCAAGGCTTTGACCGCGTTTGGCACGACTGACTCCTACACAAGTTGCAGGAGCCTCGATGCCCCGCGCACTTATTGAGCTGATTGGCTCGTACCACAACTGCAGTTTCACTGTTATGATTAACGGTGAGCTTTCTTCGAAAAAGATTAGAGCTGGCGTCCCTCAGGGTTAGATTCTTGGATCAACGCTGTTCTCCATTTATCTGCACGACTTACCCAAACAAGGGCAGGTCATGATGTAAGCAGATTATACAGCTATTGTTTTCAGGTCCCTGAACAAAGGCATAGCTGTGCCGCTCCACCAGGACTTTCACTCTCAGCTGGAAACCTATTAAACCGACTGGGTGATCAATATCAACCCGTCTAAGAGTAGTGCGCTGTTTTTTGGATCTATCCAAGGAGTACAGAAACTAGTTCTGTTTCAAGAGACAATCCCCTGGGCTACCTCCACTAAGTACCTAGGGCTCCAACTAGACTGTAGACTTTCATGGGTGGCAAACATCACCTACCACACGAATAAAGCTAGACAATGCTTTAGGCAGCTAGCTCCACTACTCAACCTGAGAAGCTTCCTTACAACACGGCACAAAGTACTGCTGTACAAGACTCGTCAGACCGGTGCTTACCTACGCCTCCATCTGGATTTGTATTAGTTTGAATCAGCGAGAGAATCTAGAACTTCTATTTAAGACTGGGGGCTCCCCTTGGACCAAACTTCGGAACCTGAGGAACAGACTTTAAACCAAAAAGGCACACTAGTTCTCCGCCAGATTCGCCAAGAACTTCAAAAAGCGGAAACCCACCCTAACTGACTTTAGGGGCGCGGTAGATTACAATCCTAGCGAATTCCTGAGGTATCCCAGAACTACGGCGGCGGCGATCTTTGGCCCCTCTTGACAGAGTATGAACAATGGTAGGTGTTACACAGACCATCGCCAGATCCCTTTTCAGATTGGCATAGATATTGTTAAAATGGATTATTCTCGGGCATTTTGACTGTCTCGTTGAGTTTCAGTCCACACCCCGGTGCGTCGGTGGCCGGGTGGTGTGGTTCTATGTGATGCTTGGTTCCGCTTGCCCCCGGACTGGTGTCACGGTTTTAAAGAACTATCACGCTCTCCTTTCAATTTTTCAGTTTGTCTTTCCTATTGGGTTTACTTACTCTGATCTCCTAGCTGCCTATTACAAAGGGTAGTTTTCGACCTGGGGTAAGACACTCTTCCTAAAACTTCAAATATCTTATCGTATGAAATTTAAGTATCCACAGTTTGTTAAACTGTGGACACTGAATTTGGTAAGAACGTGAAAGTGACCGTTTTTTGCATATGCGAATTTGGTCTTCAGAGTTGTTTCTTGCAAAGAAAAATCACAAGACTGATTTCAATTGGAATGAGTGCTCGGAATCGTATAGAAGATAGACTGAGGTGGAGAGCCGTCGGCAGGCGTGAAAGCTGGCAAGTCTCAAGCGGAAGTCGCTCGATGGTTACAGGTATCACGAAATGTGGTATCCAGGTTATGGCATCAATTCCGAACGGGTACCATCTCCAGAAGGCCCAGCCAAGGCTGTCCAAGAGCCACGACATCTACGGAGGATCGTTACGTGGCATTAACTGCTAAACGCCACCATAGACGGATAACAGCTAGAGACGCCTCTAAGAACATCGCTGCTGCGAATGGAACAACAATTTCGAGGCAAACTGCACACCTCTGCCTAGTAGAGAAGGCCCTTCACACCCGGCGACCAGTGGTGTGTCCCCCTCACCAGAACGCAGTCTTTCGTGGTGCCAAAGCATTGTTCTTAGGCACAGAAAGATTGGGGCAGTGTACTTTTCTGTGATGAGTCAAGATTCAGCACACAAAGTGATTCTCGAAGAGTCATCTGGAGATCGCGTGGGGTCCCGCTATCATCCCTTCAACATAAGGTAAATCTACCATTTTGGTATAAGTGGAATCCTTGTGTGGGCAGGCATGTTGGACGGCCGTACACCCCTGCAAGTCTATGGGGACACTGACCGCACAGCGCTATAGGGATAAGGCCCTTTAACCTTACGCGAGGATTTTCCGGGGAGCTGTCAGACCGAACTTCATTTTCATGGACAATAACACGAGGCCACACAGAGCTCAGCTTGTATGAGATTTTCTGGCAGGAAAGATTCGCCGTATGGTGTGGCGAATACTCTTCGGATTTGTTGCCACAATCTGGTAACCCCATTTACAATATGAGGGCTCGTTGTACTACTTAAAGCTGTGCGAGGTGGTCACACTCCCTATTAGCCGGACCGTGTGAGATATGATGCATCATGTTTTGACAGTTTGTGGTTAAATTTGCATATCGCACGCAATTTAAGTCCTGTTCATTTTGTTATGTTGCTATTGCATGTCTCTTAGTATGAGGCATCCATGTATTAAATTTCATTGCAATAAGCCATTTAGTTTAAGATATAACAGAATGTATGTGATCTTAATTTTGGACAGTAGTTATTACAAGCTTACACTAGCCGTACAGTAAAAAGCTTAGAGTACATGCATGCTGCAAACCGCTTGTTCCTAACCTATCTTAGTTTAAAAACCAATGAGGGAAGGACTGTCCACCCAATATATTTAGGTGACAAACTGCCTCAGACTTCATTTTTGAATACTGAACAGAAGTTTGTCAGAAACTGGAAAACTTACTTCGAAATTTTGATCTAACATCGCCTCACAAGGTCAAATTTGTTATTTCCTTATAACTTGTAAGAAAGTTATAAGTTCTAGTTCAGACAGTTATGGCCAACCTAATGAGAGCACAAATTTTTTTTCGATATAGACCACTTCCTAATTAATACAGACATTTAACGTGGACCAGGAACATCAAACAAAGGTCTTCGCTCTTTCCACGTTTATAAGTGAGTCACGGAAAAATTCTCATTGGCCGCCACCGAGAGTCGAACCCAGGGTCTTCCAGTTACGCGCCGGATATGCTTCCGCTACACCACAGCGGCCTCGAATTACTCCAGACACACATGCTAACTACCAAGCCAAGTTTGCAGGTTGCTTCTTGGAGCCCCGCACAATGCTGGGGATTCACCAAAGATGACTCGCTAGGAATTTTTCAGTGATTCACTTATAAACGTGGAAAGAGCGAAGACCTTTCTTTGATGTTCCTGGTCCACGATAAATGTCTGTATTATTCATTCGCCTTCTATTTCTTCAGTTGCTGCTTACCATCTTCGGTGAATCCCAGCATTGTGCGGGACTCCAAGAAGCAACCTGCCAACTTGGGTTGGCGGTCAGCATGCTTGGCAGTCAGCATTGTGCGGGACTCCAAGAAGCAACCTGCCAACTTGGCTTGGCAGTCAACTTGGCTTGGCAGTAGCGGAAGCATATCCGGCGCGTAACTGGAAGACCCTGGGTTAGACTCCCGGTGGCGGCCAATGAGAATTTTTCCATGACTCACTTATAAACGTGGAAAGAGCGAAGACCTTTGTTTGACCACTTCCTAGCTTGTGCTCAGAAACTATTGTTTACCTTCAGAAAAAAACTTTCTGGATTAAACCAGTATGTCTGACTTCAGAAAAAAAAATCCATATTTCGCCTGCACTTCTGATGATACTGTTTTAAAATTGTGTAAAATACTAAATTTACATTACTTTGAATTCATTTGTCCTAACAGGCTAGAGATTTGAGGAAAGGCACTCCTTACCATCGGTAATTTAGTCTTAATCTGACCTAAGTCAGAAATTTAAACGTACGCCCACAAATTAACGTTGCAATTCTTAATTCCCTAAGCCATCGGTTTGTACAAAAAGCAAATTAGTGTTTGTAATATTATCTAATGCAATCACCTGAACTCTTGTTCGTCACTTCGTTGTACAATACATTCTCAGAAGAGAACTGTCAATTAAACTGTTCTAATGGTTGCCATTGCGGGAGGATGGTTTTATTTTTAGATCAGGCCACAGTTTAGTTGAACTAAAGATTAACTCAGGTTTGTCGTATAATACAGACTTAGAGCGGTAAAGAGTTACTTACCAACAGCTTTACACTTCCTGTGATCGGGAGCTAAAAAGTATCCTCCTGCACAACTGCATTTAAAACTTCCTTTAGTGTTGTTGCAAAACTGACTACAGGTTCCGAGAGAGAGACATTCGTCCTCATCTGGAAAATATTTAGAGTTTCACAAGACTACGTTGGAAGCAGTTTTTACACCTATAAAAAAACTCGCAAACTTAATTATTTAATTTTGAACAAGTCACATACTCACAGTACATCTTTTCTTTCAAAGAAACTCAGAACAATTGGCAGAGACAGAACTGGAGGATTAGTTTAGCAGACGTACAGTGGGTAAAAAGTATTGGCACAACTTGTTTATCAGCAATAATTTCACACAAATAGGGGAAAAATATATTTAGCAGTAAATAGGCTAATTAAAAAAATAGTCTTTAGATTGAGAAAATACGGGAGACATAGGCGGAAAAAAGGCATTTTCTGAATGGCACAAAATTATTTGCACACGAGTGATACCATCACTATGTCATAAAGTCCAAAATAATTGTCTAATATTTAGTATGCATACCTTTTGCATTAATAATTGCCTAAAGCCTTCTTGGCATAGAACTATGTTTTTAGTTTCTTGTGCAATATTCTGCCATTCTTCAGTTACTGCTCGTTTTAGGTCATTTTCACCCCGAAATTTTCTTTTCCTTAAAGATAAATCCAATAAATACCACAAATTCTCGATAGCGTTAATGTCAGGAGACTGGAGGAGTATCAAGCCTCTAGCTAACATACAGTAACCACTCTTTTGTGATACGTGCAGAGTTTCGGATAGTTATCCTGTTGAAAGATTACTTATGCCTAATTTCGCTGCACTGTCAGCTAAATTGCTGCGCAACACAATATTTCCTTGCATTCATTATATCTTCAATAAACGCAATTTTACTCACTCCATTGTAACCCCATGCATCCCCATATATGACGACCATGCTTCATAGTTGCTTTGAGATTTTATTGCTCGAGTTCAGTGTTTGGTCTGCGCCACACAAATTTTTTACCTTCAGAGCCAAATATAGATTGATCCTTGTTTTGTCCAAAAATATAAAATCCTTCAAGAATTAGATTGGAATACTGACTTTAGCGAAATACAAACGTTTCTGCCTATTTCTTTCACTAATAGAAGGATTTTTCCTTGCCGTTCCTCAATGTAACTGTGCACGATGCAGCACAGTTCTTAATGTTTGAGCACAAACCGTCTTACACGATAGTGTTGCAAGTTTTACAGCTAGAGTTCGAGCTGTAGTAAATTTTTTTCCTCACTTTTACATGGCGTTGCTCACTGGTAGTAGAACTCTTTGAGAGAGTTTCTCCTGTTATCTGTGCTACCAGTTTCTTGGTGCTTTTTCACTACATATGACTTTAAAAGTTCAAATTCAAAATGTCACCAATTGTTAGATAACTTTTCCCGTTTGTACGCAAAGAAATTCTTTCGCGCATATGTTTGGGTAACTGACTTCTTACGTGTCATGTTGAATTACAACTCTAGCTGAGCCCTGCCGCTAGTCTGAAATTCACACATACAACTGTAGCAATCACAGTATTTGTCTTTTTCTTGTAGGACTTCCGTCCACAGTGAGTCGAGTTTAGGTCCCAACCACCTACAGCGAGAACAGTTTGTAGTGAGATTAGAGTACAACAAGTACGATGTTGCACATAGAAGGGTGAGAACTTCAGGGGGGCATAGGAAAGGATGCCCATTTTATCAGTGGGTCCCAGCCTGGGGGCAGTCACTTTACATGCTCGTCCGATGCACGGCGGATATTCAGCGATTGTTAGTAAATCACACCATCTCTGAAAAATCAGCCCAGGATTGAACCTGAGGACCTTGCATTGATAGTCTGACTCGCTAACCACTAAGCCATTCGCGGCTCTACTGTAGCAATCACTTTACGTTTGCAGTAATTATATTACCGCTGCAGATAGGTTTATGCAAATCTCAGGTAACGTTAAGTCACTGCAGTGTGCAAATACTTTTTTCGTAGCTATTTTTTTAGTAGTTGCTCCGTACACTTTTCTAACTAATTAAACAGAAATATTATATAATTGACATTCATCTTTGTAATGATGAAGTTTTTAGCTCTGTTTATCTTATGACATTGCGAAAACACTGTGCAAATACTTTTACCCACTGAACAAGTCACTAGGTGAATCAAAAGTTACTTTGCCCCATCTGGAGTAAGATTGCAGTCAGCTTGCTTGTGAGCGAAGTAGACAGTACGTCAGAGCTGTCTACCGGAGGTGTTTTAGTTCAGTAACAGTAAGTCGTGTACACTACGCGTCAACCGGATTTTTTTACTCCAAATCGGAAGTGAGAGCATTTGATTTATGTGGGCTAAGCGCCTAAATTGCACTGACCTCAGTCTAAGTATGTTATATACGGGGGAAATGTCATGTCTCGTCCGGCCATTGTAAAGTGGTGCCAAAAATTTGAAAAGAGTGGCACAAATTTGACGGACGAGTAACGCGAATGAAAACCAATATTTATCTAGCACTCCGAAGCATGTTGCCTCCGTTGAAGACATGATACGAAATAAAAGGCGTATCTAAACAATCAAGGAAATTGCCAGTACGTTAGAGATTTCGTACGGGACGGTATTCCATCATTCACGAGCACCTGCGATTTCTGGAATTGTATACCAGATGCAGCCACGTTCACTCACCGATTACAGAATCCAATGTTTCCCGTCGTATTTGCCACTACTGCAGGTCAGTTTATGCGTCGAAACGTGGTTTCACCATTTCACTCCTGAAACCAAAACTATCATCCATTAAATAAAAGCATGTCACCTTTCCAACAACGTAGAAGTGCGAAGACCAACCGTATGCGGGATAGGTCATTGTGATTTAAAGTGCTTACAGAATTTCTGCCAAAAGGGACTATATGCTGACTCATGTTGCCAAACGCTAAGAAGTTTGCGACAGGCAATTAATGGCGGAAGCAGAGGTAAATTGAACGAAGGTGTCATTCTGCTGTACGACAAAGCCACACAGCACGGACAAAGGAATTGTTGCTGTCATTCAAGTGGAAGGTGTGGCAACCTCTACCGTACAGCCCCGACTTATCCCCGTGAGACTACCATTTATTCGGTAAAATGAAACCGGACCTTAATGGGCAGCGATTTTAAACCGGTAAGGACCAAACTTTTTCACAGCCTCTAATGGTTGCACCAAATTGGAGATTGTGTACTGGTATGGAAACGTTAATCACACGTTTCGATAAATGTTTGCTTCTTGGTTGACTACGTCGGAAAGTAAACTTACCTTTAAGCCAACATTGTTGAATAAAAAAACTCAGGTGATTTAACTTTGATCCGCCCTCGATCATACTCCTTTCCCTCCTTCCAAGGAATACTTGACTGCATTTGACTCCTCACTACGAAACCTACGCGGGATTGAGACTACATAGCGCCGAAAGCTTGCAGTATTGTTGAGCCCGCCCTTAAACTGACCGATAGGAACACCCAGGAGCCACGACCGCCCAGCAAGATTCCCTCTATATGCATCATTAGTTTATAACTATAATTATGGAAGAGCTCTTACAAGTCAAGAGCTATCAAGTACCAATTGTTTTAAACTGAGCGTTTAATGTTTTGCTTAACTATTTTCCACAGGAAACTCTTACTGTGGCGCAAGCATCACTACTACTGTACCAAGGAACAGATATTGCATTGAGGAGGATCAGGTCTAGGATAAATTGAAGTTTCTTCTGTCTGGAAATAACACTGGAACCAGTCATTCTATAAGTGTCGGGAAGATAAAATAGCGGTAGCGATTAAGCTCTGAGAGAAAGTCTCTAATGCATTGAACCTCCACTTTACTGAGTGGCTAGTATGTCTACTACTCTAAGTCTAGTAAAAAAATTTGCATATAAGTACCTTAGGTATATCATTTAATTTGCAGCCTCTTGTTCCAGAGAACAGATAATGAAAGCAGGAAGCACAAAATGTCTTACTTCAGGCTCAGATAAAGCCCAGCGAGTGATTAGGGAGGGAAGTTAGTGTTTGCTGCATTAACAGGACGGAATAAATCTAGTAGTACCCATTGTGCTCAAGTTCACTTATTACTTCAGGTCTCCATGACCTACACCACTAGAAACGTACTGATCCCTCTGAAACATACGACTGAGTTATATCTTTCTCTAGCCTATAACTTTTGGTTTGGGGTTCGCAGAACCAATATTATGATTTAATCCAAACATTTTTTTATTACGCAGGAGTGAAGCAAACCTGGAAATTTCTTAATGGATTAGTTTGTACGTAAATTAGTCTAACTTAACGAAAACTTGAGGTTTACTGCAATTTACCTAAATCACCCAGCATCAGCAAGATTCCAAATTTGATTCAAATGCACTTCTAATTTGCTAAATTTGGAAACTTTTCAGCAGTCTCAATAGTCTTCGGAACGTGCCTGCTCAATTTCAGAACTTCGAAAATGAGTAGTACCGCGTTCTCCAGTGATTTCGTTTTAGTGTTAAGGAATACAATTTTTGCAAAAAACACTAGGGAAACCTATCGAGTTCTGTTCAGGAAGTGAGTACATGACTAGTGTTCTGAAGTACCTGGAGATTCTACAGCGAAAGGAAATCTTGCATTTGAGCACTTCCTTGCATAAAAATAACCTCATCTTTGAAGTGATGGCAAAAAGGATGATCACTTCCTGTAATGTTAGAATTTCGCTAAATCCTAAAATCCGAACCTTTATTTTACACCCTTAGCTTCAAGGTATAAGTTCTATTTAGGCTAAAACACATTCACTTAACTGCCAGCAATACCTGAACGTTTTCAAAAGTTATTGGATTAGGTTCACTTCTCTGGTAAGCCCACATCAATGAGTCATTGCATAACTTTTAGAAGTTACCTTCACGTCAGAAAAGATGTTAAAGAAAATTACTGTACAATTTCAGGACAATTGTTCAACTGCTGTTTGAAGTTTACGCCTCGCAGCAGCAATGCTGAATTAAAGGATGTATCTATACATCCGAGATGGTCTCAAGACTGATCTGTTCCAAGTGACCCGGTAGACAGTGAATGAAAAGATTCGTTCAGTAGTTCCAGCAGATCTCGTTCGCTTCGGTCCTCTAGTCAAAAATCCGTAAGATCTAAGGATCCAAATCGTTCACAGCCGGTATTTCATTGTCCATTAGTTACTAGATCGAAAATTTTTTAGTGTTACTGGAACCATCTTATAACTATTTTACCTAATTGTTTGCAGGGCAATTAAGATCATTTAAAATTGCGATTTATATTTATTTTTTCCATTACGGTTTCACTCAAGATAGAGACACCAGCTTAGAACTCACCTCAGTTCTGTAATATATAGCTAGTTTTAGTTTAACTTTGAAATATACACTGAAGAGCAATTGAATTAGAGACAGCTGGCGTTATGCAAATGTGGCGCTGTGGGCGGCCCTATAAACGGAAACATGACGTATGCAGCGATCAGACAATATAAGGAGTGATGAGACTGGAATCTGTATGAGTCGGACGCAGTATGGGTAAGACGAAAGATCTAAGCGCATTTGATCATGGGAAAATTTTCGGGGCCCGACGAATGGGCCACCCCATCTGAGTCTTGCAGGCACTGGGATTTTCACGAGCCACTGTCACGGGTGCACCGTGAGTACATCGAATCCGGTAAAACCATCCCTGCAAGGGCCAACTGCCGTGGACAATAGCATGTGGATGAGCGGGGTCATAGTCTGCTAACTCGCATTGTAACAGCGGATAGACGGGCCACAGTGCAAGAAATCACTCAGAAATTTAACGCTGGTGCACAAAAACGTGTAAGCAGCCACACCATCCAGAACCATATCCTCGCTATGGGGTACAGAAGCGATCGTCCCACGAGAATACCGCTGCTGACCACACATCACAGGGTGCAAAGATGGGCATGGGCGCGGAAACAGTCACTGGACCCTAGACATGTGGGAAAATGTTGCCTTGATTGACGAGTCGAGATTCACGTTGGTACATGCGGATGGCAGGATACTAGTACGGCGCAAATCACATGAAGCGATGGATCCTTCATGCCAGCAGGGTACTCAATCTGGTGGGGGTGGCATTCTCGCCTTGGGACTGCTTACGTGGACTGAAATTGGATCCTGGCACGTGTGACATCGTCCCTCACAGGTGAACATTACCGGGATATCCTGGATGACCATTTGCTCCCGTTTGTGAGTCTTCAACATCCCACTGGGGACCTAATCCTGCAATAAGAAAATGCACCGTGGCATCGCTCCCGAATTGTACCCGAATGGTTGGATGAACACTCCGACGTGACCTTGCTTCCTTGGCCAGCTAGGTCACCTGTCATCAACCCCATCGAGCACATCTGGGATGACCATCGAGAGAGATGTTAGATGCGCTGAACCCCTCCTCCAAATCTTCGTGAACTGTGGGAGCTTGTTCAGGGGTCGTGGATCCGTATGGCTTCCAAAGTCTTGTCGAGTCCATGCAGAGACTAATTACCGCCGTCATCAGGGCGGAAGGGGTGTTACACGTTGCTAGACAGGTATCTTTAATCCAATTGCTCTTCAGTGTATATTAATAAACACGAAAGGTAGTTTTGTACTGCCACAGTGAAAATTCTAAAAATAGTCACTCAGACGTTTACTTGTAATTTATAGACAACTGCGAACTTATGAACATACAACAGGAAGAGACTACTACGTTTCCAACGAACGAAACAAACTGGTATTTTAAACGGATCACTTTAGTGACCGGATCTCAAAGATCCGGGTCACGTAAACGACCGAATCTTCCCACTACTACATGATACACAGAATGTATAATTTTCTACGTTGCTTTTGCACTATTGAAGTCTTAAGTGAGGCATTAAAGTAAAATAATTCACTAAAGATTAAGTCAGTTGAAATAAGCTGCTTCAAGACTTAACATTACAGCAACTTATACATAATTCTCAACTTAAACAGAAGCTTCAGTCTTTTTCCGCTCCCAACTAGAGAAAACTTGGACCTCGAAGAAACTAAAGTGGAAGAGAGTTCCGTCCAAGACAGTATTTTATGTTCGTTCTTTAGCATAAAGTAAATGAGTTTGCCAGATTAAAGTCCATTGCCGATCTTCAGCCTTCAGCAGAAGTTCTAAGTTATTTGTTGTGAAAGTGGTCAGTGGCACATTCCGGTAGCACTTTCGTTAACCCCCAATTCCGATCTTTAAAGAAGGAACAGATTAGCTGTTCCCAGGGAGTCTTTAATCTTACCTTCGCAAGTTTTCTTATCACTTCCTAGCTGAAATCCAGGGAGACAGGAGCATCTGGGACCTCCAGGTGTGGCAGCACAGAGGTGAGAACAACCGCCTCTTTTCTTTCCACAAGAGTAAGCTAAAGCAAGTTTTATTGGCAGTTAGCACATCTTATAGAATTTATGAACGTAAAAGCACATGCATCAAGACTCATACTGAAATTAAGATGGGAAAATATAATTTTAATAAAAACGTTTCTGCTATCTACTAATTTCGCAGTTTAATCATTTTGCCGATTTAAGAATTTTCATGTTTCAGAAGTTAGGAATTTACCAACCCAGAACACATCTTTATTTCAGGCAAAAAACTATCCTTTTCATTATTCTAATCACAGTTTAAGTGGCAAACTGAGTACCCAATCCAAATTTTGAAGATTACAATCCGTTTTGGTTTACATATGACAAGGATAAATTAGATACCAGAAAATTTTAAAACCAGCGTCTAGCAGATAGCGCCCGTGTATGCTAGCCACTACACCCAGAATGATTAAGTCTCAAGTTTCAGATTAAGTCAATTTCTTGTCATATTTACCCCAAAAAAACGGGTTGTTTTTAGAATTTGTATTGTATGGTGTAATATCGTATTCCATTCATGAGTACCTAATCTTTTATTGGTTGTTAAATCGTACTCTGCTTGATAAGAGCAGCAGTTAGTGAAGAGGTCTAGTCTACATTCATACTAAAGTAAATTCAGTACTGTGATTAGGCAATTATAAGAGCTCTTCAACAATCCAGTACTAATCCCTTTTGTATCCTAACGCCTGAACTAAGCTCCGTACGAAGGAGCTACTGGAGTTGCTCATAGCTTTACTTACGAAATACAGCATTCTGGAACAAAAGTACTTAGATATCTTCAGGATTACATTTCGTGAAGAACTCGAAAAAAAGAAACTCAGTGTAATAAGGGGGGAATTTCAGTTTGGAAAACTAGGAGACTGCTACTAACAGCGCAAAATGTTCTCAGAATGTAATTTCATAAATCTTAATATTTATGTTCAGCTTCAATTTATTGCGTTGCCAACTGTTTGCATACAGCATAATGTTCCTGCCATTTGAGGGGCGTGTTTTTCTGTCTGCAGAAATTTTATCTACAGTTCGAACACTTTTTGTAAGGACCAATTTTATAGCTACTACAGCCAAGTATGAACTTTTTATATATGCTGACATCAGTGAGGTCTGCGTGTGGACAGACATCTTACAGGCGTTCCACCAGTTTTTCAGATTGGATTTTTTTTTGATTGGAGGTTTAACGACCACCGTGAGCAACTCAATAGGCTATAAGCAGTGGCCCGTCTCTAATTTAGGGTCACTGGTTCCAGGGAAGGGAGAGCCAGTGCCGTAAGACAAAAACAACATCCATGCCTCACCGGGATTCGAACCCGGACCTCTTTCGGACGAATGATCAGAGGCCAACGCCTTAGACCACTGCGCCACCGGGTCGGCAAAGGTTGGATTTCTAGAAGCAGAGATCCAACTATCAAAAGGTGCAGATTCATCCATATACTGTCCGCTCTCAGTTTCGCGAATTTAAGAACCCATCTTTTCCGCCGACATTCGAACTGTCAGGCGAATGGAAATATTTCAAGTCTTGATTTAAAAATTTCAAAGCTTTTGCAATAAGACATTTAAGATTATATTCTTGAAGTGCAAGAATCGCAATTTAATGTTTGTTCTCCACAAAAACAGGTGTAGCTAGAAACTGCTCACTGAATTAGCGTGTCGGAACACAAGTCACGCTAGCATTTATGGGGAACTTACTGAATCACTAAAATGCACATGTTCAGTGTGGAACCAAATTAACTGCATTAACGTTGAAAAAACGTTATCTGCCACTTAAATGTGCATTCTAGGTTTTTGAATATTACTCATTTGATTACTTAACGTTAAAGCCCGAAACTCTTGTGAAAGCAATGTCTATTAAATTAATTCTCCTCGCGATTTGTCATTCACCCAACTTATACGTAAGGTCAAAAGTAACTCCGAACTATAATGAAGCTTACGTTTTACGCGTTCCAACCGTAGGTTGGAACGCGTATATGCTCTAGCTTTGTCAGTCTGTACGAAAACTTGTAAAAATTGTTCGATTTCGATGAAATTTTAGTATGTGATGGAGGAGACAACTAGGGGACGAACCTTGTCTAAAATGGGCGAAGTGGGGGTCAAAGGTCTGGACATAAGAGTGGGATCCATTCCATCGCCTTTGAGTCAACTTACGTAAAGATTTGAAACAGAAGTCATCGCTCTTTTCATTGCTTATGAGTAACTGAAAATATTTCGTTGGCCGCCACCGGGAATCGAACCCAGTCTTCTAATTACGCGCCGGATATTTTTCCATTGCACCATAGAGGCCTCAAATTCCTCGATACTCATACACTGGAGGCCGCTGTGGAAGCATATCCGGCGCGTAACTGGAAGACCCTGGGTTCGATTCTCGGTGGCGGCCAATGAAAATTTTTCCGTAACTCACTTAAACGTGGAAAGAGCGATGACTCGTTTGATGTTCCTAGTCCACGTCAAATTTTTAATAATTGCGTAGAAATACTTTGATTGCGACAAAAGCATATCGTTCCGGAGGTATACTGAACCTGTTCTGTTTAATATTATCGAAATGGGGTCAAAGGTCAGGGCACAGGAGCGGGGTTTACTCCACAGCCATTATCCTCCTAACTTGAGTAATGATTTCTGGTATGTTGGAAAGCGTACATGATGCGTTGCATGATTTTACTAACTTATTCTTTATAAGGAATAAAGTTTATGGCTTCTAGTTATGCAACTAGTTTTACTTGGGAGAGGCTGAGCAATACGCCATCAAGAGTTTCTCTAATGGCACATAAGGAAACTGTTTCAGGCAATATTTCAGTTATGTGAATTTATGGTAACTTGTTTAAACGCTTATTCGAAGACATTCGAACAAAAACTGACTCATTGAACTCTAAACACCACTTTAGAATTTATACTGGAATTTTAGAAGGTATAAGCTAAATTAGGAAGCGGCATCCCACATAAACACTACAAGTATTATTCAGGAAATTACAGCAAATTGCTCTCTTTTACAGTTAGTGGCAAGAAGAAATTCCATTTTAAGCCTGGTTTCCAAACTACAGCTTGTATCTTTTGAGCACACACCTGTCATGCTTCACAACTCCAGTGTACGTAATCTTTGCTATGCACAAGCTACAAGGGATTTGGTGGCCGCTTTCATACTAGTTCTACGCCATAAGTCAGTTCAAAACAGTATGTCCACAAGAGCAAAGTAAAGTTTACGTCCTCAGCTTTTAGGACCCATACCTCCTGTTTGGAGTGACGCGCACATTTAAACAAGCCCAGTATCTAAAAAGGGCCTGCCTTGCTCATTGGAAGTTTGTTTACAACTATGGTAACTACGATTTACCGCACTCGAACCCGCAACCATCGGGGGATCTTGTTAAGGGGTCGACGCAGGAGATAGTGGACTATCCTATTATACCAGGCTCAAGAAGCTAGACTTTAGATTACACGTCAGTTATCTTAGTTTGCGCCGTGTGTAGCAGATACGTCACAAGCATCCATTTGAGTTGTGATAAAACTCAGGTTTCCTGTGTCCTTATGTTTTAATACACATAAGGATGGACAGGGGGCCGGTCTGAAAGATCTAGTGTAATTTTTATCTAGTTTAACTTTATAGTTTTAAGTCTTTTAACTGATTTTATTTCAAGTTTTTTTAATCGTGTATAGACAGCAACGTCCATTGACTGGAATGTGATCTGCTAGACGTATTTTCTTCGTGAGGTTTTAGAGAACAAATCGTACTGGGAGAACTTAACTTCAACGCTAAGTCTGAAGAATTCAGACACTTTTAGATGAACCTTCTCACGAGAAGTTTCTCCACTGCGAGGTGCTGGATTTTAAAGCAATAGGTTCTTACTTTAAGTTTTTAACGCTGCCTTAAAATTTAGGGAGAACAATCGCGAACATTTGTGCGCCGCCTAAGAGCAAACGTTACTACGCGATGTGTTGCTTTGATTTTATTCTTTGCAACAAGGGCTATACCTCAAAGAAAGCCATAGCACAAAGCATCACGAACAGATATCTGCTCTGAAAGTTAGGTCCGCATCCTCTTCTGTTGGAAGTTCAGCTCTCATGTGAGAGCTCTTCGTGTCCACGAAACGTGCATTGAGTCTTTGAAGATAGCATAAGTTGTCTATGCGTGCTGTGGTGTGCTAGTAAGTTCCGGCAACCAGAAGTTTACATAAACCTAAAGACATGGTTGAAAGCTTTAATGTATTTATTCTGAATCACTTGCGCTATTTCCGCAGCAGGAGTTTTCGCAGAAACTAAGAACAATGCAGCTGCGCACACGCAAACTACTTTCGTTCAACAGTTTCCATGGTTTGATTATGTATCTTGCCCACATATGGCACACCTTCACGATTCTAGAGAAATTTTATATTTTGCTGTACAGAACATTTTACGCCTAATAGGCATCTAGAGGTGAATTTCAGTGGGCAATTCGAGGGGGCACAGGAGTATTCTTCCCCCTACTCTAAGCTTTAGCATCTTTGCAAGCCCCACAAGCACGGCAAATCAGTTTATAAGACCAAATCAGCATCATATGGACAGAAATTTAGGCCTCGACGCTGATTTAAGTTCACATTGTGATGAGATTCAGAAAAACTAAGTTTCCCTATTCAGCTATGCTGTACGCTTAGTATTTTAGACTATCCATCACTTCAACAGCCTCGTTGCTTACCCGTTTTACATGTGAAATACGCAGTTTCAGTTAATACCATCTTACTGCGCAGTGCTTGGACTAGTCTTAACGTTTCGGGTCTAATTCACTACATAGTGACTTGAAAGCTGAACGCACTTCCAAGTCACCTTGAAAGCTACAGAAAATAAACAGTTCCCGAGAGTATTCTATAGCATTGAGAAGTTAGGTTCGTAATTTCTTCAAATTGAGCTTCCTAATTTAGGACTATTCTCAGATACTGAAAAGAACATTAATTTCAGCTCAAGCGGTACTTACCGCAGAGGTTTCCTTCGTCAGAATAATCTACGCAGTCTGGAATCCCATCACACACTTGGCGCAACAGTAAGCATTCACCACTATTGCACGTGAATTGCTCGCACTCCATTTCTAGAAAAATGAAACCATATTTCAGTTTAAATACAAAGTAAAAGTTAAAATTAGTCTCTTTCATTTACATACTTCACGTTGTATGAAGGTGTTAAAGTTTTACAGAAGCCAAAAATAGTGTTCAAGTGTTTCTTAAATTCAAAAGGATAATGGCATTTGCAATAGAGTAACTGTACTTATTCAATAACAGTTTTTGAAAATCAAAATTATTCCTGGATGAATCCACCGAGCTGTCACAGGATCAAGTCCTTAAACGAACCAAAGCACATAGTGGTTCAAAGTTTTACTTTTGCTGTTCAAACTGAAAAATTTATGTTGAAGCTCCAGTTATGAGGTCTCATTCGACTTTCAGATTAGTATCCGCAAGATACAATATTTAACATTGCTACCGAAAGAAAGTCTGCAAAAAATGAGATTAGAACTGAAATATTGGTTTTGGGCTTGCAGACCCAGACGTTTTCCGGGACTGCATGTACGACGTGAAGCCAGCCATCAGCTTTCGAAAGAAGCCAGTGTAAAATAAGAAAATTTCCTTTAAGGCAAATTAAAATCTAGCAATTCGAAGGGGCGGGAGGTAGATAGCATTTAAGAGCACGAAATCTGATCCACGTCAGAAGTAGACTGCGCCAGAGAGACCTGTTAGACTTAATTCCCTGAAATTTGCGAGCTGCATTCTAGATGGGACTGCTAGATACGAAAAATAAAAATTGTGGGAGATTACTTTTAACACTAAAAATAAACCAACACCAGCTCTAGTACCTGCGGCTTTCTTAGTGCCCAGTGCTGTTGTTACAGTAGAGATTCAGAGTCTTCAGAAATCTGAGCCTGGCTCAGTCGATTGCGACGAGTTAACAGGAACACCCGAAGAACAAATGTACGCACAATGCGTATTTGGTGAGCCCGGCCAGTTTCAAATGTTACACCCGGGCCGGCCAGTCAGTTTCTGCTATTATTTTAGGGAAGGCCCGGCATGTGTAATTTTAGTTTTTCTATTGTTTTTATTAAATTTGAAATCTTCATGCATACGGTATGTAGAAGAAAATCTTGCTTTTTTTTGATCTGCCACAGAAACTGAATTTAATACCTTTGTTAGAAATTTTCCTTCAACACGCAACCATTAAGTTCTCTAGAATTTGAAAACTGTACCCAGCCATTTCTGTACATTCTTCAGTGAAACAATTCTACTCATACCGTAGATTTCAGTTAGTCTCAAGCCTACCTCTAATACCAAGCTCCTGCAGCCATTCGCCTACTCAGAAGTTATCGGGACGATTATATTTATTTTTTTCTGCGCCGTGCCATTTCTCATTCATTTAAAGAATTAAGTAACTTGGAACTACACAAGATTCACAAAACCGCCTTGCAGTAGCTTACAAAAACTCACTAACTCAACATTAACTAGTGAGTGTCTGATAATCAAATGTGGGCTACTTACCGTTTGGTCCAGGTATAACCAGTGTTTTGAAATATCTAATCAAATTTAGGTTTTGTAATCTAGGTAGTGAATCTGTTTAACCCTAAAGAGGAATGACAGACCCAGTCAGCACTTTAAACATGGGATATCTTCTATACCCATGAAAGCTATTGATCCAAACACCGAAGATCAAGTCTACGTTGGTTCTACGCTACGTACCCTGAAGAGTAGGCTATATTAACCAATATGTAAGAAATAATTTTAGTACTACGGGCTTATCACGACTTTGCCTAAAAGATCAGCAGTAATCAGATTGGTCCATGGCAAATATCCTTGCCACTGCAACAAGGTCGGTCCTATTTACAGAAAGCCTTTATTAATTTAGATATTCGTACCGTAATGACAATTTCCCTTCCACTATCCCTCTTCCCTGGAGATTGTTATTGGGTGACTAGTGACAAACCAGTGACAGACTCGAATGGACGATCTCCTTCCTCTACGTTTCATGTAGTACACGTATTTACACACTGGCCCACTTGTGTTTGATAGCTGTTAACCCTGTATAAAAAGTCTTAGTCAATTATCCTGTTTGCGCATTCTACATCTGATGTTAGGGCCAGTGAGGGTCCCGAAGGGTCTTAAGTACCTTAAAACTTTGTGTGATCAAGTTTTATTAAAAAAAAAACTTTCAAATGCCATCTTTTAATTATCGTGGGAAGACTGATTATCTCTAGATACACTGACGCACGAGATGTTTTGACATTATCCTACGTGGATGCAGCGATGTTTTACCTCTATACTCTTGCAAAGTGATGGATTCGGCCACTCTAGGATCTCTAAGCAGGAACAGCGTCCAGCACCTTACCCAGGAATCCCAAGTCCCCTTCTTCGACGTAGAATTTGCACTCCAAACTATTAGACTGGCTTCCATAAATTAAGGAAAATCGCAATGACTCCTAACACGGTATGTGTTGGATTTGCTAAAAACCTGTATCATATCGTACGATCGAGAAAAACCATTTCGTAAGAAATATTTCCCTCTGATAAAAATGAGCACATACAGAACTAAGACCAGATGTGCTCGAATTAAAGCCATAGTACCTCAGTAGAGGTAACCCCTCCCAGCAATCCAGGCATCACAGCGATGTTTAATGCTGTTTATAGAATCTAGCTTAGTATGTGGCAATAACCATTGTACGTGAAAAGCTTGTACAAGCCTTCGCGTATCTTGAGAGCAAGAACATTTCTCCGCAGACATGCTCAATCGGATTAAGGTCGGGACACATCGTTTGCCCATTGATACGGACAATTTCTTCTTGATGTTTGCACCATCTTCGCTCTGTGTGGGTTACGAAGAAATGTCTAGTTAATGCCTAAGCAGAAACAGCGTCCAGCACAACCCTATATCTGCGTCCACCTCTAACGCGCTGTCACCCCAAACCAGCACACAAGCGTCCCTTTCACGGACCATAGAGGGAAGACCTAGTCTCCCAATCACGGCACTGCAAAGATAATTTTTACTTTTGTGCAGAGTACTGACTATTGGTTAAGTCCAATTGACGTGACATCTTGCCAAACTCAAATGTTCCATGTTACGAGGATAAGGGGGCACACGAAGAATGTTGTTCGCCAGCATAAAGACCCAATTCCTGAAGCTCGCGTACAGTGGAAGCTGCGGCTTTGGGAAAGGTATTTGCAAGTGCAGATAGTATTTTTCGCGGTAACAGTCGTTCTTCGCTACAATTAAACTGAGGTTTCTCATCCACGGATGTTGTAGAGCCAGACCTTCCCTTTGCTGTATCTTGGGGAACAGACTGCATATTTTTGAAGTTGAGTCCACCGTCTGGATCCCAGAATGCCTCGTGCAGCAACATTGTAACTTACTCCTGACTTTGGCCTGCCTCTAGTCTTCTGATCGCTCTCCACCTGTTAGTGTTAAATGTCTCGCAGCCATTACAAAAAATCTGATCCACAGTCTGGATCACATAAGGACTCACGTGGAGCCATCTTGCAACTTCCACTTGACTTTGTCCTGCCTCTAGTCTTTTGATCGCTCTCCACATCAATTAAACTTAAATGATTAACCACAGCCATTAAATTTGTAATCAATCCTTTTACATTTCCCAAATGATGGGACGCACACATGCGTAACTGCTTATTTTATGCTGGGGTCATTTGCATAAACCTATGCCATCGCCACATATTTGCATACGATACTGATTTCGCATACTGTACGTATTCCGAAGCTTCGTGCATTTCCAACTTTTCTTTCGCAAATTGTTTCTCCTTATTTTACGGAAAACTGATCACTTGACATAACTAGGTTCACCATGAGCAGTGTTGTGTGATTCAAACCTATAGAGACTGAGGAAATGGGGCAGCAAGCCATTGTCGAAGTAAAGCTGACCAACGTTCACGTTGCATATTAAAAAGAAACAGCCGTGTGTGTATGAAGGAAGTTTAAGTTACTTCATACAGCATCTATTCTGCATGCTTAGATTGATTTCCTAATCCATAGGTTAGTCTAGCTGAAGGCAGCTCGCTGTACATATAAATAGCAGGCAGTTTGCCAGTCCCCGCGATAAGGTAAATACACGCCTTACACATTAGACCATTCTTACTACCCCGCTCATAAGTTTGATCTTTTAGTTAATTCCCGCTTAAGTGTAAAATTTCAAGAAGTCTACCCCAAACTAAATCCAATAGTTATTCTTTGTCAAGGCAATGCAAACTTAATTCTCAGTATTAAGAAGTAAAGGGTAAGTGCACGACCTTAATTCAAACTGAGCCCCTTGCTAAGCATTGACGTTTTAGTCACTATCGAGAACTTTCCCCATTTGATTCAAATAATCTAAATATCATCATCATCATTGTCAACCATTATCAATCCACTGCTGGACGAAGGTCTCCCCAAGTTTCCTCCACAACGGTCTGTCTTGTGCCAGTCTCCTCCATGTCACTCCCGCATATTTACGAATTTCATCCACCCATCTCCCATGTGGTCTTTTTCTGGGTCTTTTCCTGTCCCTTGGAATCCAATCTAAAATTTCGGCTGTCCATCTATGGTCTGTCCTGGCAGTATGTCCAGCCCATTGCCATTTCAGGGATTTAACTCTGATCATGATGTCTTCCACTCTCGTCATTTTTCGGATCCACGAGTTCCTCTTATCTCTCCTGGTTATACCAAGCATGCACCTCTCCATGCTACTTTGAGTTGTCTGCAGCCTTTGTATGTCTCTTTTAGTTAAGGTCCACGTCTCTGCAATATACGTAAGCACTAGAAGGATGCATTGATCAAACACTTTTCTTTTAAGACATAATGGCATATTGCTCTTGAAAATTATGCTGTTTCTTCCAAAAGCTCTCCAGGCAAGTTTTGTACGCCGATTAATTTCTTCATCAATGTGACCCTCACTTGATATCTGCTGTCCAAGATAAAAATACGTATCTGTTATCTCCAGTTGTTCTCCATCAATCGATAAATCTTCATTTCTTGTAAAAGCATTGAACATCACTTTTGTCTTCTGAAAGTTCAGTTTTAATCCCACTTCTTTACTCTTGTCAGCAAGTTCCTGGATCATACTCTGCAGCTCTGATGGGGTAGTTGCAAAAATGACTACGTCATCAGCAAAACGAAGGTGGGTTAGATAATCTCCATTAATCTTTATCCCTCTGTTTTCCCAGTTCAGTGATTGAAAGACATTTTCCAATGTGGCATTAAAGAGCTTCGGAGATATGGTGTCACCTTGTCTCACTCCCTTTCCAATTTTTATGTGTGTTGTATTTTCAAACAGCCGAATCTTTGCACTTGCATTTTCATAGATGTTAATATTAATGTATGCATCTTCAATACTGCAGGTTTTCAGAGCCGTGGTAACTGCTGATGGTTTCACCGAATCAAAGGCTTTTTCATAATCGATAAAAGCCATGCACAATGGAAGTTCATATTCCCTCGCTCTTTCAATTAGTTCTCTCAGTACGTGGATATGATCTATTGTGCTGTAGCCACTCCTGAATCCAGCTTGTTCTCTCGGTTGAGCCATGTCCAGTGTTACCTTCAAGGTGTGTGAAAGAACTTTAGTGAAGATTTTATAAACCACTGATAGGAGGCTGATAGGTCTGTAGTTCCTGAGATCCTCAATGTCACCTTTTTTATGTAGCAGGATCATTGTAGCATTGTTCCAATCCTCAGGAATCTTCCCTTCATTAAGGCATCGAGTGAAAATTTGGGCGAATACTGCTTCAATTTCTCCACTTGCTTCTTGTATGATGTCTATAGTAATTCCATCTTCTCCTGGAGCTTTCCCCGCTTCATGTTCTTTATTGCATGAGCAACTTCTGCTGGGAGGACTGGAAGAACTCTGGTACCTTTCATGATGTCTGGAGTACATGTATCATCCCTTTCATATAATTTGGAGTAGAAATATTACTCTTGTCAAAATTTCGCCTCTATTTCTTGTTATAGAACCATCTTTTCTCAGAGCCATAATCTGTTTTCTTCCCTTACTGAGATGTCCCTTTGCTATCTTTAGGCTTTGGTTGTTTTCAATTGCTTTCCTCACTAGCTCACAGTTGAATTTCCTTAAGTCTTCAGTGATACTTTTTCGTGCTGTCTTGCATAGCTCTATATATTCCACTTTGGAAGTCACATCTTTAGTTGTCCTCATCTCTTTTTTGCATCAACATTTTGGTTTTTCCTGATAATTTGTTTACATGCAACTTGTTCTTAGACCCAGCTAATTTTGTTGCCGTTTCCATAAGAGCTTTGGTTACTTTTCTGTTAACTTCCGAAATATCCACGTCTTCAGATGTTAGGCCTTCTAAAGCAGAGAATCTGTTCTTCAGTTCCAACTTGAAAGTATTATGGTGTTTAAGGTTGGTTATGTCAATACATTTTGTTTGTCTTATGAGCTTGCCACGTTCCAGTTTAGTGTTGAGGTGCATCTTACATCTCACCAATCTATGGTCACTACCTGTGTTGAACTTGTTCAGCACACTGCAGTCTTCGATGACGAATTTTTTGTTACACATAATAAAATCAATTTCACTTGTCGTCCCAATTGGATGTCTCCATGTCCATTTCCTGTGTGGCTTTTTCTTGAAAAAGGAATTCAAGATGAAAAATCCTTCTGCCTCTGCAAACTCAACGAGAGTATTTCCACGCTGGTTTCTGTTGCCGTGACCGAATTTACCTACTGAAGTTTCATTCTGTTACCGGTGCCCTACTTTTGCATTGAAATCTCCCATAATTATCTTCAAGTGCTGCTTACCTTTATTATTTAGATGACGAATTTCCTCATAAAATTCTTCAATTTCTTCTTCAGGATGACTTGTGGTGGGTGCATAAGTTTGAATAATCTGAGCCTGGTATCTTCTCGATAGTTGGATAACGAGTCGTGCAGCTCTGTCAGAGGAACTTTTAACTTCTACCACTTTATCCTTCAGTTTTTTGTTTATTATAAATCCAACACCACTAGTTCTGCCAGTATCTGTCCCACGATAATAGAAGAGATGTCCACTTTTCAGTTCAATGAGATCTTTTCTCCTTACCTCACTTAGCCCGACGATGTCCCACTTGATCCTTTGTAGTTCCTCTTCCATTTCAAGAAGCCTTGAATCAGAAGATAGGGAGCGTCCGTTGTAGGTAGCCAAGGTCAGCATCAAATGGCAGCCTAGTCCGGTCCTCCGGGGATTCTTAGCACCCTCTGCCTTCATGTCGCACTGGCCGCTGCCTTGGCCAGGTACATTCCAGCTGCCGGAGACTGAGGGCCAAGATTTAAGTTGTAGAGTCATTTTGGAGGTGTTTGGCCATAACTCACCACGCTGGCCAAGCGGGTTGGTGAGTGTGGGATAGCATTTCCTCTGATCCCGATGGTATAGTTATACCGCTATTTGCGGTCGTATATATACAGTACGTTAACGGCAGCTTTACTGAATGTGCTCCAAGAATCTAGCACAAATGTTCCCGAAAGAAACATTCTTCAAAATCTCTTAACCATAACTGGAGAAATAATGGCAACCTGAAGCTCTCATCTTCAGATTAGTTGCTCATTTAACAGTCTGAGAACGAGGCATTTTAATCACAGGGACAGCTAGTTGTCTGTTGATATAAGTGAAATGCCCCCGATAAAATATTAATGTTTACCACAATCAAAAGTTTATTATACATCCACTATATTTTCTCAGAGCTTCTGTCTCTGCTTCATCAGGACGAATGCAGCGTAAATATTCAAATCATTGTGACAGAGTTCTGACTTACTATTTTTGGAGAGTTGTTTCCACGCGCTTGAAAGAAATTTAGTCTACGTCATGTCGTTGACAAGCCGTGAAGAGTTTCGGTATATATGTGAAAGCTTTAATACATTAAGCTTGATAGTTGAATCAGGTTTATCAATGAGCGTAGTTTCCAAACAAATTTATGGTTGTTTTCCTGACAATGCTGGGCTTTGAATATAGTATGAAAGCACTCGCCAAAAACCGTGACCGTCAGAACTCGGTCAATGATTTGAATGTTTACCCTCCATTAGTCCTGATGAAGCAGGGCCAGAAGTTCTGCGAAATTATAGTCTATGTATAGTAACCCTTTGATTGTGGCAAACGTTGATATTTTTATTATCTCTCAACACCACAAGTTTGCAGTCAAATTATATGTGTCCCCGATATTCAAAAGGGAGATTTAAATATATAGGAGAAAATTCACTGTTGGGCAGGGCCTCACCTATGAAGAATATTTCTTCTCAGTTTAGAGTACAAGATTCTATATGTACTGTCACGTAAATAGGAAACTAGTGCTGAGAAGGCTTTCAAACTTCCACTGAAGGTTAAGAGAAACTAAGAAATAGTTTCATGAGCTCCTGTTTAACCCTGACAAACCAAGTTGCATCTCCGCTGAAATATTTTTGAAAACTGCATACACCAGTAATTTTCCCTTGTATGCACTACGTTTCTGTTAAAGAGGATGGAAGGGTGACAATTCGCGTATGCTTTTTTAAAGCAACTGAAATAAGCTGAATAGTTTTAAGAGATTAATTTTCAACTGCGATTACACTACATTCGACCCGGAAGATTAATGTGACTTCACGTACCGGAAGAAACCGGTCCAGTATCCAGGTCATATGCAAAATTGGGCTCAATAATTCAGGACTATCGAAAGCTGCTGGTTGAGATCCCGCAGCTTGTTTCTAGTTATTTGAAGTGTTTCATACTAAAGTCTGTTCGTAATACATTGTCTAATACTAGTAATTTAGTTTACATTAAAGTTAGGGAAACTAATTATATTGATCATTTGAATTGTTATAGAAGTTCATTGCTGGTTCAGGCAATAATTTGAGAACACTAAGCCTGTTTCCACAAAAAGATTTTTAGCACGACCTGCGCAATATGATCTGTATTAGCAACTTACCATTCACAGTAGTTTGGGGCGACGTTTTCTCACCACACATGTTTAAGTGTTCGTCGGCACCATCACCACAATCATTGTCGCCATCACAGAGCCATTTTCTGGGAATACATCTCTTCAACGAAGAGCAATAGAAGTCGCTGCCACACTCCGTTCGGGCTGTAAATTAAAATCCAGCTAATCAATTTAAATTAAACGTTTTATATTTATTGACAATTTCAGTAAAAACACTGCAGCTTTAGCATTTCATGATACAAGATTAGCCTAAATAGTATTATGAGAGTTAACATTGTTTACTGCAGGAGAAAAATCTTACGGATGGAAAAAGTATGGCAATCGATCGTTCATGTATTTGGGTAGAACCAAACTTTAAGGACATCTAGTTTTCACCATAAGTAGGAGTTCCAAAGTGAAAAAGTACGCTGAATCTTCCTGGAAATCCAGGAAGGGGTTCCAGTATTACCTCATCAAGTACAATATGATCCGGTACATTTTTGTAGACCGATTTTAAGGTACGTTCAAAGATCTTACATTAAAATAAGTGGATAATATCGTTTAGTATGAACACTGCGAGGTAGTTGTTTTCTCTAGTACTCTACCGAATGGCGATCTGCAGTTCTCTACAATTATTGTACATGAACTGTGTTCAGATCTTGAAGTTACGTAGAAGCTACGTGTGAGGGTCAACGTGAAGTTCAGCAACATGTGAAAAACTTCATGCTAGAAGATATTCCATTTTTGCACTGGGCCCTCAAAGTTTCTTCTGGATACCAGCTATAACACCATTCACTCACTGGTTAAAATAGATTCTAAACACTAGCAGATCGTTTTCTAAGCATAGCTACTACGCGCCGTCACTGACATACAAGAAACATGGTTTTGTCTCCGCAGCCATTTGTTAAACCCAGAGATAGCTAGGGCAAAGGTTGATTTGTTCACTCACTTGGCAACAAAAACTTGTTAGAGTAATAAATGGAGGAGAGTGACGCTATAGGTCAGTTCATAAGAAGAAATGTGTGGGTACTCTAAGATTAGAAACAATGCCTGATCAAAATATACCCCATCATTTGTACTGATATTTTAGATTCTCTTCATCAGAAGGGTGAATCAGTGCAGGTCTTATTTAGGTGCGTATTTTATAAATCAGCTGATAAAACAGCTTTAAAAGGAAGCTGGTAAAACAGCTATGAAAGGATCCTCCAGCTCCAAGCTCAAAATTCACAGAGCTTTCGTGAAGTGTTGTAGCGGAGTCACGTGGAAGCTAAGGGAAATTTGAAGTTTAAGGTTCAACCACTAAGCTGAGATTTCCCTGAAAAAATGCATCTGCAAAAAGGTCTGAATTTAGGGAACAGTTCCGTGGGACGAGGGGTTTGCGGCTTCTATTTCAGTTACGTTGGAATCACGATACGTTGCTAGAGAACTCAACATATAACATAGCTGAATCTGGGGTAGTACACAATTGACACTTCTTCGCAAGTGATTCTCTAGTCGTAGACTAGGCATTTCAATACTTTTAAAGTGTCAAAAGAAGTTGAATTTACTCAAATAGCATTTTATTCAAATTCGCTTACCTGCCATTTCTTTCAGTAAATTACTGCCAAATAACTTAATACTAAGAATTGCATTCTCCCGAGGCTTTTGGATTTCGCAATGGTCTTTACAATTTTATTAGTATACATTGATACAATAGCTCATAGGTATCCTACAATGATTTTTCATTATGGCTTACCTTAAGAGTGGTGTGTCGATCATTTCAACAGCAAAGTTGATCTACCAAAATCTCATTAGCCAAATATACCCGGTAAATGGACACTATGGTGCATAAATATACAAGTAGTTAAAACAATTTAGTTTATTCTGGCTGTTAGAGACTACATCAAAACTTCAATGAAGGTTTGAAAGAATCACCTTTCTTACAAAAACTAATGTTTCAGTTTAGGTGAAATTATGGATCACGATTGGGAAGTATCAACTGAGCAATCTCAGAAGCGAAATACACGAATCAAAATAGTCAAGGCATGGGTACTACGAAAAAACAAATAGTATTGGATCGAAAGTAAATTCTATAACAACTTTGCAAGAGAAATCTAAAGAACAGACATTAAAGTGTATTGTCCAGCTGAAACAAGTAATGGTTTAAGACTTACTGCAGTTACTTTCGTCTTCTCCTCCATCGCAATCTTTAACGTCGTCACAAACTTCGTGTGAATAGATGCACATCCCGTCGTCACACTGAAACATCCCGTCCTTGCAAGTGGTGTTATAAACTGAAAAATTCAGTTAATATTTAAGGTCACAAAAATTAACCTGGTAAACTTACATTTCTAATAGTAAGAATGACTTCACGCTTCGTACTTCCTAGTGATTTGATTACAAAGCACAGACTATGCTATGCACTGTGCCTGCTCGAGTATTTGATGTAATCCAATTAAACTAAGCAGCTTGAAGTTTCGAACTTACTGCACCAGTTTACATAAAGCAAAGAAAGCTGTCACGGTTCCGTTTTCCCTAATCTACGCAAGAGCTTTTCGTTATTTTCATTCTAAGTAATTTTGGATTTCCACATCAAACTTATTTACTAGCGTGAGGCAGAGGTATTCTTGTTCTGAACGACGCATGTTATATGCAAAACGCTTCAGCCTCTACTGCTTAAACACATTACGTTAAATTCACGAAATGCATTTGTCAGAGCTAAATTACACGTTCAGGGGAGCAGAGGATCCAACTCTAAACTTTGCATTGGGTTGCTTTTAAGCAACTATCGGAAAATGGTCAAAGCGATAGCGCATAGAATTTTCTGCAGTTTTATAAGAGAATACAGTAGACAGCAACACTGCCCGAAAGCTTACCGCGTTCAATTCTGGAGACAGCTATTTAATACATAGAACGTTTAACAACTAACACTGATAACTTGGTCAAAACTGGCAGCAACCTCCAGTATCAACACACGATTGGCAGTTGAGTTGGAGCCTTCCAATTCGGTACCGTTAGTCACCTGTACCAGCTTGGTTTCTTCTCCAGGTACCATTTAATTATTGGCCATTAACTGATTCATGGTCACGTTTTCGTAGATTGTAGTCAAATTCACAGGAAGATGCTTTTCGGCACAGTATAGTCACAGGTAACAAGTGGATATTCATACCTTATCCCGCCACTAGAAACCAGTGGTTGAGGCCAGGCCAAGAAGCAATTTTCAGTCCTGTTCACTTGTCTCTCAGGGCAGAGCGGATGGGAACTTCTGTGCTGAGCAGCCAGTATAAGATAGTGACTTATTTATCTTACCTATGTGATTTAACCAGACGTTGCATGGTTCGAATACGCACCTTAAGCAAGTAATTGATAAATTACTAAAAGTGATTTGGTGTCTGAAATGAAATATTTTATTTCTATGTTTAGCTATAAATTCGGGTCACCCGCGACGTAACTGGAATTTTCGGCTGGCCTCAAGCCCGTCAGTGCCCGCTTCCTCCAAGACTTTCCCGTACGCGATGATACAAATCGCCGCGTTCTCGAAACAACCTGTTCTCTCGGTCACATGCTCCCTAAAACATCTTCCCGCCTCCTAAGAACCCCTCGTTTTCCACAACTACTTGTTAAGTCTTGCCTGCAAGCCTGACCATGTGTCCGAAGCATTTCTTTACTAAAGAGCGGAAATAGGCTACTTTCCTCTTGAAATGCCCTTAAAACATCAATCTATTGTGTATACTGGAAGACAGTCCAGTGCGTTATCGTTCTCAAGTTAGCAGACACTATTTCAGAAGACTTGCTGGCTCCACAAATAGAAATCTGAAATTTAAGCTTTCAGATTACACTTTAAAAGTTCTTAAACCGCAGGGTTCTTAATTATTTACATATTAATATTTCATAATTACATGGCATTAAAATTCATAAAGGCATTCTTGTTCCATTTCAGTTATTCAACGTTATTTACAATTACCACGATCGCAATACTCTGCACTAACGCTATTTAGCACTCAGTAGGGAGTGGTTGTTGCCGCAGGTGAAAAGTGCCCAAGTCACTCTTCTACAGTGATGCGCTGGGACGTTTTAACTAGTTTAGATCCTTACCACCATACAAATCCGTACCTTACCACTGCAAGACTATCTTATTCTGCTACGTGGCCAAGTTCCTAAAAGAAAGGCACTTCAGAGGCATCTTGCAGCACAGCGTCGCAAAAGTTACCACGGGATCATAGCGCTTCTGGAACGTTAGCAGAAAGCTAGAAAACGCGACCTGTTTTCGTAGGATATGACGTGCGGCTTTCCATGCACCATTTAACTTTGCTACAAACGGGAAGAAATTCTCATAATTACTGAAACCCGGTACTACATTGTGTGGTTTAGCCACTTGCAGGAATGTGTCAAGTTTGGGAGGCTCCTAGCTACTAATTAAAACTAAAGTTTACCAGCAGAGTAAGTTTTACGCGGTAGTGACTTACAGCTGCTAGACTCCACGAGTTATGGGTAAAGCTACATAGAATTTAGGCTCTTTGAAAAGGCATGGTAAGTTTTTTTAAAAGGCTGTAGAGCTTACAATTCAGGAGGCTCCTAAATTTGCAACGAAATTTGAGTTTCATACTTTATTGTTAGACTAAGTTTAGAATTAGAAATTTAAGCAGCCTATGTATCTGAACCATAGTGTTTAAAGTTTGTGCTCCCGAATGGAAGTGTTAATACATCGGCTGGATTTTACGAAAGCTACTGCGAAACAATTTCTTTTTCTACTCACCTCAGCAGTATAGGTAAAGCCTGTCACTTATGGAACTGAATAAGGGAGTGTAGCACGAAATGGTCTGGAAGAGCTAGTCTTCCAGATGCATCTTACTACTACGTTGAAAAGTGAAACTTTTCAGGTTCATTATTTTCAGCAGGTAGTTAGGAAGGATTAGTTGTCAACCTTTCTTCTAAATGACAATCTGCGCACTAAAGTGCGCAGATTCATTTCTTCCAGCATCGTACGATTTATTTCTTAGACATTTAATACACTCATTCGAGCTCACTTCAGCCCATTTTGTTTAAGTGGAATTAAGTCGTCCCATTATGTACGGTTAAAAAATAAATGGTCTAAAACCGAATTGACTTCATTTTGTATAAAATACTTACTGCTAGTGTTAAGTAGTTGAGTTTTGCTACTCCGTGCGAACTAGGAGTGGCACATCTTAAAACCATTCTAAAAAACTTAAGGGAAGTGCTGGACCAAAATTTTACCACCATTGAATTATCACTCCTCGACAGACATACAGCAACTTTCTAGTACAATGTGCTAAACATTAGCGTGAAGTTTTGAATTTTTTTGGATCTTAAACTAGAACAAAGTTTCATACTGCACAGCGGTCTTACATACGAGTTCAACTCAGGAAGTACTGAGATTTCACACTAAACTCCTAGTGGTGAACTCTATTTCTAGTCTTCTTGCGAAGTAAACTCTAACTTCTAGTGATTCTTCACAAGTTGCCTAATTTAAGTAATATGGATTTGGAACATTTATGATCAGGCATCAAGCACACAACGTATCTTTCTTTATGCACCACTTACCTTGTTATATAGGTGTCATGATCACGTTCTAGAAGAACAGTTCTGCGAGGAGGTATCCCACCAAACAATGGTATGTTGAAATGCTGGAAGCTTACCGTATTCCCTGTGGGAATAACTAGTGCCTTTGAATCTTTAAGGAATTCAAGAAATCCTCAGGCTTTAATAGGACTGAAAAACTGGCTAAATTACCCCAGGAACAAGCTTGACTAGAGCGCATTTTTGCCACTCAGTCTAGCTTCAAATCCCTGTCAATTCCCCGATATTTTTAGTTTTCTGCGAAAGAGGTACCCATCTGGTAATTTCGCGAGTATCTAGTGAATCTGAACTCAAATGTACCACTGAAAGCTAAGTTCTTTTAGAGATTAGCATCGCTAGAATGCATGGCCGAAGAACAGGGAAACTTTTTTATCATACCATGAGCGAATCAGCTTGTCTTGCACAAATTGCGGTGTTTGATATTTTAGGAGGCAGATTGCACTTCAAGTTAACTATGAGGCTTTTCTCTTGCGGAAAGCTATAACCGATCCAATCAAGTAGTCACTTGACGGAACAGCATTGGAAACATTCAATACCCTATTTATGTCCGATTTTTATAGGCATTTGAGTGTTATAGAAGCAAGATTTGATCTTAGATCAACTGACATTTGGAAGGTCAAATATTGGCGCATTTATAAATAAAATCGATGTGCAATCATTAAGATTTTAAATGCGCCAATTGAAGTAACAATTCATCTTGGCAGTCTACTCTTTCAGACTGCAGCTTATTGTGTTGCACAATGAAGTCTGATCCATACTAGATACTATTTCTGTCAGTACTTCCCGATGATTCTTGTAGGGAAGAAAGCATTTTACCACTACGAAACTTATATTACAGAATAGTGCATCTAATATAAAACAGTTGATAGCTGTCATCAGTTAATGTCCAATATTTATTCTTTCAAGAAGTAGAATACATGCGAGTGTGCAAGAAATTATCCAAGTTTAAGTGGCAAAACATTTAGATTTTAGATGCACTTTGAACACTTGTTCGTTCGTTAACGTAGTATCAAACTCAGTCACGCGCAAGATTTAGACTCCATGTAACCGACAAGTTAGTCTAGCTACTTAGTATTAACTTTATCAAAAGCAGATTGCTAAAGAGATCAAATTCGCCTCAGTTTCTAGAAGAACTAGTAAATACCTGCCCACCAAATTAACTGATTTCAGGTAGCCCTGTGAATTTAAGATTAGAGGTTGATTTCTTGAGTTTGCCTACAACAGGTTAACACCATTATGCTTACAGTTTCAGTATATTTTATGTACACTCACTTCCAAAAGTTAAGCACGCAGAGGGAGAAGTTAATTTTCGGAAGCCAATCGGAATTGGAGAGGCTGCAATTCGCCGCAGCGGTAGATGGAAGTATGCAAATGTGATAGGTAACAGCGAATCACGGTGTCTTGCCGAAAAATATGCAAAACAAGCAGTCGTATAAGAAGCCAGCACTCTGAAAGGGTACAGGAGTTGCATGCAAGTGCTGCTACAAGGTGTTGAGAACTGTCGGAGGATTTGTTTTGAAGACAGACTATTTTATGGCTTCCAGAAGAAGATTGGAAGATTCTGAGCGCTGGCGTGCCGTCGGACGCATTGAAGCAGGACAGTCACATACAGATGTTGCTGGTTTCTTCGGCGTGAATCATTCAGTCATTTCACGTTTATGGAAACAATTTCTAACCAGCCAAACAGTTATCCGCAGACCTGTGGCCGGTCGCCCAAGGATTACGACCCCGCCGAAGACGGATATGTTGCTGTTGTAGCCAAGCGGAATCTAAGAGCGACGTCCGCACGTTCGACATCTATGGTTACGGCGGCCATTGGTAAGACGATATCTGCTACTACTGTAAGTCGAACGCTACACATGAAGGAACTGTACGCCCGGGTACCACGGGTTTGTGTTCCTCTATCCGTCCAATGCAGAGGGGCACGATTAAAGTGGTGTCGCCAACATGTCAATTGGACTGTCTGATTGGGGCAACGTTATGTTCACGGATGAGTCCAGATTTGCCCTGCAACCAGATGACAAGCGTGTACGGGTGTGGAGGGAAGAAGGCACACGCAATCGACCCCAGAACATCACCGAACATCATGCATTCCGAGGTGGAAGAATCATGATCTGGGCAGAAATTTCGTTGGGATATCGCACCGACCTCCAAATCTACAGACTGGGTTCTCTGACGGCTGTACGGTATCGGGATGACGTCCTAGACCCCACTGAGATTGTACGCTGCAGCAGTTGGTCCTGCCTTCGTTTTAATGGACGATAAAGCGCGTCCCCATAGAGCTGCCATCGTCGACGACTACCTGGAGAGTGAAGGGATTGCGCGTATGGAGTGGCCGGCGTACTCGCCCGACCTTAATCCCATTGAAAATCTTTGGGATGCCCTCGGCATTGCTGTGTGCTCACGTCTCCCACCCCCAACCACTCATAGCTTTAGAAACTGCTCTACAGGGGGAATGGCGATTACTGAACTCTGCGGTGGTTGATCACCTCAAAAAGCATGGTCAGACGTTGTAAACTTTGTATGCAGATGAGAGGTACTCACATACCTAATTAATGTCAGGTTTTGTTGAGACTTTATTACTCACTTTGTAAATGACTACAATTTGACGTAATCTTACGATTTCTGAAAATTCAATATTATTTTCATCTGTCTGTATTTTTGTTTTGATTCATTAATAAACATTTCACACGTTCCTGCCGCATTTCGTGTTAATCCAAGCAGTACTTCATTTTTTCACATCTTACTGCTCCGTGCTTAACTTTTGGAAGTGAGTGTATAAAGGACATTCATTTATGTGACATTTGTCGCAGATCGGAGTGTTGATGCAAATGCCGTTTTGGAGAAGGATTTTGTGCAAGTTGCGTTTTCAAATTGTTTCACGGACTCCCGAAGGTTTTATTGCCAACATCTTGAAACAGCAATTCCCGCTATTAGTTGTAACAGCGTCCGTCAGCAGCAACTAGTGATGACTAGACTTCAGGTAAATCTGATTTCTAGCATTTATATTTTGGTTAAATGAGAGGGAAATTCTGAATCTCACATAGCCCACTCAAAACTTGTGAACTATTGGGTTGCTGCGAATGAAATGTCCGGCAAAGGACCAACACACGTGAACGGCGAGAACAGAAAAGCAGAACAACTTATCTAGGCAAAATAATCCCCGTCGGCATGGACACATAGTTGCCATCTGTCAGGCAACTCCATGATCCCTGAACGAAGTCTCCTGGTAGGGACCCGAAGAAGTCAACTTCACGTTGAGCCTCGTTGTCTGTCGTGAACGGTTTCCCGGACAGGAAATGATCCAGGCAACGAAACAGATGATAGTCTGAGACTAGTCCGGGAAATAGGTAGGATGAGGCAGTGCTTCATAGCGCAAGGCACTTTGGGTCAGCATCGTTCGCTGTGCGACATGAGGGCGAGCGTTGTCCTGGTGCACAAGAAAATTACGTTTGTTAACTAAAGCCGGTTGCTTTTTCTGCAATTGGCAAGTCCTCTTGGTAAGGAACTTAGGTTATCCCAGCTGTGGACCACCAGACAAGGAGCATCTTTGTGTGAAGGGGTGGCTTAGGATGCCGTCCAGTAGTCTGTGCCTTACTTAACCATAGTTCAAATAGCTTCCGATTATCATAAAGGACCCACTTCTCGTTGTAGGTGACTATTCGATGCAGTAGAGGTTACAGTTTATTCCTGGCAAGTAGCGACGTACAGACTTTTAAACGCCTAGTCTTCTTCGAAGACTTAAACTCGTGCGGCAGCCAAGTCTCCAGCTTTGTTTACCTTACCCAGCGCATCCAGACGCCGAACTGTACACACCTACCTCTACCTCAAGATTTTCGCGGATCCGCTTCACCCACACGTAACAGAACATCTTCAGAAACAGGTTGGGGCCCACGTGCTTCGTTTTGCAGGTCCATATCTCCGCTTCGAAACTTCACAACCCATCGCCGAATGGTTTGTTCGTTGGCTTATTTTTCCCCAAATGCTTTAACGTTTCGAACTGCAATTCCTGCAGTGTGGCCCAGTTTAAATTCATACAGGGAGATTTCCTTTGCAAGCAGATTTCCTTTGCAAGCAGATTTCCTTTGCAAGCAGATTTCTTTGTTTTCCTTTGAAAGCCACGTAACATCCAAACAAACCACGCCTGAACCTTGTTCACACACGTGCTAGCTATTTTTAGTAACTGACGTAATATCCGCAACAGCTGTGGGTGGTTCCATTCCGCTGTGGTGGAGGCTTGTCTCCACTGCTCGTTAGCGCCGGGCATTTCAGTCGCATCAACCCAATATAACTACTTTCAGAAGTAAATCCCAGAGGATCATTAAATTATTTGAATCCCATGGAATTTGTTGCTAAGAATTAACCGGATCAGTATTCATTTGGGGTGTAAGATCCACATGTGGTCGAAGACAGCTGAAACATACAGAAGTCTAGTGGACACCAAATTTTGCAACTGCACTGAAATTCAGTAAACTGTTAATTATTCATGCACTTATAAACAAAGCACAAATTACACTAACTTAGAGAAAAGTCATCTTAACTGCTACATTTATTCTGCCTTCATACGAACAGTCATTATCAATATACTTACGGATCATTCAAGACTTGTGAATATCAAGTCTTGAATAATCCGTACGTTTTTAATGATAATAGAGCAAGGTGAGCACAGTATATCAGGAGCCATTTTCACGTTACAAATTTTAAGTAGACAAGAGTTAAGTATACTTTAACTGTCTTACCACAATTTTGTTCATCTGAATTGTCTTGGCAATCATTTCTGTGGTCACATACCATGTTCTTGTCAACACAAATTCCATTTTTACAGAGAAATTCTGAAGTCTTGCACTTTGAAGTCTTGTTACCTGTAATTCAAGAATCTTTTTAAACGGGAACATCTTTAAACTAAGAGCTCCAAGCACTGGCAAGTATGTTTTTTTTTTTTTTTATAAGCTAGCAAATTTGAAGATTCAGTTAAAAGTTCGGAGAGTTAAGTCTCATATCGAAGTACAGATATAAATTTGAATGTGATTAATGCCATATTTAGGGAAAATTTTCTCATTGCTTAAAATTGAAGCTAAATTAAGTTTATAGAACACTAGTGTCAATAACATGGATTAAAATCACGGGCATTTTGATGTAAAAACCAATAAGTTTAGTTACATTTGACCAACAAAATTTGAGAAAATCATTCAAGTTTTGACAGGAAGACAATACAGGGTATTAAAGAGCTAAAATGAGATGTGGCAAGATAGGAGCACTTAATCCAGGAAGACCAGGTAGAATGGTATAGGTCGGAAGAGATTTGCAACGGGAGATCAAGTCAGCGGAAATCAAATATGCTGGACAAAATGAGTGGGAATCTAGCTGGACTTCGATCCAGCACTTTAAGTCAGTTTTAGTGCGTTAGAGCTCTCATTAGCTGTTAAGATTAAGAATTGCATTCCAAATTTGGGGCCACTTGGGCACATGGAAGAGATAAGCAACTAAAGAAAACCACAACCCATGTCGCATCAATCTGGCCAGAATAAGATAGGCAAAAGTCCGAGCTCCTGATCACAGTAATCGGGATTCATGAAGCAATCAAGTTCCTATTATGTAGCACTTTAGTAATGTTTAAGAGTTAGTGTTATGCGCCACTTTAACGAGCATAAAGTTGTTAGTTTCTGCAACCGATTAACAATTGCCGAGGCAGTTTTGATTTATCGGACCATCAATAAATTAAATTGTTAACCTAGTTAGTTTTAGGTTGACACATACCCAGTAAGCTAGAGTCTGCGCTAATGTCATAGCCCAAGTAGCAGGAAGGAAATCCAAAGGAAGGTCAAGGAAGTCATTGGAGGATCAGATTCAGGAGTGCATGAGAGAAGGATTATGAGTGAAGTATAGAACATACTGTGTACTGCGTGTGATTGATGTAGGCGAAGCTAGAGTTGTGTCAAGATTGCTGTAAATGGAGAAGTTTGATACGGCAACAGTAAGTAGAAATTATCTGGTAGGTTGTGTTTCTTTGTGGAGCTAACCTCTGAACAGCTTAGTTATATGATATAAACCTAAAAAGAATACCTCAGCGAAAAGAAAACTGACTTCTAAAGAGAACACAATATCGTATTATGATACCGAACCCCATCCTCTTAACTCTTTGAATCGTCCTCGCTTTCCTTCTAGGTCAAACCCTTGAACAAGATTGGCCATCTAGTTTCCTAAACTTAAATAGGCGGATGGAGACGTAAGAAAATAATTCGAACGTATATTTACGGTTATGAGGCTTAACCGCAAGGCTATAGCAAAACGCATATAAGTCACCCGGGCTTAAGAAATTACAATAATATACCCTTTAAGTCTTAAAATTCTGTAGATTTGGTATTTAATATATGAAAGAAAGGCACTTGCCTTTGAAATACTAGGTAGTAAATCTGAATACGGCTTTGTCTAATATTCAATATCCCTATTACACATTCTTTACTCTTAATTCTCATTTCAAGGAAGTTTGTCCACTAGTTGATTTAGCATCGCTCTGGAACTGGAATCCAATCAGCATCTCCAGATTTTAGTTTTATTCTGCAGTTACCACCTTGCAATGAAGTTCCAAGCAACTGACTAAGTAGACTTACCCAAGGAATACCTAATAACTTCCCGGATATGCGCCATTCGAAGCTTTCCCGCTTCGTTGTAGCACCGACGACAGCTTTCCTATTAATGTACCGATGAAGGCAGCTCATCTTCAGAGTTACGTAGGCAAGTTGTTTGCGCAATGAACAGTGATAGCTTCTACTAGCGCATATCCGGGAAGTCTTTCGGATTCCTAAGCTAAGTCTGTTTAGACTCAGTTGATTGGAACTTCGTTGTCCTGGTGGTACAACTGCAGAATGCTCGAACGTAAGTCAGGAAATAAAAGTTAGATTGCTAGACTATAATTTAAGTCTAGCCACATGGAAAACAAAGTACGGCATTTATACGCCCATAACACGGATGCCTTTCAGGTAAGGGGCACCCTTCGTGGGATTACCTTCAAAGGAATTTAGATAGAATCCATGAATTTAGCAAATACTAAAATCAAGAATAGTGGACCTTTAGTTTCTCTCCACTGCTGCACAGAAAGTTAATTTCAGTTTAATTCTAAAAGGAATTAAAATTTCGTAGCATCCATTACGTAGCTCATAACATTGTCACTGATGTTTCTCTGGCGATTGAAGACAGATCAGATGTTAAATTTCTTAATTCGATTTGGGGAAAAATAAAGTTTTAGGTGAAAATGCCTGCGTCCGTGACTGGTGGTATTAGGACGTTAAGAAAAGTTCTTAACTATTTTCATAACAATTTTTTATTTCATAATCTAACTGAAGGAACCATTGAACTTATGTAAAACTCGAAGCGGTTGTTGCAAGTTAATCGTTAAACTAAAGAATGGACAATTATTGTTTCAACAATAGGGAAGTTTCCTGACCTGGGCTAGTAGAAAAGTATCCCAGCAGCATAAAAATGTAACCCTTAAAATTATTAGTCATAACTAAAATTGACACGAGCTTAAATTATGGCACTAGACGTTATGACGGTCGTTTTCAGCGAGCAAACGACCTCTGTACTAGACATGTTTACTAAAACTGAACTAAAGCCTTGCTAATACGATGAATGGATATTTGCTAAATCCCATTTCATGTGTTAAACTGTCTAATTCAGGAAGAATTAGAACATTCTCCGATATTTAAAATTGTATTATAGATCTTTATATTATGAAATTTATGTCAAGGTTTAATTTTAGCAAGAAATTAACAATTTCTTGCACTATTTTGTTAGCACTTCAACTGTTTAACTCAAGACTTAGTAAAGCAGACTGATACAAATCTAAAGTCGCAGACAAGTTTCGAAATGGAAATAAGAATGCACGTTTCCGACGACAGGGCATTGACTTCTCAATGGCATGTATGCAGTGCAACTACATGTCTACAGCCAGTTTATAAACGATACGCGCGGGATTCCTGGCTCTTAAAATGCCAAGTTAAACCGGCCGCTTACTGTATGAGCTAGACGTTACGGCATGCTGTTCCGATCTACAGGTGTAACAGACATTCATTTCTCATAGGCGAGAATTTATGTAGTTCACTACTGAATGTTGGTTTTGCCTTTTTATTTCGGGGCACGTATTAGACTTCCCTAGGCAGTACTTAAGTCTCATCGAGATGTTAAATTAAGAACGCTACAACAGACAGCATAAGCGTCTGCAACTCTAAGTTGCTCCATGGTGTTGAAATGTCTTACGAAATTATTTTGGTGAAATCGGAGGCTGCCATCTCTTCTGGTGCATACCAATATTTAACACTACCACTTTTGCCAATTCACACTTGACCGATCAATACTGGAACGTTTAGCAAAACAAGAGTTCTACGCCTTCTGAAGGAAATATTTTAAACTGACTAATCAGCTTCGTAACTGCTAGTTAACATTTACAAGAATTATTGGAACATTAGGTCAGGGTAAGACTACAGCATGAATATGTTCTCAACGCTTCAAAATTCCCTCATTCTACTAACATTAAGTCCCCCCCCCCCATAGTAACTTCAAAATGTACGGTGCTCTTTATGCAAGACTTCAAGATGTACAGTAATATTTAATGCACGACAATATGTTACTGATTTTGTAGCATACATACCTAAGCTTATATTTAAAAACTTACAATTCAAAACAGTTACACATCACTCAAAATATTAGAGACTACCTTGAAGTTCTTTAGTCTGCTTTAAGTTCTTTTAGAGACTGGAATGATCTTAAAAAATGTTAGGAAGAGTCAAACGTCGCTGGGAGCTGCCTATTGAATAAGGCAGGCGAGGGTAAAGATTTCTGGTGAAGTGAGTTAGACTTCAAACTCTCATACTTGCAAGAGACCATCTATATGCAGATGCTGCTTATACACCAAGTCAAGTATTTCCTTGCCACATACGGAAGTTTTAGCTTTGGTGATGTAAAAGCCATATTTATCTGTAAAGTACCAGCTATAAAAGAGGAAAGTTACGAAGTTGGCTTAGATAATTTTTTCCGTTCAGTAATGTTGAACAATCCAGTGCTATCAGGTACTCTCGAGTAGTTGTAACACCAAGTAGCCTTTTACTGTTTTAATACTTCAAATCAGCAGAGTCTAAATTGATACTTCACCGACAGCATCATTACTTATGGCACTTCAACTTCGTACTGAGAAGTTGAAGTTTTGGACATTCAAGCTTGCCAAGATTTCATACTACAAGAGTAACTTCTGAGCTGGAACGAGTCCTCAGCTATACAGTCCTGCACATTTGTCCACTGATTTAGTTCTGGTTTGCCGTGTATTTACCTCCAGTTAATCTATACCATGTCCTTTTTATGATTGGGTACAAATGTTTTTCTGCCCAAGTAGACACACTGAACTGCATGTACACATTGTCCATTAAGAGAATTGCCATCAACTGCAGCTGAGCAGAGGAATATTCCTCCTTGGCATATGAGGGATATTCCTCCTTCAGAACTTCTATCTTAAGAATCTTCTACGCATCTAAACAAGCGTCGCATCGTAATAAAGCTTAGCACATGCAATACGGAAAAGAGTAAGTGTTTACAAATCACATCAGTAAGACTACAGAAATTAATCTTAGTATAACTGTTATAGATTTGTAACAGCTATCTGTGACAGATCCATGCTAACACGGCGGAGAACTGAGTCAAACTTAATCTGTCCCGTTACAGTGTGCTAGGGAGCCCTGTAATTGCTGCACAAGGTCAGGTAATCCATGATGGCACTGATTAAGTACCGGCGTTGTCAAGACATGCTGTATTTAAGAACGGGAGACCTGGCTTGCCCAGGGAGCGGGGGACAATTATCTTGCTGGCCGAAAGTGACAGTCCCTCGGCAATCTTTTCATAAAAGGCAAACTACGGGTTGCAGTACCCGTAACAGTTTTGTTAACTCTAAGTGGGGCGTCCAGCAGTCATTTCTTCCACACCATACTAGTTTATGGTATGCTGCTCTAAAACAGTCCGGATGTGAGCGCTTCTCTCATACAAATACAGTCAACAGAAGCTGTATTAATCAGTAAAAACTACCGCAGGTAAACATAGAAGTCTGAATGGGATGCTAACTGATGGTTCTGCAATGTTGCAGACTGCTTCTTAGGTCTAGATACATCGAGATTGATTGACAGAATCGAAATTCAGACTTTTCAGCTACGAGATTATCCTGTGGCTTAGTTTTCCATGAATTCACAGAACCTTATCGGCGTTACCTCCGTGCTGCCGCGTCATTACTGCTCAGAAAGCGGGAAATACTTAGATCAAAATGAGCGCTATCAGCAGCACCTTCCTAATGAGCCAGCGGTAGGTTTGGAACCAACTGACTAAGCGTTCAGATTGTTAAAACTATCTGAAGGTGCGCGATTCAAATCCACTCACGGATTTGACCTGGACATTCACTTGCCTGTCCAAGCAGTTTGCATGTAGGCTTTCAAATTTCGAGAATTATTTTTATTGGGGTGCGCCAGTTTTGTCTATATGCTTGAGAACTTCCTATCAAATTAGTTTTTTCAGCTCAGCGCTAGTCAGACTTCAAAAACACTGGCGTATTAGAGACCACATTACAACAGAACTGCGGCCATCATCTGCCATTGCACAGCATGCAATGAACTTGCATCTCGTAAAACATCAACTCATTAGTTGCGGCAATTTGTTACTTAACGTCTTGCACTTCCAGAATTATTCCCATTATAAATAGGAAACTAAACCCATCCATAGCCTTGAAATATTTCCCAGGTAAAAGCGCGTGCCGAACGTTTGAGTTCTGTCGCTTAAGCGCAGTGTTTCAGCATTTTCTATCGCAACTTTTAACTGGCATTTAAGTGTACATATAGTTATCTCCATCGAAGTTTAAAACTAGTCCAATTCTTGCTAAAAACTGCAGTCTACTGAAAACAGCCGACTTATAAATTTGAGATGGTGGCAAAAATAGTGATTTAATTTTAATTGCTTGGCGTTTGAGATAGACTTAAACCCGCGGTTTACAAGAAGTCCGGAACGTAAGTGCAATGTGCGAAGACTATCAAGAACGGGGCCCAAGTTATTTTTGTGAGGAATTTTTTTAATCAAACTGTAGCGCAGTGAACCCTGGGAAAATTCGACGTGTCATTTTAAAATGACTGCGAAAAGACTCAATAGTTCCACAGCTGCCTCACTAGATTGGTAATTACCTACTCGTACATAAAAGGAAGTCACTTACCTGCAGGAAGTTAAAACAATGTTCGCACATTGTCAATGTACTAAGTGTGCAGTATTTCTACATTTACTCCGGATCCAGTTATAGAAACATTCTTGGAACACTTCCTGTTTAACCATTTCATTAGAGTGGATCGATTAAATTTCATGTTCAATCACTGAACGACTGCGAAGGAGTGACTAGGAAATTTTCTTTTGGAAAGCGGGTATATAGGATCATATGTAAAGAAGCACACCAACTCCTTTCAGAGACAGTCAAACAAGAATTTTCTCTATGCTGTTAAACTATTCAGTTCCATTATTTGCAGAAAATGTTAGAACGTATTTGGCCTATCGCTTATCTGACAATTCTACGAGTTTTAATTTGGCATTATGGGCAGAAGATTCCCACTAGCTTGAAAGTTTCTACCGTAAGATCGGGCAATAGCCCTAAAATATCGCAAGAAATTTAATATCTACTTTAAGTGTTAAAATGAACAGAAGTAGTACATAAAGTATTGTAAGCAGTTTGAAATACATTTCAGATTTAAGTTTAAACCTTTAGTTTGGGACTGTGTCGTCACTTATTTGGCATTGATCAAAATTTGACATATTCATAAGGTCTTAAGCTTAACCCGAGTTCAGATTTCATATTAAACAAGTTAGTAAAATTATGCAATGCATTGATTATACGCTTTCCAACATAGCAGAAATCGCGCGCAGACAAACCTTCCCTATTCTGATTGATTTGTTCAGTATATCTCCGGAACACTAAGTTGTCTCAATAGAAGCATTTTATTGAAGTTATGAGGATAACACGGCTGTGGAAAAATCTCGCTCCTGTGCCCTGACCTTTGAATTCATTTTGAAGATATTCAACAAAACACCCAGTTCAGTATCCCTCCAGAATAAGTTTTCGCAATCTAGGCATTTTTACACGCAAGCATAAGGGCGATGGAATGGATCTCTCCTATATCCTGACCTTTTACCCCATTTCGCCCCATTTTCTACAGAGTTCGTCCCCAGGTTGTTTCTTACCACATACTAACATTTCATCAAAACATAACCATTTTTAAGGCAGTTATTGTGCGGACATACAGGCGGACAAAGCTGAAGGATATACGCTTCTTCAACTTACGGTTGGAAAGCGTACATTATGACGAGTTAGTAAAATCCTGCAATGCATTGATGATACGCTTTCCAACATACCAGAAATCATTACTCAAGTTATGAGGAGGATGGCTGTGGTATAAATCTCGCTCCTGTGCCCTGACCTCATTTCGATACATTAAACAGAACCAGTTCAATACATCTCCAGAACACGTTGAAGTTTCGTCGCAATCAAAGTATTTTTACGTACGTTATGACGCATACGTGCAATGGAATGAATCCCGCTCCTATGTCCTGACCTCATTTCCAGTAGGGTTTTTCCCCCAGGAAGTTACCACATACTAAATTTTTAATCGAAATAGAACCATTTGTACGAGAGTTATGCTGACTGACAAAGCTGGAGCATATAAGTTACTTCAACCTACGGTTAGAAAGCGTAAAAAGGTAGTGTAACAAATAAGTGATTATTGGAATACTTTTTCACTGGCAACTTGCAGTTTGAAAAAATTACTTCAAGTCTTACCGCAGTTTTGTTCATCAGTTCCATCCAAACAATCTACTATTCCATCACAAGCCCACGATCTAGGATAGCAAGATCCATCACATCTCAGTTGATTAGACTTGCATTTTATGAGTTCGCATCCTTCTTCGTCCTTATTGTTGTTACAATCGTCCAGTCCGTCGCATCTCCAAGAAACAGGAGTACACATTCCATTTCCGCAGTCAAATTCGTAATCGTTGCAAGGAGAAGGTGTCGCTTCAAAAAGGTAGATATTAATAAAACTAATATTTAAATGATATACACTGGTTTCCATCAATTAAGCAACAAACCCAAAATCGCTATTAGGTGAAATATAGTTCAAAAATTACATGAAATTTGCATATGTTACGGGTGAAGGAATTCAGCATCGATGCACGGAAAGCAAATTAGTGGCCATAGCAGCGCTTTATGAAAATGCGCAAGAGCTTAAAACCAGCTGTTTCGGAGGGAGTAGTCAATTCATGTGCGGCTGTGAATGACAAGATTTAGAGATAGTGATCTTGTTAACATGGCTTAGAGACGTCACGTACCAGCGGAGTTACGCTACAGAGAGATAGGCCGACTTTAATCAGGGCAACAGTAGACAGACATCGCAAGATGGTTCAACGTCGATCGTTCTGTGGTCAGCAGGATGTGCTAGCAGTTCCAAGTCACGGGTGCGGCTTTTCGAAAGTACGTTGAAGGTATTCCAAGGGGGAGACCTCCGCGGATAACCGGTATTTGAGGATTTCGGGACGGCGGAACAGGACGGCTACACAGAATTAGATCTGTGCTTGCGGCAGCCACCGGGGGGACTATCAGCTTCGACGGTACACAGAAGCTTACATGCAGAAGGAATATGCTCGGCAACCGGTGTGAGTGTCCCAGCCACCGGAGGGAACGTTTTAATGGGCACGAATGCCTGTGAACTGGACTCAAAATCAGTGAACGTCCGTTCTGTTCACTGATTAGTCGCGATACTGGTCAGTGATTCTCTCGAGTTTACATCTGGAAAGGCCGGTACTCTATCTTCCCTCTAATATCCAGGAAAGTGACACGTATGGTGGTTGTGGTGTAGGCAGGCATATCGTTAGGCGGCAGTACAGACCCGTTTTGCTACATGGAAACCCCTCAATGCTCAGAGGTATTGAGAAGACATCGTGGACCCTATTGTTCGTCCGTATGCGGCCGCAATTGGAGATTCATTTCTACTGCAGGCGGATAACGCCCATCCTCACAGAGCTCGCCTCGTTCACCAGTACTTTGAACAGGAGACTAGTCCGTATTGGGGTGGCCAGCACGCTCTCCCATTCTGAATCCAATTTAGCATGTCTGGGATGCTCTCTGTAGGAGTGCTGCTGGTCTCCAGCTCCCCTCCTCTAACACTGCAGGGCCTCCGCACTGCTTTGCTTGACCAATGGACGCAGCTACCCACGGAGCTGCTAGATACCAAAGTTAACAGTATGGAACATCGCTGTTGGACCTGTATTGCTGTTCAGGGTACCCACACTCCGTATTGAAGTACCTCTTATCTTTATAAAAATATTTATATTTCTGTATTTTCATCACCCATACAAAATGTAAATGCTTTGTATTAAATGTTACATTTTTTGTCGCATTTGGTCTGATAAAGCGTACCACCAAATTTAATCGGAATAGTTTGCCTACTTTGAGTTCACGACCTTTCCATTTGTTGCTTAATGTATGGAAACCAGTGTAGATTGTAAGAAGTCATAATATAGGACAATATTAGAGATTAACTTTAAAAATTTAAATTTCAATGTCAAAAGTAACTTAAGCAAAGTTCAGGAGCTTTTGAACCTAAGTACAGTCAAGAACATAATTTTACATCGTGATATGAAGCCCATTTGAGAACTACATGTTCCAGTTAACCAAGAGGACGCAAGATGTTAATTGGAAAAGCTCTGGTTTCTGCATCTAGTAGCGCCCAGCTATGCTATCTCACATTGAGTCACTCAAAGTAACCTTCGCCGACAGCTGAGACAGTGCAATTGTGGTACAAACTGATCTACAATAAAGGAATGATCAGCCATTTGTAGTTACGCGACAGACTAAATTTCCAGTTGCTAAGCAGGTAAGTTTTCATTAAACATTTTTAAATATGTAGCTAAGCTGCAAGTTTGTTTTTTACCTACTATAGCTTTTCATGTAAATGTGGCCATATTCAAGTTCCTCTGATATAAGGACCAGCCATTTCGGGTGGCAGGCAGATCTACCTCAGCAAAGTTGGGAACCATTAACTAAAGAGGAAGTGACTTATCTGAATCTCAAATGAGAACTCCATCTCTGCTTCAGAGCATGCCATGATTGTTTCAGTTTCTAAATTAAGGTTTAAAAACTACACCCTAGTACCACTGTAATACTTTTATTACAGTTAGCATGTTACAGCTCAAAAATAATTTTAATACGTAATATCAATTAAGGGGGTATGTAATTTTTTTTAATTGCGCTCTTTGGCCTACCATTGCCATTTCGCCATAAAAATCTACCAATTAAGATTCAGTTTATGGTCTGAATTGAAGCATAAGGTCACTAGAACTTTTGGATTTCAGTTTTGTTTGATACTTTGTAAATCAAATTGTTTCCCCTTGTTACATTTAGAATAACTAACAATTTTTTTCAGAGCCACCCTACTTAGTGGGTATTAGGCAGAAGAGGTTAAATCTAAAATTTAACTTTCTGTAGTTTCGCTGTTAAGTGTGCACTTATTTTTGAACAGTATTACTTTTCTGAAACTTAGGTGCCAAGAATTTTTCGATTACGTGTTTCTGGGGGTTAAATTCAAGAATAAGTTCTTATTTCATCTACTTATTACTAAGTTGCGATCAGTTCGGAAGTCTGGATTCACCCGGTATTTTTTTCATTGGAGGTTTAACGACCACCGTGAGCAACTCAATGGGCTATAAGCAGTCGCCCGTCCCTAATTTAGGGTCACTGATTCCAGGGAAGGGAGAGAACCAGTGCCGTAAGGCAAACAACATCCATGCCTCACCGGGATTCGAACCCGGACCCCTTTCGGACGAATGATCAGAGGCCATCGCTTAGACCACTGCGCCACCGGGGCGGTTCACCCGGTCTTTCATCATGTCATTTGTATACTTCATGAAGCAATTATATTGAATTTGTTGCCTAAAGTTGAGACAATGAAATTTTTGTTAAAAGTGTAGAACTTGTTCACGCTCTTAATACTATAAAGTGCACTCAAACCTGAGGTACGTTGCGAAATAACTGGCAAGTGAAGCCACGGTGTAGGTCGAAAGTCGGGGAAGTCGTTAACCTTTACTTGCCCCGTAACAGGAAAGTCAGGATCTCCTCAGCTAGTTCGTCAATGAAAGCGTCGCGTGTCGGAAGATTTAGTTCAAGGCTAAAGCCCCCAGCGTTAAAGTTCTGGCGGAATTAAATACTTATCTAATCTTTCCGTATGTAAAGAGGCGGACTGGAAAGGACGCATTCGAGTGCGAATGCTTTCGTGCGAGATGTAAAAGCACTTGCGTCGACGGAAGTCCAGGGCGCTGAATCACTTCAGAAGCAGAACATGCGCAAGATTTATACAGTTCGAGTTTTTAGAAGATTTAACATTAGAATGATTGAAATGGTAAGTCAATAAAGAGACATGTAAATTTCACATGAAAATACAAGTGTCAATATTGTCCCAAAGCTCAGTCCTGAACAGAAAAATCACATTCTTGGCATTCTGGTGCAAATTCAAGTTAGCCTTTCAGAAAGAAATTAAATAAGATATCCAATACGGCCCTGGAACTACAGATCAGTTTGTGCTGGAAACATTCACCAAGGATGAAAAAGAGCACGTCAAAGCAAAGCCTTTTTACATTAATTGTCGCAGAGTGGGTTTGTTCCCATGGAGGAACAGTAAATCAACATTACTTTTAACAGGTTGTGGTGACAAGAGACCAAGTTTGTGGAAAAATTTATTGACTTCAAGGCAACACGCCAGCTGATTCAGTAAACGGACGTACATTTTAGCCGGAAACTCAATACTTTAGTATCTTTCCTACTCTCCAGATTTGGCCACCAATAAGGTTTTCACTAAATTCTGTACTCGAGGAGATTACTTTTGGAGTAGATTCGCTAAAAGAACCTCCAAGCTTCTGGAAGTGAAGACTTAGCTACACGACTGTTTTGCCCAGTGAAACATCAGAGTGCAGCGGTGTTTGATGCGGAAGGGAAGTACATTTGAGGAAAGATTTTAAAAACAGTTTCCTGTTTAACTAAGATTAAATAGCTATTTAATAGCCATACCTCGTACATTTAATGCCTTCAGAGGAAATAGTTCACTACCTAATTTCTGTTTGCACACCATCAGCCGGGAAACTAGGTTTAATGCATCAGGAAAATTACTTCGCACAGGCGTTTGAGTGGTTGATTCGTGCATTCTTATGGCGCAAGGGCTATGTGTAGCCAAAGAGCGCCATACACGAGATAAGAAAATATTAAAAAGCGTGGTGTTTAAACTCTGGCAGATTCCGTAAAATTGAAAAATTAAAGTGATTAAGAGTAAGAACTAGATACATTTGAAAACGCCAATTTTAAAAATGAAAAGACAGCGAATGTGTCGCAGTGGTCATCTAGAAGCAGCTGCAGCGTAGCTGCCTCGTCGTTCAACAAATGAAAGTTGAAACTAATAGCACGAAAGATAAATACAAAGAATGAGTGGCAGCGAGTCTGCAATTACACATCGCTGCAGTGTAACCACACAGCAAAAAGCGGTGGGTGAAACTACAATGCCCAATGCGGAGACGCGCAAGAACTTCCTACGGTTCCGGAGACTATCTCTGAACTCCAAGAATTGGAGTGATACGATGAAATTAATTTTCCACCTATTGATCCCGTAGACCCTGCACGTTCGCGTTATATGATCATTAACGATAAAGCGCAAATCAGGATGACCAGAGAAAGCAGATTTAGCAGTCGCATCAGCACACTCGTTCCTTGGAATTCCAACATGCCCACGATTCCAGCAGAATTTAATGTGGACACCGGCCTCTAACAAAGAAGCCTTCGTACGGTAAAAAGAAAACTGGTCATTGTAGTCCAACGATGACACTGACTGCACAACACTTAAAGAATCAGTGTACACCATAGCAGGTTAACGAGAGTCCGACTGAAAATTAAGTGCAAGATAAACAGCATGCAACTCTGCCTCTGTAGGAATGCGAGCAACAGAAACATCAAGGCAGACGGCGGAGGATCCCACAACACCAGCCATCTTTGATCCATCGGTAAAAAATAGGAACATCGTCTGCATCGACGAAATGGTGTCGAGCTAAGAGCTGCTAATACACTGAATCAGGGTTTAGGATTTATAAGATTTAAAGGGGGTATCAAATATGACACCAATTAGGTGCCATGGAGGAATCTTAAATCCCTGGTCACTCTAACAAGAGACAAGTCTAGCCCTGAATCACTAGCTATGACCACCATATGAAGACCAAATGCTGGAATACAAGGCCGGTTCACAAATAAGTGAGCATGCTGGGGATTAAAATCTGCATCGTATAAATGGTTTGGAAGAGGTCGTAGTTTCAAGTAGTATTTAAAGAGACAGCTTCAGACTGCGTAATTTATGAGATAGTTCGTTCGCGTCAGCATGAAGACTGGGAATCAGAGACGTTAGAAATGTTCCCGTACAAGGACGCAGCACTTGGTGAATAGTATCCAAAGGCCTGAGAACGGAACTACGTTCGGAGCTATACACGATACAACCATTATTCAAATTCGACCGAATACGAGAATGGTAAATTCGAAATAAAGACGTCCTGTCTACTCCCCACGAGACTGAAGAGAGGATCTTAAGTATTGACATAGCTTGCAGACAGGAAGACCGTAGCAGCTGGACGTGCGCGCGGAACATAAGCGCACGGTAAACAGTCAGCCCAAGAAACTGTCTCTGGAAAAACTAGTATGGCTGAACGGTCTAAATAGAGACCTGGGTCAGGATGGAGGCCACACCACCGGTAGAAATTGACACACGCTGTCTTGTCAGGAGAAAGAACAAAACCATTGCTGTTCGCCGCTTTAACGATCTGGTTAATAGCGGACTGCAACTGCCTTTCAATAAAATTCATACTTTATGACTAACAGAAGATTTGCAATTACCAACATAAACAGTAGCCGAAACCGCAGGAGGAAGAGTTTTGAGAAGACAATGCTTAGGATGAACAATGACATAAGACTTAACCTTGAGGAACACCTTGTTCTTGATGAAACAGGGCAGACAGCGTCGTACCCAGGCTCACTTGGAACACCCTATTGCGAAAAAAATTTGCGATGAATATTTGGAGGTTTCCTCGCAACTTACTGTTGTGGAAGTCACTGATAATACAGTGACACCACGCATGATCGAATGCTTTTTTCAATGTCAAAGAAAAACCAGGTGCTGCCTACGCACGAACGTTTTGCGCACAGATGTCTCAAGGGGCAGGAGATTATTCGGAGATTAACGATGTCGACGAAAGCAGCTTTGTGATGGTGAAAGTACTTCTAAAAATGAACTAACCTAGAATTAACCATCCGTTCCAGAACTTTGCTCACAGCTAGAGCTATTAGACTATAACTAGAGGAAAACTTGGTATCTTTGCCAGGCTTTGGAAAAAGCTTTTCGCCAAGATTCAGTGAAACTGCTGGAACCAAATGTGATTGGAAGAGGACTAATATTCTCGAGAGACGACAGACAGATTACGGAGCATCAAGTGGATGCCATCGGGACAGACAGATGTCGAACCCGATCGATGCAAAGCCACTCACTAGTTCAGCTATGCTGAAAGGGAGTTATAACTGCTGTCGCAAAAAGAAAACCAAGATGTTCTGGCTTGTGACTTAATCCTTTGAAGTGAAGGATACGCCAGATCACTGGACAGGGGCAAATGCCTCACCCAAATTATCCGCAATCTCCCAGACTTCATATGTGCAGCAGTTTCTCGAGAATGGAAATCTAGTGAGAAATATAGGTACTCCGGATCTTACGAATCTTTCCCCCACACCCTTTTAGAACTGGCACGTGAATTTAGAAATTAAACATACTGAATCCAAGACTCCCTCTTGCTTCGTCGACGCAGCAACCGACCGTAAGATTTTGCTCGTTTAAATGTAACGAGATTATCAGTTTGATAACGCCTGAATGTAAACTAGGCTGTATGTTGAGCTCTTAGCCTCTGCGGATTCAGGATTACACCAAGGCTTCGGAAATTCTTGGGGGCGTTTTAGATGCCTTTGGTATTGAAATAACAGATGCCTGATAACAAGTAGTGACTTCGAAAACAGTTGCGTCGACTGACTCTTTGGTCACGATGGCAGAAAACATCACTACGGATGATGCGAAGACTTCCCATCTGGCAAGGTCCATCCTTCATCGTGGAGGGCGGGAGGAAGAAGATGGCATACTCACATAATGCGGGAGCACAATTGGGAAATTGTCGCTCCTATGGAGGTAGTTACACACAGTCCACGAAACAATCGGCAATAATCGATGGTGATCCTAAGCTCAAATCAATCGCACTGAAAGATCTTCAATGCACGCAACTGACGTGGATTAGGGACAAACAGAAGTCCATCGCTCTTTCCACGTTTAGAAGTGAGTCACCGGAAAAATTATCGGGCGCTACCGGGAATCTTACCCAGGATCTTCCGGGGCAAGCGTGAAGACTTCTGACCCTGGAATCGAGCCCAGGGTCTTCCGTGGTTTTCACGTGGAGAATGCGATGACTTCTGTTTGATGCCGAAAGATCTTGTTGGCTCGTGGAAGTGTCAACACCGGTGTTAAAAAGGAAAAATGAGAAAAGGACAGAAGAAACTATTCGACGGCCTCTCGTGCTGATGCTACTTCATAAAGGATGATTGGCACTGAAGCCACCCAGGAGAAGGGCGGGTGATGGCGCCGGATGACTACGTGAGTGTCTCCAGAACAGACACTCACGTAGTCATCCGGCGGCAGATACACTGCCAACAGTAAAAGATAGTACCAGATATACGAACCGCCACGGCATGTAAAGCTGTACAGACCGTAACGGGAGAAACCGGAACATTGAGGGACAAGAGCGACTCTCCACAGGCTATATCTCCTGATACATTATCAGTCAGATACGCACTGTAGCCTCCAACTGAAAGCAGATCTGATGGTTCAAGTTTTCTCCTGTAGAAAAGGTACATAGGAGAGAATGACTAAAGCAGATGTTTCACATCAAAGCTCGTCCGAAAACCTCGGCAGTTCCTTTGAACGATTGAAAAGATTGTTAGAAGCGAGATGTGTGAAAGTAAAATGAACTAAACAGACTGCTCAAACGACGTCAACGTTCATCTCTGGTGAATGGGCCCCAGATGTGAGGGTGTATTAGTATTGCCAAGACACGGGAAAGGCGCTAGGCGAGCACCGCGCGTTCCCCGTGTCTTGGCAATACCCCTTGGCATGCCCACACTATCCCCAGACTCACCCTGCCGTACGGAACGACAAATCGTTAGACGTCTGGACTCCACTCTGCCACAGACTTCATTGAATAGAAGTGGATTAGTTCCTAGCCGCCTGTTTAGGGTGAAGCAGGAGTCAAAGATGAGTCAGTAACTGGCGACAACTACACCTCGGACCTCAGAAACCTTAGCATTCCCTTTTCCACCTTTCGGGTCAGCGCACACGGCAAACTTGCAGATCGGTCTAGCTAACTAGCTCGGAAAAACAGGAGTACATAAAATGGAGAACAAAGGGGGGAAAAACGAGAAACTAAACTCCGGCGCTTAATCAAAACCTCACCAACCTACAACTGAGGCGGGTTGGTGTCAAGAGGAAAAACTTTATTGGGGAAAACAGAATATATGTCTGCTCTGGCAGTGAGGTCGCCACTCCATCAGCTGGATGAACAGCTATCCCTGCGGTAATCTCGTACCAAGACGAGATGACAAGATGGTCCGTCACAAGGTCAGCTCGGGCTCTGGGGGTGCTACTCTTCAAATAATTGGGAACAAGTTATCTCCGTGCGGGGGCGTATGAGTTGCATTTAAGTAACGTTTCTAACCTGGAAGTTCTAATGCAGGTCCAGATGCATAGTTAGGGATGGACAGAATTTTAGAATACTGGATTAGCAACTTCCCAAAAGGCTTAAAACTGAAGCTTCAGTTTCTTGTGAGTTTTCCCGCTTAAGATTTAAGACAATCTAAGCAGATCATTTAGACTGAAATTTAAGTTCGCCTGGCATCAATTCAATTACAGTATGCCTATTTACGAAACCGATCAGCTTAAAACTTACTACACAAACCTGGGTTTGTGTTAGATTAAGGTGCTGATTTAAAGCAAATTTTAAGATACATTAAGTGATTAAATTTAATACTTACCACACGATACTTCATCTGATCCATCACCACAGTCGTCAGAGAGGTCGCATACCCACACAGGACTAATGCATCTGCCATTCTTGCACTGAAATTGCAATTCGGAGCAGCTTCTATCGCCTTCGAAAAGAAAGGTTAAGAAATTTGTTCATCTTATGTTAGATAATAGAATGTGCAGTACTACTCTTAAATTTAAACAAAGCTAAGTAATTTGCATAGCTATGCCGCAAAGCACTTCTAATCATGTAATTTATAGCTAGTTCAAAGCTCCACTGGGCAATTTTATCTTCAATTTTCATAGTTTGTGAAATGCACTGGTGTTATGAATAGAGTTCTGGTTAATAGTTAAGCCTTGGGCTTTAACTTTATCTCATTGAAACAGATGTAATATGTTTCTTAACTAAGCTGCCCAGAAGGAATTTTCTGACAAGTCTGAGTTCGCAAGATACATTTTTCACAGCTGACCTTTCTGCAGAAAGGTCAGCTGTGGTAAAAAATCTAAGTTTCTGTTCAATGTGTTAACCTCGGAATAACGATTCCTAAGGGTACGTGATCTGATGGAACAGGTTTTTCAAGTAAGAGGGATTCTAGAGAAAGTACACCTAAATAAAAGCCAAGTTTTATTTTATACTTAGATTATTCTGAAATAATGATTTTCATTAGTAGCAGCACCACTACTACAAGAAGCAATAGCTTAGATTGCAGAGTTCACTGTTTACACAGCTGTCTGAAGTTTCAGGAAATTAATCTTATCTTAGTTCACAGGGAGATTACCCAGTACTTACGCAACTGAACTAAGTTCAATAAGAGATCTATTGCAGCTGAACATATAATTTCAGTACAAGTTTTATGGACAGTACGATCTAGACAAACTATTTGAGAGAAGATTGTTGAAATGTCCATTTAAGTATCTGTAAAATAGCTATTTTCAGCCTAGGGAAAATATTTGAAACATTGCCAGGTCATTATGCGAGCTTGTTTTATGCAGAGGCTAGCTTCAGGATTGATTTGTGTGTACTGTTTCAAAATTTAAGAGTAAAATCAGATCATTTAACGCCAGAAGTTCTTCAAAAGAAACAGCCCAAGTGTAAAAATGGTTTGCTGTGAAGTTTGATCTCAGTCCTGAAACTGAAGCCTTTTCTAAAATTCATTGATGCACAACCTTTTCTTTTAATCGTAATCTCAAAATACTGAATGATATAATTTTTAAGACAGTTTGCTTCTAGCAAAAAGTGGCTAAACCATTGAGTTCGGGTTAGGATATTTCACTCTTACGTTAGGCACATAACCACTTGTTTTCATAACATCCCAATATGCTTCTAAAGCATTATACATTCCACGATATTGCTTTTCACCCCAGAAGTTATTCTGAAGATCTTAAAACATACTTTTCACCCAGAATAGGCTTTAAGACTACATTCTGGAAATAATTCAAAAACTAAACTCCTTTCGGAACTTGTCCAGGGGCAGTACTGATCAGTTTCCTTTTAATACCTACGGCTTTTGATTGAACAAAACGATTGGTCTCATGTCTTCGCTCACGAGTAACAGATTAGTTCGTAATGTTCAATTTCTATGTTTTAAAACACTGGCTGCTTAGTTTAACGTTTTTCTGCTTATTCTAAAAATCAAAGCATTTAAGCAGTGCGTTGCACTAACAATTTATTATTCAATAAGAAACTAGGATGCAGTGACATGAGCAATTAGTCGTTTCAAGCTGACTAAGTTCGTAACAGGTAAACCAGCTACCATTTAAGTGATTGAATTCACTAGATACCGTTGACGAGAGTAGCGAGGATTCGTGGCTATTGTCACTATTCAAACGTGTGGACGAAATAACGCCCAGACTGCAAGGGCGGATTGGGGAGGGGCTTAACTGCCTTTCATTCCAGTGCCACCCATGGCTGCTCCGGAAAAGTGATTTAACTAACAATAACCTGACAAGTGACTCAACTCTGTACAGGAACAGTCATTTAACTGAAAAACCATTTGGATTCTACGTAGCAGGAGCAGAGAATCGCCGACACTTTCTGCTGTTAGTTGTTGCGTGCATTTTTTGTCGACTTGCAATTGTTAAAAGGGGAAGCTTATTTCGATAAAAGCTTTTAAGTCTAGGCTTTCTGTAAGAGCGTGTTTTTCTCAAACATAAGTTTAAACTTTTAATTATCCTTGTGAGTATCTGAAGTGCTGATACGTGTTGCTTGGTTTGAAATTTTATGGAGTGAGACTTTTGGCCAGAGTGTGCCAGTAAAAGCAGAATATAAATACCGATTTGGTTTTTACTGTTTTTCCTGAGTTCAAAATATAGCTTGGAATAAACTGTTTTTCCTGAGTTCAAAATATAACATTTCCATGCCGAAAATAAGTTGAAACTATTAAAATACTTTCAATAACTAAACTTGTGATTGAATAAATTTAAACTATTCGAATCAAGTTGCCACTAAGCCCATCAGGATCACGAGGTTATTGAAGAATGTTAAGACTCACTAAATTTGCTGGATATTTTCTTAGCAGCAACCTTATGAGAAGACAGGCTCTTATGCTAAGAAATTGCATGCATTGCACGTTTACAAGTGCATGTTCACGAGGAACATTGAACATGCTTGATATCTCTTTATATGCGTCAGCTGCAGCACTTCAAGTTTTGTCAGCAACTCTTCATAAAGTACGGTAGATTCCGGTTGAGCCATCGGTTAATCGGGGCAACCGTTTATTTAGGACAAGACTTTAACACCCAAATTTGCTTTTAGGTATGAAACTTAGTCCCAATATAGGTACTACCTCAATTATGCTAACTGTTCTAGCCCCGACATGTCCTAATTAACCGGAAGCTACTGTACTTCCCTATTCAGCAGAATCCAGATCAGCCTTTTGCACTCGCAGGACAGGATGAATATTGTGCCATCTTGAGCAAGCACCCTGAGGATAAATCTCTAAATTATGAGCGATGTTTAAATAGAAACTGAAACAAAGCCGTAACTGGCGCTACCAATTATTTAGTAACTGCTTTTAATGGCTGATTACAAGGACTTCAGTAACAATACCTGGTCACGTAATTTTTGAGCGTTCTGTACAAAGCGATTTCATTTATTGCTTAGAGAAGTGTGCCTCCACAAGGTGAAAGGTGTGACGCGAACTTTTACCTGTTATCTATTTTAAGAAATTAATTTTAGAGTTTTATTTTTATCCCAGTTACCGTGTTTCATATTCTTGTATTTCATTCTCAGCCGCTGCACAGATTACATAAGATGCTTGGATATTCTTTATTACATGCCGCGAATTCATGTATTTTAAGAAGTTCTGTAAATTATGTACTGTTATATCGTAGTTTTACTTATTGGTATATTTATATTTCTCGCTCTACCACTGCGCTATGTGGCTTCTTTGTTAAACTTGCAGCATATTCTGTGTACGCTTTTCCCAAAAGGTGCGGGGATTAGCAAAACTTTCCCAGTCTTTTATTACGTTATTTTGATATTTGTCCCCGTTAGTGCTTCGACTTTATTACTTTTATCTGGTACCGATGCACCACCCATTGTTGACTATTTTAAATAAGTCTGTATATGTGTCCTTTCCTTTGAAGAGTATAGGCACCGCGTTTTACAATTATTTCATCTATCACAGCTGCGCTCTTTAGTCCGGAAATTGTGATTGCTAGTCAGTCTTTCTATTTTCTGTTCCTATTCAACTATTTTATTTTTCAGGACTGACAAGTTCCTTGTACTGAGTGTTTCGTCCACGAATGCAAGTAGCGAAAACACAGAGCCCGAAAAAAAAAAAAAAAATTAGTGCACCGGCAGTATAGTAATTATCTTACGGTTTTGTTTGGTGTGGTGATAAAACGTGCCCAAATTCCAGAGTATCGTTTGTCTTGAAGAACTCAGTAATGCTATGGTTCCCAGTAAACTGAAACTACATTTGTCGACAGAACATTCTTCTGTCAAGAAAATATAGATTTTAGTCTGTTTGAACAAAACAAGCAACATTCACGACTGCGACAGTACGTGCTTCGGAAAAAGTGCAGGAAGCTAGGTATAAGGTAACTGAACTTATCGTAAAGGCCAAAAACCACACAACAGCTGAAACGTTAATACCTGCTTGTAAAGAGATTGTGAAAATAGCTCTGGGTTCAGAAGCCGTTAGTGAAATTTCACTAATTATCTGACAATCAGTCGCCGAGTTAGTGACATATCCAATGACACTGAAGACCTGGAGAAAATAAATATCCTGAGGACTCGTCGATCTGAATACAGAACTTCTGACTAGAAGTTTTGTCTTCAGATCGAAGAGTCCTCCGGATATTAGTGGTCATGCACAACTTCTTGCCTGCATTCGGTATATTGGAGACTTAATCTCAACTAATTTCTCTTTTTGCAAAGAACTTCCCGAGCAAGCCACTGGTGAAGAAATACTTCTTGTGACTAATGAATGTGCTCCAAAATAAATTAAAATTTAAGATTACATTCGCGTTTGTTCAGACTGAGCCGCTTCTATGACAGGCAGAGTGAAAGAATTTGTAGCTAAAGTACGCTAAGTAAATCCTAACATACGATGCGATCATTAACAATGGCTTCGCAGTGAATGAGACAAGTCTTAGTCATCTTTTCTGATACTTGTGCTGGATAAAATAGTAAAAGTCGTGAATCCCATCAAATCGCGGCCCCTAAATTTGCAACTTGCAGTTTTTGGGTCAAGAAATGGGATAAGAACACACTACACCCCTGCTACATACAGAAGTACGGTGGTTATCACGAGGAAAAGTGTTAACGCGAATATTTATTTGAACTTAAAGAGGAGGTACATGCATTTTAGACTGTTGAGGGGCAAGGGTACGCGAATGTCTGCAGATGATGAATGGGTATAAAAGTTGGCATATCTTTCAGATATTTTCGTACACTTGAATCAGCTGAACAGAAAAATGCAAGGTACGAACGAAAATATTTTAACTAGTATGGATAAGATTCAAGGATTTGTGAATAAGCTCAATTTGTGAATACAGAGATTTGAAAATGGGTAGTTTGCGATGTTCAGACTGTATGGCCACTTGCCGACGGTAATAAAGCGGTGATGTACTTAAACATTTAGTAATCTTGCAGCAGAAGTTCTAGAAGTATTTTGTAGACAGTGTTCAAGATTTCGACTGGGTTCGTGATCCATTCGTTGCGAAATCAAAATTCTTCCGATTGATGTAAAAGAGGAACTCAGATTTAAAAGCAGACAGAACATTGAAATTAAGACTTCTCGAAGTGCTTTTAGGCACATTTTTGTTGGCCAAAAGCAGTGAATGCCCGCCTATTTCAGAGGCGACAGTTCATGTGTTATTGCCATTTTCAACTACATATTTGTGTTAACTGGGCTTCTCAACGTTGACTGAAATTAAAAAGTCAAGGAAACTCAAATCTGTCGATGAATAAATGATACTTGCATTGTCAACGATTCAGCCAAAGATCAGTCGCCTTTGTGCAGCTAAGCAGGCACAAATATATTGAAGATCTGAGTAATTATTTACTTTTAGTAAAAGTAAATTTTCTACAGTTAATTAAAGTTCATAAGTTAAATGCACGAATCAATTTCTGTTTATATAATAGAATATAATAAATAGGTTGATTACATTACGTATTTATATTAATAGTGTCATACTTTTGAGGGGATTAACGTTTTGGTGTGCCGCGGTTGAGTCATGGATAGTTTATGATGTGCCGCTAGTAGAAAAAGTTTGCGCAACACTGGCATAGAGCTATCTGTCTCGAGGAAGCAGCAGTCAGATTCTTAAAACAGTAACAAAAAATATTGCATAACGTTGGCAACTTTGGTTGTAGTATACTAGAGACATAGGAAAGTTCAATATGTGCGGTATTTATTCTTTAAAACTTCAGACCAGATTTTAAAGCTCTTTCAACAGAAAATGGTTGCTGGACTTAAGGAGAGAGCGTTGTGTTTTACTGTAGTCCTGTGTGCTTATCATACAGCCAACCAAAACTAATTTCACTTTCAACATTCTGATTATGCAGAATGTAGAGAAATTTAAGGTAATTACAGTATGTACCTAGTATGAATGTTAGAAAATTTAACCCAATTTTGTACCGGACTTGTGGGTATGACCAACGTAAATACATTGCCGCATAGTTCTCCAATTTTTACACACATTAGGAGTAGTTCTCTCACAGCCGCAGTCTTAATTTTTACTTCAAAACGTTTGTCTTAAATCAACAAATTAAGAAATACTCTAACGGGAGATGCGGAGTTAGATTCCTGCTCCGGGACGATAAAATTTTCAAGTTTCTTGGAAGGTGTTGCATGGATGACCAGTAAGTAGTACAAACAAATTCAGTTTGCTTTGCTTTGCTTTAATACTCTGTTGCCCCCCCCGAGTTTCTGCAAAACTCGCCTGAAAGCATATTTACAAGAGTTTTTATAAGTATCAGAACTCCACATGAGGGTTAGAGAAGTTCTACAGCCAACACTTACGGAGTTTGTCTCGTTGACATAGCTTGTCCATGCGTGCTCTGCCTGAAATTTCACAAGCAAAACCCCTTTGATTTACATACCTAATCGGATAGTTAATTTTTGAATTTCCCTTTCGAAATTAACTTTACCATTTGTATTACCATCTATACAACTTATTCACATAATACGCAAGGAACGCTGATGGCGTAGTAAATCAGTTTATTTTCGGTGAAATTTGTATAAAGTTTAGCCAAGCTTTACACTACACTGGGAGGCTTTCAAGGCCATGTAGGCCAAGTTCATGGAATTTGGACAGGTAGGAAATAGTTTTTTTTTTTTTTTTAATTACGTGAGTGAAGTCGAGGATAATTAAGATTTTTTTTCACGCAATTATACGGTATGCCACGATGTGTGCCTTTACAACGCATGCCCAAACCATTGGTACTTCCATAGAGATCATGTCATTGCATCCCAGTTTGCTGGAAAGAATACTTTCTCTAATGGAAGTTTCTTTAAAGTTCGTGTAAAGGGGGGAGCAATTCTAATACTATTCCATACAGAAACGGCTGAGCAGTGCATGACTTCTCTATCGAGGGCAGTATTCTGTAAGTCTCAGTTGACACTTCTGAAGTGTTCTTTACATCTGGTATCCAAGGATCGCTTTGTTATTCTGACGTCTTTTTGGTGCTGTCATGATACACCAACGGTATAGCGTACACACTAGCCTTTTCTTTCTCACTGTCCTTGCAGCTTGAGATTAAATGTCATAACGGGGCTTATTTTCTATTGAAATGTACTTACGCAATACATTCTTCAAACAATGTTGAGCCTGGGGCATTTGATGGATCCTTATCTCATTGTCTTACTAGATTGTAATGCCATCGTGGACAATATAAGACTTCTTACAGTTCTATGTATTCTGTTTATGGTCACCCTCATATCCAACCTTCATACCTTTACTATAAGTATCTATTTCCTTATGTAGGTAGTAAGGTTTGAATACGTCATATAGAACTATTGTCTAAACGCAGAAGGTTTAGCCTCTTTTGGGCAGTGAATCAGGAAGGACAAGGTCCGGTACTGCCGTTTGCTTATAATAGAAATCTAAATCGAAGCTGGATATTTCATTTCTTTGGAGCTCTACGTCAAGAAAATTCAGCGTCCCATTCATTTAGAGCTCCAAATTTGCACCACGAAAATAAAAACTTACTACGCTATAAGCGTTCCTTGCTTATTCACGGCCTGGTGTATTTAAAGTAAGATGACCGATTTACATAAATATTACAGGAGAGGTATAAACACTGGGCCGGTGTTACCATTAAGCCAACTAGGCAGACGCTTAGGGCGCAGTTCTATACATATTAGTTTAACTCAAGTGTTAGGGATTTTCCATAAGATTATAATCTTATGGAATATGTCAATTTTAGTTTAACCTATGTGATGTTAAATTATCTTTTGTTTTTAAAAGCTATAAATTGAATTGAGTTTTTTCGGGGAAGGGTTGCAAGTAGTTAGCCTTCCTTGCCTGGACAGTACAGGTTGTCCAGCCAGCGGTATTTGATTCAGTTGCAATTGATGGATCCTAACTCACATTAGGCTGCGTTTGCGCAAAAGTTAAGGTTCGTAAGGTTTCTGTAAAACAACCTCGGCACAGTGAAGTATGCTTCCATCCGAAGTATTACCTTGATTCCTTGTTAGTTGTAGATCTTCCTCAAAGTACTACAGTATCTAAGGCATGAATGCGCAGAAAACAATCTGCTTTCGAGTTAAGACTAAACACTAAGAATTTAACTTAAACTATCAATAAAAAGTTTTCGAGCAGTTCATTAGCGTAGGAAGAACAGACCTTTTCCGGTTTGATTCCTCCTCCCTCCAGACAGATCTGGCATAGAATCCTGGAGGGGAAAATACGAGTAGTGGTACTAGGGAAACTTTAGTGGAATTAGTATAGACAAATTTAGAGTTAAACTTAAACCTCTTGCATTTAACTCTGCAAGATGTGTCCTAAATATTTTAAAGTTAACATTAAGAAATTCAGTCCTTACCACAATTTTCTTCGTCAGATCCGTCAACGCAGTCTGGTGATCCATCGCAAACCCACGATTTGGAAATGCATAGAGAATCCTTCTTACAGCGAAATTCGTCCTTGTTACAACTGGCATTAACTGAAAAGGAAAAGATTAAAGAGCTGTAAACTTTCTGTAGGTGGTCACAAAATACTAAGGTCCAAAATACTGTAGTTCAGAATATGCAGATATTCACCAAAATTAAGCGTTCTAAAGATTTTTAAAGAACAGGTCACAGCAGATTAAATTATTTTGAGAGATCTCAAAGACAATGACAGAACATAAAAATAGGCGACTTCACTAGGCCAAGGCTGGGACAGCCTGGAAATTCCCAACGCAAAAATGAGATTACCGGAATGGAGATACTCATTAGCGGAATGGCGATATAAAAGAGGAATTAAAAAATTAAAGATACTCAACTTAGTCTTACCCTTAAATAATTATGGAGTAAAATTATTTCTCTCCCGAAATACGAAGTATTTCCAAGGCTATTTGTTCCAGAAGTATATTTAAGATTACATTTGATAATTTAGTGAAGGATGCAAATTAAAACCAAAATAGCAGGTGATCTAGGTTAGATTTCTTCAAAATCTATTTTCTATGCATAAGCGGTATGCAACATAATTTGAAGTAGAAATTAGTTCCTTTAGAAGAGTTACGATATAATACACGTGTTTCATACAATAACTTATTTCTAGTTCTGACAACCCTTCGAACGATCCAGTGTCTAGAATGCATTCGGGTTCCAGTCATTAACTCTGGAACCATATTTCACTGGGCAGTGCAAAATTAGTGTACATACAAATAAACTGTACTGAGATTAAGAGGTTAGCTCCCAAAAGACCATATGCCAAGTAAACGTTTAACTGATTGAACTGGAATTTACACTATGAATAACGTTTCTTCATTGAAAATTCTCTGCACACAGCTCTAACTTCAGTGGCATCAAACGTCGCACACTAGACCTTTTTAACTTCATACCCTTTATCTAGCACTCACATTTCTGAATCTGGTCCTCCCACGATTTCTCCTTGGCCTTCCTCTTTCCTGCCAATTAGGCGGAAAAAAAATTCTAAGTCAGCACCTCATTCTTTAAACACTGTCAAATCCCCGTCTCATTCTTACTAACTTTTTGCTTTCACATTACATACACTATATTGACAAGTCACCGGACAACTAAACGTTAAACACAGCATAGCATTTATTCACATAAATTAGTACAGTTTCTGTTCCCATTTGGCTTTAACGCATGCAACACTGACCCTTCGAAACATGCTTTCCACAAGGTTTTGGAACAGAGTGATAGGTATGCGCTTCCATTCAGTACATAACTCTGCCGCTAACTGTTGCTTAATAGTAGGCCTTTGTTCCAAACTTATGCGGCGCTCTAATTCGTCGCATAGGTGCTCTATGGGATTAGGATCCTGTGTTGTCCAGTTCACACAAGATACGGAATTTTAGTCAAACCACGCCACAGCTATCCTTGATTTATGGCTCTGTGCATTATCTGCTGATACCAACAAGGCTTGGTTCCATAGTATTGTCACAGTTTGTAGGGAATAATTGTCCAGAATATCGAGGTAGACTTGCTGGTAACAGGTTTGTCCACAATAACCTACGGCCCGGGACCATGCCACGAACCCCCACCCCCAACACGCGAATACACTGGCAGCTCCAAACTTGACCGTAGAAATAGTACTGTGGTAAATAGCGTTCCTAGCTGCCGCCATACATACACACACGGCCATTAGACTGGTGGATCGTGTATCTATTCATAGGACCGGTGGATCGTGTATCTATTCATAGGACCAGAATCCATTGATCTACGGTCCACGATAAATGTTTACACCATGCTGGGCAACGAGTAGCATTCAGAGTGGAGATTAAAGGCTTATGAACAGCCGCACGATCACTGTAACCCATGGAATGAAGTTCTCTGCGAATGGTACGTGTACATACAGAGGTTCAAGCATTTTTTCTCGCCGATGTCTTGTGCAGTACTCAGTCGATTAGTTGTAACGACTCAGGCTTTGACGTCCTCTATCACTGATTTTCTTTGGTCTGCCGGCAAGTTTTGCTGCTTCAGACCCCATGTGTCTTGCACTTATTCAGTACAACCAAAACAGTTGATTGATGTTTAAACGAGTCCCCGTTTCTCTGATGGAAAACCCACTAATATAAAACCAAACAATATTTCCTTTCTCAAAGTCAGTTCTCTCCCACCGCGACATTTTCACTTAACCTCAGTGAGATACGATTATGGTCAGCTGCAGGTTTTTATTTTTTTGAATTTGCAGCTGTATCACGCATTTTAACGTACCGGATCCGTTCATTTGCTTTAGAAGGGGTGTTCAGTGACTTGTCAATAGTGTATCTGCAACACCACATCGTCTTGCCACAAACTAACGGCAATGCAACCTGGGAACTTTTCTACAGTTCCAAGGTTGCATTGCCGTACATCAGAGTGGGAACAATTACATTTTCACATAGCCATTCGGGACTTTCTTGAGAACCCATCATTCCTGTGAAGTCTTAAAAATAAAGTCTTTATTCAAGAATCCTTATTTTCAATGATCGACTGGAACAGTTAGCTGTGTGCTGATGACCAATACAGATTTACTTATGACACACAAAGGAATTAAAACTATGCTGATTCTGAAAAGATATCAGAGCAATAAGTATAACTGTCAGCCTTAACATTGGTTTAAGTATTAATAGTATCCCTGCGCTTCTGACATTTCCAGTTTAGTTGTCAATCCATTTGCAAAGCATTTAAGTTTGAACATTACCATAAAAGACATTCTTCAAACCATAACAGTTAACTTCCCACCATTGAGGAAAGTTAGTAACCCAAAAGCACTGCATGCGGTTCACTGGTTCTAAGATTAAGCTTATTTTCACGGAAGTTGAATGTCGCAAACCACGTAATTTAACCCTTTACGCATCTTGTCTGAACCAAGTATTGCATAACATTGTACTTCGAAAGAAATTTTTACTTAGCGGTTTACTTTTAAGAGCTTAGGACAAAATTTTCCTACCTCTTCTTGGAAGAGACCTCACTGGTGGAAAGCGCTTTTTTAGTGCTTTCTCTCAGTTGCCAGAGGCATGATGGGAAGAGCTAGTGTCTTTTGAAGTCGTGCTACTGAGTAACAAGCGATTTCATTTAGGTTCGCCATTGTTACACAAGTTTCAGTAGATTTGTAAAACAAAGCTAACGGGAAGCAGCGGTTGCTGGCGAGCAGATTTACTCGTTCCTGCAGCGTTCTGCTTACTTACACAGCAAATACGTATATTAAATTGAGTTTAATTCAGCTCATTTTGCTACCTGTATTCCAGCGGTTCTACGGTTAGTAAGTTATTTTTCAGCGACTCCCGAAAAAGGTGTACACTCCATATTCGTACTGGTGAAAGGTTTAACTGTAACGTTATTTTAACTTCACCAGACTAGAGTCAGGAAACTCAGCATATTAAATCAGTTTATTTTTGTGGCGTTAAGTACAAAGATTTGCGAAGCTTTCGCACTCCACTCTGCTTTCAAGGCAATGGTTCACAAAGTTGGATGGAGGCATCTAGAAACAAAAGCACCGATGGGTTCGCTCTATCTTCAATCCTTGCGGAAGCACATTAAATTTTATCAAGAAACGGCGGGTGTGGATCCGCTACGCTGACAATATTCTTCATATGGGGACATGTAGAATTAAATTTCATGCATAAGATAACCTACACAATACGATCAATTTCACCGTGGAGCTTTAAGTAGATGGGACGTTGACTTCTCTTCAGAAGAAATAGAACATCCAGCTTTGATTTTGACGTTTATTATAAATACACCGCAGTACAGAATTTGTCCCTCCTGATTCGCGCTGCCCAAAAGAGTACAGATTTTCTGCGTTTAGAGCATGGCTCTATAGAGCGTATAACGCATGCAAACAAGACTTCCTAAATAAGGATATTGATAATTATAGCAGATGTCTAAAGACTGAATATAAGAATGATGACAGAATTCACAGAACTAAGAAATCGTATGTCAGCAATAACAAAGTCATTTAGTAAGACAATGAGATACGCAGGATCAATCACATATGTTCCAGGCTTTACATATTGGTTAAAGAATTTATTATGTAAATAATACAATCGGTTCAGTCCCTGACACCGTTATCACATATATATCTCAAGCTGAAATGGGGAGAGGCTGGTATGTACGCTATACCGTTGATATTCTACATCCTGACAACACTGAAAAGATTTATCGGAATGACAGAACGATCTTTGGACAAGAGATTTAAAGAACACATGCGAAGTTTCAACCAGGACATTCAGAACACAGCTCTCGCCAGAAAAGTCATGCATTTCTTAGCCGCTCCTGTATGAAATAATATCAGAATTGTCCCTTACACGAACTTCAAGGAGACAGCCATTAGGCAAACAGTAAATCTCCAGCAAAGTAGCATGCAATGATATGCTCTATACTGAACTACCTACCAATGCTTTATTAAAAAGATTGCAACATCGCGGCGCGCTGTACAATTGAGTGATAAAAATTCATGTATATGCTGGTTATTTCACCATCGTTATTTTTAAGAATCTGTTCTTTACGTGTTCCAGTTTCCTGCATCTTTATGCCTACCTTTGCTTTCAGCAAGCCTTCCAGTGGAGTGCGAAAGCTTAACGAATCTTTATGCTGCTTACATCATAAAAATCAACTACAATTCAAAACGCATATAGCTTACTAAAAGTTTTTCAAAATGTCACTAAAACGTCATTGCCTGACCTCGCTGTAAATATATTTTGATGAAAATGGTTCTGAAGAAAATTTGATATCCTAGTGTTATTTCTGATTTGCTATCCAGTGCTTCAGAAAAAGCATATTTAACTTTTTATCAGCTGCTGAAAGGCTCTCAGGCGTTGACTGGAGTTCTCTACACAATCTAAGATTCATTTTATTCGACAGCAATTTAACTTCTGCTCAAAGAGCAGAGCACGTACCAACTGCATTAAAAATCTTTCTGGCGAAACTAATCAGCGCAAATATTAATGGCATCAAATCAGATCAAGTAGGAAGTAATAGGAGAGCTTTGCATTTACTGTTAACTGAGCGTAAATATTGTACAGAGATTAGTCTTCAGCACTATTATACTGTAAAATACAAACAAGATACTTATCGACGGTTAGCTTAGTAACCAAAAGTAAAGATTTAAAGTTATGCGGGTATTTAACATATGCAAGCGAAACTACGAAAGTACATATTTCCATTTTAGTTTAAATCTTTCCATGAAGTTAGAAATATTTACCTTTACATGTTTTGCCGTCGGATTCTAGACTATATCCAAGACTACATGCGCAGGTGCGACCAGATGGAATAGGAAGACATACATGGCTACAACCTCCATTTTCATGTGAGCAGCGGCCTTTAAAATCTAAAATTAAAAGTTACAGCTTGTATCATAACTGAAAACTCACAAAAGAAACAATTTAGATTTAACATACGCAGAAGCCCTGTGTTTGCTATCAGCATGTCATCCATTTAAATGAGTAGGCACGAGAGTAGGTTCTCGCGTTTTCTTTTAATCAATACCCAGCTTACAAAGTAAGCATTCGTTTTGCTCAATAGGTTGAAGCATATCCCGGACGATGCGAATAGATAGGTTGCCTTTTTGCACCACCGATTTACCTTACGCTCACTCAGTTTTGCTTGTAGTAGGCTCTAAGTAACTAAATGCCATGCAAATGCACTGGTGCTCAGGACTGCCTATAAAAGTATGCAACTCCCTCTACGCAAAATTGCATATAAAGTTTGCAGACATGGAAGTTTCGTTAAGCGGAAGATTATCCATTTACTTTTGCCGCCGCTAAGCAGGAATACACGAATCACGATTGCGTTAAAGACTTTACTCTTTCTAGATAAACTCAACGAATCTTTGTCCACCGCTGAAAACATCTTTGATATAATCATCTGTGTCAATGAAATGAGTGGAAGCAAGTCAGTCCCCAAACTAGTTTTCAGAGCATTAAATTTTCCATAAGATGCCCAGTCGAGACTACAGATTGAAAAAAAGGCTTTTAGTAGTCGATCTGGAAGAGTTCCAGAATTAACTATTGCAGACAATCGTTATCACATATTCCAAATTTGTTTCACAATGGTGTAATCCCATTCGTTGATCCTTATGTGTCTGACAGCAGACACAAGTCTTAAGTCTTGCTAAGAGACTTAAGCTTTAATCAGGGTACGGGAACGAGAGTAGTTTAGATGCAATTTGTGCACTTCGTGCGCAATGCTTTTGTACAAGGAGACTAGTTCTGCCTTTCTAACTTCCTCCGCCCGGCCAACTCGTTTGAAGTTTAGCAGCCTACATCCACCAAGTCCGGATCGGACAGGAAATGTACTCAGATTAATAGAGATTCAGCTTACGAATTCGCGACATTCTCACCTGGAGGTAACTGTGGAAGTGACAAACGTTTTGGGCTATGCAGAAATAACGAACGGGCTCAGAATTTCACATCTTAGAGTCCTCCTTGCTTTAAGTGTAATCTGGGTATTTGTTTTCCGCGGCAATTTTGCCGCCATTTTCGATGCAGCTGGTCAAACTTTGGCTGGCTTTCGCTTCTCAGAATCCCATCCGAGGAAGAGACTTATGGGTTTCTTAGTGCGAGGAGTAAGTGCAAAATGATCTAGCAAGGTTCAGATAAGCCACTGAAGGAACATCTGCGCCTTCTACGAAGAACGAACTGGGGAACTGGTTAGCTGTCCCAGTAGAGGGGAAGGGCGTTTTGCGCTGACACTTTCCTGCAAGGGAAACAAGAGGACGAGGATACGGCATTTCTTTTGGGGGATTTCGCTCCTCTGTGCGAGAGGAGATAGTATTAATCAAGGAAGAAATGAGGTAACGCTGATTAGGAAAAGAATCCTGCCGTGGGAGAAGAATTCAACGTGTTAATATAGAGAATGAAATCACTGACAAGGCTCAGTACCTGCCTCTTTTTCAACTGAATAAACAGTTCTCACCGCAAGAGGAGTTAAGATGATAACTAAAACATCGCAAGTCGGGTAAAATACGGGTTAAACTCCAGTTGCAAAAATTCTGCAAGCGAAGCATTACGAACCCTCCACACAGGGAGCTGAAATATAACAGCACCGAGCCCTGTAACAGACTAAATTCTGAACTAGGCAATTTCATTCATATGGACGATATTTTCCAAAAAGCTTATTTGGTTGAAAATTCTCCAGGAGTAGGATACCCCAGATATGCTGCCCTCAGTCCCTTTGATCACGTATTGGATGTCTTAAGGCGTCCAAATACATAGAGCTAACCAGAACTTTTGGTCGTTAATCTCAAAGCCTCAATATCAAACAATGAGGAACAGATTATGAGCACGTCTGTAAGCGGATGATCACTCCATATTAAAAGTATCACATTTCTGAAGTTTTAATTGACCTATGGATTGCTTTCATGTAAGTTATATTAAGACATTCAAGTCGATGCTTTTCTGCTTAATTTATACACTGAGTGGCCACTTTATTATGACTACCCGCTCAGTACTTCGTTGGGTCACCTTTTGCCTTTAATACTGCGTAGATTCTTCGTGGCATGGACTCCACGAGATGTTGATAGGTGGTTTGTGAAATCTGAGACCATGCTTGATGAATAGCACTTTACAGGAGTGTGAGATTGCAGGATTATGGATCCAGCTGTCTGATGGCTTGTTCAACTTCAACCCACAAATTCTCAATGGGGTTGAGATCTGGAGATTGTGGGGGCCACCTAATCAAAGTAAACTCACAGGCATGTTCCTCAAACCAATCCTGTACAATACGAGCACTATGGCAGAACGCATTATCTTGTTGAAAGTAGCCATTGGAATAAACCCTCCACTTGACAGGATGCACTTGGTCCGCAACGATGTTTAGATATGATGTGCTAGTTAGAAGTTGATCAACACGAATTAAAGGGCCCAAAGCATGCCAGGAAAACATTTCCAAAGCATAACGCTGCCTCCACCAGCTTGAAGGATTGTAGCAATGCATTTGGGGTCCATGCTTTCGTGCTGTTTCCGCCAAATTCTCACTCGACATCGGCATGGTGCAACTGAAAACCTGATTCATCGGACCACAATTTGTTTCAGATTATCTACTGTCCAATCCTTGTGCTCCTGTGCGAACTGGAGAAGTTCTCTTGTTAACTGCAGACAGCAAAATGTGTTCGAACAGGCCTTCGGCTGCCATACCCCATCCGATGCAGTGTACGGCGAACAGTGCGTGCAGAGATCATTGATGGGATCCTTAAAATCTGTAATTTGCTGCACTGTTGCCCTTCTGTTATCTGTTACGAATATGGACGCTCCGTTCCGCCCGAGCAGTCACTAGTCGATGACGACCACACGTTGCACGTAGAGACCCATTTTTTGTCTGACAGTCCAGTAAACATTTTAACAGCTGTTATGGAACATTTCATAAAATGCGGCGGTTTCGGCGATACTCGCTCCATGGCTCCGAGCTCCAATCATCCCACTTTGAAAGTCCGTCAAGTCGCATTTTTTACCCATCTCTTCACCCAAAAATCATTTTTGTCACAAGCACTAAGCTTTCTCTTTTTATACTAGCCCCTCCCTCTGGCGGCCATAGCTCATTTGCTTAAAACTGTCAGGTGGTCATAAAGTGGCTACTCAGTGTATAAGTGATATCAAACCTTTACCAAGTTTCATTGAATTTACTAATAAATGAATATTTAAAGTTCTCTACAAATTTAAAATCATCTAGTTTCTAGTACCAGCTTGATTTTTTCTATAAGATTGAAAGAAACCAACTATTCTCTATTTTCAGAAAGTCTTCCAGTTTTCTCCCATACTTTTGCCTCAGGATATCCCGTTTTACAGAGGTTTTACACTGCTGTAAAATTAATGAAGTTTGTATTAGACGCGATTCCTGCATAGTCAAAGGGAGAAGTGTGCCCTTTTACCCTCTTGAAACTAAAAGACCCTGCATAAATATTTGTAGTTCAACTTTCTATAAATTTCCAATAAGAGCCAGTCTAGATTTTATGCAGCTAGAGTGTTCAGCCTACGTGTATTGTGACAAAGTACTTGATTGTAACCGGTATTAAAAAATTACTGCAGACAATTGACTTATCGGTTGATTAAGCTCAAACCACGAAAGCAGGCATCAGACAACATTTCAGAATGCTGAAATTAATGTCTCCTCCCGTATATTTTTTCTATTACTTAATTCCAAAACATTGAAAGAATTTGGATCAATGTCAGAAAGACTATTCATAGAATGGAGGCAGTGACTACTTTTCTACCAACACAAGTGTTCGGAACTGATAACTATGGACTTATCAGGAGAAACTAGATACTGAATCCCATTTGTCTTCCGAAATATTGTATTGAAGTTCAGGACAGATTATTCCCGTTGGTTATTCCTCTGATTACCTAGATATCGACTGGTGATCCGTAATGGAGAAACTTCAGTTTGTAGAACTACCTCTAACTCTACTGGCAATCTGAATTTAATGCTTGCTAGGGATGATTACTCCTACCTGAAGCTTAAACTGAATTCATTCACCAGAGAAACTGGGGAAAACTTTACAGATTGGATACGAGAACTGGGTGACAGTTGGAATGTCAACACCAATGCAGACTGAAGCACGTTTTTGGATGTACAGACGTTTCGGTAAGTGCTGAAGCTGTCTACAGGAAATTTCGTTTTAGAAACTAAACTGGTAAAGTACATTCCATGAGTTTATTCTAAGCTTTACTCTAAACACTAGTATCACTTCTGAACATCTGTCCTTGAAATCTAAGAGTTCAGCATTTTACCCTTTTCTAAAACAGGTGTCTAAGTGAAATCCAAGTCCTCTTTCCACGTACAAAACACTGACTAACAATTAGAACATGACCGCACCATAATGTTCCATGCATACCTAACAGTCATTGTCACTCGCATGAAATGGCTATAGTAGCCATTTTACAGTTACGAACACCACGACATCAAGCGTTGAGTGGCAGATTAAACCTGGACACCTGGTAAAGTTACTTAAAATAACCTTGACCCGAAAAGTGTCTTAAGTCCAAGCTTTGGCATTATTGCTGTATCAACTGCCTTAGCAATTTTAGTTTAGCCCGAGCTCAGAGATTTTTTTTACCCTGCACTGTTTACACATTGATGCAAAATTCAAATTTTAAGGAATAACTGCAGTTAATAGAATGTGAACCTAAATTCGGCTATGCGAATGTATGTCTTTGCGTCCGTACTAGATTGAAGAGTCATTATCAACGTAGTTGCAGTTTTGTATTGGCTTTACGATCGTTGCAGCATGTGTAAGCGTTACCTTAGTCACTCAAAAGTTTACCTCAATCTCAGTTGTGTTGTCATGCCGTTAGCATGATCGCTCCGCTTTCCGTATGCATTAGATTTTTCTTATGCTGAAGGCGCAGAAATCCTGCCGAAACTATGCCCAGTACAGTAACTTCTGACTCAGCCAAATATCTGCGAATGGATTTACAAGTTCAAGAATGGTCGCAGAAGTATTTCGCATGAAGAAATTTGATACTCCACCTCAGCTGTTAATGTTGAACAGGTCTGCCGTTCTTCCGGCGGACACCGTGACTTGGTAACCAAATCGATGTTTATAATTTCGTTGGAAGAGCATTACTCTGATTCACATATTAGAAAGCTTTCTTTACAGCTATATTAAAAATTAACACGTTTAGAAGATAGACTGAAGATTTATCCACCACTACTGACCGGAGAGCAAGCATTTCAGTTGAAATGTTAAGGATAAACCAGTCACAGCACAAAAGACAGCCTACAAGGGCGACAAGTGTCGATAAGAGATCAAGAAATTAAGCCAATGCTAAAATATAAGCAACAACTCAACAGTTACAGCATTCATGTCAGTTAAATGCTGAATGGATAAGCTACAGCTCGCACGTAGACTAATATATAAAAGCTTTGTGTGGAGAAACCCTTCCTCATACTGATGCCAGCAATATTTAAATTCCACCTGAATACCTCACTAATCCCAGGAAAGTTTCATCAGTAAAGCGCTGGACCAAGTTCGTTGAAAAGCAAAGTAAATATACTGAAAATGTCCTGGTAAGTTATCAAATACCATGTTATTAGTACACTGCGGATAATTGAACCATACTGTAGTGTTTTTAGAAAGAAAACTCTTGCAAATTGATAGCATAGGATTGTTACGTAGTGTCTGGTAGCAACCGGGGACAATTTTATTATGGTGCCTGCTCTTTATACAAGAGAATTCAAAACATTGAAATGGCAACTTTCGATTTAACATTTGGTAAATAGGAAGACTTTAGTGCTAACTTGTTATAACGAATCCCCGCTGGCTTTGACATGTTAGAGGTTTCGTTCTGAAGCTCTCCCCGGGAAGCTTCTAAGATTTTTTTTTTTTTTATTGGAGGTTTAACGACCACCGTGAGCAACTCAATGGGCTGTAAGCAGTCGCCCGTCCCTAATTTAGGGTCACTGGTTGCAGGGAAAGGGAGAGAGCCAGTGCCGTAAGACAGAACATCCATGCCCGACCGGGATTCGAACCCGGACCCCTTACGGACGAATGATCAGAGGCCAGCGCTTTATACCACTGTGCCACCGGGGCGGCAGCTTCTAAGATATTTTAGCGTAAAGAATTTACTCACCTCCTTTGTAAGGCGTGATGTATTTGACTTTTCTAATAGCAGTTCCGGTGTTGCTGTCCAGTGGGATAGAATGTATTATCGATCTCGAATCGTTGCGATCTAATCGGAAAAGTCGGTCAGACTTCATTGTAGTCCAATATATGAACTTATCGCTGACTGCAATCGACGCTACGTTTTCCACGTCATGAGTATGTACTTCTTTGGTACTAGAAAAATAAAAATAATAAGTTAAACAAGCACTTGGAATTAGTAAGAATTGAATACTTCAAATTAGAGGAATTTTGTAGTTTTGAAAGAGGTTATTTAGGTTAACGCAATGGCACAGGGGTGACACGCAACTTACACCATCTCTGAAGAGTTTTGAAAATTAACACAATGGTTCAAGTGTTTTAAACTCCGAACGTCAAATCAAAGTACTGTAGCAGTTTCAGTTTAGTGATTTGGAAATTTTCCCCCCATTAGAGACTCAAGATTAGGCAGAGATAAGTTGCATAAAGTGAATTCCAACAAAAGATAACTCCATTTTAGCTTGAAGTTTAGTTTTTGAGAGCAGGTGCCAGTTTCTTTTAGGTCAATATACTTCTTAAAGCGGCATAGCGTTAGTCCATAGGACTAATGTTTTAAATTTAAGTTCACCCTTCAGCACCATTTCTACTCCTTTTAGGCTTCGCGACAGGGATATTTTCTAATTTTATAGTTCCCATAACAAACCGCAGCAATGTGCCGGTTTGAAACATTTTTCGTCAAATCTATACTGCTACACATAGTGCACGTAATTAGTTACTTATTGTCTGCAAAAGAAAACTAGAACTCAAACCTTCACCGAGTTTTTCGCCCTTACTACCGACCGAACAATCTCGATAAGTGATCGATCAGAGTAATCTGATCAGAGATCCACTTCCATACACTAGTCTTCAGAGCATCATTGTATTTGAAAGTTACGAATCAGAGCTGGCATTAATTGTTGTGCATGTACGAATGTAAGATCACTGAAGTTTCCATTGCTGCTTTTTTCATGGATAGAGTACCACGTTCATTCAACCTTCAATATTTTCTAAATCGCTAGGAGAGGTGATCAAGTGTTCATAAGTCTCAAACGACACCTGCACGCGCACTCAGACCACGTGTGCATACTGTAAATTTATATTTTCTCCACTAAGATTTTCTAATAGAATTCTCAATAAGTCAATTTATTACATTATGAAAACTTCAGGACTCAGGAGTTACTCCTACTTGAGTAAACTCAACTTTGCTTAGAACTAAGAATTCCAAGATTATTCGCGGACACTGAATTTGTACTCAAATTTTCATGTTACTAATTTAGCGTTAACAGATTTCAGAAGAACTTCCTACTAAACCTTGAATAAACCGAGTAGCATAGTCAGTTTGGTTATATATATTTATAAGTAGTATCACATTTGCTTAAGATTACTGTGTGAACCGTCAACAAGTTTAACTGAAGAGCGGTAGCTGTTAAGAGAAATTGCAGAAGGCTAGACCAATTTTACAGTTAGTACATACAGCATATGTTAAATTTGCAAATTTGGTGGGGAATTTTACATACTGGGCATCAGGCCAGCCACTCTTTGAGCCTCCTCCCTAACCAAAGACATTAACTTTGTTGAGCTTACTTTAAAGGATACGTAAATTGGTAATCAGTTTCACACGAATGTCTTATAACAAAAGCGCCAAGAGGAATAGATTTCTGTATTTAAGTTATGAATTAACTACAGTTAAGAATCTATGTATGATTGCATTAAAGTTTTAATATTACCTTTAACTTGTCAATATTACAGAAGTTTAATGTTACATCTTACAAGTCCACTTGACGTGCTATTACGATACATTCAAAATTAAGCTTACAAGCTCAGCATTTGCAACAAACTAGCCAAGCGCAAATACGTGGGAGAGTTAAAGATAGTTCTTCGTAAGAACAGTGAGAAGACATTTCACCAGATTTTCATTAGACGTTATCATGCTAATGCAAAGTCTAGTTCAGGAAGAGCAGAGTTTGTTTTTAAGAAGCACTTTAAGGAATTCGTGAGACCGCTACAGTACAGCGACTCTAAGCCACAGAGATTGGCCAAGTGGTAAGTCTGCTCCTAGCAAAAATGTGCGTTTCTGAAGGAATTTCCAGAAGTTTATACCTTTTGCTTAAGTTGTTTCATTTTATATTGGGCTTTAAAAAAGAACTTTCCATTTGACATTCCTGGAACAAGTTCAATCTTTTCCCGGAGGGATCTGTAAGCTAGCCACGATGGGGAGGAATACTGCAGAAGAGGTTGGGAACTACTGCTCTAGATCCTCTGATAAAAATAAAATTACTGCAAGTTAAGGAGTGTTCACTAAAAGGCGCCACTGAACAGTCAAAAGTTGATGCATATCGCAGCGCAATGGTAAGTTATTTCGTAAACGGTTTCACCCAAAACGTACGGTCTTGTGCCATTAGATGCACTACTTGCGTATCTAACGGCATTTACACTGAAGTGCCAGAAAAACTGGTACACCAGTCATACTTGGTAGGTACCCCACCCCACGGGAGCGCAGAAATACGACAGAAATATGCTGTAGGCAATGCACACCATACCTCCTGCAGAGCGTTTCACAATTCGGATGTATTCCGAGGTCTCAGATTCCTGTGTTTGGTAGCGCGTTGCATGGCATCCCAAATTTGTTCTATCACGTTCAGATTGGGTGGGCATGGCAACACCCCAAACTCAAATGAATGCCCTCTAACCATAATTGTGGCGTAACGACATTTTTGTTGAGGTGCATTGTTCTGTTGGAACAGGCCCAACCCATCAGCATGAATGCAGGACATGAACGGGTGTACCTCGTCAGAAAGGATGCGCACATAGCGTTGGCCGGTCACAGACGTACCAGGGGGTCCCAGTGAAGTCCAGCTAAACACTCCATACCATTACGGACCCCCACCAGCCGGTACAGTTCCCTGTTGATAGGCGGGTTGCATGGATTCATGGGGTTTGCGCCACACACGAATCCTTCCATCTGCCAGATAGTTTGAAATGAGACTTCAGACCAGGCTACTTGCTTCCAGTCATCAAATGTCCAGGGGCGCTGTTGCAGTGCCCGAGCGAGGCGCATAACTGTCGTGCACCCATCAAGGGGACTAGAGTTGGGAGTCTGCTCCCAAAGCCCATATCGTGCAGGGTACGTTGCAGTTTGGACGCAGATTCTTGTTGAGGCTCCAGCACTGAATTCCGATGATACCTGCTAGAGCGTTGCACGCCTATCGCGCGAAACTATTCCTGACAGCCAAGGAGGGTAGCGTTCACTTAATATCTTTTTACGACCACACTGGTGTCGTAAGTTGGAGGTTTTTCCGGAATTCCTGTAGTCATGGTACACTGTTGCAATGGTAGTCCTTGAAAATCCGAACTTCGTTTCTACCTCCGAAATACTATGGCCCCTCTCACGAGCGCCAACTATGACAGCGTTGAAAATCGCTTAAATCGTTACTCGTCATTCTCATGCCGAAAACAGCCGACAGCTGGCAAGGATGTCTCGTTTTATATACGCACTGGCTGACACAACCGAGTACGCGCATAGGTGACTTTGCTATGTATTTTGCATAAGCTAGTCTGTACCAGTTTTTCCGGCTCAGATGACAGCAGCGAGATTGCGTGACATCGACGCCACGAGGCCCTGGGCTGTTGCCAGAGACACCTGCCCATTTGGACTGGAGTAGAGGTCCCGGAGATGCGGTTGTGGGTCGGCACATGGAACCCGACGAATTGGCCCAATTAATAGACCAATTGGCCCAAAGGTTGCACATATGGTTACTCTGCATGCAGCGGTTCTCACGCCAGAAAGCTTCCACAATAGAGCGAAAATCCTCAACTAAGTGAAACCTCGATTCGGACGGGATAAACCTGCCGGCGTACGCACGAACAAAATCACATACACCATTTTTCCGCTTCTTTCAGGAGCGGAAAACTTCAATTCCCATAGAATTGAAACTAAATATTTGCTTTTAGTAAGCTTCCTCCTCCCCTTTCACCGCAACTTGGAAGATTAAATTTTGAAGCGTGCTTCGATTTTGTTAACAATTATGCCTGTCATACGTTTACTTTTCAGACAGATTATCTAGATAAAGCGCTGGCCCTGCTGTTAGTTACGTTAAGTTGAGACTCACATGACCGCACCACGTACGAAATGCGTGTATCTAGTCACACCAAGATATGTATCTTAATTAAGATACTTAACGCATGGAATGGTAAACAGGACACTTGCCATGTGCTTCACGTTGACATGCATTTAGAATATTAGTTTTTCAGGCGTGCACACTGCATCTAATCTCAAATGTTCGAAGTTCAGAGTGCCTTACGCATTTTTCGATTTCTGAAGTCCTGAAAGTTCAAAATGGAAACATTTCAAAGTTTGAATTCATTTAAATGAAGTCTGTTAACAGGAGGTACCGATGAAATAATGATTACTTTGCTGATATATCATGCAACTTACGTTTCTTTCAAGTAGTTCACGGAAGAAATTACTCCACTTCTAGGATCCGCCCAATATAATCTGGGTTCTCTTGGGTCCAGTGCTAAGGACAACGGCAAGCCAGTTATAGAAGCCAATTTTTCTCGTTCTGTCCATCCATGTCGAACATTGAGACACGAGGATTCTTCCCTCCAGTCATTGATACAAACATCAACCTGGAAATAATTTGAATCTTACATTAAACCAATTTAATGTCAAATGCATACACAGAGGGTTAAAGCAATTTGGGCTCAACTTAATGCATGTTACTTAGGGATGTAGCAAAACTGCCGTAGAACAGGGAGATCAATGCAAGTACAGTTTCAAGATTCTGGCTTATATGTTACTGCAAACTTGCATGAGCATCTACCAATAGGTGTTCTAAATGCAAATTTAGAAATAAAATTTCGTAGATTGGGTGACTGGTCCCGCACTTTGTGTTTTAAAGGCAAATTTCTCCACTGGTTCCACAAAGTTGTAACGTGGGCCCTACTAGTGATTTCCAGTGTGTACAAGGGTCCCAAAACTTCAAGCCGAACCACCAGATTATTTTTAAGCACGAATTCTGTTACTGAACCAGCAGATACCTAAAAAAAGCAATGACAGCCCACGGCAAAAATCTTAAGGTACGCAGTGTGTAACAAGGGGGCACTTTAACAATCGCTACAGGATAAATTGACAAAAAATAAGATGTTTGCAGGGCTACTGAAACGCAGGTCTCGTTCAGCGAACTGTGTCCTCGAACTAACAAGAGTTCCTAAAGCAAAACTAGTCCTTTCTGAAGTTCTATTTTGCCACGTTCCGACACTGCTAGAAGTTTTCTTACTTTCCACTTAGATTGAGAAATTAATTTTTTACATTAGCGGAAGAGAATGTTAAACCATTAGCTTGGATGCATTTCAGAATCTACTTTCGCTATTATCACTGTAGAGTGAGTAAACTCACTTCGTTTAGGCGTTATCACCTGTATGAATATCGCCGTAGACGCAGTCACTGGGAAGGTCAGGTCTTTCACTCGCTTTCGGACAAAGTTTAACACCCACCACGCGTCGCCTTGTTTTGGGATGAAAGAGTCTTCCTTCAGCTTCTCCACGAGCTTCGGCACGATGTGTTTCCCAGTCTCAAATGGATTTCTTCGGAGGTTTGGATGCAAGTGACGTTCAGAGCCTATTTTTCTTTCGGGGGGGGAAGGGGTTAAACTTTGACTATGCGAATGCCCATTCCTTACTTTGCTGTTTAACGTTATGCAATCAGGAAACTGACTGCAGCTCAGTCTGGACCCAGGACCTCGTGATTTATTTTAAAAGTAATCCTTTTTCCCCACTGTTTAAGCAAGCCCTAATTTCTGTGGGCTGTCCATCTGTATCCAGAACCCTGGCTTCCCGAACTGATAATCTTACAGGGATAGCGTATCCCCTATTTCTTAGTCTTTCGTTAAACTATAAACACCTAACGAACATTTCCCTTTGTCCTCTTCAGCCTGTCAAACAAACTCCTTATGACTCGTTCTCCCCTGCATTCCGAAGTCTAGGAATGCAGGGTGTATTCCACCCGGCGTTCCTAGACTTCGTATCAGACTCTTTAAGAGTCCATTTTTGGAAAGTAGTTACCCTGGGAGCATTATCTGCAACTTTGCTTGGGTTAGTCTCCCAAGTATGCCTTTTCCTTTCTTCAGTCCTAAACAGAATTTCGCTTTCATAACAAGTCTTCAAGTTTCGATTGTAAGGGATGACTGCCATTACGGGGTGCAAATCGCCTACACCAATTAGTCAAAAGTTAGTCATGTTTTGAGCTACACAATGTCAGGCCTCCGTTACTATAGTAAACCTGCGCCAGCTTCGAATGGGTACCTACAGCGATGACGTAGAACAAGCGGCTGATAACATCCATTGCGTTCTTAGGTGACCAGATGGAGGTCAATAAACATACTGTTCTGGTGTTATACACTATTACTGGAAAAAGCGTAAGCCAGAAGCGACAGAAGTATTGGAGTCTAAATATTTAGAGTAACACTGCACAAAAGTGGTTCCGGCGTTTCAATGCTGGAGATAGTCTGTAAGACAAGCCAAGTTTGGAACGTCCAACGACACCCTGGTCGAAGTTGTGAGAGCGAACCTCGGTACCAGTACACAATCGACAACTGTGTTCTTCCCAATGCACCAGCCTTTGTTGCATACACCATTTCTCCAGGGCTATTTAATAGTTCCACGAACGGACATCCCAGAAAGTTGAACATGGTATAGGAGGTATGATGAGTTTCTCTCCTCATACCAATTATACAGACGTGTGCAAAGCCATTTTAAGTGTTGAAATGGCTATAGTTTTATGAACTAACTTTCACTTCATTGCCACTCAGACTTTCGATGATCTAGGCGGCCTACACTTAATATTTATTTCGGCCAACTTCTGATGTTTATGGAGTCAGTGTACACATTTCTGAAGAAACTAATTTTATCAACAATGGAAATGCGTTAGTTCAAGTTAGAGGAAGTACAAGGACACGACAGTTCCCTCAGACTTCACTCCTGTTACACGGTTTGATAAGTCTGGTAGTGTTTGAAGTCATACAAGACAGTTTGAACCCACTAGGAAGCCTTTGTTGCCGCGAGTAGACAGATCACTCTTTTTGGTGAAAATTTAGACCGTTTATTAGTCTAATTGAAAATTCAAACTGAGGAAACTTGAAGTTTTATACGGCGTCCTGTAGCCACATGCACAGATCTGCATTATGTGCAACTTGCGCTACGATAGTACTAGTCCTGAATACTATAGTGAAAGTTATAATGAATACAGCTTTCTTCTAAGCTTCTTCTAATGCTTGTTTGTTAATTATATCATGACTAAACTTGCCTGCTAGGAGTGTAGTAATAATAATGAACAAGCTTTTAACTGCTAGTAATGTAGTAATTAAGATTAATAAAGTCTTAATGCTGGTTGTTAATAATAACTAATGAAATAAACCTAACAGCCAGACAGGTCTGACAGTACTATGAACTGAGAAAAACGTACTTAAGCTTTTATTAGGAAAACTTCTGGAATCATCCAACACACACTAGTCACATTAGGTTTTTTCTTCATTGTGATACGATTAATCACAGAACGAAGCCCTTGGCACAAAATAACGTAGCTCTACTCACATAACCGAAGCTCTCCCTACGCACATAAACAGCTCTGGCACATAAACAACAGCTCTCCCTACGCACATCAACAAAAAGCTCTTAGGTATCGTTGAACGCGCCTATTTATACTGGCTACCACCACATCATGACTTACTCATTGCCAGATCTCATTCAGCGGGAGAAATAACATCTCGTTCAGTACATAGTAAAATAACCAGAGATAGTAAAAATCAAAAAGGAAAGTGAATCTAGAGTATACGTTAAAGTAATTTAATCTGAAGAGCCATTGTTTAGTTCAGAATTGTTTGAAGAATTTTGGTGCTACATTGAGCTCTACGCAACTCATTTTGGATGGCGTTTAATCCTTAGACTAGAAAGTACAGGAAATTTTCCAGTTAGTCTTTAATATTGAACTCTGAATATTGCTGTAAACTTAAGACATGCATAGTAGCTTCTAAGGAAACTAGAATACAAAGGCAAAAGGCTAATATTTTGATACCTGCTTCAGCCTAAAGTAATTTTTCAATGTCGCACAAGTTATGGAAACTTACCATTACAATACTATTACCGTAGATTAAGTTTTGTAACTGTAAGCAGCAAACTAAATTTTCTGCCCTGCGAAATATAGTGAGACATTGTCAATCGCAGTTCATTATTCAAACTTTCGTAGGAAGGTTCTGCACAAGTTTAGTCTGCCTGGGTCTCAGTGCATCTAGAACTTAATGAGCTGAATTCTTTAAGCTTCAGAAGTGATCCTCAGTCTCCCATCGTAAGTTTCCGGTTCAAAATAAGCCAGATAGTGCCGCCCGGTGGCGCAGTGGTCTAAGCGATGGCCTCTGATCATTCGTCCGAACGGGGTCCGGGTTCGAATCCCGGCGAGGCATGGATGAGTTTGTCTTACGGCACTGGCTCTCCCTTCCCTGGAAGGAGTGACCCTAAATTAGGGACGGGAGACTGCTTATAGCCCGTTGAGTTGCTCACGGTGGTCGTTAAACCTCCAACCCAAAAAGCCGGATAGTCTGGAAGCTGAGCTTAAGTTTACCAAGAAAGATTTTTTAGCGTTAAGAGAAGTTTAAGCAGTAGGAGAGTAAAGTTTTTTGTGTACGTAATATCCGTACATTACGTTGAGATACAGAGGGGTTCAGAATACACCTAATCTATTAATATATTTGTAGAACAAGAACAATTTCCGTTTCTAGGTGTAATATACTAAGATATTAAACATTGAAAGCTTTCGCTGCCACTGACAGCTTCAGGCTGAGGAACAAGCAGAATCTGAAAAAGACTTCAAACTTAAACAAAATTATAATATGGCGCGTGCGAAATTCGCGCTAAACAGAATTTTATGGCACGCGCTGTAAGTGACGTTGCTGAATGTTGAGAATCTAGTGCCAAAAGGGGAGATGTCTGGTAACTTGTGTTCGATGTATCGCCGCACGTTAAAATTTCAGTAGATTCTCTGACGGCTGTAGCTCTGGGCCCATCGTAGGGAGCCAGCCTCCACATGCTGCTCCAAAGAGCTGTGGATCTTCCGAATGTAGCATCTCTGGCAAGAGCTGTGGTCAACTTAATCTTTAAGTTCTCTTTGGTGCACTAGCTGGCGAATAATGAAAGAGTTTGGTCATTCCTATAGCCTCGTTGACGCGTCTATATTGCAAAGGAATCTCTCACACTTTGATTGCCCGGTTCAACTGTACGATGTCACCGAAAGAAGAGGCTAGAGGTTTCGAGGTTCTTAGCGTAACACCAAGTTTATGCCTCTTATGTGGTTTTAGTCACCAAGTATATCGTGCCTACACAGCCTGGTGTCTAAACAGGCAGAGATCAACGATGAAATAGTTGATCTGAAGAACCTTGCTTTAGCCTGCAGGCTATGACATACATCCATAAAGCAAAATGCAAGGCAACGACAAATTTGACGCGCATCTACCCGGAGCAACAAGATTCTTGGTGTCAATCCCTTATGTCCCAAGCGTTTCTTATACACTAAAGAACGCGCTAAAGAGGCATAAACTTGGCGTCGCGCTAAGAACCAAGAAACCTCTAGCCTCTTTTCTTTCGGGTACATCTGACAGAGTTAAACTGGGCAATCAAGCAGGTGTAAGAGATTCCCTTGCGATTCCCAGACGCGTTAACGAGGCGATATATACACTGACGGAAAAATCCCAACACCACGAAAAATTAGTTGTAGAGGAATGAAATGGCAATACATTTGTATAGGTAACATTTAATCGATTAAGGTTTCAAGATCACAGCGTAATGTAAGCGCGAGAAGAGCCATTTTAAAATGTGAAATGCTGGTTTATTAATAACCGGTGTAACCTCCAGAATGTTTAATACAAACATGCAAACGTTCATGCATTGTGTCGTAAAGGTGCTGGATGTCAGTTTGTGGGGATGGAGTTCCATGCCTGTTGCACTTTATCAATACAGGGACGGTTAATGCTGGTTGGGATGACGCTGGAGTTTTCTAATGATGTCCCATACGTGCTAGATTGGTTAAAGATCTGGTGATCTAGCAGGTCACGGCAACATGTCGACACTCTGTAGAGCATGTTGGGTTACAACAGCGGTATGCGGGCGAGCGTTATCCTGTTGGATAACACTCCCTGGAATGCTGTTCATGAATGGCAGCACAACAGGCTGAATCATCAGACCGACGTACAACTGTGCCGTCAGGGTGCGTGGTATAACCACGAGAGTGCTCCTGCTGTCATAGGAAATTGCTCCCCAGACCATAACTCCAGGTGTAGGTCCAGTGTCTCGGCCGCAGACAGGTTGGTGGCAGGCGCTCACCTGACCTAACCAACACACGGCCATCACTGGCACCCAGGTGGAACCGGCTTTCATCAGAAAACAGATCTCCACTCCGTCCTCCAATGAGCTCTAGCTTGACACCACTGACGTCGCAAACGGCAGTGGTTTGGAGTAAGTGGAATGCACGCTACAGGGAGTCTGGCTTGGAGCTGTCCTTCAAGTAACAGATTTGTAACAGTTCGTTGTGTCACTGTGGTGGCAACTGCAGCTCTAATTGCTGCCGCAGACTCGGTACGATGCGCCACGGCCGTACGCGGCGGTCTTCCCTCTCAGTAGTGCCAAGTGGCCGGCCGGAACCCGGTCTTCTTGAGGCAGTACCTTCCATTGACCACCGCTGCCAACAATCATGCACAGTGGCTACATTCCTGCCAAGTCGTTCTGCAATATAGCGGAAAGAAAATCCACCTTCTCGTAGCCCTATTACACGACCTCGTTCAAACTCCGTGAGCTGTTGATAATGGCTTCTTAGTCTTAAAAGCATTCTTGACTATCAACACACTTCGTCGAGTCTCAACGATAACTCACTAACGTTACAGCGCGTATTTACAGCAAACCTGCTTTGCATGTTCCGAGGACGCTACTAGCGTCACACGTATGCGCCGAGCGCGAAATTTGCATAGAAGTCATGTTACAGATGTACTCTCACCGCCTACCAACTGTCGTTTATCTAACAACCCCTTCTTGGTGTTGGGAATTTTTTTTTCCGTCAGTATATATAGGAATGACCAAACTCATTCAGAGTTCGCCAGCTAGTGCACCAAAGAGACTAAGATTAAGTTGACCACAGCTCTTGCAAGAGACTACATCCAGAGGATGTACTCTTTGCAGCATGTGGAGGATAGCTCCCTATGATGGGCCCAGAGCTATAGCAGTCAGATTCTACTGAAATTTTAGCGTGCGACGATGTTGAACACAAATTACCACGGACATTTCCCTTACTTGGCACAAGATTCTCAACATTCACCGACGTCACTTACAGCGCGTACCATAAAATTCTGGTTAGCGCGAATTTCGTACGCGCCATATTTTTTATAGATTCTGTTGTTTATGTTCCTCAGTCCGTACATTAGTTATCACAAAATTGCTTCATTCAGTATTTTCTTTGCTACTAAAATATTTAGATACGAAGTTAGAACTTCCACTACTTATTTGTTGAAATAAGTTACACAAGTTTTTCAAAGAACGTGCAGAGTTTGAGAAGTGGCTGAAATATTCTCAAGTAACTTAATTTTATTAGTTTACCCGAGATGCTGTAAACTCTTCATTTAGAGAAATATTCTAGTCCAAATATTCGGAATTATTCTGCCTAGAACATAGTTTTTAGTAGTTGAGTATAGTTACTCAAAAATCTTAAGCTAACGCCATGCAGAGTAACGCTTATGGAAGAGGTAGACTTAAATTTTACGAATAGTCGGTCAAGAGTAAGAGCCATGCGAGTGACTAGAAAATTTGGATTAGGGTATTTTTAAACAGATTGTATGAAGCACCCCATTTAAACTACCAAGTGGACCTTCCTATAGCCAGATAGCGTTGTACAGCAAAGATTACGTGCCACAGTACAGAAAATCCAATACGTGCAGGTAATTTGTAAATTGAGGACAAATCTTTCAGCTGCTCAATTGTTTAACTTTAGAAAGTAGACCTTGATAACCTGCTGTAAAACAATTGTATAAACAAATAGAATGAAAGCAGTCAGCTTTACAGTTGTAGCAACGTACATTACGTGTTTCGTTAATATCTGAGGACCTCACATTTTCATATCGAATATTTGATTGCAATAAGATTGAAACTAAGTCATTGGGTCATTTTTTGCTCTTACAAAACTATCACTTGGCTTATGAAACAAATTTACAACAATTGGCATTCAAAACAGAAGACTAATATTTTGATACACCAATTCTACTTACCCTTTTTCTGGAAGCAGAGCCAGCGCTAGTGGCCTATGCAGACCGTAAAGCAAACCAATCCTCTCAAAAGTGTTGAGTGAATATACTTCTACAGTTCCCTTGTCTACGTCAGTCCAATAGAGGTTGTTTCCAATCCAGTCGTACTCTAGGCCTTCCGGTGATTGTACGTGGCTTTTTATTACATCCCTATAAGATCGATAACATTACAATAAGTTGACAGCTGTGCTAAATCTAGACATTTAAGAACTGGAATCATTATAGAGATGCAATAAAAACATTAAAAAGCTACAGGACTAAAATTTATGTTCGTGAAAGCACTTGCAAGTTTAAAATAAGAGTTTGCCACTTGGAACAGCAGTAACTTCACATTGACCATTCACTTTCTCAACAGCTACTTACTGTACAAACCAGTGTCGCCGATTGTCTAGCTATTTCGATAATGTCAGATTTTTTAGTTAGAAATACTTACTTTTATGGAAGTATTTCTTAACCCTTCATAACTTGCTGGAACGAATTAACTCGGGATTAACAAAATAGGCTGAAATCACCTCTAAAGAATATATTCGCTGTCTGATAAGTTGACCAAACGCGACAGGAACGAGTAAACCTGCGCATCAGAAAGCGTTTCTACCTCAAGTTTGTTATTCTAAATGGTAATTTGGGAGTATGGTTATTAATCATTTGATTGTCATTTCTGCTAAAAATGTTGAGAAATGGAAAAGAACCTAAGAAAGGAGAGAAAATATGTTTGAAAAACTTGTTTCTACCTAGTCACGATGTCAGTGTCTACTTCCGAATCATTCCTTTGGTAGTGGTACTGAGAATCAAGGAATCAGACTACATACTGTAAAACTAAGGACACGCTTACAACCAGCGGCAGATTTAGTAGATACTCTGGAGATCAACGAGGGGGAAGAAATTGTTTTGCCGTAGCTTTTGGCATAAGCTGGTCACTATGGGAACACTTCTGTTTGAGCAGCGCAGGAAATTTTGGGCAGCTTTTGGTTCAGGTACATCGACCGCTTAAAAGGGCTCAATGTTATAAGTACTACCATCTTTTTGGAGCTCTTCAGCTTTTACCAAGTTAAAATTCTGGTAAATCTAGTGGTGACTTACTGTTTATCGGGGAAAAAAGAATGTAGCAGAATTTGATTTCCTAAACGTTATACATCTGGTAAATAAACTTGCAGAAGTGACGGGTGTTAAAACTAAGGTAACCGAAGTCCACCACATTGGTTCACACTTAAAATTTGTTTCCAAAATATTTGTTGCATATGAAGTTCAGCTTCCAGACAAGTGAAAGGAATGAAAGGAATAAGGAGGTATTTAATTACGTTTACACTAGCGCTGTTTCAGGTTTGAATGGATTTTTGTTTTTACAAGTTCAGAAACTAAAAATATGGGGTACCCTGGTACTCTTTGTAGATAACTTACGCTGGGCGCATTTCACATTCAAAAGATCTTTGTAGGTGTGAAATAAAATTAGCTAATCGGGAGCACACGTCTACGTGCAACAAACAGCATTAAGTCTCTCACGACAGAGCCTGTCCGGTTCATACTAAGTTGAATTTAATAAGGTATAATTTCTGACAGCGGTACTTAAGTGGATTCATGAATGTTTCTGTAAAACCAAGATGTGCCAGTCAGAAATAAATATTTACTAAGCTTGTGGAAACACGGCAGTAGTATTTAGACTAGTTTTTCAAGAAGACGAAGACGTTCAGATTTAGAACGTAAGGAACTACAAACTCAGATAAGGTGTAGCTGCTAAAGCTACATAAAATCTTAATCACGAGTGTTAGTGAGGGAGATTGTTTACTTTTGGTATACGATATCTACAGGTTACACGCATCATGTTATACATTTTAAATATCTCGTTAATAGCAGGTACCCTCCCTGGGTGGGGGTAGAAAACAAACTTAATTTCGCTACGACGCATTGTTTGCCATATTTGAGAAACTCAACCCATTTCAGTTACGTCGAATTCTTTATTTAGGATTAATCGTTAGGAAAGACTCATAGCATCAAAAAACTTTTAGTAGAGGTTTTGGGGAAACTGATCTTTTAAATACACGTGGTACTTCAAATATTTCTGTAGCATATGCTAGCACTATATGCATGAACTAAGAATTACGTTAATGGGATTTTTCCACGGCGCTAGGGCCCATTTCGTAGAGTGAGGTCACAATATAGAAAGTAAATTAGTCTGCTCGAACCGTGGGAACGACTGGAGAAGCAGATTTCGTTATATCACTTCCTTAGCAGCAAGTGTAAGTTAAGCTTAAAAACGTGGGCACGAGAGCAAGGAAGCTCTGATTTGATCTCACAGACAAATGAATTTCACATTGCGAAATCAGTCTGCACACAATCAAGAAAAGAGCTTCCAAAGTAAGCAGGTTAGGGTAATACTTCCCGACAAAAGCTTCAGTATCCCGCTTAGTATCTTTCAAGTGGCTAAAAATCCCAGAAGCTTAGCTTGCAGTGAAGAACTGTTAAGTGCCCATAGGAAATCTGATTCCAAATGCCTTTGTCCTCTTACGAAGGACTAGAACTATCTTCCAATGCAGTTTCGCTCATTGAAGGAAATCGTTTAATATCGACAAGGTCGAGCTTGTTTAGTGTCGGGATGAATAAACTTTCTGCGTATCTTTACCTCTTGTTACAAACGCCCGATAACTTTAACAGGTAGCTGCACGCTATTCCAGAACAGGATTCCCAGACTTCAGAAATTACGACTCGGGAGAGTTCATATTTACCATGGGAACAGAAGCTTCATGTCAAAACGAGACCTTGTTTTAATGGTCTACAACTGCATCACAAGAAATTTAGGTCTTAACGCAAGTTTCCATGTTTTGGCAATTTTGCTTACGTTCGGTGTACGAAAATGCGATTAACATTCCACTGCGCAGAATGCGAAGTAATACTCGCACATTTCCATTCGATCTTCGCCGTAAACACTCTTCAAGTCGCATGTGAAACTGCAGATTACCCGCCTAGTTTAGGTGAGTCAGTTTATGAGCAGCACTTTGTTTCTGCCACAATTTTATTTCAGTAATCTTGACTTATTTTTTCCAGTAACCTTTCATATGCTCCGAAAAAAAACTTGGTTTTAAACTTCTAGATCTGTGGTATATACACTGATCTTTCTAATCGTGGCTTTACTAGTCTCAAGTAGCATCTCAAGGGTGCTGGAGATGCAGAGCCATTGATTCTACAGCTCCACCACAGACTGTTTGCATGGCCAATGACACTAGTAAGTACTAGAATTCTAGTTACAAATCACTCCCTCCTACGAGTAGATTTATGTAGGAAAAGACTTTAGAAAGTCATGCAAAAGGAAGATTTAAGGTATATTCTGTGTATCCGCGAATTTCATAAAAATTAAAATTGTGTTCGGGGTTTTTTTACTCTTAGCACTTCCACTAAAGCAGTAATTTTGCTTCCTGAACCAATACAAGATTACGAATTGCCTGGCAGATCACCTAGAGAATATGTGCCGAGTCAAATCACCCAAATCCATCTACGAAGGCAGCTTCACTATTTGTAATTTATATTACAAGCAGAGTTTCTTATTCCAAAAGATGTTAGACATTCACTTTAGAAAAACTGAAGTTTTCAAATGGTATAAGGTTAAGTATTTCAAGCACTCACCTTCTGGAGAAAGATGTCCCGTTAACCGCTAGAATGGTATTTTTAAGAATATCACTCAAATAAAGTATGTTCCTCCTTTGGTCATAAGCTATATCTCCAATTATTTTTACGGAGCTAACCGGTATTGGCATTGCAACTTCGTTGCCTGCAGCTTCTGGTTGAACATGAAGCAGAAGTGACCCATCGGAGACAAATAGCTGCTCAGACAGCGGATCAACTATGGAAAAGAAATTTCTAAATCAGAAAAGATCAGTGCTTTTGAATATTAGTTCTTTAAACAATCTTACTTTAACAGATACAAAGAATAGGGGCATTCAAATTTCACCTGGACTTTTTCTAATGCATTACTTTGAAAATTTGTGCGTATTATTTTGAGTTTAGCAACACTGGTATATCACGCTACCAGAACGCTACTTGTTAATTTTAGTTGCCATGACAACTTCCGCATTGCAGAAAGAAATGGCGAGTGAAGGTGCTTCGACTTCGGTGCAACAGAATTATCAAGTTTCTTTGCAATGAATGCGAGTAGCAGTGAGATTCACCAGAGACTTCAAACAGTTTGGCGATTAGCGTCTGTCCCATTCAGTCTTCGAATGGTATAAAGCGGTCAAGGAAGGCAGACAAAGCGTTGGCAAAGAACCGCACAAGTCACGACCGGCAGCTGCTGTTAACGCCGCAATGACTGGACGTGTAAGTGAGCTCATACGGAACTGGAGGATTACTTAAGTGATCTAAGCTCTACACTGAACATCAGTGCAGGCAGCATGCATACTATCATCCACGATAAGCTGCACTTCAGCAAAGTGTGCCAGATGGGTAGCAAGGTAGCTCTTAGAAGAGCAGAAAGCCAGTGGGTTGCAAATTGGGAACAAGCGACACTCTACAACTTTCTCAAACGCGTGACAGTGACATTGATTCGGAAGCGCAAGCATGGAGTGGAGACAGTGATTTGTCTCTACTCAAAAAGTTAAAGATCAGGGTATCAGCCACGAAGGTAACGGCTACGGCGTTTGGGGACATTTACGGTATTATTCTTGCGGATTTCATGGAAGATAGCCAATCAATGCCACCTATTTCAGGTATCTCCTCAAGAGCTCCCTTAAGGCAACACTGAAAAGAAACTAGGACTAAACAGTGGAGTATGCCTCCACTAAGACAACACCAGGCCCTACACCGCTAAGTGACTATGGAAACATTGGAGGAATTGGACGTTGTACCACACCCTCCGTACAGCCAGGATATGTCACCCTGAGACTACAACCTGTTCGGCCTATTAAAGGAATTTGAGAGGGCAGAAGTTCAGATCAAATGCAGGTGAAGTGTCGTCCTGAAATGGTTTAAACAACAGAGTCAAGATTTCTATGAAACGTGGATCCGCAAGCTTCCCGAACGCTGGAAGAACGTATGGACCACGACAGATTACTTCGAAAAGTGATTTATCAACAGTATGGTAAATAAATCTGAAGTCCAGGTCAAATTTGAATCTCGTAAATTAGAAAAAGATGGCTTAGATAACTACAGTTCTGAAGCTTCGCGAAAATCACTGCGTGAAGATTTATATACTCCAGCATTAAATTAGAATGTAGTCAGCGTAGTTAAGAAAAATTGGATGGGATCAGGCTTAATCAGATTGAAGTCTGATTTTTTTTTTTGGAAACACCACTCGTTAACCTGCCTTGATCAAGCCACTGTTCTACAGAGAAGCCCAATGATTACAGCAATAAGTTATCTTGTTCTACGCAGTTCTTTTAGAAACATTTCATTTACAAGGCTGGCTAGTTCAGTATTGGGTAAAATTGAGTAATGCATATTCTGTTAAAGCAGCTAAATACGAGCAAGAGAACTTATAACGAGTTCGTGTTTGGCGAGGAAAACGCTTTGGTAGATTCTAAGCTTATTTGATAGGTGCACGAAAAAAGTTTAAGTCTTAGGATTTAACGAAAAGAAATGCTAAGGTAATCACTTAACAAGCAGCGCAACAAAATTTAATGAAATTACATATTTAATAAGGCAGAAAAGAGTTTACTGTGCACTTTTTTGGAGGAAGTGAAATCGTGGCATACAGGATAAATATACAACGGCGCAGGAGAATCTAGATGTGCTCGCGAAAGTATGCTGATAGAGCAATGGTGCAGTACAAATGCTCAACAAGCGAGTTGTTCAAACCTTCCTGCCACCCACTCAAGGAGGGCTATACCGTCAGTGTACAGGGTCAGCAAATTTCAAAATACGTCACCTACTTCTAGGTGACTAAGGTAATGGAAGGTGCTCAATCACATTAAAGGGGAACCCTAGGGGGACAGTTGCAAAGAGTAATTTTATGTTGTAGGAGAGGAAGGTGAGATAATGCCTGGAAAGGTGTCAATTTCCCCTGTTACCATCCAATTGAGCGTTTCATTGGATATGTGCTCAGTGGTTTACCTGTGAGCAGTCAAGTTGATTACTTAAGATTTGAGTTACAGTACTAGTGTAGTAACGTCTAGTATGGTAAGTTATCGACAAAATACAGGGTGTCTGAATGATTGCACTGGATATACGAATTGCAGTAATTTAACAAGTTTTGAATTTATTTGCAGTAGAAGTGACCCTGTAAGTAGAAGTGCTGTGTCTGGTAACCATGTCTCCCCACATGGAGGCGCGTGCAGCTGTCATTCCGAGCGAAGGTCATTCCTGAGCGCTTTATCGACGGAGGCAGACGTGTCGACTGATCACTCGTCTCAGCATAAGGACAATGGTGTTTTTGGTGGAACAGTGTTTTGCCATGACAAGTACACTAAGTGCAAAAACGGTTAGCTAGGACGTTTCGTGATGCAGACGTCCCTCACCGTAATGCGGTAAGTCAGCTCATAGCGACGTTTCAGGAAACTGGCAGTGTTTTGGATGCCCCGGTAGGCCATCCACGGCAGACTAGACCGTACAGGATATCCAGGACACGATAGAGGAATCCAAAGTCAGTGAGCAGGCTGGCACAATAAAGCTTATGAGCCAAAGAGTTCAGCACACTGTATTCTGAAAGGAAGTTGCGTTTCCAGCCTCACAAAGTGTGTCGTGCATCAGTTGAAATCTGAGTCCCGGTTCGGTACTGCATGTGGTTCCAAGTGTTCCTGTCTGAAAGTAAGGATATTCTGGACGAGACTCTTTACAAACGAGGCATGGTTCCACCTGTCCGGGTGCATCAGACAAAAACTAGTCTGCGGGACTGGAAGTCCCCACAAATTTAAGGAAGTGGCTCTCCCAAAACCAGAAGGCCGGCGTTTGGTGTGCCACGACTCGTACGCGCATTGTCGGGCCCATTTTCTTTAGTGAAAACCAAGACAGAATAGTACCGGGCCCAGATTATCCAACCATTCATGTCCGAACGAAACAGGAAATCAATGGAGGATGGTTCTAGCAAGAGAGTGCAACTGCTCACACCGCTGACTCATCAATACAGATTCTGGAGGAATTTAGGAAATCTCATCTCCCGTGGACCGAATTGATACCGCCCGACTTCTATTGGGGCCACTGAAGGGAAGTGTGTACTCTGGTAATCCTGCGACACTTCAAGAGCTACAGGCTGCAATAATGATCCACATACAACAAATCACGCCACATACCCTGAGGAAAGTCAACATGAAGCGTGTGCAGACATGTCTGTACATCGGTGGGGTCCATATTGTTTTGAATGAAGGTTTAACGACCACCGTGAACAACTCAATAGGCTATAAGCAGTCGCCCGTTTCTTATTTAGGGCCACTAGTTCCAGGGAAGAGAGCCAGTGCCGTAAGACAAACTTCTATGCCTCATGGGACCCCTCCCGGACGAAAGGTCATAATCCATCGCTTAGACCACTGCGCCCATTTACAATAACACCTGTAGGAACCAGTTAGACATGGTTCCTTCAGTGCAGTTATTTTTCAGACACCCTGTATAAATTCATATTTTTAGATTGTAGGAATTTATTCTAAACGTGATTTAGCGAGCACCGGGATTTAACGAAGATTTCCGCCGATCCTGAGGAGCTCGTTCCAAGCAGGCTCTACTGTAGGTTCTCAAAAGCTACTCTCCTTTGAGTAATGAAGGCTACGTTGAATTCAGTCGCTGGCTAATTGACGGATATTTTTGGTAAGCACTATATTTGTCCTTCAGATATTTGCTCAATGAAACTATGTATTCCTACTTCAAATTTCCGCGTCACATTTTCAGAGCGAGTGAGCACTTTAAGTTATTTAGCAGGACATTACCTAGTTTAGGTATTCAAGTCCATGTAGACATTTCAGTTCTATTACCGGAATAAAGAATTTAGCTGAGTTTATCTCAGCTGAGTTTGTTCAGCAAAGATTTTCCAACTGGGAAATCATTACGTATCCTTTCCCCATTTAAGTGGCATTTAATTCTTACTCCAGCTTTCCATCAGTAGTCTAACAAATGCCCGCTTTCAGAAGATGGGAACTCTAGATGTCAGTTACAGATTTAGTACTCTAAAAACTGGAAACTTAGTTTTAAACTGAAGCGCTGTATAACTGGATAGGTTGTGTAATTTTTTTAACTGCCTAGTTTTAGACTACAGACTTAATGACAGGATCTGACGAGAAGGCAGGTTTAGCAAAAACTACACTACGAGAAATTTCATCAAGGTGGATAAGTCCAGCGACTAAGCGAGCAATCTAGAAGATGAAGTCCAGTCGGAACAATAGCCACAATATTTAAATTCGCCGAACTCAAACTTTAACAGTGCTTTAGAAAAGTTTAAGCTGAAAGTTCTTTAGTTTGGAAAAACTAAGCATTCAGCGATAAGATTGGAAGAATAAATACTGACTAGATTTTTAAGTCGTGACTTGAGGGGGGGGGGAAGAAGCTTCTTTGTAAGCATTTTATAATCTAAAATAACCAAAGTTGAAGACATTCTGCTTCGCGAAATTTAATGACTAGGATTTTTTTCGTGCCTGCAAAACAATAACTGAACAGTGAAACTTCCCCTCAAGTGCCAAACACTTTTGGAAGAACAAATCACGATCAACTAAAGTTCTTGCCGCCTAACTTAAGGTCACTAACAAGAGTTAGACTTGGGAACACGCACACTGAAAATACCTTGGCGTTGATAAACTCGTTAAGCACCCTACGGTAAAATCTTCATAACCATTTCTCTAATTTTGGGACAGAATAGCCCAAGTCATGTCCCAGTTTAATATCTGCTCCCCTCTATAGGGTACCTTTATACTAAGTCATCAGATGCCATAAATAGCTTAAGCGAATCTTAAAGAGCAGCCGTTTTATGTGAACACTTGTGTCAAAGCAAAGTTCAACAATTCAGCTTTTAAAGGATTTGTCTTTGCGCAAGAGATTCGTTGCATTTTTAACAATCGCTTCTGCCTTCATAATACTCAGTCATTAGAATGGTTACAACAAGATTTGTCGCTATTCAGCCACGAGGTGCTGGAAATCCGTGCATGAAAACTTCAGCTACTAATGCGCCGCAACTACGCGGTAGTACTTAAGTGTCTTGAGGTATTCTGCATGTACTCCTGTCTCAAGGACAAGTTCTGTTGTGGTAAGCATGCCAAGAGCCTAGGCTTCAGAAATCCTTTCTGGAGAAAGCTCAAGATACCGCAGTTCTACCGTTTTATAGAAGCCTCGGAATTGAGAAATTCAGTTCATAGCTATCTGAAATTCCTTCTGTACACCCGAAACTAAGATATGCTGAGCACAACGTTTTAGTGGAAGCAAAAGTGTCCCTAAACATTTGAGCTTATTCGTAGGAGAGATTTAGCATTTAAAATAAAATTGTTTTAGTCTGTAGCTACGAAATTTGGTGAATGAACCATTTCTGGGAGGAAACCTAGAAGGATTTTGCTTCTGAGCTGGTAATTTACTCAAGTACCCGGACACAGTTCCTCAGAGTTTAGTTTTTGCATTAAATTAAAATGTTTAAGCAGTTCATGTGCCGAAAGTTCATATTTGCCTTTAATAGCGTGCTGCAAACAGTTAATTAAAATGCATAAAGAGCTAGTTTAAGTATTTGGAAATACGTTTGCGTATGTTTAACAGAACGACACAGTAATTACAAGGCATTTTAATTTCTTTGCTACTTTAACTGCAGCTTTTCACGAAAGAGGAACATTTTTATTAATTGAATTTCATTTGCTCAGATTAGATTACCCAAAACTTTCCTCTGAAAGAGCAAAAATTGTTTAATGTGGCTACAAAATCAAATTTATTTAGATCGCTTTATATTCATTCCGGATTTTTAATAGTACATACGAATTTGAGATGTGTTAAACACGAAAATTCAGCTACGTTTTTATCCAAATCTTTGCAAAGATTTAAACGAGTCGCTATCAAACTTTGTGAATCGCAATGCTACCAACTTTTGAAATGTTTGCTAGCTCGTCGCGGGAGAGCATTTAGTTATACGGGTTTGTATTGCTTCCAAAATGATTTGTGAAATTGCAAGATACCGGAATTAAGCCATGAGAATCATTAGCAAAGGGAAATTTCAAATTAGTATGAGCGCTTGTTATTTAAACAGGCGCACTTATCTAAACCTGGCTAGAGATTTACAGGAAAGCCTTGAGAGAACGATATTAGCCACAATACTAGAAATTTCCACGAAATCGGAACTTCTGATTAAGATAACTTGTCCAAAATAGCTAGTTGCCGAAGTGCTGGAAATTCGTATGGAACTTGCAGAGTGGGACGTTTGTTTGTCCCAGGGCGATTCAGAAGTTATTGAAGTTTTAGACAGTGGATGAAAACCTATCTATACAGTCATAAACTTAAGAGTATTCTTCGAAATTGAATCTATCGTGTTATATCGCAGTTCCAAGCGAGAAAATTACTCTTGTTTCGAGGTGAAAAGTGACAAATCTCAGCATAGTTGATTTTTTGGAAGTGTTTCCCAAATAGAAAATGGGCTATGGACCGGAATAAATAGTCCGAAGGCGCAAGATCTTCAGAACTAGTCTAAGCAAATGCACTACCGAGCTTAGTCTTTAGTTTACCGGGCACGACGAATAGGAGCATTATCGTATTGGAAGATAGTACATTTACATCCAACAGAGCAGGTTTTTCTGCTTAATGAGGAACACATCCGCTCCAACTGGTCGAAGCACAGCTGTGCTTAATACTTCGGCAATATAGAACCAGTTCCCAATAAATGCAGCATCTAAGTTTTGCCCGTTTGAGTCACTTTGTGACCACCAGCTAATATTTGCAGTAACCGCCGTGTGCAGCAGCTAGACTGGCTGTGAGTGACTCAATAAGGGGCTGGAAGGTGTTCACAGGTATGTGGAGCAATGCTGGCTGCAGGGCATCTGACAGCTGCTGGAGGATCCATGGAGGACACTATCGAGGTAGTCCCACAGATGCTCAATTAGGTTTACGTAAGTACTAAAGTCTTCATCGTGCTCTTCCAACCACTGACATTGCTAGCTATGCGACACGTCGCATTGTTCTGGAAGATCACATCCGCCTCAGGGAAAACAATCGGCACGCATTGGTGTACGTGGTCTGCAAGGATTGATTCATAACTAATTCGGTTCATAGTGCCTTACACAGGTAAGGCAACTCAGAATGCCAAAAAACGTTCCCCAGACCCTAACGCTGCCCACCAGCTTGAGTTCTTCCAGCAATGGTTGGAGTACTCTCCGACGTTTCTCACCTTATACGCCAACGTCCATCCGTTCGATGAAGTAGAAAACGAGACTCATCGGAGAAAGCAACCTTTGCCAATCAGCGGATGTCCAGTTCCGATACTGCCGTACAAATTTAAACCATTTCTGCCGATTCACCTTCCTTAGCATAGGTGCAGTGACCATCAGTCTGCATCTAGCACCATACGCAGAAGGATTCGCTGAACTGTCGTTTTAGACAGTTCCGGTAGCCCTGGTTCATTCGGCCAGTGAGTTCCTTTACTGCAACTTGTCGATCAGCCCTCGCGCACCTTCGCAGCCGACGATCACCTCTCACATGAATGGCACGTGGGGCTCTGCAGTTTTCACATCGCTTATTCGCAATGGTGCCATTTCTTCAATCACGATACATTTTAACCACAGATGCACGCAAATAGTTCACAAACAACGCTGTTTCAGAAATACTGCCACACTTGGCCCGAAAGCCAATAATCCTCTTTTGCAAATCTGAAATCTATCCATGACAGCAACGAGTGATATTTTCAGAATGCCTACAGCACACATACCCTCCAAGCCAGCTCACGTCACATGCCTTCTTTAATTGGCTACGCTCTGTTGACTTCAAAAGTAGGTTGTCACAGTGTGACCACTGTATATGCGCATAACTTTGCTCAAATTACTCTTTTTGGGGACTAGTTCTGGGGATCTAACCACTCTTGTCATATCAGGATTCCAGGAAAATATCCATTCATGTCAGAATTCAACTAAAGAAACTATAGTCCCGCTGATCTTTCAGCAATTGGAGATACATTCAGAAGTAAGCTTCAGCAGTTCGTTAAGTACTTTTCTTGCCGAACTTTCATTTCGCGCACAATTGTGAGCTGAGGTATTCCCATTTCATTTGACAGTTTTCTCGTGCATCGATTTGAGTATCGAGCGTACGACTTCAGAATTCATCCAAGGTCTTCCACAGCACGTGCTTTCAAGGCTGCAGTCCCCATTTTTAAATAGGGGAAACCAAAACTTGCCATTCTTTCACTCACCTGGAGCACTAATTTCCTTTGCTGCAGTTTTAAACATAACTAGCTAGAACAGTTACAGCACTAATCATGTATTTCTCGTACATAGATTTTCACATAAGTTTCCCGATAAATCACTGCAGCGTGTGCTATTTATACTAACGGTTTTCTGGTCATGCGTTTTTATCTGAAAAACGCATGCTCACCGATTGTCGCAGGAAGTGTCTTCAAACTAGTAATGACTAACCACTCTTATATTAGTTTAGAGAGTCTCTTTAGAGGCAGTAGCCCACATTAAGCCAAATGCACAGCTTCCTTTCACAAAGGAAGAAATAGAATTAAGAAAATGTTTGCTAACAACTCTGAATTGAAGGACCAAGTAAGCGATTTCCAGGACAGTTTGCCCGCAGCAGGCAAAAGAATTAGTGAACTTTAGTTCTTTCGATCACCTTACCTATTTTATTGCTTTTAATATGAAAAAGATATCCAAGTTCATTTAAAAATACGAAAGTAGTGGCATAGCTTTATTTTTGCTAGTCTGCTTCCTTGCGCTCAAGGAATTCTTGAAGTTTTATTGAGCTAGTCTTAGATATACCAGTTTGGTTTCTAAAACCAGTGGAGTGCAATAGTTATATTAAAAAGTTCAAAGTCATTAAGTACTCAATACAAAAATGTAAACTTAGTTACTTACTCCGACAAGTAAGTTTGTCTTGGGCTAAATGAAATCCTGGAGGGCAAAGGCAGCTGTGTTCACCAGAAGGATTTAGTACACACAGGTGACTGCATTGGTGCAGCCAGCAAGGATTACGAACTGCAACAGACCAATAAAAATGACATTTTAAAGTAAACTTAAATCGCAAAGTTACGTGGATTCGCATGAGTCACAAATACACGAATGCATAATTTATTCAATCCAATTTCACGAACTATTCAGAGCGGGTTTTACGAATTCGTTTCGACAACTTAGGTATTAAATGTTGCGTGAAGTCCCATAACCACAAACAGAAACTTGTTAACAGCAAATATGGCAGTTCTCCAGATTGTTTTAAAATGCATAGATAACCCGATTTTTGAACAATTCAATTTTTGAAAACTTGTCAGCAGGGAAAAACATTAGGCCAAAGCGTTATTTATCGGCGTTAAAGTTTGGAAGTTCCTCTTTCTGGTATTTGAAAGCAGCCAAGTCTGAAACTTCAGTTCTTGATGAATCCTTAGTCGTTTGAAATTTGTTGCCACAAATAAGCTTTGTATCCTGAAAGCTTAGCGTTAAGGCATTTTAACTATAGCACGCAAGTCATTTTAACCGGCTGCCATTTTGTAAAACGTGTTAAGACTAAGCAACATGTAATTTGAGAGAAAATATCTTTACGAATCAAAATATGCGCAGTCATTATCTATAACCTTCCGCCATAGGTCGGGCAGCTGACTGATTCCAGCCATGAAGAATACTTCGTCGTGTGACGCGATGAAGTAGTCACATTTTTGCACTTCGTCACATGTCCGCAGCCGTACAGCAGACAAACCATGTTGCATCGATCGAAACAAATTATAGTCTAAAGGGGGGCTATGTCGGGACTACACGCCGGGTGCTCTAAAACCTCCCAGCCAAGCGGCAATAAAGTTTCCTTGACAGATTTCGCGACATGTGGCCTAGCGTGGTTATGCAGTAATTTCACGAGACGCAATCCTTTGCCTGTGAAGGGAACTTTCAGACAGATTTCCTGGTTCAATCGCAGAAATTGTTGCTTGTAGCGATCAGCAGTTTGACCCTGTTCCAGTTGTTAATAATTGAGCACACCCTTCATCTCATTAGATGCGCAGCAGAACTGAGTTAATATTGCGTTTCGGTGTCAACGTAGTTGGTTCACTGTGGTCTACCCAGTGTTTGAGTTTGGGATTGTACCATATTCACTATCACCCGTAGCGATTGATTTTCCACAGGAAAGACTTGTTTATTCAACAAATTCAGACTTCATAGGACAAGCTCATCCTTGTTCCTCTGGCTCAGGTCCTGTGGACCCAATTTTCCTTCCGAATCTTTCCGGTTGCGCGTAAAAAGATTGTAAATAGTTTGAGTTTCAACCCAGTTGCTCAGTTATTTGAGTTTGAGAAAATCATCCAGCAATGCTTGAAGTTCCTCATGTGCAACCTTCTCTGGGGCGACGCTACGTTCTCGATCGCTAACATCAAAGTCACCTGCTTTAAACCAAAACTCACTTGCTTTTCGATGCAATATTCTACCCAGAACATATCGATGCACACGCTTTTGCAGTCCTTTATCCTTGGCGAAATTAGTAACTAATGCAATGTCGAACGAATTCAGTATCGCTTGCCATCTTTCCCCTATCGATGTGCAAGTGCGTTTGACTGTTGGGCAAACAGTCCCATTTTATACTCTGGACTAGTTACAGTCACATAACGCTTAGAAATGTCGAATATTTAAGTTAGCGACATCAGTCGCAAGAAACGCTTTAAAAAACCTTTTTTACACCTAATAGCTACCATAAGTTCTATCGCAAGTAGGTTTACAGTTTGAACAAAGTTTTCGGCTTATGCGAGACTACTTGCAAAGGTTTCAGAGTAGCGTTACCCTGATTCTGAGAAGTTAAAATTAGCAGGGAAAATTGCTGATTTGATGGCTGAAAAGCCTCAAATTACCCCAGAATAGGCCTCGTAAGTAGTCGTGGAAGCGGGGAAAATGCCAGAATCTATCCTTCAGTTGTTTAGGGACCAAGATTTTAGACAACTTTCCTCTTCAGCCTCTTTTTTCGGATTAACTGCTAGCAGAGGTTAATTCAACATGCCCGATAAGGAAATTCTATGCGTGCCCATTCAAATCTATTGGCTAGGAAGCAATTAAGTGACCAGATTACATTCTGAAACATAGTTTACTTTTCTAAGTGACCGGAATTAGTAAACTAAAATATGCGGGTGCCTCTGGAAGCTAGCAGACTTTTCTGTGCTAGTATTCTTGCGGGTCGAAGTAGTTTGCTGCCACATACAGAAGACTAAATGAATTTGCAGCGATTGTTTGCTGCTACCTGGATTAGACACTAGTACCCAAGGAAGAAAACCTTGATAGTTGCTCTTTAGAGGTCAACCTTCCATACAAAGTTACGGATTAAATATGAAATTGACTTCCGAAGCTTTGGAAGACTTTAAAAAGGGTGTGGATGCAGTGTTTTGACAAGTTATGAAGAGTCCATGTGGAAATGATCAAATTAGTTTTGTAAAAAACAGGTTTAAAGATAAACTCCGCTTCAAATATTTCCAGGAGTTTTTTTGTCCGAGTCATATGTTGAAGGAGCAGAAGACTAGTACTGAACTGTCAACTAAAGTCCTATTATGTCCTACATACCAAAGACTACTAAAAACACCTGTATAAAGCACCGAGTATTGCTGTTTTAGTACTGTTTCAACTTTAGTTTTGCAGTTTCTAGAAAAATAAGTTCTGTAGTCGAGTCTATTGAAGGATCGATAAAAAGCGGTCTCAATGAATAGGTATTGCTTCAGTCCCAGGAGAACTAATATAGATACTCTGAACTCACGTTCAAACCCCAAATTGGTAAAGCTAAAAAAGCAGGTGGTTTTTAGAGAACTTAAGACTGAGTGAAATTTTATTTCTGAAGATACTTTTAAAACAAAAAATCTGCAGAAAAGCTAGGGAGTCCAGCTGTTTTGGAGGTGAACTGCCAAACTTACAATTCCAGTATTTCTTTCAGGGAAAGAAGGAGCCATCCGTCCTTAATTTAGAGCCACCAATTCCAGGAGAGTTAGAACTAACTAATATCTATGGCATGCAATCAGATTTAAACCCAGACGTTTAAGATAAGTAGGTGATGGACTGTGAGATTTCACTTTTACCATGCAACTTCAGGCAGTTACACAAGCTTGTCAGTTGATCGTACTAAGAACATGTGAATCCATATTGCAACCTTAACTTGTAAAGCACCTAAACAAGTTTAGGAGCGATCGTAGCAGATTGTTCACGAACTTGTTTCAGTGCAGTAAGAACAGTTACGTCACAACAGGTTTAAACCTTCACAGATAGCGCTGCTCAAGTCTCAATTTTATTTCTTTGGAGCAAACACTTTAATGAGTTTCTCTGAAGGAATGGCAAAATGAGTGCATGTGTTCAGAATAGTTTGTTAAGTAGCGTGCAGTAACTTTCTTCAAGCTCTTCCTTCATGTGAATTCGATAGCATACAAGTTGTACTTAAGAGTTAGAACATTCAAGGTAGTGGTAAGGGACGGAACAGTTGAAGTGGCAAGGCGAATGAAATGAATAATGCGATGAGTTTTATAAAGGAAAGCTGGATCAGGAAGCTGGATGCCACCCAAAGAGGCTGGCAGATGAAGCGTGGCAGGTTTAACCCAGTGATGTGAAGACCAGATGACGGAAGTTGAGAGGCGAGTGATGGTCATCATTTGTGACACGGGCACAACCGTCGACATCCAAGAGTATTCGCATAGAGAGATAAGTTGTCGACGAACAACGGCTGCTCGTTGACGGAACGATGTGAAAGGGCGGGCCTTACTCCAGTAGGCAGCAGTCCGTTGTATCCGGGGAAGAAGAGCAGTCCAGGTGGCAGATGCAGAAGCCAAGGGCAATCCGACATACGCACCGAGGATCTTCTGTGTAGTGGCTGTCCACTGCGCACCCCAAGGAGCATCAGTGCGGGCAGCCCATGCCCCGCACCATAAGCCAGTACTTTTAGTGGCATTCAGCGCTGCTCCAGATAATGCAACATACTGTTGACATACAGAATACAGGCGATCAAATTGAGATTCATCCCGGACGCAAAAGGTCACATCATCAGCATAGGCGGTGAAAATTATTCGATGATGACGAGTACTAGCCACTGTCGGCGGTAGGACATCCAGGAGTGATCTTCGGGCTGCTAACAGGAAAGGCTCAAAAGCGAGAGCGAATAGCTGGCCGGAGAGCGGACATCCTTGCCGGATGCCTCGCTTAAACGGAATTGGAGCGGTTAGAAATGTGGCCGCTCGAACATGGAAACTAGCTCCCTGATAAAGGGCCAAGAGTGCGGAAGAAAAGGTAGGAGGAAAGCCAAATTGTGAAAGGACAACAGAGAGATAAAAATGAGAAACGTTATCAAAAGCGGACTTTTGATCCAGATTGAGGAAGGCAAGAGGTTCACAAAAAGAGCGAGCGAGGAAGTGAAGATGAAGGAGAAGAGAAACGTTAGTGGAAATAGTCCGACCAGGCACAGTGTATGTTATTAGTCTAATTTCATGTGCAACGTTATTCGAGTGGCAATTTTCGCCCACAATTCATTGCTGCAAATTTAGCATGAATAGATCAAGATTTGACTTACCATTCTTTTCCAGAACTGGGTGATACACATGAATACCTAGTATGTGCTTGCCGTTTTCTTTGATGAGCTCGTGGTATTGATGACCACTAAATTTGTTACAGGAGTCTATGGAGAATTTGACCCAGTCAGTCCAGTATATGTTGTCTTCAAATACTGATAACGAAAATGGGTGGAACATGTTCTCTTTGAGAATCACCTGCAAAGAAATTAAAGTGTAGAGAGGTAATCAAAACAATTTTAGATTAGTCCATATTTGCAATATCAAAGAAACCGAAGTTATGATTCTAAGTAACGCAGGAACCACGTCTGTTTGGAATATAGAATGACGAAAAAAACATTAGGTCTGTCTGAGCAATTAGGATGCCGGCTCTCAAACAATGTTTTCTTTTGCATTAATTCCAGTTGCAGAAAACTGGGCACTGCAGAATATCCTTAGCTGGGCTAAGTCTCTTTACCTAGTTGGGAAAGCTCAATTGCAAAGAAATTGTTTTTGATGTAAAATAATGAAACCATACGCGTTCAACAGAACGTTTGTATTGTAATGCAAGACTAAAATGATCGCGTAGTAAGGCGTGATCAGACTGCTAGTAGCAGAACACAAAAGCTAAACATGCATGCAGACAGATTAACAAATGGCCGCACCGGTGGTATTAGCTTCAGTTTGTCGGGCAGAAAAGTTTCTTTCCTCGGAAGCAGGTGGCCCCTAAAAGTAGGGATGAACTGCTGCTTATAGCCTCAGATTTTCCTCATAATGGTCCTTAAAGCACCGCATTCCCAAAGGTGGAGGATGTTTTATTGTTAAGGACATTTCAGTTCAACTCAGTCTCAAATGTAATCACCTGAACCCCTTCTAATTTAACGCAAGAGAACGCTCCCGAATAGTTAGAATCAGTCTCCTGGCCAATCGCTTGCGATTGGACAGAGCTTCGAGCGATGCACGAGTGGCGCGCACGTTCCACGGCGCTGGGCATTTCAAAACTAGTGGCTTCAAATCAGGGATAACCTGCTATGGCCCTAGATTACCGCGGTTGTCATACTCGGCAAGAAAATCCAACGCAGAAGACATCCACCCCACCACACATATCGAGCGACATAAGTTACATCTCTTTGGTGTGGCATTCACGCAATATTTGGAACAGTACAGAATGAGAGAACAGTATGTAAAGAGTAGTTTAATATTCTTAGCATCTGACCCCTACGTAGTTAGTTTATTTCAAATTGCTTCACGTAACTAAGTTAATTTCATAAACACTTCAATGAAATTACTGATTAAGACTGCAAACCAAGTTCAAGGCCTTTTGGGTTTCATATAAACCGTTCACCGCTACTTCATTTTATCTTAGAACTACGTCACTGGGGACACTTTACAGCAAAGATTTAATCGAGTGTTAAATTTCACTACCAGTATGCAAAAGAACTCGTGGATCCTCCAAATGACAAGAGTGGAAGACATGAGAGTTAAATCCCTGAAATGGCAATGGGCTGGGCATACTGCCAGAAGGACAGACCATCGATGGACAGCGGAGATTTTAGATTGGATTCCAAGGGACAGGAAAAGACTCAGAAAAAGACCACATGGGAGATGGGTGGATGAAATTCGAAAGTATGCGGGAGTGACATGGAGACTGGCACAAGACAGACTTGTGGAAAAACCTTGGGAGACCTTCGTCCAGCAGTTGATTGATAATTGTTAATGATGCAAACCATCACCGGCTCAGCCCTTTTATTGGAAGAGAAATATTTCACTGTGGCTCTTCAAACAGATCAGCGAGATCTATGAGAAGTAGATCCAGGTTCAAGCAAATTAACGACTAGAGGTACTTACAGAACCTTGAGCTGTTCTTATGGCCTTCACGGCTGTAAGCTTATCAAATCTTTAAGGAAGTCAACTTCTCAGCATCATTTCATACACACTGATAATTAAAGCCTAACCAATGAATTTGCGCTACGTTTTCCGAAGCACATAACTGCATCGGTAGGTGAACTTACTATGTAGAGCACCCAGTCAGTCATGGCAACTGTCCATCTTTATGTGGAACTGCTAAACAAGCCACAGACTGTTCAAGTGATAATTTATATTGTTTCACGACCTCAATTTTGTAACTCAAGTTTTAGAATTCCGGACTTCTTGGAACAAATAGAAAACCTACAGAAAATTAGAAGTTCCCGTATTTGCACTGCCCTGGCGACCCAACTAGACAGGCTTCAGCATATTAGTTGCTTAAATTATCGTAATGCCCGCCAAGCGTGATTTTTCTCTTTACAATCCACGTACTGCACAACGAGTACAGTAATTCACTTCCACCTGCGAGCTTTTCTATATGTTCAGAGACAGCTCGAGAATTATTTTTCCCTAGTAGTTTATATGTAGCGTATGTTACTATTTCATTTGAACAGTTTAGAATGGCAATCAGGTCAAGTGGTAAGTTCGATAGTAAACGCGGGTAGTTTCCATCAGTTAAAAATTCATTTTAGGATTAAATCGCAACTTTACTTGCATATTCAGACACAAGCGAGTTTAAGACTTCGTAAGATATATTAGATTTAGTGTAACTTAAAAACTGAGTTTGTAGTTAGGAGTGCATTACCTTTCTGTATTTTCCATCAAGGGTAATATATTCTATTCGGTACATCCGAGCGTCACACCAATACAGCCTGTTTGTTGTGTGATCAAGGGCTATGCCATTCGGCCATTTTATCTCTTTAGAAACAAAGTGTTCTCTCTTGCTTCCGTCCATACCACTTTTGAATATTCCAGGACTTCTGCCCCAGTCTGACCAATACACAAGCCTGAAAAGAAACAGTTTGATATATTTAATAAATCACTGAACACTTGCCGGGCACTTTAAGATTTAAAAATTCTTTAACCTAGTGACGTATCTAAAGTAATAGACATAAGTGTAAAAATGCTGAAATAAAACGCAATAAACCATCTTATGCACGTTATGAACTTCAACAAACGCCACTAACTTGTCAAGTTAAGCTTTACAAAGACCAATATGTACAATGAAGAACGTTAGATATTTCAAGAACACTTCCCTTTCTCAGACAAAAATGAAGTACATGCCCAGATATACTGTATATATAAGTTTGCAAGGCTCTCGCTGCATATTGAGGTTGTAGTGGGCATGCGCCAATCAGACGAATAGTGCACCCCCACCATCCCCGGAAAAAGGTAATCTCAGAAAATCTGGAACAGATCTGACCTAATGACATTCCCGTGTGAGGACTGCTGACTAGCGCAACAAAAAGCTAGATGGAGGATGCAGTGACATTTTTGGATAGTTACCAAGATTGAAATTCGTTTTTGGACTCCATTATTACTAGAAATGAAAATCTAGGTCTCAATATACCACCCAGTGGCCAAATGCCAGTTTCTGGAGTGGCATCTTGCTCACTCGGCCCGAGAAGTCTTTGCCAATCGTTGACTGAAGGCAACTTACTGGTTAAATTTATCCCTCAGGAAAAACTGATTGCTACGTTTCGCCATTCAGAGCTATTCTCTAGCAGTCTTTCCAGAACGGCCATTCGCATATTTTCCCTGGAACACGTGCTCCAGGACTGGCATTCTCCATACAGGCCGGACCATGCTCCGAGTGATCCATTTGTTTTCACACCTAATGTGGCAAACTGATTCTGTGATGAAAAAGATTGCCACAGTCTGGTTAGATGCACAGACTGCCGAACTATATGACGAAGGGTTACAAAAACTAGTCACACGACATGTTTCGTAATCAGTGGCGACTGTCGAAAATTTTAGTTTAAAAAAGGTACGTATCAACACGTGTCTGAAATTTGCGGTTTTCAGTTTTTATTTAATGGCCGAACGTTTACTTTCAGGGTGGCATTTAACCGGCTGGAACGAATTAACTCGGGGTCAGCAAAATTGGCTGAAATCAGCTCAAACTAATATATTCGCTGTATAAGAACACGTGGGTCGAACGAGCGAGTCTTCTCGTCAGAAGGGGTTGCTTTCCCCTTAGATTTATTTTTCAAACCGGTCGTTCAGGGGGATGATTAACACTAATCCTTACTGATTTCCAAAATGGGCTATAACAATGGCGATGAATCTAAGGAGAAAGATTTGAGTCACTTGTTTCTACCCAGTGGCACGACGTTCATATCAGGAGGGCTAGCCTTTCTTCCCCTTTGTAACCTAGGTAATGGTGCAGAGAATGAAGAACTAGAAGAGAGGGCTTATCACTTGTGGCAGGTTTATTAGCGGTACTGAGATGAATTATAAGTTGTTTAGTTTTAGATTTTGGCGAAACTAAACGTTTGACGTGCCGTTCAGAAAGAAAATTCCGGCTGCTATAGAACATTTATGTTTACAGTGCAGAAAATTTTTAGTACAGTTTGGTTAAGGTACATCACTTAAAGGGTTAATTTCAGGTAAGTAGGAGAGTGCAATAAGTAAATGAACTAAATAATTCCTAGTACAGCCGGAACTAAGTTTCATTAGTCATCCGTTATGAGTAGCGGATCAGTTATCGCGCTAAAAATTTAAGTACCCTCAGCCATAGGAAGTTGCTTTACCACGAAGTTAATTGCGTCAACTAGTTTATAGTTAAACATCCTGAAAATCAATCGTGAACAAAGCACAGCCACATTAAAGCAAAGCACAATACCCAAATTGTTCGTAGCTATATAGCAGGAACTAAGTTGACTGCGCTGTACAATTCCCACTGCCATAACTAATATTTGGGAAATTCTGTAACAAGCTGATAACTTTCATAGACTTATGAATAGTACAGAATCTTTATAGAGGGAAGAGTCCAAAATGGAGCTAGGAGTTTGTTATCGCACGTTACAGGCTGTAGAGCTAAATTTTTTAAGCAGACCAGACCAAAATACAAGTACACTGAGCCTTAAACATATTCCGCACCGGTTATCGAGAACTTTCCGTATTAAGCCTCCGACAGAATTTAGATACAAACACGCCAAATAACAGTTTAGACAAACTCACGAGCTTCAAGATATTACTCCGACAACATCAATACATTGCACTCTTTAACGCTCTCCGAAACTAATGAATTTAGTATTTTACCGCGTTATGGATTTCATTTAGGAATACATTAAATTACTGGTAAAGCAATTGTGCTAAATAGCGTTCCTCCAAAAAGTGGTATCGCTAAGCTCGCAGGCAATTTAACATACTCCAACGTTTGATAATACGTGTCCTCACCTAAGTCACTCAGTTCGCATTCCAGAAAAATCACTGGAATTTCCTTAAATCCAGTTAACTTTGCAAACAGGTTCTGCATATCTTTTCAATTCACTTAGGATCACATTTCACGAGATGCGTCCGGAAACTAAGACTGCTATATTATGTAATGAATTGGGGATATACCCTCACTGTTACACGTATCAATATAGAAAGCACACACTGATCCGCTAGAATAGGTGTAGAACTGTCTTTAATCTTACCATACGTTAATGAACACAAATCGCAAACAGAAAATAAAAGTAAATATCAATTAAAAACAAGTAATGTTTGCAATACTACAATACTTTGTACTAATTCGGAATTTTCTATGGTGAAACATTACTCAAAGGCGTTCGGAAGTCCGGATGGATATGCATAATGAATGTGTAAACATTTCCACAAAGTCTTTAGTAGTAATACATAAATGTTCTTGTACGTATTACTGCTAAAGACTTTCTGTATTACTGCTGAAGACACTGGAAACTTGCACATTCATTATGCCTATCCATCAGGACTTCCTAACGCCTTTGAGTAATGTTTTACCATAGAAAATTCCGAATTAGTCCACAGTATTGTAGTACTGCAAACATTACTTAATTGTTTTTAATTAATATTTACTTTCATTTTCTGTTTGCGATTTATGTGTAACGTATGGCAGTAATAAATAAGAGTCAGGACAGTTCAACTACTTTAGCGAATCAGTAATTATATTGATACGCGTGTAATTATGTCAACCATTATCAATCCACTGCTGGACGAAGGTCTCCAAGTTTCTTCCACAACGGTCTGTCTTGTGCCAGTCTCCATGTTATTCCCGCATACTTTCGAATTTCATCCACATCTCCCATGTGGTCTTCTGGGTCTTTTCCTGTACCTTGGAATCCAATCCAAAATTTCGGCTGTCATCGATGATCTGTCCTGGCAGTATGTCCAGCCCATTGCCATTTCAGGGATTTTACTCTGATCATGTCTTCCACTCTTGTCATTTGGAGGATCCACGAGTTCCTCTCATCTCTCCTGGTTATACCAAGCATGCACCTCTCCACTAGTTGTCTGCAGCTTTTGTAAGTCTCTTTTAGTTAAGGTCCACGTCTCTGCACCATACGTAAGCACTGGAAAGATGCATTGATCAAACACTTTTCTTTTAAGACATAATGGCATATTGCTCTTGAAAATTATGCTGTTTCTTCCAAAAGCTCTCCAGGCAAGTTTTATACGCAGATTAATTTCTTCATCAATGTGACCCTCACTTGATATCTGCTGTCCAAGATAAACGTGGATGTCTTATCTCTAGCTTTTCTCCATCAATCAATAAATCTTCATTTCTTGAAAAAGCATTGTACATCACTTTTGTCTTCTGAAAGTGAATTTTTAATCCCACTTTACTCTTGTCAGCAAGTTCCTGGATCATACTATGTAGTTCTGATGCGGTAGTTGCAAGAATGACTACGTCATCAGCAAAACGAAGGTGAATTAGACGATCTCCATTAATCTGTATCCCTTTGTTTTCCCAGTTCAGCGATTGAAAGACATTTTCCAATGTGGCATTAAAGAGCTTGGGAGATATGGTGTCAGCTTGTCTCACTCCCTTTCCAATTTTTTATGTAATTCTGATATGAAGGTATATCCCCAATTTATTAAAATCACAACCCACGTAGCATATGGTTCAAATTGTTATTTATGTTCAACCTTATCTTATGCTATATTATGTATTCGTATTTTACGGGTCAGGTGCTGGGATGATCCTATGTGTGCGTACCACTCACGCCAACTCAACCACGAATACAGAGCTTTATGCTAAGCATACGAAGGTTCATGACTAAATTAACAGCACAATTCACATTAGGGTTTTCCCATTTTATGTAGTCTGCTCAGATTTTAAGTATCTGAACGACAGAGTAGTTTCAAATTTACGGGTAGAAGAATCATACCTTCTATGAGCATTGGAACAAGGGACTTGTCAGTTAATGGGCAACGGCAGTCAACCAGTTAACTGGATAACCAACTCACTTGTGGTTACGACATATGGTTAATTACAGCAATATCCACGTGAATAATCTTTCACAAAGTCTAGTCAAGTCTTATTAAAGAGGAAGCCCACAGAAGCTTAACTTTTCAAGTCACCCGGGCACCTTCATTCAATTTGCACCTTTAGTCTTGCGAAGGAAAGAAACTCCACCCGACAGCACGATTATGTCCGCCAGTGATCGGTATCTGACCACTAATTTCGACAATATATGGCTTAGGTTCAACAGAAGTCAGTATCCAGTTCGATATTTATCGAATTGGTCATTCTTTGTAGTTCACTCATACAGTCACGATCATTCAAATAAAATTTTCACCGGATTTCCGCTGCAGTTCGTAACGAATGTAGTATCATTTGTAGCCAAAGCGCTTCTAAGTCCACATCTTAAACTGGCAAACCTACGAGAAGAGCAGGAGTTCTCCATTCAAGATTAACGATTCGCAGCAAGCCTGCTAGTTAGTCACCGCAAGCTAGTATCCTCACTCACCGCAAGTTGACAAACTAGTGTCTTCAAAAATTTGGTTAGTTATGTCCACGTTTCTTAAGTAGCAAAAGAGCAGCATTTGAGAGCTGAACAGAAGGGTTTTTTGCACTGCTTCAGGAAGGATGAAAACCTTTACAGCTCATTTGCTGATTTCCTTATCTTACACAACCTGACACCAAATTGAACAAATTCTCCACGAGAGTTACGGTGTGCAGTAGCACGATTGCTGGTGAAACAGTTGCATCTCAGCGAATTTTCAAATGCCAGGGCAAAATATTTTAGACATCTAGCTTGTGTGCTCATTTAGATGTATCCACAAACTGACCAGAAACACTTAACATATTGACTTTCAAATCAGGAGTCAATGAACCCTCTTTCATAGTCTGGAAGAGAATTTCTCCAAGCAGAAACCCACCACATGCGCACTCTTCAGATTTAATCTAGTAAAGATTAAAGTAAAATTGTTACTTACCCTTCTGGAGGATCTACTACTATTGATCTAGGCATGTCTACGTCATGTTCGTGAAGCACACTACAGAAAGTACCATCAATCTTGCAAACCAGAATCTGTTTCATTCCAGAGTCTGTGATATATAGATTTCTGCATAGCCAGTCAACAGCAATATCTTCCGGTTCAAGGAGACCTGTAAACGAAGTTATATTTCAAACTCAGTTGAATGATCAGTCAAGTCAGACGAACTAGAACGTAAATTCACAAGCATAACTGTCACCAAAGTAAAAGAACATTTAAACAGAAATCCAGAAGTTTGGGAAGGCCGTTTAGTACGAGGGAGACTATAGTCCCGTTTTGAGCTTCACATTACTGTGTCTCCATTCCTGTGAGAAGTGTGCGCAAATATCGGCTCAGTATTACGTGGAACACACGCTGCTGATTACGTGCATTTGGCGCCGAGCCACATCGCTTTTTCAGGTGATCAGATTGAGGTTAATAAAGATTGTCTGGAGATTCTACGGCATTATTGGAAATAAGGGTTAAACAGAGAAGCGACAAATTTTCACATTTAAAAGCTTGCAAACACTTGACAGCAGCACTGAGCGAAGGTGATTTTGGAGTTTCAATCCTGGGACACCAGTGTAAGAAGCAGAGGTCAGGACGTCCAGTGGCTAGCATTGATACTCTCGGCAAAGTTGTAATAGTGAATCCCGGGGCACAATTTTATACTTGTTTCCAGTAAGTTTGACGTCACCTGCACTATCTTTAAGTGTCATCACAAATGTTCCCCATGAATTGACATTGCGGCAAGCGTAACGTCTCACTAATATTGCTGTTCAGGACTGTTTTGGGCCATGTAACAAGTGATGAAAAGGGAATAGCCCTATGTTATATCAGGTCAGGAAGTACAGCCCGTGACAGAGCAATCAGAGTAAAGCTGCGTATTTCGTGGGATGTAATCCTGATCAGCAGTTCTTTCCAGAAAGTCAGGACTGGAACTATGCCGAAGAACTGAGTCTATGATCCGCGCCAATGCTCATAACATACGTTGGAGTTTCTGCAAGTGGATGAAGCCTGAGTCACCTCCAGAGTTGTCGACCAAACTACAGATATTTAAAAAAGGTCCTATACCATTTCTTCAGTTTGAACCCATCAGATTACCACCAATTTCACTCCATGTCCCGTTTCGTAGGGAGACTGCACATTACTTCATTGATGAGATATGGAATCTGCTTTTCCTTGAAACCTGCCTTGTTGTAGCCGTAGTTGGATCGTGGCTCTAGTCAAACGTTGGCCAAAATCAAATAGATAACTGTACTTTACAGGATGAAGTGAGCGTATATGGCTTCATTTCATTGATCTTTTTAGCTGCAAACAAGACAATTTGGTTTCCCTGGCAACACTGATGTACTCCATTTTTCTCCACTGAATTTAATGATCTCCACAAATGTCTGGCGTAGGAGTGACTCAGCTTTAATTCAGGGCCACAGGATAAGCACGCCGTTTATGTAAGCTTGCACGATTTACCAAATCTCGTTCTTCGAACGCTGCAATCGGGAGGTAAATCCTACCTTAAGACATTTGCGCTGCAATAAGATTTTACTGAATTCAGTTTTTTTTTTAACAAAAGTCTTCACTGTCACGAGAAATTTGTTTAGTAGAACACAAACTAGTACAACCGAAAAGTTCGGTTGACACAAATTTATCTAGACCAAAGTTAACGGCACAGGAGCATATGGATTTCCAGAAATAATTCTGGTAGTTAGCTACGTCAAGAATTTACCTAGAAATTTTGTTTTAACACTATTACGGTTAAACTTTTCTTAACTGACCTCAAGGACTGACCCTTTCCCGTACCTGTTTAACAGCATTGGAAGTGGACATTTTCCTCTTTAGAGCACGGATATGAACAGATCCGTTATTTAGGAACAAGTTACGACCAGATAACTGTACATGTAACTTAACCTGAAGGATTTAAGCTACGGCGGGTGCTGCTGCCTCATCGCCCGACTGACTGGTTGGTTGTCAAACCCTTCAACACTGCTGAAAGGGAGTTTCGGCTTTGCCTCCCATGCTGGGATCAGTAGATTTAAAACGTACGAGATTACATTTATCGATGGCCAGTAGGATGCTTTAACACTGAAAACAAATTTAGTGTTAAAACGTAGGGCATCTTAGTGTACGTATGATTTTCCAGAAGTTCCGAGTACTAAAAGAAAACCTTTCTTGGTAGAGGATTACATTTAAATAGCTGTGATAACAGTTGAGGTATTTGCCAACCGAAGGTATTACGATCTAAACGTTCACGAACTGTTTTTAGCTGCTAGAAACAAGTGCGTTCCCATTTCTGGACCACTTCAGAAAGATACCTGGGAGTAGTTCAGAAACCTGACAGACTTCCAATGAGTGGATAAATTGGATAGTAAACTAAGCTTTGAGTGGTGAGTAGAAGCACGTGCAAAGACTTAAATTTACAGTAATTGAACGGTATTTTGAGGAAGTTTATAGTCCAAATGAGAGCACACTTCACAGCGCTCAGAAACAAATTTGGCACTTAATGACAATGCATAGGCTAGGTTTCAAAAGTTTTATGACATTGTTCTGCGCAAATATGGCAGCAGAAAAAGCCGCTGAAGTGGAAATTCACGAAACCTTGCCGTTTAGAAGTTCGGCGTTAAGCAGAGGACGAAATCGAACAGCAGAGCCTTGAAAACTATACTTTTCTAAATGGGTGAGAAACAAATGCTTTACGAGTATTTGTGCAAAATGCATATTTAGACTGCTTTAAGTTTTGTACTATGTAAACAAATGCATTACATAAAACTAAAGATTCCAAAACAAGTCAACCTTTGCTTGATTTAAAGCTGTGTACGGGCAGCTAGTTTTCCAAACACTAAACTTGCAAAACTTAGATTTATGGCATATTTAGACTTTACTGGTATATTTAATGTTATCGATGCCATTCATTCCGCTTAGCATGGAGCAAAATACCCAGAAGTCATATTTTAGTCTAAACATTGTCGACAGAATTCAAATTAGGGCCAGGTACACTTACTGTTAAATGAAGGTGGATAGTGACATTTCTGCAACAGATTGTATAGCTGTAAAACAGCTTAAGAGCTCTTAGAGTAAGACTACTAGGAAAGCAAAAGCAAAGAATGCTTTCAATAAAAAATAGTGCTCCAATAAGAAAAGCACTATTAACATTGAAGTCCATCTCTTGAAACAAGGAAATTTTATAACTTGTACGGAATGTAGCATTTTTAGCATCTGAAACTTTGACATAGCAAAGCTACAATCATTTGAAATGTGCTGGAGACTTATGAATACTGCTTTGACAGAAAGAATGACAAATGTGGAAGTGTTGAAGTCCAAGAAAAACTAGAAATACGCAGGGCGTCAAAGAATTTTTAAGACTGGGTCTGTAAAATGAAATAGAAACAATAAATAATTTGTTTTGGTTTGTTATTCAAAATAAGTCCATCCGGCTTCAATACACTTGTTACAGCGATTTAATAATGATTCGAATGACTGTTCCAGTTTACTTTGAGGAATTGCCTCCAAATCACGCGTCGAAGCTGTATGTACGGTCGAAATATAGAACAAACACCCTTCTAACGTCATTTTAAGTTTTGGGAAAAAAGAAAAGCCGCAGGGTGCTAACTCAGGCGAATACGGTGGATGATTCAACACACAGACGTTATCTTTCGCCAAAATTCAACGAACAAGAAGTGAGGTGTGACTGGGTGCATTATCGTGCAACAAACACCAACTGTTTTCAACTCGACATTCTGGATGAATGCGACGAATTCTGCCCATCAAACGCCTCAAAACATTTAAATAAAAAACTCACCAGTAATTGTCCACTTGGAACAAATTCTTTGTGGGTAAATAATACCCTTACTATCTAAGAATGTAATTAGCATTGTTTTGATTTTCGATGGAACTTTTCTCGTTTTTTTACTTCCATTCCGCACTTTGTTTTAGGATCATATTGAAAACGCCATGTTTCATCACCTGTAACAATCGATTTTAAGAAGTTTCGATCATTTTCAGCGGCTGAAATGATGTCTCTGCAAAGTGCACTTCTTGATTTTTGTTCATTGGTTAACGTGTCTAACAAATTTAACAGACTTTTTTTTGCCCAAATCTTCATGCAGGATAGTTTCTTCGTTGATGTTTAAAAACTATCATTCATAGTGACGCACATCGATTGTTTGCAACGAAATCCCGCACTTTTAATAATCTCTGGTGTTTTAGATGAACTTTGTCTTCCGATATGCTTATCTTCTAGAGTCTCTTCCGTCCAAAAAACGTTTGTGCCACAGGAAAACATTTGATCTACTTAAACAAAACTCACCGTTAACTTGTTTCATCATTTGGTACGTTTCCGAGGCACTTTTACCAAGTTTTGCGTTAAATTTAGTAAGTCCTTTGCTCCATTTTAATAATTCAACATGAAAATTTTTTTGTTTCTCTAATGAACGTCCGTTTCGTTGAGTTACTTTAACTGCGCAGTACTTTTGGCAGAAAACAAGCAGATGGTCACGGTTTATAACGCATTCGCGATTACACTGGTGGCGCCACCGTAGGCTGAAATCTAGATCCAGTCTTAAAAATTCTTTGACGCAATGTGTATTATGGACTATAGAAATACTGCATGAATAGGCCACTTCATAGGACACAGTGGTGTGTTAACTTTATTGAAGGCAGAAGGAAAAGTTGGAAGAGGACTCCCAAGAATGTAGAGTAAATAACAAGAGGAAAACCCTAACTGAACTTCGAGCTTGTGGCTCAGGAAGCATTCCTTTGTGGATGCAACCCACCAAACTCAGGGTTGAGAAGAGAATAAAACTAAGCGACTTTAACAGAATGTTTTCTGAGAATATTTAAGGTTTGCAAAGCTTTAAAACTTCCTGCTAGGCGTAATTCGATTAAGCTCAGCTTTCAGGTGCAAGTTCACTTTGAGCTTTTAGCAGCATAATACCATGTCTCCTGAATAAGTCAGTTTGCTATTTCCCAACTTGAAAATCCTTTTTTACGTAGCATTTGTGTCAAGTATACATAAAATATTACGATAACTCAGTGTATGCCTAACCACGTAAAAACAGTCATTAATTTTTTCAGATTAGCAGTGGTTTTTAGTGCTTTTCTAAAGGTATGTCATAAGCATTACTCATGGCAGGTTTTACTGTATACCCGCTTCTATAACATTTGATCTTTGTAACTACAAGTTAGCTTATTTAAAAGCAAGTTTGTTGCCTGGATATAAAGTAGAGCTTAGTCTGTATACTGACTTTATAATTACACCACAGATCTCCTTCGAATTCCAGAATGAAGCTTTTGCGCGACGCAATACTGTAAAATAATCAGGTTCTACGTATTTAGTCTTAATCATTAGCCAATACTGGACTCATTTGTTGAAACACTTCAAAACGCAAATACTAATTTAGTGTTGCTGCCAATGTGTGGCACCACTGCATTCCTAAACTTATTCCCTATCGGGAGAACATTTAGTTGCGCAGAAACTGCGTCTTCCGTTAAGCTTCCAAATAGCGCAACAGTTTTAAAACTGGCTACAGCTTAGAATTTTGTTTCCTGGAATAGCTGCAATGGTATTTCCAACTTTCAATTCATTTCATATATGTTGCCACCTATGAAAATTTCGTTTATATATGAAGAGTAAACATTTGTCGTTAATCTTATTTACCCTCCAACAAGAAATTCCTCGTAAAGATTTGCCCACCATTTGATGCTACTCTGAAGATAACCTAATATGTAAAGCTTCCTGTGAAGGTTATCCAGAGACGAAATACAATGAGATTAAACTGAAGTCAGATGCTTTATACTGTAATATTAAACCAAGTTTTACTCAAGAGGCAACAGTAGGGTTGAATTACAGTTAATTGTGCTCGAAAAGTACTGTTACTTACCATTATTTATAACGTTCGTGAAACTAGATCCATCAATCCCAACAGAGTATACTGCTGACCCCTGTTTCGAAAGATCAGTCCAATAAAGTCTGGAAGTCATTGGATCAACATCCATGGAATTGGCTCGCGACACAGATTTATGGATAGGAAAGTATTTCTGGATACGGAGCAGGTATCCTCTGATCTCCAAGGAAGTAGTAAACACTAAAAGTGGTTCGGGACCTACGGCACATAAGATTGTAGTCATTCACATTATCAGCTTGATAACAGCAAGAAAACTAATTAAATATTAGCAGTTTCGTAGGTTATAGACATTTCTAGATGTTAATATTGTATATATTTCTTTGTTCCACGTAACTGAGATACCAGATTTAAACTTAACTAAACTTAAAAGCACGATTAATTATCAGTTACTGCACAGTTGTACTTTCGCGCGGGTCAGTACTTAGTCAGAAATCATGGTTTACCCGTCTGGTTGAAGTTTATCAAGTTAGTGTCTAATCCGCGGTTAAAAAATTACTCGAGATATGAGTCAGTACCTCAAAGGAAGTAGACTCAACTGTCTGTAGAACATGTTTCGTACATTGCATGTTTTAATTTGAGATTTATGGCAAGAGAAACGCTAATAGCAAAGCAAGAAGCTTTTACCCGACGATATAAGTTTTCTTATGACAGGGCAAGATTAGTTTTAAATCATACCTTCTAAAACATCATTGATAAACTAAGTTACTCCTGCCGTTCACATTAGTCTACACCACAGAATTTAGGTCCTTAAATTGTTTAAAATACAGGTTAATTATGCCGCATTTGGCCACGTATCACTGTTGAGTGAAAAGTTACTGGGCAGTTCCGTTGCCATCTTTATTTTAAAAGAACAAAATGCTGAATTTACAAGGGGCATTCTTGGAAGTAATGCCTCTTCAATAACTTGAAGTTATTTTAATCAAACTGCACTGATATGTTACCAATGTGGGAACAATTTTTTCAGAATCCAAAATAAAGATAATGACAAAAGCAGCGAACCGTAATTGAATTCCTGGAAAAGAGGGATGAGAGACTAGAAATCCACAGAACACTCCTGGCAGTGTATGGAGCTGCCACAATCGATATCAATAATGTCCAGAGATGAGTGAAGAGGTTTCTAGAGGGAGAAAGTTCAGTGTCAGCCAAACAACTGAGTGGAAGACTCAACTGCAGTGACATGCAAACAGGTAACGAGTGAAAGACCTCACCATCTGATCGTGTCACCATCCAGCAGTTGCAACAACAGTGCTCACTATGTGCAGACATTGAAGCTAAAGGAAGCAGTCAGAAGGAAAATACTAGACATTCTACTTCATAGTGTTTTACACCATAACTCACGTCCCCACAGCGCAATTTGAACTTCACATGCTATTGCCGAAACGGTGTAGATTGATGCCCAAACCCTTACAATCCTGATCTGGCTCACACTTTCCTGTTCTATCAAAAACACCCTTCGTGGGGGGACATTTTGACGATGTGACAGACCAACTGGTTGTAAACTTATGGGTGAAAAGACAGCCTCAGGAATTTTCCTGAAATTGATTTTACCAATGAGTTCAAAGGTGGCGGAAATTTATAAAAAGTGACAATGCTTTGAGTAGGTTAGCATTAAAAATATGTTCAAGCCAAGTATTTTAGCACCAAGTTTCATGTTTTTGCTGCTACAAATAATCTTACGAGAGAAACTAGGCATTACTTTCAGGATGCCCTTTGTAGTGTTAAGAACCCTTACCTATTAAAATTCTGCTCATGCAGTTTTCCTGTACAGGTCTACTTGCATTCCCGCAGTAGTGAGTAATTTCACTCGAGTATCACAACCTATCTAACACATCGAAGGCCAGCCTTTTGCCCAGTGAACGGCCGCATCGTTATCAACTCCATGAAGTTTATAAAGTTGTGTGGAGGATCTTGAAGTAGTTTGAATTAAGACCCACATTTCCGGTAGAGAGCGGGTAGTGTTTTAAACTGCCTAACTTGGCATTAGATATCTGACATATGTGGCATTTAGTTCAAAGCCGACGAGTTAAGGAGAGAACTAAATTTTGAAGATTGGAATGGTAGCATTCTCTGACGCTATCCAAGATACGCGCGTTCAATTCCCGCTCCAGAACGACGAAATTTAAGTTTTCGGGAATTTTCTGATTTATCCATATCATATTTACACCAAAAACTGACTCCCATCTTCAAATTTGTATTTAGTGTTGTAATTCCGTATTCCATTCTAATATTAGAGATGTCGAATCAGGATTGTGGCAAACCATTCCTGCAAGACACAGGTACGTTGACATCTGAAGTTCCAGTCCTGGGAGATCCTATTTCCCTCTTTGTGGATGTCAATGTTGGGGTGCATGTAGTCCATAATCTTTGGTCGTAGCCTGAGTCCATACGTGCCAGTTCATACAATCTGAATATTTCCATATTGCAAGACTAGTTTGTATCTTGATTCTGCCGACGCCAAACACTGGCTACGGTCTGCCTTTCGTGAACTTAGAAACAGTTTTTACTCATAATCAAAAACATTGCTCTAAACTGAACCAACGTTATACATGCCCTCGATGCTAGGGCTCACCATTACGCTACTATCGGGTGTGATAAAACACCCCGACATAAAAATATGAAATGCTGGTTGAAGTAGAGGATCTTAACGACTTAAGTATGCAGAGTGAAACTGCTGGATTATGATTGTGGATGTTAGAGATGTTTAAGGATTCTTTAGCATTCTGATTTTCCTTTTACGGGTAAAATTATGGGTCGTAAAGGTAACGTTACTGAGTAGCAAAAAGGGGTGCCCATTGTTTCTGGGCTAAGACAGTCATTCCTTGCATGAGGTTACAAAGTTCGTTGGACCGAGCGAATTGGTGTCTATTTCCAGTGGAAGAATTACGGAAGCTATAAGTGAAACAGTGTTACAAGCTCTGACAAATCGGGATCGCAGGAGTTTGGTACGATTAGCTGCTGCAAGTTTCCCGACTTCACGAATTGATTAACCCTATAAGCGACCGATGCACCTGAACCAAACAACACTTAAAATTTTCTGCGCTCCTCAAACAAATTCTCACATTGCGGCCGGGTTTTACGAAAACTTTAAAACAGTTTTTTTTTTACTTTCTAATCTCAGCGCAGACCATAAACTTGTCACTGGTAAGATTTTCTGCTCCACAGCACTTCCAATCCACGGAAAGACTAGATAGTCTACTAATTCAGAGAAAAGTAGATTCAGAATCTCCCTTTCTCGAGAAAGGAAGACGCGCTTAGTCTTCCTAAATGTTATATTTTTAGATTGTAACGTTTAGTTAATATTTTTAGGCTTACATTCAACTAAATATTTTCAATTTCATTATTTTTCGTTTTAATAAAAAGACAAAATACCAAATGGTACATCACGGGCCGCGTCTAAATTAGAGCTGCAATTTACGGGCCCGGGGTGGACCTTAAACGTACGGCCTTTGCTCATCAACATACGTTGAAGTATCCAATCTCATTAAATCTATGCATTAAACGTACGGCCTTGGCTCACCAAATTAGGCCCGTGCAGACCTAATCGGTATAGACCTTTTAACAGGTAATCAGTCTAAAAAAATGTCCAATCCTCCCCTAAATGACCACTTGAATAACACTTTCTGATGCGCAGGTTCAGCACTCGTTCCAGCGGCGTTAGACACTTCTCAACTAGTGAATGTTCTTTAGAGCTGATTTCAGCGCAGTTTTCTAACCCCGAGTTGATTAGTTCCAGTTGATTAACGGGTTAATGGTACAATGCTGTACCCAGTCTCTGGAAGAACGTTACGGAGACAACTGCATTGATTGGACATTTTCAGTTTTGTAGACCTAATAAGTCCTAACCGTCCAAAAGAAAAATCTTTGCTTGGGAAAGTCTAGTCAGTGGACCATTGAACATTGGCGACCAATATGGTCCTGCGAATCCAGATTCTGCTGTGCTAGCTCCAGGAAGACTTTAGTAGCTTTTAAGCCAGGATGTGTCCCAAGGGCTGTGCAAGGGGGATGGTTTGGGAGTGTAAGTTTTTTTACCATTCGTTGAAGTACCCGATCGCATGAAATTTATGCATTAAATGCCACTTAAATAATGCGTTGTCATTTGTCCAGTTTTAGGAAAAAGGACACAGGATCCCTGTTTCAAGAGAACTTTTCCATTGAGCTAGAATTGTGTATTATTGGTGTGAACACTAGACGTTCCACATCTCAACTGGCCTGAAAGTTCACCTGATCTAAAGGAGATCGGAATTATCTGGGATCTGTTAAAACGGGTCGTGAAGCACCACCCCGCAAAATTTGGCAGAATTAAGGCATCTTCAGCATGGAACGGAATATACTTTATACGTACGTGATACTGGCCCTATTGGTAGCATGCACAACGAAGCTGCAATTAAAACAGGGTGATATAACGCATGAAACCTATGCTTTAACTCTTCATATGCTTCACGAAATTCACTTGTTTCACACGTTGTTACAGCCCAGGTTCGGCACAGTCAGACTTGTTTTTCCCAAAATTGAGAGATTTTTTTTACCGAAGTTTGCCGTGCTCAAATGGATCAAAAGCAAACTAGACTTTCGTCGTGGGAGGAATGACCGTGGATAGCGCGTTTGGAATAATGGGGTAAGCCGTGTCCGAGACACGCCTGCAGGTTTTATTTACGTGAATAAGTGTTTGAAAGTAAAGGGTCTGAGGTAGAAGTCTTGATAAATTAAAGAGGAACGCTGACTAATTTTATTTATTAAAGGGCAATGATAGAAGTAAACGTTCCATACAATTCACATCTATGCTTCGTACAAAAGGTTAAGTCGATACAAGTATTGCCCAAGGCAGTTTGAGAATTTGTATAAATCAAGCCGAAATTGTCTTTCATGAACTTAAGTTTATTTTGTTGTACAGTGTTAAAGTCACCAGAGAGAACGATAAGCACTTGGATATCCAGTACCATACTTTTTATGATTTTCTTTATATTTTCAGAGTAATCACATAGCTTCCGGAACATTAAGACCTCTAGTGAAGTTTGTGAAACATTGGGATGAATGTAAAACGGAACCAAGTATGAAGCGAGTTTGAGCAGACTTCACATAAACTAGACACCCGTCACCCACATAATCTTCAATTCTTAATCTGCTGTTGACACATACCTTTACGGGTTGGCAATCTGTTAGACAATTCACATTTCTGCAAATGGCACCACCTCCCTGTTCGTTTTGTGGGCGAAGTAGTACGTTTGGAAGTCTGTTGGGATATAACTTTTAGCCTTCAATTTGAAACCGGGGAAGTGTATGGGACTGGAATCGTCCAAGTTTCACATGTACTAACTGTACAAGTGCTTGGTTGTGGCTCCACGCGTTGCGCCGCTTCGGCTTTGTCAATAAGCCCTACATCGTTCTGCATTAGTTTCGGGCTCAGATTTCTTTTGAGTTCTGATATACGTTTGTAGTATTTTGAGTCTGGCTTTTTGCTTTAAGTACTAAGACATTATGAGCGATAAACGAAACTGAGCAAATCAAAGTGCTTATTAGATGTTTATTAATTAGTGGTTTTTAGATCTCATCCCAGACTAGTAGTTTGAGACAAATATCACGATCCTAGCTCTACGCGATCTCGAGTTACTGATTTTAAGGAGTTTGACTGCGTATTAGAACTCAAAAGGGCGGAAGCCCTTTTCGCCGAGCATGGCCTTTAATTTTTTAGAATCATTCGTTATTACTCTTACGTCAGTTAGATTTTTAGCTATGTTATAATTTAGAAATTAAGCATTTAATCAGTCAAAAGAACTTGACCGACATAATTTCTTACAAGAGGGTATTCCCATGTTATATTTTAAAGACTTATCCACGTCGGAAGGTGTAGCAGTAAACTGACTATTCAGAAAAATAAGATATTTAAAAGTTTACTTCATTTTGATTTTATTTTGCCGGAAACTTCTAAGATTCGAGACCTTAACCCTCGTACCTTTTCTTTAAAATACAGATTCTTAGCGAGGGCTACAATCCAAAATACAGACAAACTTGAGCCAAGAATCAGAAGTCATTCGTATACAAACCTGGCTTTAGTAATATCTTAATTTTTTGTGCGAAGGTACGGCACGTTTTTCAGCACAGGTCCATACCTTAAACGAAATTTGCTTAATCTATTTCAGAATGCTTTTCAAAACTCGTGAATACATTAGTTTATAATCCCAAATTTACCAGTGGCTGTAGTCTGCAGTGTACGAGTTTTGAAGTCAATACAGTAATAAATATTGTAACACGCCATGGTTAAAGTAATGCAGCAAATTAATCAAAATTGAACACCTAAATGCACAGCAAACCTTTTGCTAGACATGTCCGGTTTTGCAAGAAGTATCCTTCCATGCAGGTGCAAGTATAACTTCCTACTCTATTCATGCATTTGTGACTGCAAAATCCTTCGGTGGAACACTCATTGATATCTGAAAGAATAGATTTTAGATTAAGTAGACATGCCAGCCCTTCGACAGACTTACATTACAACTCTTCGAGCCAAGTACGAGTAAACAAGAACTATCACTGCACAAAATATCGTTCTTAACATTGCTACTTGTTAATGCTCAACATGTAAAAGCAAACAGTATAACTACTTTTAGCTTAATTCTAAAACAACGGTTCTGGCAAGTTGTAGCAGACATTGTCAAGGAAGTTTCACTTCACTTAGTTTGACCAACTAATTATCAGGGAATCCTGAAGGACTAGAGACTGGCAAGACATGTTAGTTTTCAGAGGGCAAATGCATAAGAGCTTTACTATACAATGTTCAGTTTGAAAACCTGCTCATAGGTTTGAAGGTCCACAGTTCAGTCTGTTCCTTTTAGACAAAGTCAGGATGTCTATCCTTTGGGACGTTTCACAATGAGAGATTTATATACAATTAATCTTGTTTTTTGGTGTAGTGATTTTACAACCAGATTTAAGAGTAAATCTAGAAGTTACCTTTGTTACATTTACCTTTGACAATAAATATCAAGCAAAGGTCACAAACCATAGAAGTTGAGTTGGCTGAAGTGCATTTGGAAGAATAATTTATATGCTTGAGTTTAGTCAGAGTTCATCCTTAGAGTTCTTATGGATCTGATACATGGATCTTCACTAGAAGACACGAACATGTAGGCTACTCAAAGAAGCAAGTATGTCCATGGTTGGTGTAATTATGAAGTTATATAAATCATCTCGTGGATCCGGAAAATTACAAGATACATGATCAAAATAAACCCCTGAAATGGCAGTGGATTGAATATATTGCTAGACCTAAACACTGCTGTACAACCGAAGTAATACATGCGATTCCAAGGAACTGGAAAAGGCAGGCCGTGTGGGAGGTAACGTGTGCGAATGAAATTCTAAAGCATTTGTACACTGAGGATACTGGCTGAAGACTTATAAAAGTGACCTGGGAGAGATACTCCAACTATGGACTGATTGTCAAAGTTTGCTACAGTTAGTTACTTTAGAGGATGAAAATTTGAGAACACTAGATACTTTGTAATTTCGAGTGTAGTCCTCATTGGTACTGCGTAAGCTTGGTGCAAGCTGCAATAATATGAGCTTCGGAACTAGACCGCGAACAGAACTTCCAACACTAGTAGATAGCTTGGTGGAAAATGTTGGTGCAACTACTCAGGCTATCGGATGAACTTAGCTGCCAATAAATATTTCAGCATCTACAGTTACATCGGCATAGTACTATTAAGTAAAGAGTACTCACTGAGGCCTACATGAAACTCGTTAGTCTACAAAACAGTAGTTTAAATGAGAAATTGGACTTGAGTCAACCACAATAACAATTAAATTTACCCAGGGGCAGTCCATAAACGACGTCAGAGATTACAGGGGGAGGGAGTTCCTGACAACCGGACCAAATGTGACATGGGGAGGAGAGGTTTAGTAATTCGGACGTCCAGCGGCAAAAATATAGTGGATGATATTTCTTAGTTTCGTTTTCCTTTTTTCTCCTTTGAATAATTAAAAAAGGTACGAAATAGTTCAGATTTCTGATGATATTTTGCTAAAACAGAATACTAGTATTAAGTCCTAGCATTTGTTTTTCCCAAATCTGTCTTGTGGATGGAATGATCGGCAGTGTTGCAACCTTGAATGCGTGCGTTCATTTGTAGATCTTTATTGCAGAATGAAGTATATGGAATATCTTTAAATGTTTCTCAATACTTCTAAAAAGAGTCAAAAATAAAGGGGATTGTGGGAATTAGGACGTACTTTTTAGGGAGAGATGTCAACAATCTGACAAAATGTGACATTGTGAGGGAGTCTGAAAATAGTAAAATCATGGTCGTACTTTACGGACGGCCCCAGGTAAGCCACACTTATTAGATCAGATTACAATTCATGTACTTACGCGAGAGTTAAACACTCTTTAGCTCAAGGTTTGGAACACAATACTCAAACTTTGCGTCCAGTACTTTGGAATCTTATTCGTGGTAAAGGGCTTTCAAAAATTAAGTTTGTTTACGTTGTTATTTTTAGTACACCATAATGTGAACTCAAGAACCTCTTAGCGTTTAATACGCTATATGAAACACTGAAAATACGCTATATACAAGTGTATAAACTGATTTAATACGCTATATGAGTGAGTATTTACACATTTTAGATCCTTTTCTGCAGATTGTTTGCTAACAGTTGTTTCTTGAGACCATACTTCCGGTACATTGACTACATTAGAGTTAAACTGGATATAACTGCAATATCAATAGCTGTATTAATTCACTACCCTGGAGTGATCAGAGGAACCAAAAATAAATTACAAATCCAGTAACCCGAAGTAAACTGTCACCAGGAGTTTTGCACAACAGATCACGCTGGTGAAAATTTATTGATCAGGTACTTTAGCGAAGTCTACTGCATTGGCAGGAACGTGGAGCAGTGAGTCGAACAGAGGGGGAGTGACCCTTAGTTTCAGATTTTGACACTACAGTACACGACTGAATGCACGACACTGCAACACTTTCCATTCCAATTTTCCGGATGAAAACAATTTTACTTTAGTTTGTTCAGAAAAGAGCCTTTTGTCTGGTCTGTTGTGCAGAAATTGAGTAAGAGTTCAGACTTCTAGCTCATCGATTGGCCTACAAACCCCAGTTCTCAATCTGAGTACTTCTGGGACACTATGGAGCGGCATATCAGGCTCCTGCATACAACTATCACTTCTATTTCTGCATTGAAGGCGGCATTACGCAGCTTTGTTGACCATACCTCCCAACCTGCTTCCGGGCATCTTATTGATTAATGCCACGTCAGAGAGTTGTACTGAGGGCGAAAGAAGGGCTTACAGAGTATTAGATAGATGGTTATGATTTAGTAGTTTACAAGCTATTCTGGAAGTTGCAGCACCATACGACGTGTCCATATGAATACCCGGCCTCTTAGTTTTGAACATACTTTAATTTAAGTAGGTTTCTTTACAATAGACATGAGAAATTTGTTCCATCCAAGTAAACTACTTCGTGTCGCTAAAGCTTACAACCCCCCCCCCACACACACACACACACACACACACACACGTGCTCTTTACTCTGGTGAGCAGAGTTCTACATGCGCATCAGACTAACCACCCTAGTATAGGATTTAACAAGCTTAACCGGTTGAGTTTCATCGGAATTAAAGAATCGTGTACGTGAAGATTCATCGAAGAATACAGATGTTTAATCTGTAAAATGGAACAAAATGGTGTCAGCTGGGGATTGAGCTTCAAGCTAGTATTTATACTTTGAACTGTTGCCCAATCAAAAGTTGGGCACAGTTCCAAGTACAGATTGCGTAGAATGAGCCACCGGAAGCTAATGATAGTCCAAACTGGTGCCACCAATGTTCTTTAGTTTTCTTCTGTATGTGATCAATACCTGTGAACGTTGTTATATCAGACAGTATAGTGAACACTATCCAAAGAACCAAAGTTTAAAAAATTTCCTGCGGGAATTGTTCCATCATCTCCAGTGTCCAGACTTCGCATAAAGTTTTAATAATTAGATTGTACCGCTATTTTGTGCTATTGATACCCAAAACAGACAGTTTTGTAGCAAGAGTTAAAGTTCTTCAGAGTACCCTTAATCTTTCTCATTTACGTTACGAAGTAGTTCACCAGGAGTCCATATGGCACAGGAAGATCCGCCTTTTTCCAAGCAAAAGTTAATCTATTTACCTCTAAAACATTCTCCCAGAGAGCTGAGCTGCAGGTTAAAGTCTGATTTAAGATTGACTAAGTTTGCTCAGAATACGTTAATTTTACAGTTTTAAACACCGGAATGTGGATTGCAAATTAATATAAGAGAAGTGTTTACTATCTGTAGAGAGCTTTGGTAATTTGAGTTTTAAACAGCTTTAAATTATGCAAGGCATCTAGTCACATCGATTCGAAGTTTTCATTTGATACGTGAAATACCACGCCTGGCCATAGTGGCCAATTAATAGCATTTCAAAACATTTATTAACAGATTACTCACCACTGCACGTTCTTCCGTCCTTTTGGAGTTCATAGCCAGGGTTGCAGTCACATTTCGGTCCCGCCGGGGTGGACTTACAAGTTTGCTGACAAGTCGAATTAACACAGGAATCTTCTGTTAAACAAGATTTATGGAATTCATTCCAACAGAAATTTATGTAAAAGGTTGGATCTATTTCAAGTTGTTTATTTTAAAATTTGCATCTGAAAGTAAAGTTAAACACTAGTACAGAATTTAGCACGGTAGCAAATGATTAACTTTAGAGAGGAAGATGTGATTTATTCATAAATATCATTGAACTGTTCTTGAATTCAGAGGTTAGTCAAATCCTGTTAAGTGCTACTTATATTTGATGTACCAAATTTCTCCATTCTCAGGTCTTGGCACGCAACTAAACCATTACACGTATCGCACAAGACTTAATACTCTCGGCCATTGCTGAATTTGATGCCCTATGATTTCCACCGGGAAAGCCCTTCGAAACTTTCCTTACACTTAGGGTATGAACATGTTGAATAAGTGATGAAATTATTCACCAATTTCACGCCCATTTTACTGCACATGTTTATTCTTAACATGATGTCTCTGGCTTCTCAGCGTAAACTTGTTTTTATAGTACCTAGGTTTCGATACCTTAAAGTTTCAAAAATAGAGCCTATACACAGCCATCAGTCCTGTGAAATCTTCAAGCACCAATGACAAAGCTTACCTCACTTGCCTACTGATTTCATGTTCTAGTAAGATTCCTATATACAAACTAATTCGCCTAGTAACAGTACCTCGAATAAAATATAAAAGTAGTTTAATATTGTAAAGATCCCCTCACATAATTGGCGAGGCTAATTAATGGTAATTGAAACTTGATTGGGGTTTAACAGAAAGTTATTAAAAACTTTCGGGACTGTATAAAAAAGATTTTCTAGCACTTTGAATTCGAAGGCGAGAGACAGCTGTTTGACATTAGAACAAAGCTCATAATCGGAAGTGGGGAAAGTCAGTTTAAAAGCTGTTTCCCCATGGCTCAAAAGTTGTTTAAACGGCAAACACTTGAAACTTGTCTGTGCCGCGCGCGGGACAATAGGAGAGCTGTTGGACTTGAGCGTTTTGTAAGAAACATCCCGTGTTTTTCAAGTGGTGGAATACACCGCTTACCACCTCTTGGAGACGGGAGAATTGTTTGAGGAGTAGAATCAGTTTCATAGCAGAGAGAAATACCACGGGAAGATTCCTCGCGCTAGAAATTAGCTTTTTAACAGCGGCAGCAGACGGCAACTAAGCATCGGGAAACCAGCAAAGATACGCTGAAGCCAGCACTAGTTTCACCTTGGAACTTGCATCAACTAGCCAGAGAGCCGATACTGAAAGTGCAGTAGGAGCCATTTCAGGTGAACGGCAGAGAGAAAAGAGTCACTGAATCGCCTAGCTCAAAATTCAGAGAGGAATGCCTGGCTTCAAGAAATAAGGAGCCCCTGCAGAGAAAGAATCTGGAGTTAATCTCTGCCTCAGTTTGTTCGGAAGAAATTAGTCTGCGTTTGACTGCGTGCCTGCTGTGTTCGTAAGCAACGCAGACTCTTCCAACAGGGAAAGCGAAAGTGTTGCCCGTAGTGCCAACATATCAGCGTGTGTTGAGTGTGTGTTCAAAAGTTACCAGTATTTGGATACTCTAGGACATAAGTACTTTATCAGTATTTTCTTTGCGACCCATTGTAAACGAACTGACGTTAGTCATATTTTCGGAAATATGAGGGCCCAAAGCTGGCCAGAGATTATGGCTTTTACTATTACATTAAGTATCCAGTGTAATTATGCCTGTATCCATTAAATTCCCGTTTTAATTGTTGTACTGTGCCTCTTTATTGGTGTACTGTACAGGCTAATTGGCTAACGAAGTATATTTGCGGATCCAGCAATCAGATCGCAGTCCGGAAATTTTTGGTACCTGATTATCCGGGACCCGAAATCATAATTAAAAAAATTCTTACAAGTGTTTCCCCATTAACTTAGCTTGTGCAAGGACATTTTCCCTAGATGTTTAATTTTCAATCCAGAAGTTTCTTTGCAGTTGTGGTTACAGACTGGAATATTAACCTAGAATACTCCCTCGAAACAAACTTGCACTCAATAACTTGGCAGTTTAATTTTCCATTTGAGCCTCAAATCCGTAGCTCTGGCCAAAAGGAACGTTATGCGCGTCATACAAAATTTAAGCTTCTAGAACTTAATGCAGCGATTACATTTAATAATCAAAACTTGATATTTAAAAAAGGTATGCATGTTAAGAAAACACAATCTGCAAAGTTCTCCATGGCATGATTGCGGAAGAATTCCTTCAGCGGCGAGGTTCTTAGTACACAATTTTTGCAGTATGTCAGCGCTTTAATTTGTCCAACTTACAACGCAATTATTTTCTTAGCCATTTCAAAGTGTTCAGTTCAGCGTTCCTTAATTACAAATTTTGTACAAATCACTATTTGGTAGCTGCCGCACAACCCTTTGCTTAAATCGAAGAGAGAAGTCCTTAAATAAGAACGCCGTGAAGACTTTCCGGCGTGACAAAAACTTTTCAGGCAGCTTCCCTCATGGCAAGATACTTTAAAAACTTAAGATACTTTAAAATAATCCAATAAATATTGATACTTTGAAAGTTTACGATACTTTCATATAATTAACTCCAATGGGTTTTTGAAGTATCGTGCTATGAGGGAAGCTGCCAAAAACTTTACTTTAACAAAGCCGTATTTAATTTTTCTTTGGGCATCTTCACTTCAGTGATGGGAAATTTATCAAGTGAAAGGATCCCTCGTTAATTCATTCGTCGCTCCGATGAAATTCTCAAAGCATGCAAAAGATCTATGTACGACAATGCTAAAGAGATGCTAAGGTGCCACGCAGATTAAGCCTTTTGCTCAATTTGAAACAGATTTATTCAGGGGCAGATAGTTTTAATCACTCCGCAATAGACTAGGGAGGGGGATATTTTATTGAAGTTATGCTAATATTTTTAAAGTTCTTTCGGGCGTAAACTAGTTATACTTGTTATTAATAAATTAGTCATAACGCTATTAGTCGTTTTCGAAACACTGCTAGGTTTCATCAAGTACTACTAACAACTAACATTTACGTTATCACCTACACAGCGCTCTAAAAGTTATTCTAAACGAACATAACTCGTTAAATAGGATGTAGATTTTTTACATTAAATTCAACTACGTACTTAGAAAACCCTGATTGTATTACTTATCCCTGATTGTATTACTTATCCGTAGGACCTGCACGTTTAAGCACCGAAGTTTCCAAGTAAGCACTTCAAAATAAACCGGTCAGGTGTTAAGTTGCGAGACAGTACGTACAGAGATTCCAAGTCCGCTTTTGCCTTACTGCAGGTAAAGTTTTCAATAAAAACAGCGTTCAACACAAAGACTTTGCAAGTTTGACTTATCTATTCACATAGCATATAATACTACTACTACTTTCTTAGAATATAACTTTCGTGTAGTATTCAGCTTTGTTATTAGCACCACTCATAATAGTTCAGTGTAGCTCAGCTTATAAAAGTATTTGCCCTTACAATCCGCACTTAGCTCTCATTTCTGAACACTGATCCAATGTTAACGTACATCTCTCAATAGCTTAAAAGCTAAGCGGAAACTAGCAAGGTGGAATCAAATTTACGCGAAACAACTTTGAAGGTTAAGTTAGAGGTATACAGTACGAACTTTGTATTTAAAGTATCGCGTAGTAAAATATAAATGAAGATTCGGCCTACGAGCCTAGTAACACTTCTGAAGTACTATTAACATTTAAGCTAAATACCGGATCCCTTTTGCAAGTTATGAACCATACACCACCGGTAGTTATAACCGTACTATGTTCGGCGCATTTCAGTTTTCAAAATTTAATTTCAGAGCTCAAGGACTGTTTTAGTATGGTAAATTGAACTTCGTAGAGCTTACAAGATTTAAGTCTTGAGGTATACAATTTGCAAAATTGTGAACCAAAGCACAATTTTAGATTAAATTGTTTAAACCACTTCGAACTTTATAGATCCTCGTTATATACTATAGTCGTACGGAATTATCTAGTTCAGGCCTTGTCAAGTTCGGCAACTCAACTAGAAGTTGGAAACCCTCTAAATCAGAAGTTTCATCAAAACTTCAGCGAACTCTGCGGTGGCGGACTAAACAGAAATGGTGGAGATTTGTAGCCAGAAACTTGCACTTAGGTGTTCAGTCTGGAAATTAGGTTTGAGTTAGTCTCAACGCTTTTTACAGCTTGTGCTTACACGCGATGCTTTGTTCCCAATGGGGCAAAGGTAAGAGCAAATTTAGCCTTTCGTTTTGAAGTCTACAAAGCAATTTTACAATCAATTTACGACTGAATCATTTAATGATGAAATTTTCACTGAGCAGGCGTATAGTACAATTTAGTCAACCGCCTTTTAAGTCAAAACACTTAAATATTCAGTGTATAAGTTGGTTTAGATATTTACTTACACTAAAGAAATCTACACTAAATGCTACGCATTCAGTGTAGATTTCGTGCCCAGTTGATACAGTCCACACACAAGACAAGTTAGTGCCAAGCACTTGCTAGTTATAAAAAAACAATGCAGATTAAGTTTGTAAAACTCGAAGGACAATTTACTTTAAAATGAGAATGTTGCATAAATACATTAAGTTTCCTACAAGATTTGAATCTCGCTAGCACTTAGTTTAAGTTTGTTTTGCTTCATTTTGTCTTACATCCAGTCAAGTAAGGGACCTGCCTCGGGCTTTGAATCCACCCTACTGAGCTTTCAAAGCAACGGGGCGCTGAAATTTAAGTACAGTATCAACATTCCATTATATGGTTTATTTGTACTGCCAACCCAAATCTGGAATTATACCCAATACACTAAATGTTTTAATGCTTCAGGTAGAAGCACTACACGAGATCTAAATTACGAAAGTGATTCTCAGAAAAGAAATATAAGGCCTGCAAAGAGGTTTAAAATTTTAAAACCAAAGTGAGCAGACTCCTGTTGAGCATGAACCAAATTCTAGTCAGTGAAGGCTTACTTATCACAAAGAGCAAAATAAGGATTAAAGTCTTATTCAGCATTTGAAAGAGTTACGTATATTCCTGCAATTTCATTTTCTTTATAGCAAATTTTTTAATTACAGATTAGAATTAAAAGTATCAAATTCACATTTCTGATTGAATGCAGTCTTGGACTACCCATTAGAAAGTCATCAAGTCGGCAAGTTGACAGACTAAATTTCTGGAAAATAAATGGCCTCGCATTCTTCAGATAGCATGAAAATCTAGCTAAAGCAACTAGTGCAAGTTAATGAGTATTTTTATCAGTTGGATGAAAGAGCACGAAATTCATTTTACGTCAAGACTCGTGCATATGGCGAAGTTGTAGGAACTGTTTTGATACCACTGTTACCAGTTCTCAAGATAAGACTGCCAGTGAGCGTATCTGCTACTGTAAACTGACTTTCGATTAAGTGAACATGAAGTATCACTCAAAAAGCACATATACTAAGTCTGAATAAACATAAATCCATCGATAATATGCATTAGACAAAATACCGAAATAGAACGTCGCCGTGATGTTCTTAGAACTGTCTAGTATTTAGCTTACCTCCCTGAGGAGCAGTGTGCTTATGTCTATTAGTCCGAGAGGGGTCCAGGTTCGAATCCCGGTGAGGCGTGAATGCTGTGTTAGTCTTACTGCACTGGCTCTTCCCTGGAAGGAGTTTTCCTAAATTAGGAGACTGCTTACAATCAATTTAGTTGCCCTCTGGTCGCTAACCACCTTTCATAAGAATATTTAGCCACGTATTGCTTCAGTGCTAGTAACAGTACTATCTACAGGAAACTAAGTTTCTAGGTTTAGAAGAAATTTTGAAGCTTGCTAGAGTGGCCGACAGACAGGGACAGCAGAAGTTAGCAATCGTAAGTGATGTACCTGTTCGTGAAGACCCGAGCTAACATTCTCTGGATTACTTCTGCATCAGAGGAAAACGTAGTTTTGATTTTTAGATGTTGCCCTGAAATAAGATTTTTAAAGACGTTATGTTATACCCATCTTGCTTGAACTTTATTTTCTAGAGCAAAACTGGGAAGGAGTGTTGCACTATAGTACGAGAGTTGAGTACATGAATTCTTTCAACATTAAGATCTTACCACAGTGGTTTCCTTCATCTTCACCTCCTAGACAGTCTTCATGGCCATCACATACCTTCTCTGGCTTTAGACAGAGTCCAGAAGAGCATGCAAACTGGTATTTCGGACAGATAGCTAGAAGACGAGAATAACAGTTATGTCTGGAGCAAATTACATTTTATCAAAACTAAGTTTCAAATCAGGAATCAAGTTCTCTATCACCATTTAAGATCCTAGGTAACACAGCCTTGCAATTTAACACGTAGATCCAACACTGAGCCACTGTATTTTCGAAACAGACGAGGATTCAGTGTTAGGTCAACCTTAAATTGCAAAGCTCTTACCTGCGATATTCTTTTGTGCAAGCTTAATTCGACTTTAGATAAGAGTTTCCTTTTAAAGTGAAAATTAGATTATCCTAAAGAGCCTTTAAATTTTAAAAATCAAACTTTCATGCCTAATTAGTTCAATTTTCTTTAAAGGATTGAAAGTCATAACATACTGTTGAATTAAGTATTCTAGAAGAGGTTCAAAACTACGGGAAATCATTTTATAGTGCGATGGAGACAGCTGATAGTCATTTTTTTTTCTATCATCGCAGTATAAAACGATTAGTCAAGTTTTTCAGTTGTGTATTCTGGAATAACACTTTCAAGACATGGAAAAATAGGACTAACTCTTCCCTTAAGCGCAAGTTAAACTTGCGCATTAGTTCATCCCAACCATAAAATTATTCTTCGGCAAGTTTATTTGGTAGTGAGAGCAAGGTAATATTCCTAACAGTGGTTCAATAGCTCAACTTCAACTCAACGGAAGAAGTTTACGCGTTAGCAGCTTTGCCTTTTCCCACCACGGCAACTTAAGAGGGTATCACTCAGCAGTTAAAACATATCGGCTTCTACTTTTACCATACAAATCTCAGGTGAAATGATAGATTGGCGGATTTCAAATTTCTTCCGGGTCTGCTCACGTAAAAGCTTCAAAAGTTGAACAACCTCTGGAGTCTGCTTTAAGAAAAGCTCGGGTTGAGTCTTCAGTAGCCAACTAATCAACTACTCGTTTATCCAGCTAATTATCATTTCTGTCCTTACAGCGTCCGGCCGCAATAGCTGGGGTGATGTAACATTATGTTTTAAGTTCAGTTTGAACCGAGGGGACGCTAGACTCTCCAGTTGCAAAAACTGACCACGCGGTGGCAATCATTCATCTCAGAAGTCTAATTTTAGGCCATATTGTTTCCAACAGCTCTTTACATTTTGCTATGTCTTCACAATTAAAATTTTCCGCAGATTCCCAGATTTGCTCTGAACTGGGGTGGAGAATTTTAACTTTGGGGGTTAGAGTATACTAGTCTGAGCTCGCAAGACTTACTAGCAACAAATTACTCCCAAGGAAGAGAAATCGCTTCCTAACTCCAGGTTTTCAGATAAAAGCAGAACTAATGTCTTCACTACTTTAGTGAACTTGCCTGCTCTGATACGGACTTAGAGGCTGCACCCGATTACGGGCGAGTTACCACATAAGCCTTCAAAAAACCAAGTTCTCTGCAACAGGGAACCTATTTCAAGTTTACTAGTCGTGATAGGTAATCCCAGCAGTGAGATTCAGTTCCACGTTAGATTAATCGCAAGTAGTTAGGACTGCGCGACCCTTCCATTGGAATGTGCAGCTATAAATTACCCTCAAGTCTTTCATGTCTTTAGCAAAGAAATTTTGTAACTTGCACTAGACCACGTTACGCTGTTGGAGACAGTAAGTTGCTTCATTCATCTCTGAAATGTGTCAAATATAGAATTGAAAGACGCGTATCAAGTGAGAACTTTATTCACTATCATGAGTACCTGAATCCCTAAGTTGGGCTACAGCTTTGTGTGATGAATTGGGGCTTTCAGCAGCCCACTGTTTTTAGGAATTAGATTCTGGTTTGATTTAATCAATTAGAAATTTTGCACTTCATGCATACCTCCACACTAGTCAGACCTGAAAACATAACTGGCCAGAATCATCTTTTTGAGCGCAATATGTCACTTGTACATGCAAGTCTTACTCTGCAGTCTTCAGGACTATGTATTTGGTTAAGCAGAAACTGATACCAAAGTCTAAACACTCTTCCAGCAGTTGGTAGAACCTTTCGTGCACGAAATTTCAGTTTTCATGCACATGAAGAATTTCCACTTTCAAGTTGTGCTGCATTATGTATTACTCAAAGTATTGTGTCCAGTACGAACAACCTTATAGCTTGAGCTCAACCATACCGACGTAACAGTTCAGTCGGTCAGAATAATTCAAGTTTACTTGCAGATTTGAAGTTATCTAGTTTTTGGAAACATGCGATTCAATCAAGCAATTTTACACCAACAATTTGATGGCTATATCAGGTGGCAGTTTTGGGGATAGAATATCAAAATTTAAAGTCTTACTGGAGTCTTTACTATTCTCCCGGCCAGATTGTTTCTATAAATTCATGAAATATAAACTAAAAGCTGTAGTCATTAACTGAAATTCAATACCTACCACCTTTCAAATGACAATTTTCTTCATCCGATCCATCAGCACAGTCTACTTGGTCATCGCAATGCCACCTAGCGGGAAGACACTTCTTGTTGCGGCAACGAAATCCACAATTCTCGGTAGAGTTTTCTGTAATAAAATCAGAAATAAACAGATGTTTAATCGTTTACTCTGCGCTTATTTGAACTTCGTGTAAATGAAAAAATTGGGACGAAGTAAAATAAAAAATTTAGGATGTCATTCTTAGTTTACATAAGTTCAACGTAACGACATTTCCAGAAAGTGGTGAAAATGAGTTGTTAGAAGTCTAGGAAATTTATTAGCAGTTACTTTAATTCGGTATTAAACTAAAACCTTATCGAAGGCTTAAGTCAACGCAGGAAGCAGTTTTACATTAGGATTCACTTTCCAACGTAATCATGTTTACTACATGTGTTTCTATTCTAAAACCAGTCAAGACGCTGACGCGTAGCTCAGTATTCGTTGTTTAATAACAAGAGTACATGAAGGTGACACTGCAGAACGCGGCCCTCCTTAATCACCAGTCTCAATAGAAGTTCAGAAAACAGTCAAGTCAAATTCAATTCTCACTGTATAGTTCACACGATTTAAGTTTCTGCATACTTTTGCTCACCGCCATTTAGAAAGAAGTTCTACCGAGTTACTTTCACTGCTGCCATGCAATAAACAGACAGGTGTTTATCTTGGTGTAATTACGCAGTTATTACAAATCCTACTCATTTCCACTTAAAAGAAATATTGCGTACTCAGTAAGCCTAGACGAGCTGACAAATTCCAGTTAGAACAAGCAATAGTTGTACAATCTGCATATCATTGAGATGCCATACTAAATTCCTATTCATGTGGAAATTAAAGTTTAGTCAAATATTGTAGATTCAGTTTACTCTTCACAAGCTCCGATTTAAATTTAACACTAGGCAAGAGTTTAAGCGACATTCTAAGGATTCTGTTTTCGTGCCCAAATATCTACGTTTTCAGCTGTAAGTTCTTTACTTGGAGGTTTCTTCGTCGTAGCAAATTTTTTTTCCTGCCTCCATTTTGCAATATTATCCGGACTAATCAACTAGGCAACTGTCATTCCTCGAGAATTTTCCCATGAATATAGAACTGAAGTCTGCTGGATGTTTGGGAAACCCAGTAAGAGAGTAGTATTTGGGCTGAACGCTGACACTAAATATAAAAAGTTAGGACGGCGGAGATGCAAAAAACTCGCAATACTGAAGAATCCATTGCCCAGTGGAGTTTCAATACTTCATTGTATTGAAGCATTCACATGTGCAACACTAAGTGAATTAAAGCAGTGTCCGTAGTCAAACTACTTTCCCCAGCATTAAGAAATTCTAGGCTTTCGCTACTGTTAAACTATGGCCTGGCACAGCCTCAAGTTGGTCTTCAGGTACGCTCCAGAGGACTTTCAGGCAAGGAAGATTTCAGATATTTATCTGCCTGTAGAGTATTTCCATAAGTTACACCGAAGAATTTTATTGGCTTACACATAGCAACGAGGTTTTTTTTGTTCAACTTTTAACCACAAAGCTTAAGTGTGAGCAAAAATATATTGTCCTTTGAGAAAGTGATCTTCCTGTGCACCGTTTTAGTGGTGAATCACGCTAGCTTGCCGTTTTCCGACCCATCGTACACCTTTCTACATCCCCTAAAAGATAAATACCACTGACGCAGAGTTTAAAAACTTACGATTTTCGGCTTGCCACACATAGGCCTTTCACAGCTCTAATATGAGTGAGAACCTCGTTTGAAGACCACCCATCAATAACAACTTGCACTTCTGGTACTTGCCGGGTAATTTCAGAAGAGTAACATTCTGGAGTTTTCTGCCCCCCAAAGTTAACCAGGAGTAATTTCTCTTTGGTAATTTCATTTGTTAGTTTCCATTCCTCACTTTTGGTCGGAAAAATATTGAAGCCATTTCAAGTCTATTAAAGGCTACAGAAAATGTCATCCGATTTATTGGTTTTTAAACATTCTAAATACTTCAGACATGTTAGATCTGCACCTCTTATCCGTCCCCAAACAAGCGCACTCAATACAAAGACTCCTTAGTGGATTACACTCAAATCATATCAGCAGGTGAAGTTCTGAACATTTGGGCCATACTGCTTTGGAAATTTAAATTCCCAGTCACTTTACTCAGTCTTGTTCACCAATGAAGTTTTGTTGTTAGAACTAGTCTCTGGATTTAAGATTAATCAGTGACAACCAGAACGCAACATTTAAGTGAAATGATCCAGGCAATACAGCTGGCATGACGCAAAGTAAGTTTGCAAGATTTTATTACCTGAAGTAAACTTAAAATGCGGCTGATTAATATTTACTACCAACATTTCGAGAAGCGCGACTAATCTAACAGTTTAGAGAGATCGAAGTAGATTACGGGAGACTTTCGTATAGGTTTAGTTTAATAGAGTGTGCATTCCCAGATGTGTTGGGACATTAAACCAACTTGTAACAAAGTTAAGTGAACAATCGAACTTATGAAGTCTGAACATACACAAGCAGTTCTACGTTGGTTAAGAAATTAAATTTAAAGATTAAACCTGCTCCGGGATGTTCGAATTATGATATGGAAAGTAGCAAAGTTCAAACAAAATTAAGCTTTATTTGGACAGCTATACTAACTAGGACGTTCGAGAGCTTTAACAAGAAGTTCTCAAAAATTGCTTAGTTCAAAGTAAACTATGCTTCAAGCGAATAGCCTCAAGCACATTCCAACAGATGCTGGTATTAAAATATGCTACTGCATTTAGAACCTTAAAGAAAGTTTGGTCAAGTATAAAGACGCTACTATGGTTATGGGCTACACCGTAGATGAAGTACGGTTACGTATTAGCACATAAGGATTTCTTAAGTCACAAGTGCACTCAGAACTGTACATACCGCGCCTACCCAAACCAACAATGCAGCCAGTCAGAACCCCTGGAAGTTCAGAAGTAGGCAAAACACCTACCAGCTGTGTAACATACCTGCAAATAAGTAAATATTGCTACCTCAGAATTTAGTGCTGCAGGTACTCTTGACTGAAAACTGTATTACAAGATAAGCAGCCATTGAGCAAAATACTCTCAAAAGAGTGCGGCCTATGGTGTGAGAGCCGCCTCTTCCGTGTTTCAATGCAGGGTAACAGTTAAGATAACGTCAGCTATCCTACGAAGGTTTATGCGAAGACCAATTGACGCACTATGGGCTGTACTGAAGAACATCGCCACTGGATTTCAATATGGTTAAACTTAGTATAGGACATAAGTCAGTATGATTTTGGCAACCAAGTTTATGAGCAAGAAGTAACGTGGAAAAGTTGTTTCTCGACATTAGAAACTAATCTTGATCCAACTCATTGGAAGTTGTGAATGTATATTCCCGGCGCATCAATTCTAAAAACGAATTTTCATGGAATTATGGTATCAGCTATTTGCAGTAATCAGTTAGATTGAAGAATGCCATCGAGTTCACAGAAGTTAAGTTTACTGATGTCTTGATTCGCCAGTATGCAATGAGAAAACTTAACCTGGTTTATTCAACCATTCAGAAACTTACGCATCGGTCCAACATTTAATTCTACTGATCGAATCCCAACTACAGCTTTGTTATTCTGACAATTTGCTTGCACGCTGACGATATTGACTATAAATGTGCTGCTGAACAATTTGCCCAAACTACTGCAAGACTTGCATCCTCACAGTTAGCTGCTTCTGAAACACTTTATATTACGATTAAGAACATTGAATTATGAAACTCAGATTCATACAATTTTGCTGGCCCATGGATGCATTGGGTAGCGCATTTCATTCATGAAAGTCCAGAGGGTGTGATTATATATATATATACACACTAAAGAGCAAAACTAAAAACTAAGGAAAAACTTTAGAATTTAAAACGAAAGTTGCAAAATAACCTGAAGATCAAAACGCGCAACGCAGCAGTTATGAAAATTCAGAATTCACATTCTATTAAGAGGAGACCTAAGCAAAAAACATTTTTGACTCATACCAAGTACAACATAGAAAAGGTTATGTATCTACCGGTGTGAGTAAAAGGAGAAAAGAAAAAATAAAACTGAATGTAGAAAGTGTCGAGAATACTGAGCCTTGGCTTTATCAAGGACCAGCAAAAACTCTGCATTTTCTCACTTCCACAAAGACCTAGTTGGAAATGGGTTTCTGCAAGGCCATAGATGCAAGTAACAAGCCCACCAAAAATTGTTTTAAAATATATATATATGTCATGACCTCCGCAGAGTTGTATGACCTAGCACTGGTTAACAATTTCGCTTGCATCCATAACCTTCCTGGCCCGACCCATGCTCTTCATCTGTTACTATTAAACAGAGAGAAGATTAAAGAGAACTCAAGCTGTGAGAGTGACATAATTAGAAATAATTTTCAGCTATAACGAAATGCCAAGTTCGCCTGAGAGAATTTAAACCTGAAAAGCAATGCAAAAGAAATCCAAATTTTTACATTGCAATTAAAAAAGGAAATGTAAATTTTTTAAAACTCAGATTTTTGAAAGAAAACTTTATTCTAAAACCCCCTACTCTACAACTTCTAACACAAAAACGAGAATAAATTAAAGGCAATAATTAACTAAAGAAAAGCTTTGTGAAAGTTATGACTTAAACAATTAGTTGCAATATGTACAAAGTATTTCAGCAGTGCTTTAAGTGCATAATTTAGTTATTAAGAACTTAACTACTTTGAAAATACAGCGCAAAGAAAAGGAACTATGCTTAGCCATCTGCTGGGCCTAAGTATCCTACAAGACGCGCAAAGTTACCAAGAAGAGAAAGAGTTAAAACCCGCAAAAATGTTAACAGACAAGCCAGTGCCTAAAAGCTGAAAAGCAAAAAACAGAAAAAAGTACAAGTACAAACATTGAACTTATAAAACCTAAAACCCAAAGACAAGGAAGAGAGCTTACCTCTTATGCAACTAAACTTTCTCCACACAAGAGAAAAACATGGCTGACCTCTTCCCCAAACGTCCTAACACTTCTGCCACTCCCTAGTCGCTGGGGGGCAGTGTGGGTGGGGCTGATGGCCTGCTCATACTGAAAGAAACGAACTCGCGGAGATTTTAACCAGAGAAAAAAATATATATACTTAAGACTGGATCTGTATGATCAGAAAGAGCAGAATTAACTCTCCAGAATACATGAGAAATATAAAATACACAAGTGGTGTATTTAATAATCTTTGCATGTATTAAATCACCTTAGTGAGCTTCTATAGATTATTCAGAATCTTATTAATTTTAATGTTAGTTTTACTATTTTTAGTGTAGCTATCCTAGTGATGAATAACTAGTTTTCTTTTTTATTTGTTGTTATTTTCTTTTATAAACAGATTTTTAAGCTTTTTTTGTGATTTTGTCTATATTTAATTTTTTGTTGGGCTTGTTACTTGCATCTATGGCCTTGCAGAAACCCATTTCCAACTAGGTCTTTGTGGAAGTGAGAAAATGCAGAGTTTTTGCTGGTCCTTGATAAAGCCAAGGCTCAGTATTCTCGACACTTTCTACATTGAGTTGTTTTATTTTATTTTTTTATCTTTTCTCCTTTTACTCACACCGGTAGATACATAACCTTTTCTATGTTGTACTTGGTATGAGTCAAAAATATATATATTTTAATAGATATATAAGGCAGTGTAAAAGTTGCATCGCTAAATAGTTTTTGGAAACCCTTCGATTTACAACCGGATGTTTAGCCAAAAACAGGAATCTCGGCACTTAGGGCTTTCTCCAGAATTTTATAAGGATTAAATGTTTAACGCCTCTGCAAACTACAGAGCCAAATCCTTTTTGTGGGGATTACTACTTCCATTCCGACCAGGACTAGTTCTGCGAAGCAAGGATTTGGTTGGAAAAAGAGGGGGAAGTCATAAGGTGTTACAAACAGCATGGTCATAATACCTTAAGTTTTATAGCAATAAACTGCGGTCTTCAGATCTGATCGAAAGCAGAGTTTGCAGCTCGCATCTAGGACAAATATTTTTATTGCACTAGTTTAGTAGAAGAATGCATCGGTCGCAGGCGAATTTTCGGAGGGGAAACAGTGCTGTCCAGGAAGCTGAATGTACGAATTGAGTGGAGAATAAATTTGGTTAAATGAATGAGCACGAAGTTTGATCTTAGACAACGATCAGTATTTAGGTTATATATTTTATATAAACTAAGATTGCATTGAATCCCTTGGGTGGGCTAGCGGAACACTGGCCTAGAGACATTGTGCTAAAATTATATTTTCTGTCTAGCAAGAGTCAGTTTGACTTACCTGGGTCATAACATTTGAACCAGCAAGCTAACAAAGTTAAACATCTTTCATAAACGCCAACGGCAGGCTTTCCAAGTTCGGTTCTTCAAACTTTTTTCAGTTTCCAGAAAATACCTTTGAGAACTAGTTCTGGAAGTCAAGCGATTGGAAAGAAGCGTTAAATGTTCTCTATAAAGAGGTTTACACAGTGGCGTATCAAGTCTTAAGATTCATAATGCCAATGATATTTAACGCGTCCGGCAGCTGCGATGACAGGATTAGTCTTATAGAAGACTTATTCTTTCTAAAATCTCAGTCCACCGATATAAGTTACTAAGTGATACTAACTCGAGGCCTTTTGTTGTAGTCATAATTAGCAATTAAGTATTGTCTGGCTTAATAAGCAACTCAACTTTGTTTTAGTAAGAGAATGTCCGATCACATACCCAGCGTTTTGTAAGAGATACTCTAAACAAAAAAGAATTATTTACCCGAAATTCATTGAGTAAAGGTTGTGTGGCAAAAGAACCATAACAAAAAGGTCGGGGAGAGATGTATTTCCAGTTTCTCTCTAGTTTCGTGACTACATAATCCTTTTTCTTCGTTGCAGACCTGTTTGAACACATTTAGTATCAAAGTGTGCAATCCCTTTACCGAACTCTAGCACACGCGCGTTTGGCTCGGCTGATAAATGCTCAAGAAAACAAGTTGTTTGCCTTTCGGTACCAGCGTACGAATCTAAAACTCCAAATATAACATTGAAATTACCATCGGCTGTTAAGTCTAAAAAGTTAATTCACTGATTCAGCGAAAGAATCTGTAGAGTTCAGGAGCACCAAAGTGATGCATCAATGAATACGTTCACACATAGTCTTCCCCAAAGGAAGAGTTAAGATTTTTCACCGGGGGCAAGGAGTTTGGCGCCCCTCACCCCCTTCCAACATTTACTAAAGTTTTTAAATTTGAAATTACATCTGCTAGCATTTGGTTAAATTTTACGATTGCACCTGCTTTGCGGTTTTAGAGGTTCAAGATGAATAAAACTTAATATCGTAACAATCGTTGGTTTTGTGATTGAGGACAAGCAACTTAGAAGTTGCTTTCTTGCTTCGAGGTTTAACCACCACCGTCAGCAACTCCATGGGCTATAAGCAGTCGCCGTCCTTAATTTAGGACAATTGGTTCCAAGGAAGGGAGCCAGTGCCGTAAGACAAGCACAACGGAACTCTAACCACGACAACGAATTTTTAATTGTTTTCAACACGAGCATTCTTGGGTACATACTTGTCCTGGGTATATACTAGTTCCTGGCTCTCCAGAGCGCAGTATTTCATACCCATCGCTTAGACCACTGCGCCACCCGGGCGGCCAGTTTATTCTTAAACCAATTTCTTTGAATGAATCGTAACAGTTAATGAAAAATTTTAGTGAAAACAATTTAATATTTGTTTTAACCAATTGATACCTTTCCCGTGTTCAAAAACTGGTCTTTCAGCACACTATCAATTTTTAATTTAAAAACAGTGATAGAACACACTGTTCAGTAAAATAACAATTCAATGTACAAACTATTTTTATTCAATACACAAATCTTTGAGCTTTATATTTTTAAACATTTAAATACAACTGCGCTTCACAATTTAAGATTAAGCCCAATTTTTAACTTCCAGAAAATTTTCCAGGGAGAGGCATGTCGACAGCTTTACTTTTCCGGCAACAAAAGCCAAAGTTTTGATGCAAACTCGTGTTCTAAAGAGATCACACTTAAGTTTGTTAATCTCTGTTGGCCAGCTGTGCTCAGCGGATTTTTGATAAGCTTCAGCTTACTAAAACTTTTTATTGGAACAGCTATCTTTGTGGACATCTTTTCTGTTTCACTTCTAACAGTTTCTATCTTTGTGGACCACCTTGTCTTAAAATGTCTCTCGAATCATAATCTAACATGTTTGGGTAATATTTTCCCATCTGGCTGTGGAGAACTCCAAAGTAGGTACCTGCTTCTGGATTTACACTAGCAGCTTGAACCCTAACTTGATCAAGAGAGCTGCGCACGGCAAGAAAAATTTAAGTTTATATTCTATAAGGATGCGTGTTCTGAACCTCCTTGCACCTTCCTGCCTTGTGAGCTCCATTATCATAAGACTGTCCTCTGCCGTTTGCGAGAACTAAACCATCTTTTTGAAATGTTCTGACTATTGCTTTAGCAACAGTTACCCGTTTTTCTACTGACTAAAGAATCAATGAAACTGACCTAAGGACCTTCATATAGCTTATTACTTGAGATATTTGATCTTTTTGACTAGCGTCGGGTGTGGTATCGAACATAATCTAAAAATATTTTGCTTCTGATAACATCTAGAATTTGTCGCCTTATCTTACCAGTCAAGATTTCTAAAACCTCACCCTGAATTTTATGAGAAGCAACTCTTGGCATCTTTTGTGGTGCTACAAATGTTCCTTAAGTGGAGGATGGTAGTGAGAAACAAGTTCTACGGTGTATACAAACATTTTCCACTGAGGATCTAGTGGAAATCTTCCTTCGTCTAACCACGTAGTGCACTTCCTTGTTGCGCTAAGCACACGAGGACAACAGCATACCGGACAGTACCAGTCTACCTACGGCGGGAGCCAGTAGGAGAGAATTTTAGGGAGACTTGTGACGTCACTGACAGACCAGTAGTCTTTGAGCTGTCCCATCCACAGGGATGAGTACGAGAATCCTAGCATAAACTGAGAATCCTTTACTTTACTGCACGAATACGCTCAGTAATCTTATTCGTACAGTTGTAAAGGATGTATATTTTACCAAAGTTTACGCCTACTGCGCTCTAGCCATTACTCTTGATTCGAAACATTTCACACATTTTGGAATCTGCGATGCAATTCAAAAACACGTAGATTGTTTATGAGTGTGCGTCCCGTTTCTCCATCTCTCCCGGGTCACGTGGCCCCACTACTCCCCTTCTGCCCACCCTCCCAAACTGCTTATTTTAATTTTTAATTGTTTTCAACACGAGCATTCTTGGGTACATACTTGTCCTGGGTATATACTAGTTCCTGGCTCTCCAGAGCGCAGTATTTCATACCCATCAGAAAATCCACCCCACTTGGAGGTGGAAGGACAAACCGCAGCTTCGAGTCTTAGTTTGGATCACTTGACAGGCTTTCACAACTATGTAGGCCTCTTTATAACCTCACATTCACAAGTAGAGCCCTTTTTACGAAACTAAAATGTTCCGGACTTGTGGGGAATGAACTTCATGCAATATCTTATGTCACACTTAATCCCACAGTGTCCATAAAATAATTAGACAGTTTAAGTTAGTCAGTTGTTACCCAAACTGTCTTAAATTCTCAGGGAACCATCGTAACTTCAAGTCAGCGTCAAATCCGAGAACACCTTTAAAAGTTGGTCAATTAACTTCTCATGCGTTACGAGATCAGTAAATTCCGTTCCTACGCCGCGTTGTATGCATAGCAAGCAGGTCCACATGTGAAGATAATTTTTCTGACATAGCAAATCTCTCCCCCCCCCCCATATCACGAACAGCCATCAATACTAATAGTAGAATGCCAGACGAGAAGCAAGTAGATTTCGTGATTAGGAGCAGTGAAACTGAGAAAATTATTTTCGCCAGATAAATCTGTAACAGATTTAAAATTGTCAATTAAAAGCGTGTTTTCCCAACATCGTTAATTATTTCACGAATTGTACCAACACTGATTAATTATTGCTACCCATCTTTCGCGGCATAGATTAACTTGGTTCTGTTTCAAGCAAACATAAAATTCTGAACTCTGCAGAACTGGCAACGCGCCAGTTTTCAGACTGCATTCTGACGAATAGCTGCTACAGTTTTCAAGCTAAGAATTCCGCAGTTCGTAAATGAACTTAGATTTTCCCTAATAATCAGAGTCTAAGGAAACAATTAAGATTTAGTTTCATTTTAAAAATTTGCTCACCGCAATTTCTTTCGTCTGAACCGTCTTTACAGTCAAGATCTCCATCGCAGAACCATGTATTAGGAATACATTGATGATCATCAACACACTGGAATTGACTGCTCAAGCACTTGTGTTCCGGTGGAAGGTCTGGAAGAAAGTACGAGCTGTAAGTTAAAGGTTAAAGAAAATTGAAGCATGTTTAGATCTTAAAAGCATTTCTCAGTTTTGAGATACCGGCATTATTCAAGACAGTCACGACAGCATTAAACAAACTGCTCTACATTAACAGAGCGCACTCTAGTTTTGCTTGAGATTTATAGACTATTTTCACATTCTGAAGATTCCTCACACGAGACTACAGGCATTTAATATGCACATAACCGCGCCTTAACTACAATATTTAGCCAACACCTAATCCTCGACGCCAGTCAAGGATATTTACAGCTTTATTCAATTTTATTTATATTAAATTTTAACACGTAGTCTTCCTGCGTTGACTTCAATGTTAATTTTAATATAAATTTAAGGAGTGGCCCCAGAATTGAACCCAGCAGTACTCTTATTTTATTAACTTTTGTTTTATTAGTCTGTTTCCTATTATCTAAGTAGTCGTGAACTAGACAATCCACACGTCTGGACCTCAGCTTCGAAAGGCCTAAGAAAAGAGGTTATCGAAACACGAGATTGGCATTTGAATTCGGCAACTTTCAGACTAAATATTTAGATCAAGAATGTAAGTTTCCCCTTTCACTGAAAATCAGTCGTCTGAATGAGTTAAGTTCAAATCAGATCATGCCGGAAGTTTAAGGGCTTAGTCATTTCCACACAACTGAATCTGCTGAGCAGTCTTCTCGAAATGTTATTTGACGTAACTCAAAGTACAGAAATGATCTGACTAGCACACAGGAGTTACCCGCTATTATATGTAGCTAGTAATTCGTCCACTGATAAGCACCCTGTCGAATCTAGGTTCTGACAAGAGTTATTTTAGATGTAGCTCGGGACTAGATTCCATCCAAATGGACTTTCAGGAGACCAGGAATATTAGAAGTTACAGTAACTAGATTAATACTGGATCTATCGAAACTAAATTTAGTTCCAGGAATAGAACACTACCTTGCATCAAGTGATTCTGCCCAACTAGAGCTTCATTCAACTTGATTGGCGCTAGAGCCATATTTGGCTGAAGATTACGGAAACACGATGCAGGGAAGTTCTGTTAAGGCAGTGAACATGTAAACTGATTAGCTGGAAAACCCCATTACTCCTGGGGTTATGTGCTTCAAATCAAGTGTCCATAAATGGTACTTCATAGTAAAATCTGAAGTAGTGTCGCTTCATTTTTCTGAAAGCAGTATACCTTTTAACAAGCTCGGGTCATTGATGAAACTAACATGTCAGATTTTATCGGAAGAACCTTTCTCTTACAGCGCAGTCGTATCCTTCAAGCATCGCCCTCTATCCCTGAATCAATTCATCGTCTACTCAGATTCTGAGGAAAGTATTACGCAATTAAACAGCGTAATATGACGCATGAAATTCAACTGTACTAGAACCACCCGTTTAAACCTTCACAGCTTAACGTTTCAGGAGTAATATTTGCATTTGATCTGAGATTACAGGACCTCAGGAAAATGTTCACCTTGGTGAAGTGAAAGACATCAAGAACTCCCAGGGCACTACACTGATCACCCAGGAGCCTGCACTTTGCCTATCGTTGCATGATCAGAATGTCCAAGCACGACTGAGATAAAATCCAAGCCACATGTCCCGGAGAGGAGAGCTTTCGACAAACCAACTAATGTTTAATCCTCACATAATGGCCTCCCATTCAAACTCCGAATACTTCATACGAAGCTTCAAAACACTAACCTTGAGAATTTCAGAAAATGATATTCTCTCGCTTATAGAATTAAGAGCACTAACATTGTCTTCCACAGCGCTAAGTCCAAGGTGCCATCGTAAGCAAAGGATCACGTCATGAGTCAACGCAGAGACAGAAAAGAAAGCTTGTAGTTTAACAAGTCTCACGCACAAAGATCAAAACATTCCTACATATAAGTTTACGACCATCACTGCAAGAAGCTTTCAGTATACTCTTGGGAGGGATACACTGTAATAAATTAGCCCACGCGATCGCTTCTGCGCAGGCATTTTGCTACTAATCCTGATAAAATCTCGGCTCGAATTCAGGCGCAATTTCTAACCAGATCTTAAGTGGTTCTAAGTTATTTCAAGAGGCCGTATCTGTTCAGAAAAGGCGTAGCACAAAGCTTCGAGAAAAGGAACGGATCTGAAAGTTTCGAGATTGAGTTATTTAGAGTGAGAGAAAACAGTGAAGGATAGGAATGAACAGGAGTTTACACAGTTATTGGCATGAAAGAAGCTTTACGGAGGGCTGGTTAATCCTAAAGATATTTGATAGCACATCAGTCCACTTAGATGTGCAAACATTCACTCTAACCATAAGAGCAGCACCTACGCAAGAGTTCCAAGCGACTAAAATATAGAAACAAAGTTTAATATTGCATTTGTGGCAAAAATGCAAGTGTAGCATGCAGTTCAGCAAGTTTGTGGAAGCTAAGGGTAATAAGAGTTGAGATGCAAAAAATTAGAAGTCACTGGTTACTAGAGTAAAATTCACTCCAGCTTACTAGTACAAGTTGTCAAGAAAACCAGCGCACCGAAAGAACTGAACCATAAGGGCAATCCAGTTAGTAATCTTAATAGAGCCCAGATAAGGAATATCTTAGTAGCTTCTGTACAAAAAGTGGGAAATACCAACGAGATTTTAAATCTACTTAGATTAGGAGACAATTTTGATAAAGCTATGAGACGTTTTACAGACTAAACGTTCAGCGAAACGTAACTGGTTTCGTATGTGCTTAAATAAGACTTACCACATCCTTCTTCGTCTTTCATGTTTCCACAGTCATTATCGTCGTCGCATCTCCACATATGCGCGATGCACCTGCCATTCCCGCAATCCAACCAATCCACGGGGCAGTCTGGAAGTGAAAATTACAAGGCAATTTGCTAAACAAGTCAATATACAGAAGTTTAGTTTCTCTACTGAAGTTACCCAAAGGACTTATGGCGAAAAATCCATATTCAGTTGAAGTGCCACATGAAAATATGAGCAAGAATATTTCATTAATCCAATTAAAAGTAACTTCTCTAACAGGAGCTGTCACATCTAGTACGTCCCAAATAAGAACCGCAACATATATTCCTCAGGAAAGAAGAAAATGCGATCAAGTATTAGTCAGCTGAAATGTTTCATCCCTACAAGTGTTTAGAGACATTTTTAATGGCTCGAGTAACTGCAATAATTTAGTCACTTACTGGGCTTTGCGTTCTGCAATCACCCTATCCGCCGTCGTAAAAGCTGTACATTTTAAATATAGAGCACATTTATATGATTTAAGACTTGCTTCAGTCAGTCATTTGAACAACGATGTCCAAGCTTGACATACATAAAAAGAGGTTAGGGATACTCACTGCACACAATGGTGATGCCAGCTTTCAGAACAAAATCCATCAAGTATTTTCCCCAAACATGCTTAAACCAATTCTCAAAAATATGGAACACTTAAGCTACCTAGCAAAAATAGTCTTGCTGGGCCACTGCTGGCTTCCAGCACTAGTTGCCGCCGCCCAACTCAAAATTTCCGGGAAGCCATTACATGGGCCAAACAGTGGCACCCCTATCAGTTGTCATATGCCAGAACAGGGCTATTAGTTATCCATCACAGGCAGTAGCTGCCACAAGTGGCCTTTCAAGCACGTGCCATGGATGATTGCTAGCCTAATGTGGTCCGCTAGTTTCCCGGCAGTGGCTATCACGTGGCGTAACTGATTGCTTGCCGAATCTTGTCCTCCAATTTCCCAGTAGCCATAAAAAGGATAATCGCAGCTTCCCATAGCTGCAACTATTTTTTTTTTCGCCTTACGAAACTTCTGCATTGCAGCACTGCGCTGGAGAAATTTTCTCAACAGGTCCTGAAAAACGCCCGTTTGGATCTAAGTGGAAACTAACCAAGAACTGTATGGAAAGCGGGCGCTCTACCAACTAGATTGATTTGCCACGCACGAGAGTTTGCTTGAAGTTGAGCATCCTTCCTGCGGAAGATGTAATGCATGGTTCTCTTTAATTTTAAAATATTGAGAGACATTTCATAAATGTCAGTTTCATATAATTCATTTATTTTTTCAACGTAACTTTTACCTTAAAGGAACTTCACTCATTTTCAACGAGTACATTATGTCCACATAGCGTTGCTTTGTTTTTTCAAATATCTGAAAAGTTTTGTACGCGTATAACTTTTCAACGATTTTTCCAGGATTTGTTTTGAGCGGTTTAGTGTATGTTAAAAGAAAGATCACAGAAATTTGTTATTCATGGCTTACTATGATATCTTCGACGTGGCATTCATTGGATATTTGTTCGCCTCGCTACATATGATTTATTTTCTTAACATCCACTAAAATAACACAATGGCAATAGAGTCTTCAACTAACTTGTACCACGAGACTGTACGTGTTGCTTCTGCGCAGTCCCGTTGCTTCCACCTAGTGTTGGGGTTGCAAGCTACGGGTCACTAATGGCACTTTCTTGGAAGCCTGCAATTCACGGCGATGCTGCAGAGCCATCAATGGCTGCAAACTGATGACGCTGTCACCAACGGACCGCTACTGGGCCGTGAACGGTAGAATTCAGCCAGCAGTGACCCAACACTTGTTTTTGCTGGATATTTTATGTGAACTGTAACAGTTCCGAAAGAACAATTCTTTGAACTGAAAACTTCAAGTCAACACCCACTCCAGTAAGAGTCATGTAATTTCTGAAGAGCTACACTATCGTAAGGACATATCCATTTAGTAAATAATAGGCACCACCTAGGATTGCAAATTCAGAAAGTTTCATTTAGTCTACTTCAAAATACACAAGTGTAATGGACGTTACATTAACCATAGCAGTCGTGTGTGCAAAGCGAATGACTATCCTCAGGTTTTGAGATTGGGTGAAATCTCTGCACATTTACGAGTTATCCACAATCTGACGTTTTGGTAGAGTAGTTTGAAAATAGTGCTAATTGAGATTAGCATGTTTTGCCTGGATGTGTCAGTTTTCAATCTTCGTATGTACTGCCTTCCGATAATTTCCCATGCATTAGCATTTTCACAAGCAACTTTAAGATGCCGCAATTTATATCTCTGCCATAGCGTTTGGTCGCGACAAGGACTGCGAGTAGTTGCTGCACGAAAGTACTCTTTAGTATTAAATTTTAATTACAGACCGTTTAATATCGTTTTCTGGGTGCGTTTTATCAGGTGTAACTTATACACTAGTTAAGTTTTGTACTGAAAACCAAGTCTAAAATATCTTACTTTGCGAGTACATTAACTTAAGCAATAAGTGATGAGGTAAATCAAACGTTGCACTGAAGAATTTCCGGATGTAGTAATCTTGCAACTAGTTACACATGAAGTAAGTTAGTTTCAAAGAAATAGAAAAGGTATACCACGATTTTCACTCATCGACATCCTTAGATCAGTTAGCGCTTTGTCGTTGTGAAGCATCAAGTCATACTTAGCCGATCATCCCTTTCTTCGCTGCAAGATCCATTCTTCGCTCATCCCTTATTCACAGGATTAAACACCGAGGGACTTTGCTGTTCCTGAAACTTAAGGCAGTTATGAAATGTAAACGTTTATGGTTCCCTGAGAGATGTAACTAGGGTCTTAAAGAGCACTCCGAAACGGGGACTTATGGGTGTTTCCAACAATGGCAGAAACTCGAATGTCTGCCGAGGGGGATTATTTGAGTGATTAATTTGTGTAACTTAAAAAAAATACGAAAGACAATTTTTTTCAAAAATTGCTTTGTACATATGCTTCATGCCCATGAACTAAACTTGGTAAACCCTATGACAAACAAGAAAACTTAAAAATATGAAGTCTCAGTTAAGAGTTCAGACCTTAATATCAATTTCACAGTTCTACCACAATTCCTACTTGAATCAGGAACTTTAAATGAATTTGTACTTCCCAACTGGAAAAGTATGCAGTATTAATTTAAAGAATTTGCCTTCGGAAGCAAATACTAAATTTATTCACTTAATTCTTGAGCATACCCCGTACACCTTTGGTCATTAAATTTATTTAATTTAAGCAAAATGGCATGACGCATTCCACAATCAACCATCAATTCGAAAATCCTCCAAATACGTGGAGTCTGAATAAACGAAGACCGCTCTTTCCACGTTTAAGCAACACAAAGCAACCGAAAAATTGTTATTCGGTCACCGCTGGGGATCCAAATAGCAGATCTCTCGATATCTAGCAGAGCGCGTTAGCCTTACACTACGGCTGCCAAAATACAAGACGCTATGTGTGTTTATCTGTCAGCATCAGATAAATCCGTAAGATGGGCTCAGCTACTGAGAAGTCTCCATCTGGTGGGCATTAACGGCACTGGCAAAATATAGTAAATCCAAAGTGAAAGTCCTCCAAATAAGTGGAGTCAGTCAATAAACAGACTCTTTCCACGTTTTAGCAACACATAGCAACCGAAAAATTGTTATTCGGTCACCGCTGGGATCCGAATCCCAGATCTCTCGATAACCAGTAGAGCGCGTTAGTCTTACACCACGGTGACAAACATTGCACGGCGCTATGTGTTTGTCTGCTTCTGAATTGTTATTCTGGTGACCGAATAACAATTTTTCGGCTGCTATGTGTTGCTTAAACGTGGAAAGAACGACGTCTGTTTATTCAACCATCAATTCACTGGACTATTATACTCAGCAGCTACCTACAGCAACTGAGTCCCTAGCTTTAACATTAAATTAGGTTTGGGGAAGATCCTATGAGTAGAAACTTCTCAGCACAGAGGAAGACTGAAGATCCATCTGGAAAGACATCTATGAAGACTCGGTTGAAGCTATTTAAGTGCGTTGCAAGTTCAGCCCTGCCAAAAGACTGCTTTACACATTTCAGTTTCATACTTGTAAAATTTAGGTTGAACAGACTGTCAAGGGATACTTGCCCATATTTCTGTTTACAGTTTTGAATCTGCTCACTTCATCTTATTACGACAAAGGCTTCAAGTGTACTTGTTACTTTGTACGTAGGAAGAGATTCACACTGCGGGCCGGTTGGAAAGCCAATAAGGTGGTACTCGTATAATTTAAACTTTAGAAGGCTTCACCAGCAGGAAGAGCAAATTCCTATGAAGCTTTACATGTTTTTTATTCGGAGCTTGGAATATGAGAAATTTAATTTTACAATGTTCACTCGTCTACAATTTGAGGTCACTGGCTGCAGGTAAGAGCGAATATCACAAGACAACGACCATCCATGCCTTCTGGACTAACGGCACGACTAACCTAGCTTCTGAATAGTTCGGCCCTTTAACATACGGTTTTTAAATACTGGAGATTAGTTTGTTTAGAGTGACCATTTAAAGGAATGCAAAGTGTCTGTTCAGGAATAATGATTTAGCTTTGACATCGCCACAGTGATTTCAGTTTTAAGAATTTCGTACCAAGTGATGACTTTCCTACATCGTTTCGTGTACACTGTAAAAATAAGTGGTGTGAATTAACGGAGATTTTCTGAAATTAACGTGCAGCAAAGTTGCCGTTAGGTATCAATCTTTCAGAAATTTCCGTTTATAAAAGTACCCGTTCATTTTAACGTATTTCCGTAGATAGAAATTCAGTTTATTTCAGAAAAGTCCATTTCTGGTTTTTCCGTATTTAAACTAAAATTCTGTAAAATCGACAACCCTGTACAGCAACCCCGCCCCCTCCTTCCGGGAGGTCAGGATCGAACACCCGACGTTATAGCTCGCCGAACAGGTAACTTGCGCCTTAAAAACTGAGAGACAGATGCTCGGCAATCTGACTCGCGTATATCGTAAAACGAATTCAGCGACAATTTTTTTTGTCAATGAGTGATTTAGTCATTTTATTTTTTTGTTGGAGTTTATTTTTCTGAGTAGGTTTGCAATTTTTTCCTATGTGAGGACTTTTCGAAAATTAAGCATTTTTCATCGTGGTTTTTCGAAGCAACAAAATGCTTTGCAACATAAATAGAAGTCAGTTAAAAAAATTATCTTTAAAAAGATATTTATACAAATTTTGAAGATGACAATCCGATTTTCGGCGTAAATGTGACGAGGATGGTAAGTCAGATAGTATCCGAAAACTTGAAAATTTCATAACTTTTTATATTTCACACACAAAAAAAAACAAGTTTACTCTTGATAGCTATAATAGCTTTTGTCTTAAGGTGTTCAAAGACTGATACATAGACATCGTATAATCATCGGTACAATAAGTACCAGATTTCTTGCAGTAATACATTATATAATAGCTGGTGCACCAAATAGAGGGAATTAGGAGGAATATCCTATGCCACAAAAACAAATCTTATACGATATGCTATCCACAATATCCGATCTCTCTACGGAACTTCAAAAATCGACAGACCGAGTTTAAAATCAAACCTCAAACATTTCCACGAATCACTGCTATTAGCGGAAGTTTCTCGTCATACGGATATGGAAAAGTGAGAACTGAGATTTTCCGTTAATATACGAAAGGAATTGCTGAAAGGCTTCTGAAAATTCAGAATTTCTCCGCGGCACGAAAAGCCGTTAAATTCAGGTGTGTTTTTTTAGTCATTTCACGGAAAAGGTATCAGAAACATGCTTCGTTAATTCACGAAAGAAATGACGGAATTAACTAAGCCATTTAAAGCAGCCACATTCAAAATTTAGCCAGATTCCACGCAAGGGAGATAACTATGGCCGTAAAAAGATCAGTCTGAAAGACTAGTTTCATAAAGACCGCGTCCTAAACAATTCAGTGTTAAATGCCAAGATAACGCACTCTGGTGAACGCAAGTATTGAAGTCAAGTTACCTCTTGAGGTCACGGAAGTATTTGAAACAGTAAAACTTATTTTCCTAGCTTCGAAATTCAGTATAAGTATGCATAACAGTTGACTGCGGATGCGATCTCTCAAGCTGGAACAAGCTAACTGCGGTTATAGCAACTGATCATTTTTTGAAACTTGCTTCGTTTGAGAAACGCTACGTTTCCCTTATTGTTAATTCTTGTGGATACTGCCATCAAGTATTGGGGAACAGGCATATCCATGTCCTCCCAGCATCGGGGAGATTTTCACTTGACAAAGTGAAAACATGGCCATATACGCCCCAAAATTTCGCGATAACTCTGCAGCTTAAGTTCTGAAGTCACTATCCATTTCAAATGCAAAGCTTTCGTATGCGAGGAACTCACTGCAACTTTCAATGCAAGCTGGTCAGGTCAGAAAAGATCTAGCTTCTCACCTTCACTAAGGTATTTATCTAACATTTCGCAAGTTCACTGCTCCGATTGTATTTCACTGAGCTGGAAGAACAATCTTGTCCCGGTTCGGGACTTACGGGTGACCTTCACAACTCCTGTGGTTCATTATAAACATAAGTGACTTATTTCAAGCAATTTCGGTATAATGCTCCGTGATGGGTGATTTCCCCTCTGGAAATTTTATTATATTGATATGACAAATATGTATCAACTAGGAAAGTTATAATCCAGTTTACGTAAGAAGACTGGCCACCGAAGATAATACGAGAAAGCTATCCATAGTTGCTCCCCTAAAGCGTAGTAACTCGACTGGTGAAAGGCCAAAACTGTTTGCAAGCAAATCCCCGTGAACTAATATTTCTAGAGCATATACGGGATGGACAAAATGTACCCAGTTTTGACCTTCCGCCAGTTACAGTTTTGGATGATGATTATTTTGTAGTACTTTGTTTCCATAATCAAATAGTAAATTTACTTGAATTTCCTGTCCAGTACCTCACTTTTCGAGAAGAGTATAAAATCAGTACGTAAACGGAAGAACACGAACTACTTCAGGGAGTCTAAAATAAAGCATTCTCGTACAAAGCAAAAACAATGCTCCCTACGTAGATTATCTTCAGAGTTCAATCCTCTTTCGACACCCATACAAAAGAACTTTGACACTTCGTACAGATGTCCACGAATTAATCTTAGAAAGTGAGTTGCGGGATAGGAATATTCTCAGCCATTAGCGCCATATTATATACCCCTAGATTACGAAAGTTGTACGACAGTTACTTCCACAAGCCCAGATAACTTCTACGTATTAAGTCTCAAATCAGGTAAGTTCTGAAACGTTAGCGTACTGTAGTTGGACGCCGAGTATCACGCACGAAATCCAGTCTTATTCGCATTACTATGCTTTGATAAATACAAAGAACTAGTCCCAACAGTCAATAACTTTTACATTGTTGCCATCAGGGAAATACCAGCCTTCAGACTTGTGCCAAAGCTTCGCAACGAATTCGGGAAAACGAGACATCTGCACTTCTTCGAATGATCCCCACCTAGGTTAAAGCAATACGTTGAGAGCTACGTTTCCAAATATAGACTTCTACCGCAGTTTCGCTAGAAATGAGTGATATTTCCTGTGAAGTCGAGGTAGCATCCGATTTATTTAATCAGAATAGCAACAGTGATAAATCAAACTTTGCCTTTCGACGAGTCTCTCCTGACTAATTTGCTCATTAAGGGGTTAAGTGTTTAGCTTGCAATCAAGTTTAAGGAACTTCAGCAATTTTAAGTTATGATCCATATATTTTCGCGTTTGTACTGGACATTACACACAGGTGAACATTATCAACAGACCAACGTCTGTGAAGTCAATTCATAACCAGAGAACAATAAGAGTTAGCCTCTCTGAAGACTGAAGGAAGCTGAACCTAAGTTATTAAATCTCCATGTTTGGCTAAGAAGCGTAGAACCAGAAGTTGTGAAGAGTTCATTCAGGCATTAAGGATGCCCACCCCGTTCGATCAATACTCCCACGCAGGAAAAGCCTGCATATGAAGGTCAGTCGTGAGCCATAACTTCACACAATTTCGAACTGAAAGTTTAAAGCTACACAAGTTATTCAAGGTTCGAAATTGCTCTTAGACTAAGTAACTTCCCACTGAACCCAGTGTTAAATTGCCATTCCACACCACCTGCTTCAGCGAAAGTGGTTCCATGGACACCTATCCATATGAAGTTAAATACGCGACCTTTTCAATTCAGCGAAATTTTTATCACACCTTGACTGCATGGTAGAAAGTAAATCGTTTCGCGAGTTTCTGTGAGGAAGTCTCGTTTCTTCACACATGGTTTCACAAGCTTCACTCCAAGAATGAAGACTGGTACAGCTGCATTCTATCAGTATTTTCGTGCGTTACAAGAGCTATGCAGATCAGTACCTTAACCGGCACGCTTTAGACATTCGGGGCCCCATTGTATTGTAAGAACACAAATTGCGTAAACAGATTTCCTGTCAGATCAATTTTCCAACAGTTTTAGTTAACAAAGGTCAGTTATTCTGTTTTCTGCGGTAAGTACGAGGCATCAGGTTTAACCACTTCCGCAATACGAACTTTCAACATTACGTTGGGTCTGCAAAAGTCAGTGAAAGAGTTTAGGAGCAGTTAATCATTGCCAGTCTTTTATCCACCTACATCCGAAGTGTGATTGGTTGTTACTACGTGCAGTTGCATCATCAGCAGGCATTGCTTTTCTGCACGGACAAGTTTTCACTGCGACGGGGAATAAACACGAAGTATCCTTAGTTTTCAGATTACAACTGATTTTAGACAGAAGTTATCTGAAACTACGGAACGGAAGACTGTTCCGTGTCTACCCATTGGAATAAGATTCCATAAAATACGCAGAGTAATAGAGCAAGAAGTTCATCGTATGCCACAAAATACAGTTTGCGGGATTTGTACATTATGTCTAAGGGAATCTTATTAAATAGGCAGACAAAAGGTACTGCTTGCAGCTTAGACACTTCAAGATTAGTAGTGTTGATAAACTGCGGCTTTGAATTTATTGCGCACTTCAGAAGATTCCAAGGAGTTACATTTTTTAAATTCGAGGAGAGTCTTGTGGATTCTAAAAAAAGGTCCTTCAGAAAGCACATTTCCTTTCCTTCTAAGAACTTAGAAAACTAGCACAAGAGCAACATTTACTAGAAAACCAACTAAATGTATGACAGAGGTAGATCGGATAGAGAAATCATCCCCCAGTAAGACGGGAAATTTTGAGACCATGCAGGTTACAACTCTTCGTGACAGTGAACAACAGCACATACTTCACACAATGAAAACAGTCTACGCTTCAAGTTGTTCCTGAAATATTAAACCCAAAATGTCGAGCTAGAATATTTTAAAGCCTCCTGAAGTGGGCTTTTACTGGACATTAAGACACCCCCCCCCCCCCCTCACATTTTAATACCCAGAAGTCTGGACAATACTTCACGAAATAAGTTAAAATTTCACATGCAAGTTTAAATATCCAATGGACAAACTTTAAGTAGGCTAAGTGTTAGAGCACATTAAATTACTTTTAATAAAATCCGTAGTTACAATGCGCTGTTGCACTCTTAAATCTAATAGTCTTCATTTAAGCAGGATGAAGTCTCCCTCTCCCCAATCACAGTAAAAATCATGCAACAACACGTTTCCGGTGGTAAAGCACTCGTACAATACGGCAATAATGAGTAAATAATCAGTTGAAAGTATCTTTTAATTTGCATTTCTTTGTGGAGCTAACCCTCTGAATTTTAGAACAGCTTAGCACCTCTGAAGTTTTTTTTTTTTTTTTTTTTGATTGGAGGTTTAACGACCACCGTGAGCAACTCAATGGGCTATAAGCAGTCGCCCGTCCCTAATTTAGGGTCACTGGTTCCAGGGAAGGGAGAGAGCCAGTGCCGTAAGACAAACACAACATCCATGCCTGACCACGGGATTCGAATCCGGACCCCTTACGGACGAATGATCAGAGGCCAGCGCCTTAGACCACTGCGCCACCGGGGCGGCCACCTCGGAAGTAATATCCCTGTATGGCTCAACAGTAACTCCGTAGCCATGAGTAAATTCGTGGTCTAGACACACCCTATAAATATGATAGATTCAGTTATTCTTCGAACACCAGAAACGTTGCTGGACTAAGTCATGATCCGCAGTAACAAGAGTTTCTTGCATCCAGTTTGATATTTTCCCCGTTCACCTTGAGAACAAGAATGATAAGCTTCGCAAAACTAGAAGTTTGTCTATGAAGCTTTCCAGACAAGACTAATATCCGATGGGCAAACCTAGTTCAGAAGAACTAGTCCTCCACAGACGGATTCAGTTTTGGTGGTCAAGGCAGTTTTGTCGCTTGTTTCTGTTAAATTTTAAGTGAGACAGCGTAAGGGGGAAGGATGGTTGGGTATTATGAACAGGTCACTGAAGTTTCTTATATATGTTTCGTATTTTAAGAGCAATAACCACGAGCGTTACATTAAACTTGACTGCATATTCAGCTGCGATGATTTGCAAAATGTCATTCTTATGGAAAACTAGCTCAGCTGAAGTACATGGCAATCATACTTAAGTCACTGCGGCAGTCGCTTCTCAATAAGTACTAGGTAACAATCTTTACTAATTTAGAATAATTGGAAGGTCCCACTTTATGAAGTTCAGGACTGGCTGCTGGAAGTTTAGGAGTAGAGACAGCTGTGTGTCAATTACTCACGCATAAGAGATTAGACATTAAATATTCTAAACGAAAGCCAGCGATTCAGTTGGACTGGCAGTTCTTAGGTGAACTTTATTCTCGAAGACTGCTGTAACTCAGTTTCTACGTGCATATGAGACACTCATGTAAGCTTTCAACAGTTTTAATGGTAGCCATTATCATTAAAGTGCGAGAGTCTTTGCCCTTGAGCAATATATTTACTGCTTCTAGAGATAACCAGAACCACTACACAAGTATGTATGCCTTTATTTTGCTTGTGAATGCAAAATTGACGCTATAAATTATCAGTATTCCACTGTCCCGCCTACAGCATTAGAAACGAAAAATTCTGTTTCACACTAAACAACACAAAAATAAACACAACTAATAACATAAAAAAAGTTGATTCGTCTTACCATCAGCCGTAGTTACTGTTACTAAAGTTAAGATTAATAATATTAAAAGACCCTTCTTCTTCGAGCACCCCATGGTGGAAGGCAGACCAATTCCCACCGACCTTTCCTTTAAATGCTGCGGACAATTGTAGTCCCGCAGAAACCAATATCTAATCTTCTTCACTCTTTTTAGGAAAAACGGTTTGCCCTTCAGAAAAATACTAAGTATTACAATAAAATCGCAAGACGAAACTCTCGTAAAGCAAATATGAATAATATCTTCTTTGAATTAGAAATGAAGTTTTAGGCTACCTTTACGCTCTGAAAAACTTTTGCCTTGTAGTTATATATATTTCATGCAGAACGATACCCTGTAGATGTGGTGGCAAAAGAAATCATATGCCAGGCACGTAGCGCAGTGTTCTGAAGGCTGGCTTCTGCCCATTCGTCCGTGATAGGTCCTGTTCGAATCTCCGGGGAGGGGGCATTGATGTTGTCTTTGTCTTACGGCACTGGTTCTCTTCCTTCACTGGGACCAGTGGCCCTAAATTAGAGAATGGCGACTGTTTATAGCCCATCAAGCTGCTCACAACCGTCACAACACACCCCACAAGCACCCGAAAAATTATATACAAAAAACTTCATTACATTCTGCCTATTGTCGAGCCTAGGAATTATGAATGTTTCCTCTCTACGGTTTTCACCTTTCGAGAGCTTTTTTTTTTTTTTTTTTTGATTGGAGGTTTAACGACCACCATGAGCAATTCAATGGGCTATAAGCAGTCGCCCATCCCTAATTTAGGGTCACTTGTTCCAGGGAAGAGGGAGAGAACCAGTGCCGTAAGACAAACACAACATCCATGCCTCACCGGGATTCGAACCCGGACCCCCTTTTTTTTTTTTTTTTTTTTTTTTTTTTGACTGTAGGTTTAACGACCACCGTGAGCAACTCAATGGGCTATAAGCAGTCGCCCGTCCCTAATTTAGGGTCACTGGTTCCAGGGAAGGGAGAGAGCCAGTGCCATAAGACAAACACAACACCCATGCCTCACCGGGATTCGAACCCGGACCCCGTTCGGACGAATGATCAGAGGCCATCGCTTAGACCACTGCGCCACCGGGGCGGCGGACCCCTTTTGGACGAATGATCAGAGGCCATCGCTTAGATCACTGCGCCACCGGGGCGGCCCTTTCGAGAGCTTAGCGGCCGGACAAGTAGTGTAGTGGTCTAAGCGTTAACTGTTTTTTTCGTATGGGTTTTCTGGGTGTGTTTTTTTTATTATTGTTTTTTTTTTGTTTTTTTTTTATTGTTTTTTTATTGGAGGTTTAACGACCACCGTGAGCAACTCAATGGGCTATAAGCAGTCGCCCGTCCCTAATTTAGGGTCACTGGTTTCAGGGAAGGGAGAGAGCCAGTGCCGTAAGACAAACACAACATCCATGCCTGACCAGGATTCGAACCCGGACCCCTTACGGACGAATGATCAGAGGCCAACGCCTTAGACCACTGCGCCACCGGGGCGGCTTATTGGGGGTTCAACGACCGCCTTGTGCAACTCAAGGGCTATAAGCAGTCGCCCGTCCCTAATTTAGGGTCACTGGTCCCAGGGAAGGAAAAGAGCCAGTGCCATAAGACAAACACAACATCCATGTCTAGCCAGGATTCGAACTCGGGCTCCTGTTGGCCGAATGCTCAGAAGCCAGCGCTTAGACCACTATAACACAAGGACGACACGCTGTCTTCTGATTTTTCGTCAAAATCAGTCCAGGTTCGTTTAATTTATGGTCACTGGTCCCAGGGAAGGGAGACAGACAGTGCCGTAAGACGAACCCAACATCCATACCTATCAGGGATTCAAACCCGGACTTATCTCGGCCGAATGCTAAGAGAAATCAGCCCGGATTCGAGTCCCGAATGAAACATTAGTAGTGGATTTGTCTTACGGAACTGGTTCTCTCTCTTCCCTAGAGCCAGTGGTCTTAAATTAGGGACGGATGACTGCTTATAGCCCATTGAGTTGCTCACGGTGGTCGTTACGCCTCTCCCCAAAAAATACATGTTTTTTTTTTGTTTGTTTGTTTTATTGGAGGTTTAATGACCACCGTGAGCAACTCAATGGGCTATAAGCAGGCACCCATCCCTAACTTAGGGCCACTGATTCCAGGGAAGGAAGAGAGCAAGTGCGGTAAGAAAAACACAACATTCATCCCTCATCGGGATTCGAACCCGGACCCATTTCAGACGAATGGTTAGAGGCAGCGCTTAGACCACTGCGCTAATATGGAGCTGCCCCATAATAGTCTAGGAGTAAGTTAATAAAGAAATATTCCAGTACTTGGGTATAAGTGAAAATTGAATCATGGACGTTGTATTTATTCTGAGATTATTTGTTTTATTTCGGGGTTTAACGGTCAGCGTCATCAATTCAATGGAATGTAAGCAGTCGCCGTCTTTTAATTTTGGTACATTGGTTCCAGGAAAGGGATTCCAACTCTGACCTATCTTGGACGAATGATCACAAGACGGATAATCACAAAAGAAAGAAAAGAAAAGCACCTTGGCAATACTTTCCACCTCTCGATGCTTGATTTTTTTTTTTTTTTTTTTTTTTTTTCGATTGAAGGCTTAACGACCACGGTGAGCAACTCAATGGGCTATAAGCATCCACCCATCCATAATTTAGGGCCACTGGTTCCAGAGAATAGGAAGATCCAGTGCCGTAAGACAAACACAACATCCATGCCTGCCGGGATTCGAACCCGGAAGCTTCTTGGATAAGTGGTCCTAAGCCGGCGCTTGGATCACTGCCCCACCGGGGCGGCAAATTTTTCAGGATCCCTTTAAATCAATGTGCGCGATATTATCACTGTTGGTTTGCCTGTAGACATGATATCTTCGGAGTCGAATTTTAAAAATGTTATCACACTAGCATGTGTTACGTTAAACGTATGCCAATCACTCATGCGTTTTAAATTTAGCAGGCTGAACTGCTGAATCTGTGACGTACCTGCCAGCAGGACGCACACGACATAAAGGCAGATAGGAGTCAGAATGAACGTCTGCGTAGCTCAATTGGTCGAGTGACTTATTCCGGAATGAGGGGATCCGGGTTCGAATCCTTGCGTGGACAGAAATGACGGAGAAATTCACTTCGTTATAATGGCGCCCGAACTATCCGGATGACCCGACCGTTTAAAATCTCGCAATGGTGTGATGTTATTTCCACACCGCGAGATAGGAAAAATCAGAGAATCCCTTCTCCAGCGCTTCGAAAAATAAAAATGTGTGATGTTGCATTCCACACACCAGATTGACTGGGAGTTTTCGAGTGCACGTTCTACAGCGGATGGCTGCCTGCAACGATTCATGATCACGGCTGACCCGTGGGCCATGACCCCGGCCGTCTTTCGGCGGGAGGGAGATGTGACGTACCTGCCAGCAGGACGCACACGACATAAAGGCAGATAGGAGTCAGAATGAACGTCTGCGTAGCTCAGTTGGTAGAGCGACTTGTTCCGGAATAAGCGGACTCGGGTTCGATTCCCGGCGTAGACCGAAAATGACGGAGAAATTTACTTCGTTATAAATCATAGGAGACTAGGAATCTATTAATTGTCTGGCATAGCCATGGGTTCAAGTCCCGGTGTGGACTCGAAAATAGACGGGTGATGAGTACGTTCTGCGCCCCTCCTGTGCTTGTCCTGGTCCATATGGTACGCAAAGCTGGTTTCAAATTATTCGTCCGAGATAGATCCGGGTTCAAACCCTGGGTGAAGCACGAATGGTGTGTTTGTCAGACGACAGTGGTTATTTTCCTTTCCTGGAACCAATGCCCCAAAATTAGGGACAGGCGAATCCTTATAGCCCATTGAGTTACTGGCGGTGGTCGTTTAAATTCGAAAACAAAAAAGATATATGGAGTTGGCTCGCTCTCTTCTCTGGAACAAATGGTCCTAAGTTAGGGACTAGAAACTACTTGTAAACTAAATTTCTCTCTTGAGTCATTCAACACAGAAAAAAGAAATTCTAATTTCTGTAATGCACATTTTTTCCAACCTAGTTTTACGTTTGGCACTTCAGAAAGTCAGATTGAAATTATCAAAAATACGAATAAGAATTTGTGCAATGTAGTATACTACAACGCCGGAGAGGTAAACACAATGATACAAAATACAAGGTACATTCAGAAAGTTCCAGGAAATTCCTTTCTAAACAGAAAGCAATAACATTATCCTTATTTACATCGTACTTCCTTTCAAATAGTTTTCTTACGAAACTAAACACTTTTACCAACGTTCAAAAAGCTGTTTGAAGCATTCTTGGATCCATTCCTCGAAACCTCTTTCAGCTCTTTTGTCGCGATTTCGATGATGTCCTCGGAACTCATGAATCGCCGTCCTTTTAGATCAGATTTTAATCGCGGGAACAAGTAAAAAGAAAGATAACACCGAATTTTCAGATGTATTGAGCACGTCTTTTGAATCCGTTCTGACGCGAATTAAATTTATCAAAGCTGTTCAAAATCAATGGAACCGTTATGGAAAACAGTATTTAGTATCTGACCGAAAAAAAGTTTTCTAATCGGGTTTTTAATCCCGCAGATATTGCTGTAAACAGAAACGTGAACTTACGCCCTCTTGTGGCAAACTTGTGAGTTAAGAAAAATTTGAAATTACATGAAGAACATTTCTCAACGTCTCCACGGTAGTCTCTAATAAGTCTCCACGTGAGCGCCCTCTTAACATCGGGCGGCTTCTTTCCGTACGTTGTTTGAAAGTTCCTCTGCACTGTTATTGGTGACCGGGTGTCGTGATACCAGAGGACACACTTAGCTTTCTCCTGATTTGTGAACATTTTCGGTTTCCTGGCCACTGACACTGCTACACTACAGCCACGTTACGGAAACCTGCAACAAAAAACCTTGGTTAGTTTTCCAACATTTTAGCACCAGTTTCACATCTGTAACGTACATACAGTGGATATGAATGACGTTTGTGTTCAGGGAAAGACTTTTCGGATACCCTGTACATCATTTTAAAGCTCTCGTCAATAGCAGATTCGCTTTGACTCGTGGGTGGTTTTGTCCGATTGCGTTGGTTCCGCCTTCTTCTCTGAAACCAGTGACCCCAAATTAGTGAAGGGGACAACTTATACCCATAAAGGTTGCGCATGGCTTTGGTTAAACCTCGAAACCAAAAAATAGTGGATATTCTTGCTGGAGTTGAGGACACAAAAATCAGTATCCGGATGTCATAATGAAGAGAAGACTCCCTCTCGAGGCTATTTTGAGAAATAAACGGTTACGACACCATAATTTTATGCTTAGTTCAGTACGTATTTAATACGTATTAATGGAGTTAGAATATGTATTAATGGTCATGGTCTCAAAATCTAGCTACTATAGTTTCCGAGGTAAAATCTATAAACAGACAAACAACGCTCTGATGGGATCTTCACTTTGAGCAATTCTCACGGAAGCAATCCTTCCACAAATCGAGCAACATATATCCACCAGCATTACCCCAGGGCCTACCACTTGGCTGCGATATGCTGACGACGTATTTTTCATATGGCCTCATGGAAAGGAGACTCTCACGCTTCACCTGGATAAAATCAATGACATACACCCTACGATCAATTTCACTATGGAACTAGAACACAATAAAGTATTGCCTTATCTGGACGTTTTACTGAGTAAATCGCCTGAAAATCGCTTCCGTACATAAGTCTATAATAAACCTACTTCCATTCCCAACCTGATGCTCCACAGCTCATTCTGTCCTGCTGATTACAAGACAGCTTTCTTCGGTTCTCGAATCAGAAGAGCCTTCGCTATCTCCTCCGATGTTCCTTCTAGGCTAAATGAATTAAAAAGCGTTATCGAATTGGCCACTCAGGCAGGATACGATACGAATACGGTACATACAGTAGATATGTCGAAAGAAGCAAAACGAAACATGTCAATCTTTATATGCCGCGGCTACGTTATCTGGGCTCTATTCCTTAAGTACCAAATGTTTCCTATAAACATAAGAACGCGCTCGGGAAGATGAACCTCGTTGTCGGCATAAGATCCCCGACACGTTTATATGCTATGCTTAAGCGAAATACTGACAAGCGCTCACTTTCCAACGAAGCAGATGGTTATGCCATCACTCTACATTATCCGGATGGCTCCAAGCGATACTACATTGGTATGACCAAACGTTCATTTAGAATTAGAGTCAACGAGCATAAAATGGACATAAAGAACGGCAAATTAACCACGACCCTATCCAGAGAACTCCAGTTCAAGTCCGCCGATCCTATATGGGAAGACAGAAAGAAATTAGCTTCCTACTCTACTCTTAAATCCTCTGCCATTCGGGCAACATTGGAGATCATTACCAACAATGAGGCCTACAATGATAGCGCCTCGGTAGAGTTCCCACGGATTTGGAACCAATTCTTCAAATACTGAATGCCTTTTGTTTTCCTATAAGGATTACGCGTGCAAAACGAACATAATACCTCGTGTTTTTATTGAATAATTACATTCGCATCTCTTCGTTTATTGCCAAGTCAAGTCACCGCGTTCAAACTGTTGGAGCGTTTTGTTATTCAGTTTGCAGTTTGCTGTCTACCTTCCTTGAAAAAGCCATCTGGTTGATGTGCGAAAACTTCGAAAATTTGATTTTACCTACGCAGATAAATTCGGATAACTAGTATAGTTATACTATCTCATATTTCCATTGATATTTTTGCCATAAATATTTACGCTTTTCGCTTTCAATTTTACTATTTAGTATGTACGAGTATTGTTGGAAATTTTTTTTAACTCTTACTACCATTTGTTAAATCTCACCGTGTATTTTTTTCATGTTTTTTGTAATAGATTTCCATACCAATTTTGTGACGAAAACGATACTGCCATAACAAGAGAAGCATAAACTACTACAAAACCATTTTATGTGGTAAAACAACAAATGTTTCAGTAATATCTAATTACTGAAACTAGAGCAGTGGAATGAATTTTTGTTCCTCATGATTATTTCATAAACCGCACGCGTGGATTTCTGTAGGTAACAAGGGACGCCACAGCACGTCCTTTTTCATGTCTCAGTTGATCCATATGGACATCAGTTATTAACAAAAATACGTAGTTGCGGGAAAAGCTTTGCGTATTGAACAGTTATTTCCATACTTTCAAAAGCAAGCAAAAAAGTTTATGGAATTCCCGTCATTGTTTTGTTTTGTTTTTTATCGGGGGGGATAAAATGTTACTTCACCATAAGCGCCACGTGTATTAGTAAAGTTTCTCAGAAGTAATCGATCCACTGGAATGCATGTCACGTGATGCAACCAGTAAGGTACCAATTTTGACTGTTTTTAAACCTAAAAGCTCTTCATCTTGTAGAACTGAAAATTGTGCTTTTTCTAAAAATCCATTCGGCGCGATGAAAATGAAGCGCATTTGAACGAAAGTGCGAACTGAACTCAAGTTCTTTCAGACCTTAGCTGCAAATGGGAAAGATACTGATGTTCTTGTACCGTTTCTAAAAGACTGATAACGAAAATGAAATCTGTAGATTAAGTATTAATAAAAACGAGGTTTCGTGTAGTAGGAGACCCATGGCAGTTATCCAGAAGAAAAAAGCTTTTATTCATCAAAACGAAGATTGATTTGCAATGTGTTACCAAGTAATAGCTATCGTGAAAAAATTTGTACTGTAGTAAATTCTTCTGTAAGCGAAAGGTTTTTAATTGGAATCGCAGAAATTATCTTAAATTACTGACGAGAAGAAGTATGAATTTAGGGGAAAAGTTTGGAATGTATTTTGCTATATGACAGGAATTTTCTCTGTCTTCATGAGAGCTTCCTAACAAGTTATTTATTTTCTGTATCCACGTTACTAATTTTTAAAGAAAGCAATATTTCTTATTTACGTAAGAAATTAATAATTCAAGAATATGCATAAAATAGAAGGAAACAACAGAAAGGGGCTTAATATAAGGAATAATTGAACGAAAGAAAATATATTCCTCGGTAAAATGAAGATATCGTGTGACGAAGATTTATATTAAAGCAGTGGAAAATAAAATAAATATGGTAAACGCATTAATACATAGCAATAAAGAATAAAGCATAAAAGAATATAATGATTACATGAGTACCTAATAGTGTAAAATGAAAGACACCTTACGAAATGAAATGAAGGAGATAATTCCATAAATACCCGAGTTAATGAAAACGCACAACAATAAGGAAGAAAAGTTCATGTAATATGATGAGAAAAAGATGTGGCAACTTTATGAATAATATCATGAGCAAAGCCTCATTGCAATAATTCATTGGAAATCTGGATTAAAATATTTATCCTCTGTAATGAAAAATATCGTTGAGCGGTAACAAAAAAGAAAATTCCTTTAAGAGAGTAAAGAATATATCCTCGTAGCGAAAGAAGACGATATTGTGAAATAAGGTAAACTGGAGATTTCAAGATTGTTTGCACGAACGAAAAACGGGAACAGCATAAATTGAAAGAAAATACTGAAATTCCATTAAGAGTAATTTGAAAGAATAATTTAGTGAATGAAAATAGGAAAAACTGCTCTCGATTAAATAAGATTATTCCATATCTAATCCAGTGGATTAAGATATTTTAAATATATGCTCGTTATGAAAAATGAAGAGATCGGGCAATAAAATAAAAAATATTTCTATTTTGCCACAAGATGACTCACTGCTTTGCAATGCACAAGCATGCAAAGAGGAGCATGTGAGAAGTATATTTTACCCTTTGTTGTTGTTATTTCAAATCTGTGGTATAAATACATCGCAGCAGTGGACACAAACACGGATAAGTCCTGCGATGCGTTTTCTCATAGTGTTTTCTATTACCGTTTGCAACATTTTAGCAATTTATTTAATATTTTTCTACTCATACGGTTTCTTCATTACATTTCCAAAACAATTACAGAACAGGGTTTCGTTCATGTCCTCACACGGATGCGTCGTAGTAATTAGAATAATGATGATTTTTAAAAGGCACAAACTGCTAAGACCTTTGGAAAAAGTAATCGAATGTCGCCGCTTTTATCCCAAAGGGAAAACAACTGGTCTTTTTAAAGAAAGCAATGTACGGAGCTTATTTCTCAGTTCTAGTTATCCACGTTTTGCTTATTGGGCTGCATACTTCTGCCAAAACAAAGTTCGAAAAAGGGATGCTTAAACAGTTTTCCCATAGTGTATTTTGTTTAATCCTGAATCCCACTTCATTCAACATCCGAATGTTTCTTTACTTTCACGAAATTTCTTTTGTGATTCTTTTTTCGCTTCTTCCCAGTATTTTCATCACTTATTATGTCAGCATTTGCCATTTTATGAAACTTCGTTTCCAGAACATCAAGGAACAGCTCAGAGACGGCAATGTCGTGGATTTTACTTGCTTATTAAAAGTGTATATTAAGTTACGTGATGAGGTTTCTTCAGTGGATGACTCTTTCAATCATACAGCCCTTTTGATTACAATGTATTTTTTCGTGAATATATTCGTGAGTATCTTCAACATGTTTTTCAATAGTGATGTAACAACCATTTTCTTCATCCTCTGCGCCATGAATTTATTACAGAGTGCATTCATGATGACAGCCATGATTTTTGCAGCAGACGGTGTTAACAAGGCAGCTAAAGGTGTTCATTACGAAGTGCAATCTTTATCTTTACAAAGTAAACCTTCCATAGAGATGGTACTCTTCACTGTGAATATTCAAGTTGGTAAGCCAATTCTAACCCTCGGAGGAATGGTACCATTAAGACGTAGCACCTTTTTGAGCTGTCTTGCTACCATTATCACATACAGTGTTCTATTCGCTACAATTCACAAAGTAGGTTAAACAATCCTCTCTGAAATCGAAGGAAGAAACGTAATAATCGGCACAATGCTCAATATCCACACGAAATGTAGAATTAAACAAACATTGCAAATATGGAACATTTTAGATAGCACCAGAAATTTTACATATTAAATTTGATGCGCAATATGATGTACTCTACTTACACCAAGTTTGTCTTTATACAAGATACAGCAGCATTACATGTATTCTAAAATTTGCTGAACGTCAAGACTTTTATGTAGTGCAGCACCTGTTGTGAAAATGAGCCCTTTTGCCGGACGTGGAATTCGAACCCACGTTTCCTCGTACCCCGGAGACAGTTATTTTCTCAACCGAACTACAACGACTTTGGCTTATCGCTGCAACTTGCCGTTTTTTAACTCTTGCGTCACCTCAGTGGTACATCACATATATCGCCCAGCACCCTTAGGAAAGGGCTGGGACGGAATCGTAGGTTTCCTGTTCAGCCGGCAAACCACGTTTGAAGGAGAGCTCACTGTAGAAGAAGGAATTCTGACTAATTCCAGACGATGTGTGGAACGAACATAGCACATGTCACATATATCCCCCCTAGAGAAAGGGCTGGGGTGGAATCGTAGGTTTCCTGGTCAGCCGGTAAACCATGCTTGAAGGAGAGCTCACTGTAGAAGAAGGAATTCTGACTAATTCCAGACGATGTGTGGAACGAACATAGCACATGTCACATATATCCCCTCTTGAGGAAGGGCTGGGGTGGAATCGTAGGTTTCCTGGTCAGCCGGTAAACCATGCTTGAAGGAGAGCTCACTGTAGAAGAAGGAGTTCTGACTAATTCCAGACGATGTGTGAAACGAACATAGCACATGTCACGTATATCCCCCCTAGAGAAAGGGCTGGGGTGGAATCGTAGGTTTCCTGGTCAGCCGGTAAACCATGCTTGAAGGAGAGCTCACTGTAGAAGAAGGAATTCTGACTAATTCCAGACGATGTGTGGAACGAACATAGCACATGTCACATATATCCTCTCTTGAGGAAGGGCTGAGATGGAATCGTAGGTTTCCTGGTCAGCCGGTAAACCATGCTTGAAGAAGAGCTCACTGTAGAAGAAGGAATTCTGACTAATTCCAGACGATGTGTGGAACGAACATAGCACATGTCACATATATCCCGCCAAGAGAAAGGGCTGGGGTGGAATCGTAGGTTTCCTGGTCAGCCGGTAAACCATGCTTGAAGGAGAGCTCACTGTAGGAGAAGGAATTCTGACTAATTCCAGACGATGTGTGGAACGAACATAGCACATATCACATATATCCCGCCAAGAGAAAGGGCTGGGGTGGAATCGTAGGTTTCCTGGTCAGCCGGTAAACCATGCTTGAAGGAGAGCTCACTGTAGAAGAAGGAGTTCTGACTAATTCCAGACGATGTGTGGAACGAACATAGCACATGTCACGTATATCCCCCCTTGAGAAAGGGCTGGGGTGGAATCGTAGGTTTCCTGGTCAGCCGGTAAACCATGCTTGAAGGAGAGCTCACTGTAGAAGAAGGAGTTCTGACTAATTCCAGACGATGTGTGGAACGAACATAGCACATGTCACGTACATCCCCCCTAGAGAAAGGGCTGGGGTGGAATCGTAGGTTTCCTAGTCAGCCGGTAAACCATTCTTGAAGGAGAGTTCACTGTAGAAGAAAGAATTCTGACTGATTCCAGACGATGTGTGGAACGAACATAACACCTGTCACGTATATCCCCCTTGAGAAAGGGATGGGGCGGAATCGTAGGTTTTCGGGTCAGCCAACAAATCATGCTGGAAGGAGCTCATCGTAGAAGAAATTCTGATAAATTCCAGAAGATGTGTGGAAGAAACATTACACACTTTTCGAGGCGTAGAAGAAGGAATTCTCATTCATTCCAGACGATGTGTGGAAGAAGCGCCATAGATTATTCTCAAATCTCGTGGCCAGGAGATTCATTTTTTATGAGCTGGAGCCAATGCAAAAATAAAGCCCTTTTTGCCGGTGGTGGGGTTCGAACTTACATCTCCTCGCCCCGGAGCCAGTTATTCTTCCGACTATATTACGCTGACTTTGGCTAATCGCTTCAACTTTCCGTTTTAACTCTTGCTTCACCTCATTGCTATGTCATACTGGTAAATGCTATAGATTTGAGATCTATGTGGTTCTTTGGCCTAACTTGTCTTCTCAAAGTTCGATGTAAAATATTTAGTGTACTTGTATTCAGCAGGAGTACTGGTAAGATATTGCAGCTCCTAAACAATTTTGGTCAGATATCATAAATAGAGGTAACCAAATGGGATCATTTTCATCGGCACGGCCCTTCATATTTGTATTTAATTTGAGATTTTTAGACTTTTGCGAGAACCGAAGGCAAGAAAGGTTCGCTTACTCCTACTTTAACGCTATTTGCTTTTGGAAAAGGACAAAATCAAACAAAAGAGGAATACATTGTCTTACCCGATAAAGAGCTGATGCACTCGGCGCAAGAACTTGCACATGCCATATCTTAAAATAAATTCAGGTGTTATTGCATGAAAAATCTTTATAAATTTCCGAATCACCTAGAATGAGCTGAAAATAATGGAACATAGAAGAATGCTAGTGTATAAGGTCATAGTAAAAAATTATCATTCACCAAAAGGAAATTGTTGCTCCAAGGAATGGCTATGGATAACAAAACTTCCATATATAACTTATGGAAGCGGAGAAGAACAGCTCATGGCAGAAACATATCACAGCTTGTTTCAATTACAAATGTTACACGTCACACTGTACAAATGTTAGTACGTAATCATGCCGCAGATAGAAGTGCATATTATGTACCGTAATAAATCTGTTAACGCACGTTCTGTAAAACTGTAAAACTGCTGTTCCCGAAAACTGTTAACAGTATGATCCACCTTACCCACCAGGTTTAGTCTTAAATGATTTTTGTAGCTTATAAAATTCAGTTCCAACCAAGGTAAAAAAATGTGATACTATTGATGAAACTGAACAGAATGAGACAAGGCTCTGAATACGACTGGTTCGAGCAATGGTAGTTGTCGTTGGAATAATTTGTATCACCCAGCATAATGCATGTGAAGGAGACATTTCGATATTTGATTTCAGGTACGTTATCCAATAAAATAATCTCAGTGCTTTTAGACATTCATCATATTAATTTACCTCAAAAGATTAATCAAAGTTTCACCGAAATTCTCGTAAAAATGAAATTGCTTTAACTGATTTTTTTATGATTCCATAACAAAATAAAACCTAAACAGTATGTTAAATCAAGCTAATGAAAATAAAATGCGCATATGATTATTTCTCATAGCTCATAAATCTAAAGTACATGACCGAAACACAAAGAACGGCTTATAGTGAGAAAAAGGTAAGTCTCATATCGGAAAGAATAAATTATAAGAATTCTCAAATAACCTCAAAGAAACACATTCACAGGTTCCATGAAGCAAACTTTAAAACTCATTAAGAGAAAGAGATAGATACGGTAAATAGATAGATAGATAGAGAGAGAGAGAGAGAGAGAGAGAGAGAGAGAGAGAGAGAGAGAGAGATTAGATATAAAGTAGATAGAGGGAGATATATAGATAGCGAGAGAGAGAGAAGGAGATATGTAAATAGGGAGAGATAGAGAGAAGGAGATATGTAAATAGGGAGAGATAGAGAGAAATGTAGATAGGGAGAGATAGAGAGAAATGTAGATAGGGAGAGATAGAGAGAGATGTAGATAGGAAGAGATAGATAGATATATAGATAGATAGATAGATAGATAAAGACAGAGACAGATTGATAGATAGACAAAGACAGAGACATAGATTGATAGATAGACAAAGACAGAGACAGATAAAGAGAGAGTGAGAATGAATATCACAGCAACCCAAAACAATTAAACAATCAAGATGAGAGCAAGTGAAAAGCATGGAGGAAATTTCATTTCCGCGAAATTCTAAGTGAGCCTCGTAAGCAACTAATCGTAAAAATAATGTAGCACAAAACAACTGTAAGAGCTACATTCATAAAATTAAATTATTGTCGAAATGTCGTTTCAGATATAGATTAGTTTTATGTATTATTGATATGCCTTTTCTTATTTAATAACTGCTGCACTTTTATCCGTGTTAGTAAAGAATAAGTGCAGCATATCTTATAGGAAGCATTTTAAACACCTAAGGTACGGATGTTTCTACTGTGTTTCTGAGCGTATTGATTAAAACCTGTTATCGACGAAATCGAGGTATTTGTGTAGTAGTCGGTTAATCAGTCGCTCATTGAAGTTCGGTTGGAAGCAGACCACTTAAAGTATCGCCAGTTTGGTTTCACTGCAATATCCAAGAAACTTCACTGAGTTATGTAAAAGCATTTAAGCGAAAAGGTTTCAAAGAATAGCAAAGTTTTTGAATGGTTTTTAAAAAAAGATGAGTTTTTGAACGCTTTAGGGATTCTACGGTGGTTCTATGCTGTTGGGTCAAAATGTTCCTGCCTTTTTTTTCCTCCGACGAAAATTGAATTATCGACTGCAGTTAATTGACTACTATGTGCATACTTTAAATACACGTTCAACTAATTTTTTCCTACATAGTCCGGATGGTTGTTTTCGGTTGTCAGAAAAGTCATGACGTATTTTAGCCATGTTTTCCAAAGGTCATTTATTGATAGAAAGAACAAAGATCAATCAATGATATAATGTCCGTTTTGTTCGATAACCTTTACCATCTTTCAGTGAGCTGCAGAATGCCTCGTTCATAGAAGGAAATGTCTTTCGTGGCGAAAAACTGTACAAGATGCTGATTTACAGCCTCATATGAATTGAACGTTATACCACGCAAGGACTGTTGAAGAGAGCGGAACAAGTGGAAGTCTGACGGCGCAAGTTCAGGCGAGTATGCTGGGTGTGGCAACACATCCTACCCAAGCTCCAATAACTTTTGGCGGGTGATCAAACTTGTGTGTGGTCTCGCGTTGTCGTGATGGAACACAACACCTTTACGATGAACGAACTCTGGACGTTTCTGAATGATGGATTCGTTCAAACTGTCCAATTGCCGATAGTACACATTCGAATTGATTGTTTGGTTCCGTGGTAGGAGCTCGAAAAACACGACACCTTTAAAACCCAACCACACTGAGATCTGAACCATCTGCTGATGAATGTCTGCTTTGGATGTCGTTTGAGCCGAAGCAGCACGTCGAGATCTATACCGCTTGCGCAACACATTGTTGTACACAATCCACTTTTCGCCACCAGTTATCAGTCGCTTCAAAAAAAGGATCGTTTTCCTCACGTTAAATGAGCAGATCGCAGATGTTTATACTCTCCGTCAATTGAGATTCTTTGAGTTCATGAGGAACCCTCACATCAAGCTTGCTTACGTATCCCAGTTTCTTCGGGTGATCGTGAACGCTTGAATGATGGATGTGCAATGTGTCTGCAGTCTCTCGTGTCGTGTAACGTGGGTTTGACTCGATCAATGCCTTGATTTGGTCGTCATAAACCTCGGTTGGCCTCCCGGACCGAGGAGCATCGTTGAGGTCAAAATCACCAAAACGGAATTTTACGAACCACCGCTGGCACTGACGTTCTTGTAGAGCATTATGACCGTACACTTTACGCAACTTTTCACAAGCTTGACGCGCGTTCTTCCCTTTACGGAAGTAAAACAGTAAAATATGGCGAAAATGCACAGTTTGGTCTTCCATCTTCAACTTGATGTCAAATCTCAGCAAATCAACCAAATCGCTCACTTTTCCTTTTAGACTGCAGCTAGAACTGGCACCTGTCGAATGCCATAGCGATAACAGAGCTGCGCATGCCTGTAGTACTTTGAAAATCACCCAACCGCCATCAGGTGCCAAAATACATCATGACTTTTCCGACAACCCAATACAATCAATTTCATCCCCTTTGTCCATAATCCAAAAACCTTTTAATGATACTTGCTATTCCTTGTTGTACATTACAAAAATATACACTATCTACCAACAAGTAATTGGACACCTGTGATAGTAAAGGAAAACGAAGTTTATTCACCTTCGATAGTTGGTGGAGCCTCCACGAGCGGCGATTACAGATGCTACCCTCCGGGGCATACTCTCAACCAGGCGTTGTACGACGGCTAGCGGTATTTTATTCCACTTGGCTTGGAAAATACAGGTCAGTTCCTTCACCGATTTCGGACGGTGAGGGCACACCTTAAGTCGACGCTCCAAATCGTCCCAGAGGTGCTCGATAGGATTAAGGTCCGGGCTCTGCGCAGGCCAGTCCATTCGATTAACCTCATTGTCACCATACCAAGCCATGGTGGACCTCGCAACATGACAGGTGGCATTGTCATCCTGAAAGTAACATGGGTCCACCCCGTAAAACTGCCACAACATAGGAAGCGCATGATCATCCAAAATGGTGCAGAAGGTCTCGGCGCTGAGTTTACCAGGAATTGCGACCAAGGGTCCCGTGCCATACCAGGAGAAACACCCCCATAGCATAATTCCACCGCCGCCGAACTTCACAGTTGGCACAATACATTCCGGCAGGAGGCGTTCTCCAGGCAGACGCCAACCCCAGAACCTGCCATCCGAACGGTAGAGGGTGAACCTTGATTCGTCGCTCCAGAGAACCTGTTTCCACTGTTCAATGGTCCACTGTCGACGTTCTTTGCACCACGTTGGCCGAGCAGCGCTATTGAACTTGGTGATCAAAGGCTTGTGGGCGGCTGCACGTCCATGATAACCGAGCAGATGGGCTTCCTTACGAATGGTATTCATCGAAAGAACACTCCCAGATGCCTGTTGAAATTCCTCGCGGATGTGGCCCATCGATTTGGTGCGCTTCTTCCGAATTTCTCTGGCCAGCACCCGTCGGTCTCTAACTCCCAGTTTTGTGGGTCTGCCGGGTCGGGGCACATTCCGACAGTCAGCTCTCATCTTCTACTTGCCAATCACAAAGGCCACTGGCGATTTTGGGTACTTCAACTCGATGGATATGTCACGTATGGATCGGCCATTTCTGTGATACCCGACGATTACATCTTTCTTAAAATCAGAGAGCTCCGAACTGCTTGGGATCTTGCATGCGACTGGTTGCGTTGTTGTTTCCCACACGATATTTAACGGTGGCGGCCGTGACGTGTATCAGAACCGCAGATATCGTCCATTGCAGGGGTGTCCAATTACTTGTTTGTAGATAGTGTATATTGATATTAGCATTGCTATTCAAAACAAGAAAGGTGACACCGAATTATAAGGTGCAACGAGCATTTCTTTTGACTAAAAAAATGCATGGTAATAAAAATTTGGCATTCCTTCGGATAAAATCTTAAAATTAAGGTCTTAAAGCAAACAAATTGTTTTTCACCGAGAATATAATCTGATGCAAAAGGCTTTCTCAAATTGGGGTGTTAGAAACAGAAAGACTATTTCCAGTAGAAATATTCACTTAGCTCATACCAAGAAACTGAATTACTGCAGCAAAACATTCATGCAAGATATTTCTCGCAGAGAAATCTATCCGAAGCAGAAAATATTTTTTCCGTTCGTAATTCAGTCTTGACGATAAAGCTTCACATTAAAATATATTCTTCTCTCTAGTAGAAAAACTCTGCTTCATTACATAGGCAAATATCTGTTATAATGGCTGGTGTCCTACGCGGAAGAAATTCTTTAAACCGAAAGTTTAAAGCAAAGCTGTAACTTCATAAGTAAAACGAGCATTTCTGCCAGCAGTTAGAAAAGAAAATATGCGTGAAATGTTCCTCGTGATGAAAGAATTTTTCAAATAGGATATTTAGGAGCAAAGATAGTAGGGAAAACAAAATATACATGTAGTCGCGTAAGTTTTAAAGTAGAAAGTTTGCACTATTTTCTTCGTACTGAATTATATTCATTGCAATATGCATTTTTAACGCTTTCCAACCGTAGGTTGAAGAAGCGTATATGCTCCAGCTTTGCCCGTCCACACGATAACTGGCGTAAAAATGGTTCGATTTCGATGAAATTTTAGTATGTGGTAGGGGACTACCATGGGACGAACCCTATTGAAAATAGGACAAATGGGGTCGAAGGTCACGACGTAGGAGCGGGATCATTCCATTGCCCTTATGCGTCATAACTTGCGTTAATATGGTTCGATTTCAATGAAATTTTACTATGTGGTAGGAGACCGCCTGGGGACGAATTCAAAATGGGTGAAGTGGGTTCAAAGTTCAGCACATAAGAGCGGGATGCATTCCATTGCCCTTATGCGTCATAACGTTCGTAAAGATGGTTCGATTTCGATGAAATTTCAGTATGTGGTAGGGGACCACCTGGGGACGAACTCTATTGAAACTGGGCGAAATGGGGTCAAAGATCAGGACATAGGATTGTGATTCATTCCATCGCCCTTATCCCATATTACTAAGGTGGGCGTCAAGTAATTTTGCTTCCTATACTTCCGATGGAAAAACTTTTGGACATATTTCCTTCACAATTAATGTGTTCCCAAGGATGAAAATTTGAGCATCGATTAAAATAACTTCATATTATAACTTGGAAAACTTAATATTTTCTAAAACATAACCAGAATTATATTAAAAATCAAAAACTTTTCCTTTGGTGGTGTTGAAACCAGACAAAAGATGGCGCGACCTGTACTTTGATGACGTCAGTGGACAAATAAATGTTGGATTGCATAATTGCGGTTATGGTTTAGAAATATTAAGTATTCCAAGTTATGAAATGAAGCTATTTTAATCGATGTTCAAATTTTCATCCTTGGGAACGCATTAATTGTGAATAAAATGTGTACAGAAGTTTTTCCATTGGAAGTATAGGAAGCACAATTACTTGACGTCCACCTTAAAGTAGCAATTCTTGTATGTATGTATGTATGTATGTATGTATGTATGTATGTAAATTTTAATTTTAAAAACGGCTCTAAGAATTTTGATGAAAGTCGTTAACCTAAAGTTTTCTGGTACTAGAAATCGATTTAGCTTAATCTCGACTTTAGAAGAATTCGTTTAGTGGGTTAAATAACCACCCCGAATTATAACGTTTTTAGTGTCATGGCGTTGTTCCATTATTCCATGAATGTTACCAATGCTTAGAAATATTATGACGTCACAATGTCGCGTTAGAGAATATTGGCGCGCGGTCACGCCATCTGTCTCATTACGTCACGCGTTAAGTGTGTGGATCCTATTAAAGTTTTATGACGTCACAGTCTTGCGAGCAGATGTTCGCGATTCCCATCTGCCTCATTACGTCACGCGTTGTGTGCGTATGTCCGTTCGCACGATAACTCGCGTAACAATCGTTCGATTTCGATGACATTTTAGTATCTAGTAGGGGATCACCTGGGAAGGAACCCTATTTAAAGTGAACGAAATGGGGTCAAAGATCAGTACATAGGAGCGGGATCCATTCCACTGCTGTTATACGTCATAACTAACGTAAAAAAGGTTCGATTTCGATGCAATTTTAGTATGTAGTAGGGGACCACCTGGCGACAAACCTTATTGGAAATGAGGTCAAAGGTCAGGACATAGAAGCGGAATCACTTCCATCGCCATTATGCTTCATAACCTACGTAAAAATACTTCAATTTGGATGAAACGTTAGTATGATGTAGGGTCTTGCCTGGGGACGAATTCTATTGAAAATGGGCGAAATGGGGTCAAGGGTTAGGACACAGGAGCGGGATTTATTCCATAGCCCTTATGCATCATAACTTACGTAAAAATGCTTCGATTGCCACAAAACTTTATCATGTTATTTCGGAGGTATACCGAGCTGCTGTTCTGTTGAATATCATCGAAATAGGATCAAAGGTCAGGGCACAGGACCGAGATTTATGCCACAGCCATTATCCTCATAACTTGAGTAATGATTTCTGGTATGTTGGAAAGCGCACTATAATCAATGCATTGCATGATTGTACAAACTTGCTTCAATTGTATTTTTTGTTTGCGGAAATGGAATCTCTAACAGCTGTTCGCGCTCTCACCATATAGCAGAACAGTGACTTTTGTCTTTTGTGCTGCAGTGGCGAAGTGGTCTACGCGCTGTTTTCTGACAGTTCGAGACCCGGATAAGACATGGCAATACGGCGCCTGTCTTACGGCGCTGGATGTCTCCTTCACTGGAACTAGTGACGATAAATTAGGAACGGGCGACTGCTTAGGGCTTTAGTGCTAATAGCCCTTATAGTTACTCATGGTGGTGGTGGTTAAGCCCGAAATAAACAAAACTAAGAGTTTTGAAAAATCGGAAAATACATTTATTAGGCAAACATAGGAGATGCCTGACGAATAGCATGTTGGTCCATCTCTAGCGCGAATAACAGCCTGTATAACCCGAGACATCAACTCCACCAGATGCTGGAGGGTTTTCGGAGGTAATGCCAGTCATTCCTGTGTGTCCACAACTCCGCTCCAGACGTCTGTCCAGCGTCCATGGATCTCGTATTCTGCTCCACGGAATCCCAGAGAGCTTGCACGGGATTTAAATCCCGTTGTCACTGGATGGTTCTAAACACTGATGAGTATTCCTGGTTGGTTGCAGCCCATTGGGGTGGTGCATTGTCCTGCTGAGCAGACCGTCGGTCGCAGGGTGCGCGAAGGCCACGGAAATGTGCAGCTGATCAGCCAGCACGTGCTGGAAGCGCGCATCGGTTAAGGACCTCGCCAGACACATTAAGGGACCTAACGTGTCTTATGAGAAGGCTCCCAAACCATCATAGAGCCACCACTGTCTTGAACAGACCAGACCATGGCAGACAGGACCAAGACGTCGTGCTCTCGACGCCACACTAGCACCCTCCCGTCACTTCTGCCCAGCTGAAAACGGGATTCATCTGACCACACGACGCGGCGCTACTCTGCAGGAGTCCAGTTTTTATGTTTCCGTCACCAGGCGAGGCTTAATGTGCGATGACGACCAGTCAAGAGTAACATACAGGTAGGACGTCCGCTCTCCTAGTACGAGGTCCGATCAAAATGTTTCGAGACTAGACCGATATGCAACAAAGAACTTACGCTTATTTCAGTCTAGCTATCATCTCCCTCAAAGTAGTCTCCTTTTGCAGCGATACACCGCTGCCAGCGTTTTTGCCACTGTTAGAACGCTCCCTGGAAGTCCTGTTCGCGAATCGTGTCAAGCACCGTCCGCGATTTGATCTGGATCTCGTCCACGGTTTGAAAATGGTGACCCTTGAGCTTCACTTCAGCTTAATCTTTGGGAACAAAAGGAGTTGCAGGAAGCCAAATCCGGCGAGTAAGGCGGGTGAGGAAGGGTAGTCATGCTCTTGCGGCTGCTAAAACTGGCGTGTTGCTAACGCTCTGTGAGCCGATGCATTGTCGTGATGGAGCAGGAAATCGGCCCTGCGCCACATTTCAGGTCGTTTGCGGCGAATGTTCTTCCTAAGACGCCGCAGAAAATCGCAGTAAAGAAGGGCGGTGACGGTCTAGCTCTGGGGGACGAATTCACGGTGCACAACCCCACGAATGTCGAAGAACACGATGATCATGATTTTGGTTGCGCTCTGGAACTTTCGGGCCTTCTTCGGTCGTGGAGACGCCAGGTTCTTCCACTGAGATCACTGTTGTTTACTCTCCGGGTCGAACCCGAAGACGCGACCCAAGCAGTGATGACCCGCGACAGGAATGTTGGTTCATTCACCACCTCCTGACGAAGATCTTGACAGAGTTCGACACGTAGCGCCTTCTGTTCGGGAGTGGCACAAACTTTGCAGCAATGCGGTGCATATTCAAAACCGACGTCAGAATTTCTTGCACTGTTCCGTATGATACATTGACGATGGTAGCAATGTCTTGAATGGTTCTCCGACGATCCTCATGCACCAGTTCCCTAATTTTGCCCACATTTTTTCGGGCTTTTGCTCGTGTACGGTCGGCCTGACTTCTCGTCGTCTTCCAGAGCCGTTCTGCCGCTCTTGAAGTGAGAGTGCCACTCAAAACAACTCGCGCGACTCATTGCTTCATTGTCATAAGCCTGCCGCAACATTTCATGCGTTTCCGTTCCCGATTTACCGAGTTTGACGTAGAATTTGATGTTCGCTCGCTGCTCTAGTTTGCAGTCCATACCGAAATCGCAGTTGTGTTCTGCACGAGGTCACCAAATATCGTGTAGCACAGCTCCTGATGTTCACAGGACTACGCCACTCTGCACAATGACTCATGAAGGTCACTTCCCTTGACCACTGTTCACGGAACCGCGTACTGCCATCTCTTGGAGCAATACGTACCTAGTCTCGGAGATTTTTGATCGCACTACGTATATGTAGCGTGCATCCTATCATTCGCACGCTGACGCTCCTTGGGCCTCCAACATTTAACCTGGATGTGATTTCCGCCGCCTTTGCGTAGCTGTCGGTCTGTTCGAGCCTGTATAGTTTACGTCGAACCCGGTCGTCAATGGCGTGTCGTCGGTCACCGCTTGCTCTGGTATACTCACGGTACACTTTTCGATGGTATATTCGCGGTACACCCTTGATACGCTGCCCCGGTGGCACAGTGGTCTGAACGAAGGCTTCTGATCATTCGTCCGAGATGGGTCTGG